>CM023485.1:129240568-129840568 GCA_013339685.2 Hyalomma asiaticum
AAGCAGTCATCTGCGAATAATTTTATCTGTACAGGTTCAATAACGGAGTCGACGATGTCATTAATATATATGTTAAATAATAAGGGTCCAAGAACACTTCCCTGCGGAACGCCAGAAGTTACGGGAAGGTCACTTGAAGAGCTGCTGTCAATTGCAACGAACTGCCTACGGTTAGTGAGGTAAGCAGAAATCCAATTTTTGTTTTTTACTTGTTTGTTTACAATTTTGTTTGTTTACAAATGTATAACGACGTACTTAAGAAATTTCATCACACGCTAATTGCCATTAAGTGGCCTAAAATGCAGAAAATGACACATTGCCGCCATTTCACTTCAGCTATGAAATAATGACTACATTGGAAGATAGTCAATACGCATTTATGACAATCTATCATAATTCATGCCTGAAGGGGTTATGCAGACATTGCACGTAGAAATGTTCACATGGTGGAAACTATGATCCCTATAGGGACCATACGCAAACTAAAGGCAGCATTTATTTTCCCGGTAGGCAGGAGAACGAAAGTACACGGGCCTCCAGTATATTTACCTTCATCGAATATGTGACCGCTGCGGCAGGGTTGAACCCGCGTCCTTCTGGTCATCGATCGAGCACCATAGCCGCGCCAGATACAATCTCCCGCATAGGCATTGGAAATGGGTGCTTTCATGGGATTATACTAAATATATCTTTTCACAGCAAGTGGCGACAGGGTAAATTCGCGCACGATGGGCTGTTACACGATGGCTCACTTCTTCAGACGATGGGGTGAGCCAGTGCGTGTTTGAGTGTAGAGTTGTTTTGAACTTCTAAAGCTGCGCATAGACAACACCGTTTTTTATATGCTAGCTCTGCATCGAAACAATGAGAAGTTGTAACAAACTCACCTCAGCCGTGGCTTTGTCGAGAGCGGCTGCACTCTACTGCACGAGGCTAGGGACGAATGGGCCAGATATCACCATCCCCAGTAGTACCTAGGCGTCGCTAGAAATTCAAGGAGCAAACGTCCCCAGACTTTCCTCCTCTCCGAAAAAGCGGTCGGTTATGACCAACAACGAAGGTCTGGTCTCCTCTGTTTCCTCCTCGCAGCTCGCGCATGCGCAGAGGCTACGGAGCCCTCAGGGGCGAAGCTCAGGTCGCGAGATCCCAGTGTACGAATACAGTGTTTCTCACGCCTTTACAGGATGATCGACTGGGCGATTTACGCGAAAGATTCACGGTTTACCGATGATTCCCTCCGGAGCTTCGCCCACTCATCATCATTCACCCCGTGGATATGCTGTGATTTTTTTCAAAACAAGAGCCACGGGGAAATTACTATATAGAGACTTTTTAATACAATTTAGGGATTTTCTGAGGCTCAATCTAGGGCAGAAGCGCTGCCTCAGGTTGGCGTCACTGGCGTCAACTGTGTTGCGCTCGCTCCCGCGTTAACGGCGGTCCGCTTGCTAAAAGTTTGTCCGTGGCGAGGTACGATCGCAAACATGTGTGGTGTGAGCGCAGATACTGCGAGAGACTGCAGCCATTTAGGCGTAATTAATCCCGCATGAAGAATGGAGAAAGACACGGATGCTAGAGAGCGCCTGTTTCACGACGCGGTCCGTGAAATATTGGTTCGTGTCAACCTCGCTTGTCAACCGCTTGTATGTCTGAACACCTCGGCTTGTTATCGTTGTCGCCTGCTGATTGTTTGTCTATAGCTTGCATGCTTTTGTAAGCATATCTCTGCAAACTTGATCCACTTGACCTGTGACGCAGTATGTTGTGGCCCTGTGAACTCACTTGTAGCGGTACGTCTAGTGCCTTTGACATTCCTTGCACTTATTGTGCCTTTGCTCTTTGTTTCAGATTCACTTCTTATTTTTTCTTGCCCTCTACGTCCTTGCGTACGTCTTGATTTCAAAGTTCAAGAAGAAAAAAGAGTACTATTTTGTCGGTGAGTATTATAGTTTGTATCTCACCTCCGTAAACACATGAATGCCACGTTTGATGCGTGTGGCTGATGCCTGCAGACACGATGACCGTGTCTAGCTCAGAATTCGCCGCTCGTGGATGAGTGCTGCAGATGACGCTTCTTGTTGCCGTTCTCAGGAGCAGGTGGTGCATTCGGCAGCAAATGAATTCCTTGTTTGTAATGCTCATGCTCGTGATGCACAAGATTGGAGTCGTAATGACTCCAGTTGTTGTTGGCTTCGAGACGCCAGTTAATCACGCGGGCGACCAGAACAGTATGGGGCATTTAACGGGGCGACCCTCTGTGCTACATGTGGTGCAAACGATTCGCCGTATGTGTCATCGAACCACTAATGGAAAGGATAGTGGCACTTCCTTGGATAGACCCCCTCACCTTTGTCTAGCAGGGCCTTGCTTGTCATTTCACCAGTAAATGGTCAAGAGAAGGCGGCTGCTTGTATACTAAGGGAACCAGGACCTTGCAGCTGCAATAAACAGCTTTGGCAAAATCTTGGCCACTGTGGTTTGCTTCATACCCAGACAATGAAGAGGCATCCAGAGTACGTCCTCAGTACGTCTCCTTGAGAACATTTGGACGTACTGGGTGCGTTCTCAACTGGTCCTAAAGGGTTTCTAGAAAGATCCTCGTGTCTGGCCCCAGGACACGCCCGGAACATCCTCAAACGGTCTGCTAGGATAGTTTGAGAACGTTTTCAGGATTTGTCGGGGATTTTCTGGAACATACTCAGATGGTCCTCTGATGTTTCTGGGACATCTCGAGCACCAAATAGGGTACCCACGATTGCTTGACGCCTCATATTAATATCAACAAGGTGATGCATATACTGCATAGTCATGGCAACTGCTAAAGCACAGACAAATACAACCAGTTCCTATAGATAACAGTTTATTTTGATGCCAAAGTTTGGACTCCTTGAGAAGCCTCAACAATAATTCTTCAAATGATGTTCACTTGCAGTAAGACTGATAGCTGGGCTGGTTGGTAGGTATCCATAATTTATACTTTTTAGCGCGCACAAAAGACACAGACACAGAGTGTCTTTCTTCTCTGTGTCTGTGTCTTTTGTGCGCGCTAAAAAGTATAAATTATGGATGTTCACTTTCTTGGAAGTTTGGTAAGGCTCTCAGGGAAGAACTGCAGTATGCAATCTTCCTAAAAAAAAAAAAATTTGACTGCAGGTACTTCCAGTAAGCCTAAAAGAAAGCAAGATTTTGATCATGAGTAATTCGTGACAGTTGTTTTTTTTTAAGTATACTAAATGTGTTGCAAGCACAAAATGGTACTTCTAGGTGCACTCCGTCCCATTCAATACAGCAAGAATATAAAGTTGTGTCAATGAGCATAAGTCCACTTATTCAACTTGAAAAGAAACTGATAATTACGTAATATGCAATGAAACAAAAACAAGATGTGCAACTAGTAAGGAACTGCAAGAGTTCACGTAACATATAGGCAGACGATCCTAGGTAACAAAGGGAAAACTCAGGCAGGTCTATCAGTCATCGGAACACAAGTAGACCACATAAATTACACTCTATTTCATCAGTCGTTTCCCCTTGATGCAACAGGCGACAAGTACAATTGTATTAAAAGAAAGAACATCGCTAAAGCACTGACGAATGAAGAACACACAGCACTGTGTGCGTTAATCGTTCGTCCTTGTTTTTCGGGCTGTTGGCGCTTAACTACGATCTTCCTGTACGCCCAAATCCACACCTGTCACTCTGTAATCCGCGCCGAACAGGGTTTAGACATTTGTGAGTATTCCGTCGGACGCGGGGCACTACACGCCGGCTGTACCATGCCATTGTACGGGCTGACAAGCTTCACACCACGGCCGCTAGATAAAAACGCACGTGGTGCGGCCTGCGACGTCGCCCGAAACCGGTCTGACAAGCATAGTTTTCCGCGCCGCCGCAGCGGCGCCACTGCTACAGGACAAGCGCACGTGGGAGGAGCCGCTGGTTCTGCATGTTTCGCGCAGCGGTGGCCTGAGAGTTTGCATTTTATTCACACAAGACTGTGTATTGCTTTGCCAAAATAACATCTCTACGCTGCCTGCAAGAACATAATTACTATACTATACCCAGGAGGTCGATACGGGCATTGGGCCGCTAATGGACTCGCATGAACCCGAACTGTGCACTTTTGCCGCAGGTTTCAACACGCGACCACCGTTCAATATAACTGTCAAGTTCCTTATCGCTTGCTTGCTTGCGTTGCTTGATGCGCTTGTTTGCTCTTGAAAGAAAAACCTGTTATTAATGTTATTATTATTCAAAATTCTTTACAGGCCCATTGAAAATTAAGCAAATGAAAAATAAAGGGAAAAATAGAAAAGAAAGACAAAATATCTTCCTCCTCCTAGCCTACCTTAAAGGGGTCCTGAACCACCACTCGGGCTTGGTTTTGAAAACGGCTGGGTGTGTATTGAATGCCTCTCAGAAATTCACAGCCGAAAGAATTTTTCAAAACGGTTTGTTAGGAGCGAAGATATTGCGACCGGAAAACTTCCCTTTCCAGTCCTGTTTCAACTCTGCGGAATAGAGGGTACAGAGCTCCTTAGGGCGGCGTCGAAGGAGGTGCCCCGCCCACCTCTTTAGGTCACCAGACTTCAGCGACGTGTCAGTGGCTGACGAAAAGCGCGCGACTACCGGGGGCTGTTTAGGGGCTGTTTCTTCGCAGCGCGCTTGTGGCCGCCTGCTTGCTTCGCGCCTGGGCTCGGTCGCGTGCCCTCGCGATCACCGCATTCTTTTTTTTTTTTCGATCCTCCGAAGCTTTGTTTTCGTTCATCACATACGTTTAGGCTCGCAGGTGTGAGCGTTACTTTGTCAGTGCGCTGCGTGTCGATATTGCGCATAACGCGGCGTCAGGACTATGCGGCGTCAGGACAAACAGCGCAACTGCCAACGCTGCTCCACCTTGTCCTGCATAACCCCAAGTTAGTTAATTGTTGATTAGTGATTGTAGACGGGATAATCATGCTGCCGGGCTCGAACCTGACTACTATGAACTCGGAAGGAGGCCTTCAAACCCCGACCCTTGCCGACAGGATAATGTGGAATAAGGTGCGTTGACATGCGGTAAGATGGATGGATTAATTTAATGTGTGAATACACTAGTTCAGTTTTAACAGTTAAGCTGTTTAAGCTATGGTGAAACTGGCAAATCTGCCGAAAAACTCCGCTAAGTTATGTAATGCTAGCATAACACTACCGCGCTGTAGTAAAGACAAAGCTCCGTAGGACGAGGTTAGGTAAGGCTAAGTCTCATTCAATGGAGCCTAATTAAGATTCCAAGGACTAGTTAGGTAAGGCTAAGTCTTATTCAAGAGAGCCTAATTAGGACTAATTAATTGAGGCCGATTTTCTGGAACATACTCAGATGGTCCTCTGATGTTTCTGGGACATCTCGAGCACCAAATAGGGTACCCACGATTGCTTGACGCCTCATATTAATATCAACAAGGTGATGCATATACTGCATAGTCATGGCAACTGCTAAAGCACAGACAAATACAACCAGTTCCTATAGATAACAGTTTATTTTGATGCCAAAGTTTGGACTCCTTGAGAAGCCTCAACAATAATTCTTCAAATGATGTTCACTTGCAGTAAGACTGATAGCTGGGCTGGTTGGTAGGTATCCATAATTTATACTTTTTAGCGCGCACAAAAGACACAGACACAGAGTGTCTTTCTTCTCTGTGTCTGTGTCTTTTGTGCGCGCTAAAAAGTATAAATTATGGATGTTCACTTTCTTGGAAGTTTGGTAAGGCTCTCAGGGAAGAACTGCAGTATGTAATCTTCCTAAAAAAAAAAATTTGACTGCAGGTACTTCCAGTAAGCCTAAAAGAAAGCAAGATTTTGATCATGAGTAATTCGTGACAGTTGTTTTTTTTTAAGTATACTAAATGTGTTGCAAGCACAAAATGGTACTTCTAGGTGCACTCCGTCCCATTCAATACAGCAAGAATATAAAGTTGTGTCAATGAGCATAAGTCCACTTATTCAACTTGAAAAGAAACTGATAATTACGTAATATGCAATGAAACAAAAACAAGATGTGCAACTAGTAAGGAACTGCAAGAGTTCACGTAAAATATAGGCAGACGATCCTAGGTAACAAAGGGAAAACTCAGGCAGGTCTATCAGTCATCGGAACACAAGTAGACCACATAAATTACACTCTATTTCATCAGTCGTTTCCCCTTGATGCAACAGGCGACAAGTACAATTGTATTAAAAGAAAGAACATCGCTAAAGCACTGACGAATGAAGAACACACAGCACTGTGTGCGTTAATCGTTCGTCCTTGTTTTTCGGGCTGTTGGCGCTTAACTACGATCTTCCTGTACGCCCAAATCCACACCTGTCACTCTGTAATCCGCGCCGAACAGGGTTTAGACATTTGTGAGTATTCCGTCGGACGCGGGGCACTACACGCCGGCTGTACCATGCCATTGTACGTGCTGACAAGCTTCACACCACGGCCGCTAGATAAAAACGCACGTGGTGCGGCCTGCGACGTCGCCCGAAACCGGTCTGACAAGCATAGTTTTCCGCGCCGCCGCAGCGGCGCCACTGCTACAGGACAAGCGCACGTGGGAGGAGCCGCTGGTTCTGCATGTTTCGCGCAGCGGTGGCCTGAGAGTTTGCATTTTATTCACACAAGACTGTGTATTGCTTTGCCAAAATAACATCTCTACGCTGCCTGCAAGAACATAATTACTATACTATACCCAGGAGGTCGATACGGGCATTGGGCCGCTAATGGACTCGCATGAACCCGAACTGTGCACTTTTGCCGCAGGTTTCAACACGCGACCACCGTTCAATATAACTGTCAAGTTCCTTATCGCTTGCTTGCTTGCGTTGCTTGATGCGCTTGTTTGCTCTTGAAAGAAAAACCTGTTATTAATGTTATTATTATTCAAAATTCTTTACAGGCCCATTGAAAATTAAGCAAATGAAAAATAAAGGGAAAAATAGAAAAGAAAGACAAAATATCTTCCTCCTCCTAGCCTACCTTAAGCAGTTTTCTTTCAGTGTTTAGTGAAGCTGGTTCTATTTCATTCACTTGATATTTGTTTCACTGTTGCTGTATTCACACTAATTTAGTTGTATTGCCTTTCTGCCATGTTTATTGCCTTGTTTACTTTTTTGGATTCTGCTCCTACTGTAGCCTGTTTTTATCCTTTATTGTTCAACATTCTTATGCTTTGTATCCCACTCCTGCTTGGGCCATGTGGCCTGCAGCATTTCTGTAAATAAAAATAAAAAAATAAAAAATTACAAGCAGTAGAACGTTATGCAATGATAAAGCGCAACGAAATTAGGTTATCACAGGATGTTTCACGGTTAGAAATGGATACAATGTGATCAGCAAGACCATTCCAGTGTGCAATGGCTCTAGGTAGTGGTGATGAGTTAAATGCGTGTGTGCGACGATGAATTCGCATGAAACTACGCGCGTTGTGAATGCGTCGAGATGTGCGCAAAGGAGTATGAAGCGGCAAACCCGATCCTCGTAAGGTTGAAGCAGTCAGCCCCTTTAAACCACCGCAGACAATACGAGAACTTCGCTCATTCATTGGTCTGTGTTCTTATTTTCGCCGTTTTGTACCACGATTTGCTGATATCATTCACCCATTGACATGTATGCTGAGGCATGGTGCGGCCTTCACATGGATACCGGAGTGCGAAGTGTCGTTCTCGCATCTGAAGTTTCTACTGACATCTGACCATCTGACTGCATTTGCACTAGGAAAGGCTTGCTGATGCCTTTTGTGACTGTGCCCACGGGGCCCATTTTTCTGTAAGAGCTTTTTATTGACCGTCGGTTTATTTACAGAATCAATTGGGACAGCCTGGTGCCGCAAAAGCTTCTCCACGCTTGTAAATAGGAGCTCATCCTGAGACGCTACACAGAAAATAGGTCCCTTAGAGCCGCATTGCTGCCGCCAGTTTGAAAAGTAGTTTTGGTCCGCCGCTTTCAGAACTGAAGGTGTGTGTGAGACATTGCAAAGTATCCGTTTGTAGGTGGTTTGCCTATGGTTGTCATGAAGGAATTGCTGGCCACACAAAAAAAAATTACGACAATGCACCGACCTCTGAGCAAGAGCGTCTTTCTGAAAAAGAGCCATTCCCACGAGTTATCATTGCCTCCTTTGACCAATAAAACACTTTTTTTTTTAAAGCTTTATGGCAATATGCACCCTATTCTGTCGCATATCGCGTGTAGTGCAAGCCGGCACATGCAAAGTGGCTTCGGGGGTCGTATGACAGGATGTGACAAGACGTCATTGTGGTGTACTTAGAATTCGACTGCTTCAGAACATCATTTTTCTGTACGGCTCTTTTCCCTCTTCATCTCTTCCTTTCTTTTCCCCTTCCTACCCCACCCCGCTGCACGGTGCCCATTGCAAGGGGTGGCTGCAATCAGGAACACGTGTGCTGCACCGTTCATGCGCAAATTCAACCCCCCATGCCTTCCCCTGCTTCATTTACACCATTTTTCCTTCCTGGGGGTTTTTGTACAGCAGCTTCGCAATTGCAATAGCCAAACCACTTAAGGTATCCCACTGAAAGTGGCATTTGTGTAGCTAGACATGAGTGGGCCACAGTATCTATACCTAATTGATGGATTACTCTTTAAAATGTCCATGTACTTGGACAGCACAGGCGCGGCAAATGACACTAATCCTGTTCGCTATCTCCCCCATTGTTCCCTTTCCTTTTCTTTTTTCTTTGCTCTGTGTGTGTGTGTGTGTGGGTGTGCGAGTTGCTGCTTTTGCGTGACTTGCACATCTTTTGCTGAAGTGACGACGCCACCAATCTATGTTTAAATTTTTTGTAGTTTTAGTATTTATGTATATTTCTGCCCTACTCATTCTCCTTTCAATCCTTGTCCCTCTCTCCTTACTATTTTTATTCGTTTATTTTATTTATTTATTTATTTATTTATTTATGCTACGAGACGCCGGGGACCGGCGTAGCGCGAGACGCGCCGAGTGACGTAAGCGGGAGCGTTCGTAGCGAGCGAGCCCCCGCTCTTGCACGACAGACTACTTCCAGCTAGCGACAGCAACGCATCGCTTCGGCGTCTTCTTGCTGCCCCAATAAATGCTACGCAGTCTTGTAAACGCGTCTTGTTCATTGTGATCCGTGAACATCACAACTGGCGACGAGGATGGGATATTCAACGCAAGACGCAAGAAAGGAGCACTAAAGCGTGGCAACGGAGCACCTATAACCTTCTGAGAAGGAATGCTACGACAAAAGGCGACAAGCCTTCCAGGATGGCAGCGTCCAGTCAGATTGGCCAAGTTGAAGCCTTCGACAAAACTGTGAGTGACTGGCTATCTTGTGAAGAGCGTCTCAGTTCGTTTTTTGCAGTGAACAAAATTCCAGAAGATCTGAAGGTGCATGCCTTGCTTAGCATCATTGGGCCGAAGTCGTATAGTCTCTTGAAGTCTCTGACTCTGAAACGTCAGGAAAGACGTTTCAGCAGCTAACGGAATTGCTTCGCAATCACTTCACCCCGAGAGTGTCTGTGATCGGAGAGCGAGCGAAATTTCACAGGAGATGTCAGCTGCAACATGAAGGTATCGCACAGTATGTAGCCGAGCTCAGAAGACTCGCTCAACCCTGTCAATTCGGCACCTTCTTGGACGAATCACTTCAAGACACGTTTGTGTGCGGTTTATACCGAACGGATGTTCAGCGATACTTGTTTGCAGAAGACAAAACACTGACATTCCAAAAAGCCGTTGAACGCGCACTTGTTCTGGAAGAAGCTAAGAAAAATGTTGAGGAGGCGCATGCGAAAGAAGCTGTCGACGATCTTCACAAAGTGAGCACTGAAGATGAACAGAAAAAGAAGCAATTTTTCGAGTGTTACCGTTGCGGCTCTGACAAGCATCTTGCCCGTGCCTGTCCGCATATCGCTGATAAGTAAGTGCAGCAACTGTGGCAAGAAGGGACACATTCAGCGCGCTTGTCGTATTCCCTAGCAGAAGTCAGCGAGTTCCAGGAAGTCGATACGCACTCTGCACAGCGACGACACAGGCAATGTCCAGACGCTGTCTCAAAAAACCCGGAGTCCCATCACCGTTGAAGTCGAAATTCAGGGTGTACCGATAAGTATGGAGTTAGACACAGGTGCCACAGTGTCTGTGATATCAAGACAACAGTTGAAGAAGATTAGACCACGTTTGAACTGGAACCAACGGAGCTGCGTCTGAAAACACACAGGAGAAGTCCAGCCCAGCGGCGTCTTCAAAGCGTCTGTGCGGTACAGGGACCAAGTTAGCGACCTTCTGCTGTACGTCATGGACACTGGAGGACCAGCTCTACTGGGACGCGAGTGGCTCGAAACTCTTCACTTGGACTGGGACGAAATCTGCGGTTTACACAAGCTCTGCAATGACTCGCACCCTGGCGCAAACCAAGAGGACCACAGCATGCGACTGAAAGGACTCCTTCACAAGTACAGCGCCATTTTCGATGAGGGCCTTGGCAAGATAGAAGGTGAGCAAGCTACTTTATTTCTTAAGGAACAACGTCCAAAGTTCCTCAAAGCTTGAAGCGTGCCATACACCTTACATTCAGCAGTGGAGGAAGAGCTGCGAAAGCTGCAGGAAATGGGCGTCATTACCCAAGTTTCCTCTAGCGAGTTTGCCACACCGAATTGTACCGTTTGTTAAAAAAGACGGGACAATACGCGTGTGTGGAGATTACAAGACAACTTTGAACCCTGTCTTAGACACAGAACAGGATCCTCTACCGAAGCTAGACGAGATATTAGCTACGCTTGCCGGAGGGCGGTACTTTTCGAAGCTGGATTTAAACAGGGCTTACCAACAGGTGGAAATGTCGGAAGACTCTAGAAAGCTCCTCACGTTGAACACGCATAAAGGGCTATTTGCAGTAAACAGGCTGCCGTTCGGAATTGCCTCAGCACCGGCATTGTTCCAGCGCATCATGGATAATATGTTGCAAGGTCTGCCAGGACTGATATGTTATTTAGACGACATTCTTGTGACAGGAACTACTGCCGAAGAGCTCTTTCAGAATCTTGAAGCAGTGTTTCAAACACTGGAGCGAAAAGGCGTTCGAGTAAAGAGCCAGAAATGCGAGTTCTTCAAAGAAAGCCTTCAGTACCTTGGGCATGTTATCAGTAACGCTGGAGTCAAGCCAACAAACGAAAAAGTTCAAGCTCTCTTGAAAGCCCCAGCGCCTGCTAATGTAGCACAGCTGCGTTTGCTGCTTGGACTCAGCTACTACAGCAAGTTTACCCCGCAGTTGGCAACGCTTGCTAAACCCTTCTATAGATTGTTACAGAAGGGCGTCTCTTGGTCCTGGGACCGTAAATGCGAGCAAGCGTTTCAAGCCTTCAAAGCAGTGCTGTCATCAGCCGAAGCCCTTGCGCACTTTGACCCGACGCTACCGCTGTAGCTGTCACGCGACGCGTCCACGTACGGTCTCGGCGCCGTGTTATCACATGTTATGAAAGACGCCACTGTTAGGCCAATTGCTTACGCTTCCAGGACACTAACAAAAGCCGAAGAAAACCATAGTCAGATTGAGAAGGAGGCACTTGCCTTAATCTTTGGCGTCAAGAAATTCCATTTTTATATTTATGGTCGACACTTTACATTAATCACAGACCATAAGCCACTGCAAACGATTCTTGGGCCGAAGAGCGGGCTCCCGGCTATAGCGGCTGCTAGACTACAACGGTGGGCTATAACTCTTTCAGCTTACAAGTACGACCTGGTTTACCAAAAAGCAGGTGACCATGTGGACGCGGACTGTTTTTCACGACTACCACTGGAGACAAGTGATGAAGAGGACAGCACCAGTGAGACATTTTATACGCTTCGGTTGGTGTCTCTTCCGGTGACAAGCAAAGAAATCGCGCGCCATACAGCTCGTGATCCTCTTCTCAGCCTTGTTTTGGATTTCACCAGAAAAGGATGGCCTTCGTATGCTGAAGACAAAGAGTTGAAACCATACTTTGACAGACGCTGTGAGTTGACGGTCCACGAAGGGTGCCTGATGCTTGGAATGCGGGTGGTGGTGCCGCCAAACCTGCAGTTTCCCGTCTTGGAGGAGATACGTCAGGGACATCCAGGTATCGTACGAAGCAAAGAACTCGCCCGCAGCTACGTATGGTGGCCATCCGTGGAACGAGATGTTGACAATCAAGTGAAGCACTGCATGGCATGCCTGCAACAACGCAACATGCCACAACAGGCACCATTGCACCCATGGTCGTGGCCGACGCGACCATGGTCACGCATGCATATTGAAAATGCAGGCAGGCCTATTCCGTAATCGTATGCTGCTAGCTGCTGTCAACGCGCATTCAAAATGGCCAGAGGTTTACGTCATGCCATCAGCGTCAGCGCAAGCAACCATAGCAAAATTACGTGATTTGTTCGCTCGATATGGCGCACAGGAAACTATTGCAAGTGATAACGATGCACAGTTCACATCGTATGAGTTCAAGATGTTCATGAAAGAACACACCGTTCGGCAAGTTCTCACATCTGTTTATCACCCGAGCAGCAATGGACTGGCAGAAAGGTTCGTCCAGACCGTAAAGAACGCCCTACGCAAAGGCCGTGCAACAGAAAGTCTTGAAGAAACGTCTAAATTCTTGATGGCGTATCGGACCACGCCACATGCGACGACGCTAGAGACACCGTCTTACCTTTTTCTGGGTCGTCAGATGCGCACTCGTTTGGACGCACTGAAGCCCACGTTATCATGCACGGTCAGCACAAGCCAGTCCCAGCAAATGATGCGGCGAAACACCGATCACACTGCGTTTCAAGTAAACGAACAAGTTTTGGTGCGCAATTTCAGGAGCGGACCAAAGTGGCTCAAAGCAACCATATTGCAGCGGACGGGACCAGTCTCATACAAGGTCAAGGTGCAGACTTCAAATGGACCTTGCACATGGAGGCGACACAAAGACCATTTGCTACGAACCCCTACCACAACGGCGTCCCCATTTGCGGTGGAGGAGGAGACAGACAACTGCTGTCCAGCCTTTGCAGATCGTGTGCCAGCAGCAGCCGCCGTCTCCGAAAATACAGCAGCAAGCAGTGTCGGTGAGAACAGCCCTACGACACGATACCCTCAACGAATTAGGAAGCAACCCGACAGATTCCAGGCATCCTGATTCATGAATTGCGGTGGAGGAAGTGCTACGAGACGCCGGAGTCAGCGACCGGCGTTGCACGAGACACGCCAAGTGACGTAAGCGGGAACGTTCGTAGCGAGCGAGCTACGCTCTTGCATGACAGACTACTTCTAGCTAGCGACAGCAACGCATCACTTCGGCGTCATTTTGCTGCCCCAATAAGTGCTACGCAGTCTTGTAAACACGTCTTGTTCATTGTGACCTGCGGACACCACAACTTCTTTATTTATTTATTTATTTACAGTATACTGAGGTCACAAAGGACCACGCAGGTGGGGAAATACATAGGTGCAAATTTACATACATGCACAAAAGGAGGAACAAAGCAAACGTACTAACATATCTAGAAGTATAAAAGAAACCAACGCAACCTGTCTTGATAACAAAATTATACAGATCATAAGAGTGACACATACCATAGCAGAAAAGAAAAAAGAACAATTACAAGAAAATAAACCCGAAATACGTCGGGTGTGTAGACAAAGTGTTTGCAAAATTCAATAACAGTGCATCAATGGAACATGTAGGAAAAAAAAAAAAAAATCGGGCAAAGTGTGCTATAAAAGGTCATACTGGCCTGTGGATATTGTTAACATGTCATGAGGAAGGTCGGGCTCTGACCGAAACGTTGATGCAATAAACTGTCGTTTTCTGAGAGATGCATCGTCAATTCTGTTATATAATTAGTAACCAAGTGCTTTCACAACAGTGTCATCGTGGTTCATAGGAAGCCCACAATGTTTTGTTTCATGTGTATTTCATTAATGGACTGGTACATTGCTTCCCTACTCTTTGTATGGATACATATCTGATACATATTTATATCTGTATCTGGCATGATGAAGGTGGTTACAATCAGCAAAGCTTTTTATGCGACTTTACTTTGATTTTATTAGCATGGATTTCTTCAGCTATATTTCCATGTAATGCTCAAGCTGTCCTTTCCTCGTTTCAACTGTGCTCTGGCTTTAAGTTTCTTTGGTTGGAGAGTGAGGGGTGGTGAGCAGCAGACTTAGCGGAAGGGGCAACACCCGCCTGGGCGAGTCCAGCAGTAGGTAGGGGGGCACGTCTGCCTATGAACCATCAGTCTTTGTTTCTTCTTTTGTTTTATTAAATGCTATATCGGCATCCACCAACTATACCTGAACTTTATTCAAATCTTTGGTACTTATGCTCCATTAACCTTCTTTGAGAGCTGAGGGGGGGGGGGTCTTCCCCACTGCCTAGCTTTTACTGTTTTGTTACAGCCGGCCTCTTGAAACATCTTTGTTGTGTGGAAATATATCGGTACACATTTGCATATACTACTTGGTCATCCGGTCGGAGCTTATTTGGTTAATTCACAAGCATGTGCATGTCAATCGTATTAATTTAGCACAATGTTCAAGCTTGCTGACTCTTCTTGTTTTGCTCCAGAGTTAATTCTGCCATTTCTTCTGGTATGTTTGCTGATTTCAGAGGATGATGAGGATGCCATTGTGTACCGAATATCGTGAGTACGAAATATGTTTGTGTCACTTAAAAAATGGTTGTGATTTGGGCTGTTGGCAGTGATGAAAAACAATGCACAGATTGGGCGGACACAAGGGAAGAACAGTAGAACAGTGCACATGTCCGCCTCATCTGTGCACTGTTTTACACGATGCTTACATGTACAGCCCACGCGATACCGCATATCACGCAAGCACATTGTATCAACCTTCAAGTGTATCACATCTTTAATCTAGCTTCAAATAGAATCTCTTTTACTGTTTTCTGGTACTGAATGAATACCAATCGTTGGTTGTGGGAGAATTCCTGTAGGCCCCACAGGTCCTGGGTTGTAAGCAGTGTATTAGGCATTACCGAAGAAAAGTGACTATGTGCATGACTCGTTGCACTAGAAGAAAAAAGGACAGAACCCTCTCCCGCCCCACACTACCTGCAGAAAAAGTTTACGTGTTACTGTTATTGAATAAAGGTAACGCATGTTATTTCTGCATTACTCCATTGTCACATATTTTTTTCAGTTTGTCTTCGCTCTAGAAACCCACATAGGGATTTCATTAAGCTTATATGTTTCATATGAAACTTATAGCGAAAGCAATGCGTTTACCCAAAGTACTGATTCAACAGAGCTCTTTGTACAAACGTTGCTGGACCTTAGCAATTATTATGGTGGCCGAAAGTTGCCTTTAGAGTAACACGGGATGACTCTAAACTCTGTGTCACATGGTAAAAACAGTTCTGAGCTTTCAGTGTACATTGTGAGGTTTTTCCCCCAACGTAGGGGTGCTGCATCACGGTTGTAATTGCTGAGTATGTGCACTCACACACATGGATGCTTCGTGTGAATGCTTAAGTGTCAGCAATGTGCGACTGGCTGAAGTAGCCGTATCCACGGCAACGTTCGTCAAGAGCACTAGTACATTTTACTTGCACCATCACTTGAGAGGCTGTAAACATTCTTCTTGAAAAAACAAAAAAAACCTGCAGCTTTCTCCAATGTTCACTTAAATGACGTGCGTTTCAGACTTTAGGACATCTAAACGTCGGATTTATTTGAACACCATATTCTGTTCCTGTTTACAGTGGAGCTGTGGGCACTCAAAGGTGATGCCCCCCCTCCTCTCGCTCTTTTATTTTGGGTTGATCTCAGATTCGAGCCTAGCCACCTATGAAATGAAGAGTCTAGGCGTAAGGGCTGCACAGTTTTGAACTCCACCTTAATAGCTCCATTTGCACCAGAGCTGTGACCACTTTTCATTGCCACCGGCGTATTATTTCTTAATGTGAGTTAAATATTAGTAATTATTACCAAAGCTAACTAAACCTTTTTAAAGGGAGACATGGGTCTTAAGACCAAAAATATTGTCAAAAAATCAATTTTTGGATAAAAGCATTTTGCGATCTACATCAATCACTCTCCATATATGCCAAGTTTCCTATCTGTTAAGGCCATATTTCAGCCAAATGATCAATTCAAAGACATATAAAGCACCCGATTTATTGCTGTGTCAATGCTAAAATGAGACATATCCATTCTAGCGCCATGAGGGCCTACTGATAGTAGCCTACTAAATTTTTGAGAGTGTGTATGTGTACAAAGATTTTCAACTGCTCACACCTAAACATGGCATTTATTTGTTTTCTTTGTTTTGTTTTCTTTTTTCAAAATGCTAGCTTTGCACACCCCACAAGACATTTACTCTGGTATTTAAGTCGCCATCACAGATAGAAGAATAATTCCTTTTGCAACATGAAGCTGGATGTTTGGAGCACACAACATAGCAAGGAAATTTGTAATATTACTTGCTTAAGTTTATCAAATTTGTTTTTTGTGAGACATTTGCATGGCCATTTTTGAAATGGTACAGTTCATTGTACTATAAAGCAAAAAAGTCACAGTTTCGCTGCAAGGGCGAAGCAATGTATGCGATAGCAAGAAACTGTAATGGTATACGAAGTGAGGCTCGCAGCTTCAGGAGCAATATTAATTTATAGCAAACATGCACTTGCTAAGTGAGCATCTCCCTTGGGCAGCGCGTTCTGGTACGAAGGGCTTTATACGTTGTGTGTCACAAAGCTACACATACAAAGCTAGGGGAGGCTGCTAAATGAACAAACAGAAGATGAGCGCGAACTATCAAGTGAAGCACGCACGAAACGAGCGCACAGTTATACACCGAACAAGCGCGAATAAGCTGTCGCAATAGATACTCTCAGTTTGAACAGCGTTCCTGTTGGAAAGGCGGCTGCCCGTTGCACTCCTCGCCATCTCGCTGGTAATGAAGAAACGCTATAAGCGCCTGCCGTCTCTCTGCAGTCCTGGCAGCGGTAAAGGGTGCGTACATAAGGCTCGCCGTTAACTCCTTCGAGCGTCTGCTCTTTGTGGCGTAGTGGTTAGCGCCACGCGCTGCTGAGTGAGAGGTTCCTTGTTCGATTCTGCGCGTCGGAAGCATTTATCCGAATTATTTTTCTTTGGGGCTTTTATATATATGTATATACATCCTTATACATATATGGTACATGACGGCGGCGACAGGGACGGCAAAAACCAGCCGAGACTGTCCATATAATTGCTATCGCAATAAAAAATAATGACCTAATCACAAGTGCTTCCATCGTTGTGATCCTTATGCTTTCTGCTAACAGTTAATATGCCATTTGTACATTTCAGTGTGGTGGTAGTCTGTCTATTAGAGCAAGAACAAGAGAGGTTGTCTTGTTAATTATCTCATTAAATAATGACCCCAGGGAAAAAATAACAGCATTTTTAGAATAAGAAAAAGAGATTGAACAAGCATGCAAACATTTATCGAATTTGGTTCACAAATAAGTAAGGACACCTTTAAGACCCACGTCCCCCCTTAAAGGGACAGACAACCACCCAAAACTGGAATTGAGATGACCCACTGGCGGAAAGATTGTGGGTTGCATTGGCTCAAATGACGCCACTTTTCCTCAATAAACACGGGTTTTTGTTTTTATTTCTTCATGCAAAGTCGCGAAAACTGATGTTTGGTAACTCAAGTGGCAAACATACGAACTAGAGTTAGAGTGCGGTCACGTGACCTTCTACAAATTTACGCAATATTTTATCTCTTTATTAGTATCGGACCGCATGAAACTTTTGGTATTATAAGCTTTTTGGTACTTACAGTGTACAGATAACCCTTAGTTTGTAGCTCACGTTGCTACTGCACGCTTCTGCCGTCATGTGCGAAAGTGTGGTTTCGGATCTAGCTGGCCTGGCTTGGCTCGGCTATGGCCAGAGTGGCGGCGCCGGAGCCCGGCCATTCATGAAGTATGCGCGGACATGCGAAAGAACACCTTACAAATACAAGATTGGCCTGGCAAATAATGCCAGCTCGTCGCACCGTCTTTTTATTTCAAAAAGTAGTCGAACAAGTCAAAGTGTGGGTGGTTAATCACAGCTATGCTCACTCCTGCGAAAGTAGAACGATGTCCGGAAGCGAGGCGGATTATCGGCATCGCGATCACTTTTCAACGTTGCTAGAATGCACACTCTGCCTTTTTTAGAGGCTTCTCAGATCGAAAAATTCTGCGTGCGAAATATCCACATGCTTTTGGAAGTAACCGCTGCAGGTGAAAACAGTACAGTGGGCGAGCTTTCCATTGCGCCATAAAAAGAAGGGTCCTTAAAAATCGGTTGTCAGTCCCTTTAAGGTATTCAATTTCAAAGCAAAGTTACCACAAGTGACTATTTGACAGAGTCAAACAGCCACTTGTGGTATTTGACAGGGTGCAGACAGGGTCTGCTCACTTAACTGAAAGCCAAGTGCTGCAACAACTGCATTATGCAGGTGTCACTGGAGTGTTTGCACTTGCCTTTTATGATGAGTCAGCGTGCCATTATGTTTTCATTTCGAGTAGTGTGTCACTCCGGTTATTTGCACACTTACATAATATGTCTGTGCAGTGCTCTTTAACTAGAACTTTCAGATCATTTGAAAAGTAAACATTTGGTTTCACATGACCACATGGCCTAATGATGATTACTTTGCATGTTCATTATTATTTGCAAGTCATGGCACCGCGTTACTAAGCAACTGTGAGTGGCAAAATGGAACATTCACTTTCTGGATGTGTTGCACAAGGGGCCCCTAAGAGCTGTCTTCCTGTGGCTTTTTTCTTTTGTTTTGCCATTTACAGTGTAACCAATAGAACCAAATGAAATGAAAAAGAAGAAAAAATTATGACGACGAAAATGACACCAGTGCCGATCGGTTGAGAAACAGTTTATTTTAATTACCAAGTACTCAGAGCACCCAGAGGCATTCAGCAGGTTGACAAAAATGTGCAATCACACTTTAAATTGAGCGCAATTATCTATCATAAATGAAACAGGAAAGTAAATGCTGCTAAAATTAAATTTAAGAGGCATGGTACTGCTGCAAAAAATATTATATGTTCATAACTATAAGCAGCTTAACCAAAGGAATTTAAAGGAGTACTGACACGATTTTGCGGCGGCGCAAAATATACATTTTTCGTTTCCTAGTCATGTATTGTTAACGCCCTCCGCACACGGAAGCCAGGAAACACGTACAAAATATTTTAATTTGGTTTTAAGAGTTCGCGTCGCCCAGCACAGCAAGCCAGCCCCATTGCAATGGACACTACGATGACGTATGAACATGGGCTCTTAAAAATCGCCGAAATCGCGGTCAGAGTCACTGGACGACCGTGAAATTGCCGTTGTTTGTGTGCCTCAGGTGTAATTGACCAAAAACGACAGAGTTGCAGCGACACTATGAAGAATTTCTGTCCCTACGTGGCTCAGACGTCGTCCGACTATGTTAATACGTCACTAGGAAACCGCCCCCTCGAAATCGAAACCGAAAGTCAGCTTTTAAGGGAGCCGTATTAAAAATATATTCATTGTGTTGCGGGCCACCATGACACTGTTTTTGGGGTTTTCCACGCTAGTGCTTTCATTTACAGCAACAATACGAGAATGTCAAAAATTCGTGTCAGTACTCCTTTAATGATAAGTGTTGTTTGTTAAGAAAGAAATAAACGGTCTTTTTGAGATATCGCCAAGCAGGGGTGGTACTATAAAAGGCTGGTGGATGCAGTAGTTTTGGCCAAAGAAAATATCTAAACTAGCATAAGAAAGCAATGCTATAGTCTGTTTCAGGAGTTCCGTGCAGCAGAGCTATAGCTACGAGGCCATCGAGCGCAGAATTCTTCCGAAGCGAGACAAAATGCCATTGTTCGGACACGCACACCACGCTTCATCTTCTTTCTTTCAGGGCTGCAGCTGCCACTGCAGCGCCCGCCATTGGCAGGCGACTAGCCGCGGAAGGACACGTTTAACATGTGTTCGCCCTCCGGATTGGCCGAAGAGGGCGGTAGCTTCCACAGGTGCTGCACGGAACTTTTGAAACAGACTATAGGTATGCCTCGATGGCAGTCAGACCTGTGTGCTGTCTCCAGGAATGCAGCACAACTCTGTGCCTACTTTCTATGAGCAGAATCGGTGATAGGTTGGGAAGCAGGTAGCACACCTCCTTGTGTCTGTCATTCGCTGGCCTCAGTGCCTTGTTCAGCAAGTTTTCATGCTGCCAAGCAGCATTTCTCTTGGCCTCTTAACGTAGTTGATAGGCTCAGCTCTTCAAGTATTTACTTGCAATTAAGGCAAATGATGAGGCCAGCTTGTACAGCTCTTTTTGGTCATTAGCACTGGCCTAGAAACAGGTTCAAGTGTCTGCACTTCTTCCAGGTGGTATGTTTTTATACTGTGCCTGTTGTACATAATATCTGATGCAGCAACGAGACACTTGAATAATGTAGTTAAGAGCACATCCTTCTTATGTTGTCAGCCGACAGTTCTAAAATTGTTATGTGCCGTAGGATGACTGCGCAGGATGACTGTGCCATCTGTAGTCATCTGCAAAGTATGACTCGCACATAATGTTTGTTATATTTCTTGTATGTAATGTTTGTTATGTTGTAACCTGTACAATATGAGAGCTCAAGCACGAAGCCACCTGTATGAAATTAATAAAAGGCAGAAACACTAAGCTGTGCAAGTCCGACGCACTAAAAAAAATCATGCATGCTCTGAGTGAGTGATAGTTATCAACAGGTGATTATCTGTAGCGGCACAGCATAAACAAACGAGACACAAGAGGAAGAGAGGTGACACGACACAAGAAGAGGACATTTGCCTCCTCTCTCTTTGTGTCTCCACTATTTATGTCATACCACTATGAATGCACACCAACTGGTCCAATTAACCGCGGGTGATTACACTGACAGGGGCTGGTTTTCCTTATGACATGCTGGCTTCAGTTGCACAGAACATAGGGAAATAAATAAACTAGTGTAAATGTAATGAACAATTGAGTAGCAATAACAATAGGCAAGATCAAGCTCCACAGATGCATTTAATACCCTGCCTATATAACTCTCTCACAAACTGAAGCGGGTAGGCGATATGCTTCATGAGTATGACAACAGTGTAGGTAACTAATGCTGTCAGTGGTTGTCTTGGCGTTCATTGTAAGATCGTGGTTGTTTTCATTTTTTAAAAATGTGACATGCTAGCAAGATGCAATAGCCAATTGACGCGTGAAATTGTTGAGGCCCATAACATTGCATTGTCAGAAGATAAGTGTGTGTTTGTCTCTTGTCCTCTCGGACAATGAAATCATATGTCTTTCTGTTAACATGCCACAAATTACTGCTTTTGTCATGTGCACACGGTATCACATAATGATAACCTTGCCATTTCTTCTTTTATGTTGTACTTGGTTATTTTTGTATTTTTTATCTTGGTTTGTGTTTTGCTTGTGATGTGGCACTGTTCCTCATGTATTTACGTATGTCAGCGCTGCATGGTGTGGTTCATGATTTTCTGCCGTCTGTCCTGCTTAGTAGACATGTTACGAAAGGGAACATGCACCTGAGTGGTAAAAGTGGTGCACCGGTTGCTCATGGTGCCAACAAGCGGAGGGGAGCAGTTAAATCGATCATCGTATCAAATATGTGTGGTTAGAAGCAGTAGACTGACCGAAAAGAGGAGAAGCCATTGTGCCATGTAGGGGTGCAGGTCCAGCATGTAGAGGGCTATTTGGTTGTGCATAGCCATTTCAGCAAGCTGCTCAAACACCGAGATGACAGACCAAGATACAGGCCTGAACAGACAGGTAGCATGCTTGTCCTGTTGTCACAAAAGTCGCCTTATGTCAGTAATTATGCTGCGCATGTATAGTCTTAAAGCATGCTTGGAAACTGTCTTTTTCACGAGCACCAAGTGGAAACGTGCTTCTGCCGCATTTTTGCTATAAGAACGGATACGAAAGCCCAAGGGCACCGTCTTTTCGTTTATGCTTGTGTGTTTCAGATATCCAGTTGGAAATTTGATCTGCCTATGTTTCAACATGGCTTGCCCTTGTGAAGCCGTTGTTCTTGAGTGTAGTATTAAGCGGCTTGCTCTAGAACGCGGAGTCTGAACCGCATAAGAACACCTCTGAGCTATGCGAGACTCGGTGCTTACGCGGGTGGTGTTTTGTGTATGATTTGATTGTCTATCGTTCAAGGTGACTGCTAGCATGTTGTAAGCCAGGGTGGCAACAAGTGCTTACGTGAGAAATGCTTTGTGTATTATTGAATTATCTGTCTGTGAAGGTGACCCCCAGCACAGTGTGAACCACGATGGCAACCAGTGCGTACGTGAGTGGTGTTTTGTGTGTGCTTTAATTCTTTGCCGCTGAAGGTGACCGCTAACAGAGTATGAGCCACTATATGGCAACAAGAGTGTACGTGCCAGATTCGGGCATACATCGGGGCTGCTGAAAGTGAAGACAAAGAGCCCGAGAAGGTTATAAAAATGGCTCAATGCTGCCCTTGAGCAGTATGCTGCGGGGTCGAGACAAATGCCGAGCGGCTCCCAGACACCTCGCCTTGCCGGTCACCGAGGAAGACTGCATCACGCCAGCTTCAAAGGTACCTCTCAAGCATCGACACTGTGGAAGGACTGTCACTGCGCCCGGTCTCTGTAGGTTGCTCTCTATTTATAGTGGACTGTGGACTCTGTTTTCTGCGCCATTGCTGCTAGCCCAGTTAGTTGATCTTGTTGACAGTCGATCGTGTTGTGAGCACCTGTCGAAATTGTCGTGCATGCCGCTTTTTGCTACTCTTGTTAGAGACTGTTCTTATGTAGTGTATCGCCAACCAGTACAACCTAATATCCTTATGTGTCGTACTTTTATATCTTATTAAATTGTTTTTCTCCTCGCTTGGATAAGGCTCTTGTCTCGCTCACATAGGCTACTGGCGTAAGCCAGTCACCAGACGCCCAACCCTCGTGCCACCTCTTGGGAGGAGCTAACGCTTCAACCCCCCGAGTCGTGACATTTATATAATATCGGCCTGCCCCCTACTTTTAGAATATTATCTCCTAGTATTCAACAAACCACAAAATGTTGCCTTTGTCAATACACACAACTCTCAACATATTTTTTCCATTGGTACATGCAACCGTGGAACATTTCTTTTACAACCTGCTCAGGTAATCTGTACCTACATTTTCTTTCCCCTTAGTATGTTTCACGGTGAACTGTTACTCTTGAAAAGCAAACTCTATCGAAATACCCTTCTGTTTATTTTGTTTCCTTGTTCTGAACCGCGTCTGTTCTAGCCAAGAATTGAATGCCTTCTAGGCACCCCGAAAATGTTTGCCTCCCCCACGCCAGAGCCTGACATTTTCTCTCCGTTGAATTGTATGCAGGATAGGAGCGGGCGCGATGATTTTCGTTTCCCGAAGTGCATTCTCGTATATGTCAGCCCACTTCATGTTTCTTTCCCCCAATCTTGTTAGTACTGTAAACGGAAATCTTATAGCGGCATAGCTTGATTTGAAACCCCTGTATGATTTATGAAACCAACGGAGGCTCACACTTGTCTCTTCGTCTTCGGACGTGACGCTGACAGACGTCACACGAGCCCACCAACCCCTTCACGTCGCCGGTAAGGCCCGGCCAGAAAAACTCTTCCCTGATCTGGACTCTTGTTTTTGAGACCCTAAATGTCCTGACGTCAACACCGCATGGACTATTCTCAATAATTGCTCTCGATCTTCCCTCGGAACGACGAGCTGTTGCGCACATCTTCCATTTGGCTCAGTGTAGGTGCAATACAACAGCCCATTTTCTATTCTGAATCGAATAATGCTCTTCCCATCCCTGCATGTGAGGGTTTTGCCAACCTGCGTAAAGCAGTGGCGCAACGACTCATCCGCTTGTTGCTCTTTCGCGTAAGCACCCGTCCGTTCGAGTTCAGCTCCAGGGTCAGGCACTTCTCAAATTTCTTCACTGCTTCTTTCGCCTGGGCCCTCGTTACAGCGGCAGCAGTCGTCTCCTCTTTTACTGGCGATTGCTCCATCGGCTTTCCGCCCTTTCCAACTGGGTTCTCCGGCACTTTCACGCCCTCTGCATATTTAAGTATTAAATCACACAACGGCTTCTTCATGCAGAACGCCGCGACAATGCCTGTGTAATAAGGTGTCTCGATGTACACTCGGGCTTTCGGTAAAATCGTTGTACTGCCATCCACCAGATACACAGGATGGCTTTCCCCAGTTAGCTGGTCGTCTTCAACCAGGTTCCTTCTTACAACTACCATATTAAAGGTGTAAAACGGGGGGAACCCCAACCAAATGACAATCATCAAATGTAAAAAACTGTTTACTTGATGAAAAAAGCCCGACGTTTTGGGTTTCACTCGAACCCTTCTTAGGGGTGACTGGAGGGCACCAGACAGAAGCAGTGCTTATAAGGCCTTCTTTTCATTGTTTCTTTTTTTTTTCTTTTCTTCTCTCTTCCTTCTTTTCTCTTCTTCTTCCGGTTCTTTAAACCGAGGGGGTTATGCTAGTGATGAACCAGGTGCTGGAGTCCCCTAAAATAGACACTCGGCATTGCACCTGCAGACCGATTCACGTTACCAGGTGTCGCCTGGATGTGCCATGATTCCACAAAAAGTCGCCTGTGAAAACTGGTTTCCAAGTCGAGGACACATAAAGGAGTGCATTAGCTGAGCACAGCGAGGTGAACGACCACCGCATCGCCTTTGACATCTCCTGCCTCCTCGACTTGGAAACCACGCTCAGCAGGCATGGCAGCATGCGGCAGCGGGCGTGAGGGAACTGCGATAGCACAGAGGAATGCAGCACTGCGAGTAAATGATGTTATCGCTGTTTGCACGCGGCTACGCCCGACAGTGTATGGCAGCTTTATCGGGACGCAGGAGTTATGAATCGGCATGCCGAACGTATTCGAGGCACCGTGGATCTAGTGAAGCGGGAAAGCCATAGTGCCACTGTTTGAGGGACTGTGGGGGGTTCAAAGTTGGCAGTGCGCTATTATGGGAGTGCGTTCATTACGCGAGTATGGCATTTGTTTTTATGGATGTGATAAGGTTGATTACTAAGGACCTTTTTCTCCGTGTCACGAAAAATGGAAGCACACACGTTACAATTGATGTTTCACTTTTTTTTTTTTTTGGTCGCGGGAAACGGGTGCGCCTTAGTATCGAGGGTGCGTTAGAATTGAGTAAATACGGTATCACTGGGCGAGACCCAGGCTTTGGGATTGGCTCAGGCCTGTGCAGACCTCTAGAAAAAAAGCTTTCCAAGCTGGGCAGTTTGTTTTTGTAGCCACTGTCGTTGATGCACACCTCGAGTGATGCTGCAGTAGCTCGATGTAACATGCAGCACACGAAGTGCTCCATGTAGCTGTATTATGCGGGGCTGGATGACAACGAGGTGTAGGCTGCTCACAAAGATGCACAGAGCGTGGTGACATCTTTTGCCGAGGTGACATCTTGTGCCGTAATCCTTTCGTGAGGCCATGGCTCGGGCCATCGAGTGTCACGATCAATGGTGGTGAGACACTAGCGCCAAGGTCAGGCTGGAGGAAAAGAGTCAGCAGTGTCGATGTGGACATGTTGTAACTGTTGCGATGGCAGGGCAGATGCCCCGAGCGACAAAGTGATGTGTTGCGTAATTGTTGCGCATTGGCATTCGATGCGTGTGCGCGCTCAGCTTTAGCATCATGCTGCATTGACAGGGGTGAGAGAGTTGCTCATATTGCACAGTTTTGATGCAATTCCGTTCGTCTGCTCCAAGCTGCTCCAAAAGCATGAAAATTAGTAAAATTGCTCCACACTGCTCTAAAACAGTCTGGAAAGCAGGTATTTTGGTGCTCACATCAGTATCAATGGGGAAAAAAAAAAGCGGAGTTGCCCAACGTGCATCGTGTGGTTGGATCTCTGATGTCCGAGATTTGCTGCTGACGCTTCGATTTTCATGCCAATGTATGTTGCTGCGTGTCATTACCAGAAATGATCAAAGGAGAGTCTTTTTTATTTTAAGGGAGCGAATATTTCCGATTGCATTTATTGTTGCCTTTCACGCATTGCAAATCGTGTCGGTGCACCATTGCTGCCACGTCTGTATTTTTCTGCATTCTGCCCACATTTTCTGCCTAATCACAAGCCCAGAAAAGCACAACGTCAATGCCCGGAACGATATAACTGGACGCAAATACCGCGGAAGACGGTGTAGGACGCTTAATAAAACGACAGGCTCCGCTGACGATCTTCCGACATCAAGTTTGGACCTAACGCGGACACCTTCTGCAGCATTCGTAGTTGTGAGATCGATGCTGCCGTGAGGTTTGTCAGTGCGCCTCTGAAAATGATCGAACACCGGTCGGAGGTCCTGCTTTACGGTCCTATGGGAGATTGATGAGATAAGCGTGGTGCACCCAGCTACTTACTCGAGCGGAGCCACAAGAACTACGAACAAGAAAACTTTCATTATTGTAGGCAGCACACACTGAACGATGACGCAAACACATAAAACACAAGACCAGCGCAGGCTATCAACAGAAGTTTATTCTTGACTAAGCACACACACACGCATGTATACCGTAATTGCACTAACGCGCACCTTTTTTCCAATAGAACAGATCTCAAAATCGTTTGTGCGTTAGAATCGAGTGCAAACGAAAGACACTGTTACCATCTTGCCGTCGGCGTCAAAATGGCCGCCTGCCTCCTACGCGCTTAGGGCGCTGTCGAACGGTCACTTCCGAAAAAAATGAGCTTGTGGCGCGGCGTTCTTTGGCGCGCATAGTTTCTGTAGTTTCTTTGTCGCCGCCAGTCCTCGGCGTAACGACGCCACGACACACATGATGCGTAGGCCGATGACACTCGCCGCGCCGGCTTGGCCGTCTTGCGGCCAACCAAAGTCGCTACGTCGCTGATGCAATCTCTGAGACGCCGAGACGCACGAGATTTCTATAGCATTCAAGGGTGGCAGTGATGGGAAAATAGATGTTTCCCATCACCGCACGCAAAACGGCTCATCATCACATTTCTCCCTCATATCCGCGCTGAGCCTCTCAGTCATGTGCGCAGCTTGGCGTCCGAGAATGCATCACGGCAATCACGGAGACCACACTACCTTGGCTTGACCATGCTTAGGCTTAGCTGCACCACCCTGCGCAGCACGCATGGCAGCACACGGCAGCGGGTGTGAGGGAACTGTGATAGCACATAGGAATGCAGCACTGTGAGTAAATGATGTTACCGCCGCTTACACGTGGCTACACCCGGCAACGTGCGGCAGTTTTATCGGGACACGGGACTTATGAATCGGCGCGCCGAACGTCTTCAAGACACCGCGGATCAAATGAAGCGGGACTGCAGGGGTTCAAAGTTAGCGGTGCGTTTATTATGCGAGTGCATTGATTACATGAGTACGGCATTTGGTTTTATGAATGTGAGAAGGTTGATTACCAAGGACATTTATTTTTTTTTTTTTTTTTTTGTGTCATGAAAAATAGATGCGCACTACAATCGATGTTTCACGTTTTTTTTTTCCCGTATCGGGAGATGGGTGTGCGTTAAATCAAGGGCGTGGTAGAATCGAGCAAATACGGTATATATATATATATATATATATATATATATATATATATATATATATATATATATATGTGTGTGTATATTGTAATGAAGAAAGAGACGGACACAGCACGTTTTCTGCAGGCCGGCTGTTCTATTCTGGCCTCTTCCTCTGCTTCTCCTTGTTGTTTCCCTGCGCCCCTTGCGCGAGCGTGCGAGGCACAGTGAGCTGTTGGTTATTATACAGTGCAATATATATATTTGTGCATATATATGTATATATATATATGTATATATATCCTCAAGAACATCGTCATGGTCGGTGCACACGAATGCACAAAGCGCACATTTCCTGTCATATAAAACAATAAAAACTATAAAAACCAAGATTGCTAAGCACTCCACACACTATCTTCTTTTGCTGAGCAGATTTTCTTCACTATTCAGTGATATGAAAGGGTGACTAACGCACGTGCCTTGCAGTTCTGAAATCTTCCGAGCCTCTCAATCTCTCTCGTCGTTTGATTAGGGCTGACAACAAGAATTTCTGTTCTTTCAAAAAATGGTGTACATTGTTTTTCTGTACATTGCGCACAGTGCATGGCCAGACGTGTGTTTGGTCTGCCTTTCAAGCTAGCCATGTGCTCTTTTAATCTAGCATTTGCGCATCGACCTGTCTGACCTACATAATACCGGCCACATTTAAACGGAATCCTGTATGCCACATTTTTCTTACACTTTATGACATAGTGCTGAGATCGCTTTGAGCATTTATTTATGTTAATACCAGATGCGTCATTGTACATGCTATTTACTACTGGACAAACACGACCTATTTTGTTTCTTGCTGGAAACACTACATTCGCGTGATACTTCGCAGCCAGCCTCTTGAGCTTGTGTGACATACCATGCACATAGGGAATTACTGCAATGTCCTTATTCACTTCATTTCTTGGTGCCCCTTTTCCGTCCGATTTTATTGTCCTTAATCTCTCGCTTACTGTAACAAGAATCGTGATAGGGAACCCTGCTGTTTTAAGGCGATGCCATTGCTCAAGAAGTGCTTCGCTGAACTTGTGTTTACAAGTTTTTTTTAGGGCTGCTTTAAAACAAGCCATTGCAATACCATTCGTTACTATCCTAGAATGGGCTGTGTGGAAAAGTCCTTTCTGCAGCCTTTACTGGCGCAGAGCGCGATACCGTCCGAACATGGCATCAAAGAGGCCAACCTAAGGCGAACAAGCTCAATACCCAATACACTCCCCTAGTTCCTCGTTGTCTTCACCGCGACGCACACAATATTCAACATCCTCCGCCCCGACAAATGTGCAAGTTTGGTTGTGGTGGATAGAAAAATTCCAAGGGCCTCGTCTGTGCTTAGAAATAAGATCTTGCATACTCTGTCGCAGAAGTACCTCCACTGACAAGCCTGCGGATCTTTTTTTCTTTCTTCGTCTTTTCCAGTTTCTTGGTTCACCGTATCTACTTGGCTCAGGCGTCGTTCTAGCAGTTGCAGCACAGGAGCCGGTGAAAATCTTTCGCGACCGGAATGTGCATATAGGTCCTGCGTCCTTTCCTTTCCAGTCCTGTGCAGGCAGGCTTCCTTGAGAAACACGTATACATTCAGCGCCTCCCTTTTTGCTGCAAACAATGCTTGTATAGTCCAGCCAAATTCGTTCAAGGAAGTAGAACAGTCCCGAATGTGAACTGGCATTTCTCCAACAATGTCCTCAATGGTCAAGTTGTAGTATTTGTCGAACCATTCCTCAAACATCTTGATCTGGTCAAACACAGGGCTATTCCTACCGACAGCATTGACAGAATGGGACCTTTTCCAAAAAGTTTCTCGCTTGCCACGTCTCCCTTTAGAACCAAATTGTTCTTCATCATTCTGGTATCCTCGATAAGTGTTGTAGCAGTTTTCTGTCAAATGTGGCTCGTTCTCTCGTTCCTCATTACATTCCTCACCATCAACACTGCCGCTTGTCCCAGTCGTCCAGTTCCATTGCCTCACCCGAAGGTTCCTGCAGCTTCAACTCCTTGACCACTTCACCACAGTACACCTTGCTAAATGCGTCATTCATACATCGGTTATCCCTCTGTCCAAGTCTCTCTCAATATCGGGGTCTGCAATGCCGCGGTTGTCGTCACCAACAGCTCCCGTGCGCTTTTCAAGTTCCTCGAGGATTTCTTTTTTCAGTTGCTTACTGCGCTCAACTGCATTTAACACCGATCCATCATCCTCTTCACAGCCATTAGAGTCTGCGGAACTTACCTCGAAGCTCTCTTTCAAGCACTGTACTTTAGCAGGAGTAACAAACTGAACGTGGTTGTGTCGAACTGAAGAACCAGCTTTGGCATCAAGTATTAGTTTTGGCATTTGAGCACCAAACTCACGTTGAGGTCGTCGCATTTGTTCCGCATCCGGTGTCACTGATTGGCCCCCGTCAGCTGTTGCAGAAGGCTGAGATATCCAAGGCGGAGATGAAACATTGAGCAGGTCTGTATGATGTTCTAGCAGGGCCAATGCGCCGATAGCAGTGTCTTCATATTCCGGAACGGAATCGTAATCTTCTCCCACCTGCTCGTCTGTCATGAAGGTCTCCATCTCAGCGTTCAGTGTAGATAATTCAGCCTTCACCGCGTGCAGACGGCTATGGAGCATGTGAAGCTCAGAGAGGTCGAACTGTCCTGAATGGATGAGTTTGTTCACATCATTCACCATCCTTAAGCACTCGTTCCGATGAGATGGCCGCTTCTTATCAACAAGGTCCATGACAGTCTGGTTGCAGAAGGACATCCCAAATCTGAAGCAACAGCTCGCGGGAGTAAAGGCTGGCTTCCCGAGTCTTCGGCACCAAAATCGATGTGGAACAGTCCTTTCTCCAGCCTTTACTGGCGCAGAGCGCGATACCGTCCGAACTTGGCGTCAAAGAGGCCAACCTAAGGCGAACAAGCTCAATACCCAATACACTCCCCTAGTTCCTCGTCGTCTTCACCGCGACGCGCACAATATTCAACAGGCTGAACTGTAATTCAACAAATGTTTCTCCATTCTTGGCGAATACCTCCAACATAAATAAGCTTCACGTCAAGGGACTGTAAACAATCATTAAGTACTTCATATGTGAATTCAAGCCCTTTCCCTCTTATCTGGAACACTTTCAACACATTTTCCGTGAGAACATCTAATTCTGTGTTCAACTCCAAAATCAAGTAATCATCCACATATCTGAATATTTTTACTACTTTTCTCTCCATATCAAAATTTACGAGTCTATCCGCACCACTAGAAAAAATATTGCTCAACACTGGGGCAGCTTTAGATCCTCTGCATGCCCTATTTTCTTGGTGGAATACTTTGTGTTTAAATTGCACAACAGTGCTTTCGAGATGCATGCCGAGTACTTCTAGAAATTCTTGTAGTGACATACCGCTGTAATTATGGAACGCAACTTCATCATTGTTTCTTTCAACGCATTCCTTCAAAAACTAAAAGGTCATCATGCTGAAGAGAATAATAGAGGTCTTTTATGTCGACACTGAAGCCCTTGTAACTCCCTTGCTTAAGGTCAGAAACATATTGCACTATCTCCTCAGAATTCTTGATGAAAAATGGGTCGTTTGCACTCGTGGAACCAAGCATCTTTTGCAGAAAAGCAGACATGAGAGTCTGCCACGAATTCCGTTCTGACACAATAGCCCTGAACGGCACATCTTGCTTATGCGTTTTAGCCGCAAAGAACACAGCTAGTGTGAGCCCCTTTTCCTTTTGAACTCGTTTTTGAACCTTTCGAACCCGTTTTTAACAATTCAAAGCTTTTGGAGCTTTCAGCACTTGTGTGCAGCGTTTCTGGGCTTGGATTTCTCCTATATTAATGAAACTTGGCATACATATGCTCCAAAACATGTGTAATGCCAGTATCTACATGAAATTAAAGTTATCTTCCACGATTAGTTGCCACCACAGTGTTGCAATACAGGGCAGTGCACTGGTGAGAAGCTCAAATGAGCTTCTTTGTAATGGTGTGAAGCAGAAAAATCTTGACAAAATCCAAGGTGACCAGACTCTCCTGACAAGAGAGAGCACTAATTAACCTACAAGAAGTGGTACGGAGCCTTCAGAAGCTAAATAAGCAAATCTACAAGAAGTCATAGCGGTGATTGGTGAAATCATGTCAATGGTCTTGACTAAAAGGAGTCAACAGTTTTGGTGCAGTGAGAATTTATTATTATTTTTTTTAATTCGAGAAGTGTACAGAACCCAGGTTGTGAAAAAGATACTTGATTGCCCGGGCTGCTCCAAATTTGACTTTTTGAGCTCTTGGGACATTCTATTAATTGTTGTGAGCTGTTCCAAAATGAACATTTCCCTGCTCCAAAAACTGCTCCCAAGTCTGTTTCTGCTCTCACCCCGGCATTGAGGACCAAACATAACGATCAATCACCAGGCATGTAGAATTGCGAATGCTGGGATGGATGATGTGTAACTTGTTGAAAAGGCTGTGGTGATGCAGAGACTGCACACATGGTCTCACTTGTCTGTTGGATATGTTGCAGTAAAGAGTGTACCGTATTTACTCGATTCTACCGCGACCTTGATTGTAATGCGCACCCGTTTCCCGAGACAAAAAATAAAAAAATAAAAGTGAAACATCTATTGTATGCGCGTCCATTTTCCATGACACGTAAAAAGAAATCCTTAGTAATCTACCTTCTCACGTTCATAAAAACAAAGCCGTACTCCCGTAATGAACCCCTGCAGTCTCTCGAACAGCTGTGCTGTGGCTTTCCCGCTTCACTTGATCTGCGGTGTCTCGAAGACATTCGTTGCGTCTGTTCTAACGCCTGCATCCCGATGAAACTGCTGCACGTTTCCGGGCGTAACTATGTGCAAGCGGCGATAATATTGACACGTGCGGTTGGTTTTGTGAACGCCGTTATCACCTTCCTGTTAATCGCGCGCTTGCTTTGGTTGTTTGTGGTGAGCGCAGTTATCACTTTCTGTTATTCCCAACGCAAGCCGCGTTTATCTTGCATGTCACTTCAGGAACCGTGTCGACCATTCCTGTAACTTTGCATGCTGACGCACACACTTGACTAACTTCTGGAATTCCAGAGATAATGTGAGAACGCATTAAGCTGTGTGTATAAAAGCCGACGCACTGCGCCGCTTGTCAGTCTTTCCGTCGACCGACGACTGTTCACGTCGCTGTTGCTGTGAATTGTGATTGGCCTTGTTTTGCTGGGCACAAGTTCGCCCAGTAAACAGTTCGCCTGAGTCCTGCGTGCTTCGTCTACACTGCTGCGTGGGTCACAACTGTAGTGGTTGCGATGGGAGGCACCGAGCACCGGTGGTGCTCCGGAAGGAACGACACACACACAGTTCCACACCACACCCACCTAACCCCCTGGCTGTAGCGAGGGTGCTTATATATATAAATGGTGGCGACCCCTGGCGCCATACAACAGAACAAAGTATATTACAATATACAACATTTCTCCTCCCCTTAACAAAAAAAGAATTAAGCTATATGTAGTCATCCAGGTATCCTGGACGCCAGCGCTCTCATTGAGGCCGTGCCGATTGGTGTAGTGGTTGAGGTCGTGACGTGAGGGACGACGATTGTTGGCGTGACTCCAATGACTCCACATCTTGCCGAAGCTGCGTATCTTGGGTGTCTCGAGGTTCCTGCAGACTTACAGGCGGTGACACAGTGGGTGGCACAGAAGATGGCCAAGAAGGTGGCACAGTGTCTGTTTGGGGTATCGGTATCGGGTAATTGTACTGTTTTAGTGATCGTGTTGGGGGCTCTTTCAGTGTGCTCTTGGAGAGCTTTGACGCATGCCAGATAGTGCTGTCATTCAGACGATAAGTGTTACGGGCTACCATGGAATAAATTACCCTGGGGCGTGAATACTGGGAGGAAGCTTTTCCATGTCCTTTCTGATGCACCCGTACTTGGTCACCAGGTTGAAAGGAATTGTGGTAGGCAGGACATCTGCGATTAGCATCCTCCTGCATTTTACGCTGATAGCATTCAACACGTTGTCGCAGTTCCTGGTACTCGTTATATGGGTTCTCATGAAAACTGTGCGTGGAGAAGCCTACATTATGCAAATGCGTTCGAGGCTTGCGACCACGCAGCAAGTAAAACGGAGACAACTTAGTTGCAGTGTGCGGAATGGTTCGGTATATTGCGACGTAGTTGAGGACAGTCCTCTTTAGAGGCCTTCGTTCCTGAAGGGCACACTGAATGAATGACTTGAGAACGCGGTTAAACCGCTCAACCTGCCCGTTAGATTGGGAGAAATAAAGTGAAGATCTGATGTGCTTGATTCCCTCTGTAGTAAGATACGTTTCGAATTCAACAGAGGTGAACTGGGGGCCATTATCAGTGACGATTTCCTCGGGCAGTCCCTCTCTAGAAAAAACTGAGGTTAAAAAGCCTATTACCGATTGACTACTTACACATGGTGTAAACATCACCTCGGGCCACTTCGAGTAGTAGTCTACCATGACTATGGCATACCGACAGTCTTGAGGGGCTGAATGAAATGGACCCATTATGTCTACAGCCACCTTCACCCAGGGTCGGAGAGGATATTCGGTCGGCTCTATGGGCCCCTGGCGACTCTTGGCCGACTTGTCAGCACTGTTGCAAGTTTGACAGTCGCGTACATACTGCTCGACATGTTTGCGAAAAGCTGGCCACCAGTAGGTGCCGCGAATCAGGTCTTGCATTCTCACTATGCCTGGGTGCCCTGCATGCGCGAGTGCGAGCACTTGTTTCTGTAGTTGGCTGGGAAGGACAACTTGGTCCCCTCTCAGTAGGATGCTATCTACCACCGAAAGTTCGCTCCTGACCTCGTAGTATGGATGCAGTTCTTCAGGAAGTTTGTTCTTTGCAGGCCAGCTATTTATAGTATATTCCAGGACTTGTGTTAGTGATTGGTTACAGGCCGTGGCCTGTTGTACTTCAGACTTGGATATCATGGCCTCAACCTGGGCGACTACTTCTTCCTCAAAAGCAAAAGAAGGTTCAGAAGTGTCAAGGGGGTTGCGAGAGAGGGCATCTGCTACCTTATTCTGCTCGCCTTTGCGATACTGGACGGTGAATGTGTAGTTGAGAAGACGAGCTGTCCACCTACCTATTCTTAGTGGTTTCCTCCCAGAGCCCTTTTCAGACAAAAGAGTAGCCAATGCCTGGTGGTCCGTGATTAGCGTGAACTTTCTTCCCCAGAGGTAGACATGCCACTGTTCACAAGCCCATAAACATGCCAAAGCTTCTTTTTCGCCAGTGGAGTACCTGCGTTCAGCTGGAGAGAGAGAACGAGAAGCAAACTGAATAGTTCGAGTGTTTTCTCCATCGGTCTGTTGCAAAACAGCACCAAGCCCGTAATCGGAGGCATCTGTGGACACCTCAATAGGAAGAACTGGGTCAAACAGTGATAAAATGGGCGCATCATGGAGGTACTTTTTTACCTGCTGAAAACTATTTTCAGCAGCCACATCCCAGTTGAATGGGACATCTTTACGCAGCAAATGCCGAAGTGGCTCCACTACATGGGCCATGTGTGGCACAAACTTGGAATAATATTCAGTCAAACCAAGAAAAGAGCGCAGTTGGGTCGGATTGGAAGGGCGGCTAAAAGTCTCAACCTGCTGAATGTTCTTCTCAAGGGGGGATATGCCCTGTGCGGAAATCTTGTATCCGATGAATGACAGTTCTGGGACATCAAAGACGCACTTGTCATTTAGCTTTAACCCCGAGGAAGCAATCCGAGTGAGAACTTTTTCCAGGTTGTCATCATGCTCCTTTTGAGTGCTACCGAAAACGATGTCGTCAATGTAAAATTTGACACCAGAACAGCCCGACAGAATTTGGTGCATAAGTTGTTGAAACGCAGAAGGGGCGGAAGCGAGCCCAAAACACTCGCTTAAAACGAAAAAGGCCCTCATGCGTTACGAAGGTCGTCAAGTCTCGACTGTCTTCATGTAGGCCGAGGTGAGATCTAACTTGGAGAACCATTTAGCACCTTGAAGAGACTGCAGCAGGTCTTCCGCATGAGGCAATGGAAAGCTATCAACAATGATGGCCTGGTTAGGTGCGCGCAGATCCACACATATTCGAATGGCTCCGTTCTGCTTGCGAACAACAACAATGGGAGACACCCATTCTGACGCAGAGACGCGCTCTATGATGTCTTGTCGTAATAAGTTCTCTATTTCCTGTTTGACTGGTTCTCGCAATGCGAGAGGCAGCCGCCTGAGCTTTAAGCGTTGTGGTGAGACTTCCGGACGTATCCTGACCTGATGGGTGACACCGTGTACAAGGCCAAGGCCGGGAGTAAACAAGTGTTCAAAATGATTGAATCTGTCTGGTAGGTGGCCCACCGTACCTGATGTGATGTTTTGAGATGTGTTAGATGGCATACGTGGCAACTCACGGGGAGACGAGGGCAGTGCGCCCGAAGAAAACTCGGAATTCACTGGAACTGGCTGTGTGCTGGTGACGCAGCATTGAAGGCTGTCGCCTGCGAGAATCATATCAAGTTTGTGGGTTGCGTCAATACCAAGAAGAGATCGTGCATTTGTTACAACGTAGAACAGTATCTCAGCAGTGCAATTTCGGAACGTTACCAGAGCTTGAAAACACCCGAGAAGTGGAACGATAGTCCCTGAATAGTCTTTCAGTTTTTTGGGGGGAACTACCAGTCTGCAATCCTACCAGTCTACCTGACGGTTCGACAAAATAACGCGTAAACAATTCTTTAGACAGAATGGAAACTGACGAGCCTGTGTCTATAAATAAAGATAAAGGCTTTCCGTTCACCTCAACATCGGCGTAAAATCCCGGTGTGCGGAGATCCGGTTGGGTGTCTGACAGGGCCATAGACTCGACACGATCAGAACGCCTAGGACTGGAGGCTTGCTGACGCCATGCCGGTGGTGACTGCGTGGAGGGTCTACTGCGACACACAGTGGCAAAATGTCCCCTCCTGGAACACTGGTAGCAAACCTTGCCGTGCCCGGGGCAGTTCTGAGTAGGAGCATGCTGATAGCCACAGTTGGGGCAGCCAGTTGCAGAATGGGGTGGCCGGTTGTGATGCTGACTCGTCGACAAAGGTGCAGCGAGTTGCTGAGGGCGGGGTTCGGTAGAAGGTGTGAAAACCCGCGGCAAAGGACGGCGCTGCACCGGACTTTCATGTAGCGCTGTGTTTAGCTGTACAAGCGCTTCAGGCTCGTATTCTTTGAGGCGACGCTGGACGCGGTCAGCATCGTTGATGATCCTCACGGCCTTCTCAAACGTAAGCGTGGGCTGCTCGACAAGCAAACGTTCACGTAGCCGCGTGGAAGTCAATCCAATGAGTACTTGTTCGAGCAGCAGCTGGTCCTTCAGCTCACCGAAGTCGCACTGGTTAGCTGTATCTTGCAATTCGAAGAGAAAATCCTGGGGGGAAGACTCGCCTTGCGCGAGGTTCCGAAACGAGAGTCTGACTGTGGCTACTGCATCTGGAGGGCTGAACTTGGCCGTTAGTGTTTGCACCAATACGGAGTAGGCGTCTTTGGTTGACCCCGGCGTTTCCGATGCCGCGGCGAGTGCAACCCGTGCCTGCCTCTGACCTTCGGCTCCAAGCAGTGTTTTCAGCAGTGCGGCTTTGCGTTCTGCGGAAAAACTTTCGCCGCATCATTATCCAGCCTTCTACAAGTCTGTGGGCATAACCCGTGGTGTTAGTGAGGAAGAAGGATGGAACCCTACGTTTTTGCGTCGATTATCGTCACCTGAACAAGATCACGAAGAAAGACGTGTATCCTCTCCCACGGATAGACGATGCCTTGGATCGACTCTACAACGCGAAGTATTTTTCGTTGATGGACCTCAAAACCGGCTACCGGCAAATCGAAGTAGACGAGAGAGACCGAGAGAAGACTGCCTTCATAACACCAGACGGCCTGTTCGAGTTTAAGGTCTTGCCTTTTGGTCTTTGCTCGGCACCTGCGACGTTCCAAAAGGTTATGGACACAGTATAGGGAGGCTTGAAGTAGCAGACTTGCCTCGTCTGCTTGGACGGCGTAGTCATATTTACTTCCAGCTTCGACGAACACCTCCGGCGCCTTGAAGCTCTTCTTCGGGTAATCAAACCCTCCGGACTTACCCTGAAGCCAGAAAAGTGCCGCTTCGCATACGAGGAACTGTTGTTCCTTGGCCACGTTATTAGCAAGTCGGGTGTGCGCCCTGGTCCGCAGAAAACAGCTGCAATCGCCGACTTTCCTCCGCCCACCGACAAGAAGGCAGTACGCTGCTTTCTTGGCCTCTGCGCTTATTACAGGCGCTTCGTCAAGAACTTTCCGCGGATCGCCGAGCCGCTGACGAAGGCCAACGTCGACTTCAAATGGGAATTGCCGCAAGTCGAGGCATTTCAAGAACTCAAGCGATGCCTGCAAACGTCGCCAATACTCGCGCACTTCGACGAAGAAGCCGACACCGAAATTAACACGGACGCCAGCAGCACAGGGCTAGGCGCCGTGCTCATGCAGAGGACCGACCGACTTGAAAGGGTTATCAGTTATGCTAGCTGGTCACTTTCGAAGGCGGAAGCGAATTACTCCACCACGGAAAAGGAATGCCTAGCCATCATCTGGGCTACATCAAAGTTTCGCCCCTACCTGTATGGCAGGCCTTTGAAAGTCGTGAGTGACCAGTACACCTTATGTTGGCTAGCTAACTTGAAAGATCCATCAGGACGCCTCACACGATGCAGTCTTAGACTGCAAGAATTTGACATCACCGTTGTCTACAAGAGCGGACGAAAGCACTCCGACGCCGACTGCTTGTCTCGTGCCCCCGTCGACCCGCCGCCCCAGGGTCACCAGGATGATGACTGTTTCTGGACTACCTGGAAGGCAAGGCAGCCACCGTGCCGAAAGTATTCCGCCGAGGATTGGCTGCGTTTTTCCTGCGGAACAACGTTCTCCTGAAGAACATCTCGCCGCTCCTCGCCGACGTCCTCTTCGTGGTGCCTTCAGCGTTACGTCTAGAGGTTCTGGAAGCTTTACACGATGACCCGACAGCCGGACACCTCGGTTTTTCTCGCTCACTATCAAGAATACAAGAGAAGTACTATTGGCCTTGCCTCACTGCCGACGTCGCTCATTACATAAAGACATGCAGAGACTGTCAGCGATGCAAGATGCCGACAACTAGGCGTGCCGGACTTCTGAGACCCATCGAACCACCTCGACAGCCATTCCAGCAAATCGGCATGGACTTACTGGGGCCATTCCCGACGTCGACTTCTGGCAATAAATAGATTGTTGTAGCGACTGATTACCTCACCCGCTATGCCGAAACGAGGGCCTTGCCCAAGGACCCCTGCCGCTGAGGTCGCCAAGTTCTTCATTGAGAACATCGTCCTGCATCACGGAGCCCCGGAGGTCCTTATCACCGACAGAGGTACGGCCTTTACGACTGACCTAACGGAGGCGATCTTGAGGTACAGTCACACGAACCACCGCCGAACCACCGCCTACCACCCGCAGAAGAATGGCCTCACCGAGCATCTATATAAGACCATCGCCGACATGTTGGCCATGTACGTTGACGTCGAACACAAGACATGGGACGCCATACTTCCGTATGTGACCTTCGCGTACAACACGGCCGTGCAAGAAACGACGTAGCTTGCTCCATACAAGCTTGTCTACCGGCGGAGCCCAACCACGACGCTTGATGCTACCGACGTTTGATGTCATGCTACCGGTCGGCACTGACCAAGAAGACCTCGACGTTGCCAGCTACCTGGAGCGCACCAAAGAAGCTCGACAGCTAGCCCGCCTGCGTATCAAGAGCCAGCAGAAGGTCGACAGGCGCCACTATAACCTTCGACGACGCCACACCAAATACCAACCCGGCGACCTCGTCTGGGTCTGGATGCCAATACGACGACGTGGACTGTGTGAGAAGCTCCTGCGCCGCTATTTTGGACCCTACAAGGTACTCCGACGTTGTGGTGAACTGGACTATGAGGTCGTGCCCGATGGCTTAACGTCATCCCAGTGACGCCGTGCATGACCCGAAGTTGTACATGTGCGACTGAAACCGTATTACGCGCACTGATTAACGGTGACATTTTCTTAATTTATTGCATGTACTCTAACTTGCATGTTCTGTTTTTAGCATCAGGACGATGCTTTTCAGAGGGGGGCAGTGACACGTGCAGTTGGTTTCAGGAACGCGTTATCACCTTCCTGTTAATCGCGCGCTTGCTTTAGTTGTTTGTGGCGAGCGTAGTTATCACTTTCTGTTATTTCTGTTATTCCCAACGCAAGCCGCGTTTATCTTGCATGTCACTTCAAGAACCGTGTCGACCATTCCTGAAACTTTGCATGCTGACGCGCACACTTGAGTAACTTCTGGAATTCCAGAGGTAATGCGAGAACGCGTTAAGCTGTGTGTATAAAAGCCGACGCGCTGCGCCGCTTGTCAGTCTTTCCGTCGACCGACGACTGTTCACGCCGCTGTTGCTGTGAATTGTGATTGGCCTTGTTTTGCTGGGCACAAGTTTGCACAGTAAACAGTTCGCCTGACATCACCTTGAGTCCTGCGTGCTTCGTCTCAACTGCTGCGTGGGTCACAACCACGTGACAATATCATTTTCTTGCACTGCTGCATTCATCCGTACTATCGCAGTTCCTTAACGCCCGCTGCCGCGTGCTGCCATGCGTGCTGCGCAGGCTGAAAGCAGCTAAGCCTAAGAATGGTCGGGGCGTCGTTTCCAAGGTTGTCATGATGCAATCTCGGACGTCATGCAGCGTGCATGACAGAGGCTCAGGTCGCTCAGGCTCAGCACAAATATGAGGGAGAAATGCGATGATGAGCCGTCTTGCGTGTGGTGATGGGAAACATCTATTCTCCCGTTACGGCCAGCTGCGAATGCTACCGAAAGCTGGTGCGGCTGGCCATCTCAGTGATTGCATTGGCGACGTAGCGACTTTGGTTGGCTGCAAGACAGCCAGGCCGGTGCAGCAAGTATCATTGGCCTAAGCATCATGTGCGTCGTGGCGTCTCTATGCGCGGGACCAGCGGTGACATAGAAACTACAATACCTATGTGTGCCAAATACCGCCGCATCGTTAGTTCGTTTTTTTCGCCGGTGACCATTCGACAGCGCCCGAAGCGCGTAGGAGGAGGAGGAGGAGGCCATTTTGATGCCGACGGCGATATGGTAACGGTGTCGTTCGTTCACACTCGATTTGAACGCACATACGATTTTTGGACCTGTTTTATCGGGAAAAAGGTGCGTGTTAGATTTGAGTAAATATGGTATGTCGACTGTGAGGGCTGTGCGTGATTGCTGAGGCGAGAGTAAGAAGGTAAGAAACTATTTATTAGAGAGCATAGTGGAGCGCGCCGAAACCGTGACCGTCCGTCTCGGCGGCGGTAGCGAACGAACATAACCCCTCCCTCGCTTGGGCTTGGTGTTGAGTCGGCGTAACAGCGCTGTAGGTGGCGCTAGTGGTGAGATAGGCGGCACATGCGGGCGCTCACATCCCACCCCAGTCTGACTGACCAAGTCTCGTGGTCAGTTGCCTCAGAGGGCGTCGTTGCTTCAGAAGGGGTCACCTTAGGTGTTGTAGCCTGTGAGGGAGTCGTGACTTCGGGTGTTGTTTCAGATGCTGGAGCAGTCGTCTTGTCGCAAGGCGCTGTGGTTGCCTCAATTGGTTCAGGTCGCGGCGGAGGCTGAGGTTGCGGCTGTGGGGGCTGTGGGGGTGGCTGAGGTTGCGGCTGCGGTTGTGGCTGGTCATCGCATGGAGGGGCGTCATGAGGACAGTTGCAAACACTGTAGCATTCATCGAACACAAGTCCAGCGCGACAGTCAAAGTGAACGGCTGTCAACCTGCTGTTCTGATAAGTGTCCATGCACCGACAGAATTTGTCGGCAGTCCGCAAGATCCCGTATGAATCCTTCCTTGGTGCATACCACGGAGTCTGCCGGATGGGGTGGCATCATTGGGTGAGACGGAGGTGGTCGTGTCTGCGGTGGGCTTGGCTGTGGCGGTTGAGGCGGTCCGAGCATTGGCTGTTGAGGGGGGCCAGGTGGCTGCGGCAGGGAGCAACCAGGAGACGGTTCGTAGCTGCCGGCTGCACTTGGGTCTGAAGGACCACCGCATGGCGGTGCATCGTGCGGCCAGTTGCACACGCTGTAACGCTCGTCGAACACCAGACCGGCAGGGCTGTGAAAATTGGAACACTACGTATCTGGCATTCTGGTAGAAGTCCATGCACCGGTAAAATTTCGTGCAATCACGTGGGTTTCAGAAGAAGCCGGTCCGGCTGCACTGTGGCCCGGAGCTTTCCCCTTGTGGTCGTTGGCTTGGAGGCTGGCTGGGAGGTTGACTGGGAGGTTGGCTAGGTGGTTGGCTTGGTGGCTGACTGGGAGGTTGTCTTGGGGGCTGGCTGGGAGGTTGGCTTGGTGGCTGACTGGGAGGTTGACTTGGTGGTTGGCTTGGAGGTTCTCTTGGTGGCTGGCTGCCAACGTGAGCCGGTGGAATGTCAGGATGAATGTGCACGAGCGCCGTGTCGGAAGCGAGGAAGTTTGACACTAGAGGAGTGCTACTTGAGGGCAACGTTTGGGCTGCTAATGCTTGCCATGGTGGCTGCTCTGGCAACGGCAACGGATCACGTTGTAGGCAGTCTTTGGAACTGGGCCTGGTTTCAGGAAATAGGACGTACCTTGTTGGGATCACAGCATTTGCCATTCTTGGGACTAGCTTTTGGTTTGCGGTAATGGTGAGATTCGTGGCTGTATGCTGCAACTGCGCTGGCTTCGGCGGCTCGAATATAAGGCGTGCTTGTGCTACTGAGAACCAGTCCTCACCTATAATGAGGGGGAGTACATTATCTTCCAAAACGGCAGCTTCAACAACTCCTGTGGCTGGGCCAATGGATATCTTCAAAAATGCAGCACCAACAGGTAGCACTGTGCTTCCTCCTACAACCACGAGTGGAGGCTCGGTCCATGGGATGATCATGCTTGCAGGCACATGAGCTTTAGCGATTAATGTCACCTTGGACCCAGAGTCAGGAAATGCTTCACACTCATCGACTCCACTGAGAGTTGCGTTGAAGAAGGGGCATTGCTGCTGTGAGCTGTCAAGCGTAACGGGTGCACTGTGCAGTGCTGGAGGCTGCTGTGTCTTGGGCATGGTTGGAGGCGCTGATGATGATAAGCGGCTGGTGCGTGTAGGGCACTTGGAAGCCAGATGACCCAAGGCATGACATTGGTAGCAGACAGCCTGAGACAGGTCTTCACCGCTACGAAAAGCTGGAGTGCCGTACTGTGCCGAAATAGCTGCACAAGTAGCTTCTTGTTGCTCTGCGGCCAGCTCTGAAATGCGCGTTTTTGGTGTGACCCCTCGGGAGGACTGTGGTGTCGATTGTTCTGAGTGAGGCTGCTGTCGCTCTGCGGGCTTAGCGGCACGGAAGGGCTGCGTAGGCGGCAACACAGAACCGGCAAATGGTGACGGGCTTTCTTTGGCATGCAGATGTTGCGCACTCTTGTCGAGGCTAGTGCATGTAGAAATAAACTCAGCTACCGTGGGCGGCCGGTTGGCTGCTATGGCGGCGAGGATGTGTTGTTCGCGTAAACCATGAAGCAGGTAGCCAATCTTTTGGGCATCAGAGAGGTTAACAGGGCAATGCTGAATGATCTTCAACTTGGCAAAGGCATATTGGTGCAAGCTTTCGGATGGGGCCTGGGTTACCCTCATGACCTGCTCTTGCCACTCGATGAGGGACAATTCTGTACAAAATGTGTCCTTCAGGGCGGCACTCCACGTGGCCCAGATGCTGTACTGGTTGCTGAACGCGAGATGCCAGTCTCGCGCCGTGCCTTTCAGCTTGCTAGCTGCAATCAGGCGTGTGGTGACGTCGTCCCACGAGGCGAGCTGCTGTACACGTCGTCAAGCCATGTATTGACACTGTGGCTGTGCAAACAAGCGAATTGCGGGATGGACGATGACAGGTCTGGCAGTGTCGTCACCGTTGTGGCAGGGCGAGGTAGCTGCTGGAACAGCATGGTGAGGCTCTGTAGAGTGGCTGGGTGCAGCGTCAAAGGCACCTCAGCGGTCGAGGCGGATTCATTTGTTTCAACCGAGGGGGTAGCTTCACGCTGCTGCTGAATGGCGGCTTGCAAACGCTGAAAGAGCTCCTCTTTTGAACCTGTGATGTCCAGCTGTCGACGGGCCAATTCTTCGCGTATGAGGTCGACGCCGAGGGGCGACATGGTCACCGGGTCGAGATTCTGCCACACCATTCCCGGCATGGCGTTGCGCCGAGCCGGCTACACGCTGACATTTACACACGAAACAGACTCTTACTCAGTGAGTCCACCAGCAAGCACACGTAGGCGCGCACATGGAAGCGAGCGGACGGCAGGAAATGTTCTGGCGGTGACAAAGACAGGAATGGCGGAACGTCTGTCGCGGGGCGAAGGCGAAGGCTGGCTTGCTTACTGATGCGCTTGCATTCTTACGTGGCTGAATGGCTGCACAAAGGCTCAGGCGTCGACTGCGCCAGATGTGAGGGCTGGGCGTGATTGCTGAGGCGTGAAGGCTGAGGCGAGAGTAACAGGGTAACAAACTATTTATTAGAGAGCATAGTGGAGCGCGCCAAAACCGTGACCATCTGTCTCGGCGGCGGTAGCGAACGAACATAACCCCTCCCTCACTTGGGCTTGGTGTTGAGTCGCTGTAACAGCGCTAGTGATGAGATAGGCGGCACATGCGGGCGCTCACACTACCTAGGGATGGCAGCTCATTGAAATCGAACAGAGGAGCCATTCTAGAGGAGCTGCTGGAGTTCGGCATCCGTTTTCTGAGCGTGTGAAATGGCGTCAGTCACCATGGGTGGCAGTTCAACAGCAGAGGCGTGGGAGAGTGCGTTGGCGACCACATTGACTTTCCCGCTAATGTGTTGGATGTGAGTGGTGAACTGGGCAATAAAAGACAGTTAGTTCTGCTGGACCAGTGGAAGGTTTTCACTGCGTTAGGAGAAGGCCTAGCTGATAGGTTTGTGGTTTGAGTAGGTGGTGCAGTGCTGTGCTTTGAGGATGGTGCGAAAGTGCTGGGCCGCCTCGTACATGGCAAAGGCTCTGTGTGGTAGGCTGGCCATGTAGTCTCTACAGGGGCCGAAGTTGCATCGACGGTGCTGGCGGGGGTGAGGATGTCTTTTATCATCCTCATCCCCTGCGTTGATGTTCTTTTGGGGAAAAGGCCACCGATGGGCACCAGTTTTTGCCCACGTACCGCAAGAGAGAGGCACCAGTGGCGGTACTAGAGGTGTCGGTGAAGAGCCCACAGGGGCCTCTTTTTGAGATGAGCATTGGAGAGGGCAGTTTTGTAGTCTTTGGACGCTTGTAATAAAGGTGATGTCCAAGTGACAGATTGGTTGCCTCGTAGGCTAGCCACTGCATTGTGGAGGGGGCCCAGATAGACGGCCACTTTAGATGTGAGATGCCTATAAAGGTTGGGAAGGCCAAGGAAACGGCAGAGCTCTTTTGCTGTGGTAGGCCAAGCGTAGTCTTGAAGGACCAGGATACGGTCCAGCAAGGGTGTAGTGCCTCCTGAGGAGATTGGATGGCCAAGGAAGGTGACGGAGGAGGCACTGAGCGTCCTCTTCTGGACATTGACGAGTCCAGAAGAGGACGCTCTGCTGGACTCGTCATTGGCAAAGGTGTTGGCGATGGTCATCTTTGTTAGGACTGCAGACAAGGATGTCGTCTAGGTATACGAAGCACAAGTGTAGGCCACAAGTGACATTATTGATGAAGTGTTGGAAGGTTTCTCCCACCTTGCGGAGGCCAAAACTTTAAAGGGGCCCTGCGACACAAACTGAGCAGGCCGTTTTTATCACTGATTCTAGAACTGTTGCACGTGGGGATGTCACAGAGAGAGTAGAAACGCCGAAAGCAAAGTGGCTATAATTTTATTTCAGTGAAAAATTGCCCAAAATCGCCTCCCGTTTGGACTGAGGCGACACACAACGGATATTTTTGTTACAGGAAGTGACATGGAGTGACGACATTGGCGGGGCCAGGCTGGGCGTTCTGATTGGCTCGACGCTCCAAGGTGCTTGTCACACACGTGTGGTGTCTGCTTGGTCACGCTTTTCAGTACCAAAATATACTAAAATAGTTCTTATGCTTCGCAAGAAAGAAAGCAAGCATCTGACATTATACTTGCAAAACGACACTAGGTGCGCTGTGCAATGGTTTGCGCGTCCATATGGCACGTCCACTAAGAACACAGCGAGTTCGACGCGTGCCGCTGTAGGTGGACTGCGCGTCACGCCATCTATTGCAGGCGCGGCGAAACAACGCGCTGAGCTACCACACGCTCCGGTGTCTTCCGGTGTCACTCTATAAGACGCGCGTTGCTATTGGACGCCTCCATTGATGGCAGCGGGAGAGCGAAATACGAAAGGGAATGTTGGTTTCATGCTGTCTGCTCGTGTTTTGAACTTCGAGGGCTAATAACTCCAGTTATAGCTCACCGATTTGCATAATTCTTTTTGCGTTCATCTCATCATTCGATCCTACACACACTGCAGTAGTGCAGACGGCAGTTGAAAAAGTGTCGCAGGGCCCCTTTAAAGAGAATTCAAATGAGTCAGAGGGCGTGATGGTTACAGTCTTTGGTACATTGTCTGGGTTGACATGAATTTGTGTGAAGTGAGAAGATGGTTGAGAAGATAATTCTGCCTTTTAAGCTGTGGGTAAAATGCCGTATATGATATATGGAGTACCTGTCGGGCATGGTGCATGTGTGGAGAGTGCGATAATTCCCGCAGGGTCGCCAGCCTTCATTCTTTGGCGCTAGATGAAGCAGTGAGATGTTAGGTCCCTCTGAGCACGGGGCATTTCCTTTGCATTACATGGCTTCAAACTCTGCTTTGACAGTTCGCAGGCCGTCCGGAGCTAGGCTACGGGCATGTTAAGATACTGCTGGGTTGAGGGTAGTACTGATGTAGTGGATGGGTGTGTGGTGAACTTCTTGAAGGCATCTGCTAGGTCAAGTCAGGTCAGGAAATTCAGCGAGATCATGGTTCGTCGATTGATTTTCAACAGCAGTCGCCTTGATGCTGGGCTGTTGAATAGTTGTACGGTGGCCCGGCGGGAAGAGACATATTGTGGCATCAATAAGTTGGTCATGTGGACAGTCTGGTAGGAGGTTGTAGTACGCCACGAAGTTGGACCCAACGATTGGCTCTGCAACGTTGGCATTGACAAAGTTCCACGGAAATTCTCAGCATCGGTCTTTTAAGTGTGTGTTAAGGCAGAGCGAGCTGTAGGTCTTAATGCTCGAGTGGCTCACTACACTAAGCTCAGAGGACATGCAAGGGCATTTGTTGTGCAGAAAGGTTCGTGGAAAGCAGCAGATGTTGAACCTGCAGTCGATGAGGAGCTGCCTCTTGGTGACTCTGTTGGTGACAAAAATGCGACGGCCTCCAGATTGGCAGTGTGCGGCCGTTCTTACAGGCATGCTGTTGAGGTTTCCTTGTTATCCGGTTGTGGTATTCAAGAAGGTGGGAAACAGACCGCAGCTGTCCCTATGTACAAAAAGCCCTCTTTATTCACATACGGTCAGATATATATAAAAAAGAACAGAAGTGCAGCCTGGGGGATAAGAACTCAAATAAAAACTGAAACTGAGTACAGCATATTCCCCCCCCCCCCCCTTACATTTAGTGGTTAGTTGTTTAGTAAGTATTAGTCAAAAATACCCAGGACATGCACACTTTACGTAATCACATATTTACAACCTATGTACACAACGTCAGATGTTTCACGTCAGACCGCCAACTAGTAGGTCTGGCAGTCGCGGAGCCAGGCCGGTGGCTGGCGTTCCTGGGTCGGCCGCTTCAGACGTCGCACTGTTGACAGGCTCGTGGTCTGCTGCTGCCATATGCCAGGAGACCGCGAAGGCGTGCTAGGGGAAGGTGGCTGCAACACAGAAGGCTGCAGCACATCAGGAGACTGCGGCATGGCAGGCTGCGCTACACCAGGAACCTGCGGTGTACCAGGCTATGGTGCGCCAGGAGCTGCGGTGTAGCAGGCTGCGCTACACCAGGAAGAAACTGCGGCGTGGCAGCCGGCAGGACCCTGGAAAGCTTGGAGGCATTCCACGTACGGCCGTCTCCAGGTCGGAAAGAGGCTGGTCCCTTCCCTTCGATCACTTTAGTTGGTAAAGAAAAGGAGCAGTCTCCCTTGAAACGAACGGATGTTTTTTTTATACGGACAAAGTCGCCTACGGCTGTCTTCATCTTCTTGGTAGCTCTCCTTCTGTCCGTGTAGTGCTTGCTTCTCTGCTGTTGACGCCGGACCCTTCGATGGAGTCACACCAGCTCCTTAGCTGGGTCTTTCGCAAATGCTGGTGCTGAGAAGCCCACGACATCCAGCCTGGTTCGAGGCATTCTACCATGCAGAAGAACTGCTGGGCCGACCCCAGTGGTGGCCTTCGGAGTGCACCGATAAACGGCAAGGTATGCTATGGCTGTTTGCCGGAGTGGTCGTCTTTCGAGGAGTGAGATTTGAATGAAGTTTTGCATTGTGTGATTGAACCGTTCTATCTGCCCATTCACTCGAGGGTAGTATACCGAGGAACGTGACAGACGGATGCCTCTGTTTGCAGGAAGGTGATGAATTCGCGCAAAGTGAACTGAGGTCTGTTGTCACAAACGATCTCTTCTGGGTAGCCTTCGCGGGCAAAAATACTTGTTAAGGAGTCTTTCACTGTGCTCGTGGACACTTTGCTGCAAAAATATGCCTCTGGCCATTTGGAATGGTAGTCAATGAGCATTACAGCAAATCTGCTGTTGTAGGCTGTATGCTGCAAAGGACCGGCAATGTCGAGGCCAAGCTTCTGCCACGGTTGCTCGCAACATTCCACAGTTTTTAACGGTGCTGGTGATGTCTTGGCGGGCTTATCTACCTCTCGGCAGTTTCTCACAGCCATTTCCACTTGCTTATCCATTCGTGGCCACCAGAAACTCTCACGCAGTCGCGCCTTAGTGTGCGTGATACCCGGATGTGTCTTGTGCGCGATGCCGATGATCTGACCTGGAGGGAGGACTGAACTACAAGGCGCTCCGCACGTAGTCATCAAAAACAGAAAGTTCTTCCCGAATAGGGTAGAATGGTCTTGCCTTTTCTGGTGTGGACTTGTTTGGTGGCCAGAAACTCAGCACGAGCGACTTGATGGTTTTCAGGCATCCGTCATCAAGAACTGCCTGCCTGAACTTCTCCTTTGTAACGCAGGCTGGCTCAATGAACGAAACTATTTCTTCCTCCTTGGAAATCTCTGCCTCCGTGGTAGGTGCTGGCAGCTGAGAAAGTGCATTTGCTACAGTCTTTGTGGACCCCTTGCGGTATTCCACAGTGAAATTGTAGCAAAGCAGTCTTGCACTCCAGCGTGCAATTCGGAGTGGGTGTCTTCCACGTCCTTGTGACGACAACAAGGACACCAGTGCCTGGTGGTCTGTTCAAATTGTGAAATGCCGACCCCGAAGGTACGTGTGCCATCACTCGCATGCCCAAATACATGCTCACCGACTGAATATTTTCTCTCTGCAGGCGACAGTGTACGAGGTGTGAAAGCGATTGTGCGGAGTTGTGGCCACTTTTTTGCTGCAGAACTGCTCCCAGCCCACAATCGAATGTACCGGTCGACACAATGACTGGAAGTGACGGATTGAACATATGGAGGATGGTACTCGACTAAAGCATTTCTTTGACACTCCTGAAACTGCTGTCTGCTTCGGCTGACCAGATGAACGGCTCATTTTTGCGAAGTAAGACTCTCATAGGCTCGACCACTTGTGCCAAGTGTGGCACAAACTTGGAGACTACGAGGCCCAGGAACGAAAGGGGGCGGCAACATCAGTTGGCACTTCTCTGGGAGTGGCGAGATACCACTTGTGGTGACCTTGTGCCCTAGAAACGCCAGCTCTGGAACATCGAAGAGGCATTTGTTGTTCAGTTTCAGACCTGTGTTCTTGATCTTTTGCAGCACAGTCTTCAAGTTTGAAAGGTGTTCTTCTGCAGTCTTGCCAAAGATGATCACATCATCAATGTAGAACAATATGCCAGGGCAGTGGTCAAAGATTGTCGCCATCATCTTCTGAAATGCCGCTGGGGCAGAAGCCAACCCAAAGCAAACTCTTTTAAAACGGAAAAGCCCAGTCATGAGTGATGAAAGCTGTCGAATCCCTGCTGTCAGGGTGCAAGAGAAACTGATGGTAAGCAGAAGCCAAGTCAAGTTTTGAGAAATGCGTAGTGCCTGACAAAGTATGAAGAAGCTCCTCTGTGTGGGGCAACGGGAAACTATCCGGAACAATAGCTTTGTTCGGCTCTCGAAGGTCTGCACACATTCTGATGCTACCATCTTTCTTGTCAACTACAACAATGGGCGACACCCATTCAGAAGCATCAATGCAGTCGATGATGTCAAGGCTCAGCAACCTCTGAAGCTCATTTGATACTGGTGACCGGAGAGAATAATGTGGCAGACGGTGAAGCTTGGAAGTGCCCCCTGGAGGATAAGAACTCAAATAAAAACCAAAACTGAATACAGCACCGGTTTAACAGGGTCGTTGACATTTCTGGACCTTGTCACTGAAGCAACGATGATGGTAGAAGCGGCTGTTATCATTATGTTGCGGTGAATCGGTGTTGTGATCGTAGCTTTTGTAGAGGTTGAGGCGACGCGATACTGGGCATTGATCCAGGTGCCTTAGAATCAAGTCCAATTGACGGGTGATGACGTTCGTTCGCCATGCAAACTCTGTGGTATTCAGCGGTGCGGTTAAACAACTGCAGCAAAGAGACCTTGATGACCAAATCAGCAGTCTTGGGAAGTTGGTCGAGAGGTAGCGTAAGCTGAGCCTGCAGAATTGCCTTGACGTGCAGTGGAAGTTGTTGAAGCCATAGTGCTTGCTGGAAAGAATCCTGTATTTCCATGTTTCCCACAAGAGCACTCGTGGCGGAGGAACTGTGGCGGTTTGTCTTCTTGCCTTTCAAGAGTGACAGGTGGTGGAAGAGTTCAGTCTTGAGGTGTTCATAGAGGTTGGCCATTGGTGGATTTGCGAGGATATCCCAGACCTCGTTGGGATGGGGGATGTATAGGGATGGGTTTGAGTGGCACGCCCTGACAATGTAGAAGGTGTCAGCCACCTCCCCACAAAACTGGCACGCGTCATCAAAAGATGGGTTGATGTCATCAAAAGATGGATAGATGCTTAAGCACCCCTGGGCGCAGTGCAGTGTTGGTAAGAATTTTAATCGGGATTCGCTTGTCAGCGTGATCCAGTCCCTTACACAGGACTGGGTAGTGCCAGTGCTCCTTGTAGTAATAATCAACGATGTCTTATAATGAAAGGGCCTAGGCGGAGCCGGCAGGCGCGGCCAGGGTTACGGGATCGTCGTCATGATGCTGCTGCACGGCTGCATTGAGTTGGCGCTGCCATTTCTGAAGCTGTTTCTCCTGCTTGAGAATCAACTCTAGCTGGGCATGCAGTTGCTGCTGAAGTTGTTGCTCTTGTTGGTGAAGAGCGGCAAGGGCTTCTTAGGCGGCCACGGTGATACAGTACATCGCCAGATGTGGGATGTCTGCTGAAAGACGAATCCCAACACATAAACGTAGCAACTGTTTAATAGATTAGGAATGGCAGCGGACAAGCATACTGTTGCTGCACTTGTCCGAGTAGTGAAAGGAAGGAACGCCTTCCAAGTTGGGCAGCCTCTTTTTGTATCCACCTGTCGGTTACGCACACCTTGGGTGATGATGCTGCAGTAGCACTGTGTTTTATAAGGCACAAAGTGCTGCGTGCGACTGTGTCACACTGGGCTGGACGATCACGAGGCGTAGACTGTGTGCAAACATGCGTAGTGTGTTGCACCACAACTTTATGATGAACAGGGTGCATTCCCAGCGAAGGCAGTTGGAACCAACGGGCGCAACGAGTACACTGCTGCAACGAGGTCTGAATAGCTGACCCCAGTTCTTTTGAAGCTGCCCGTGGTTACCCGCCACACAGCTACAACTCTCTAAAATGAAGCAGGCTTTGTGTAATACCAACACATAGTGGCAACTGAAATTTGCCACTGGGTAGCATTTGTAAGTTTAAGTTGCCTTGAAAAATTCTTTGTATAGTTGCAACTGCCTTGGTAAATTCTTCGTATAGAAAATGCGGCCATTGTGAATTGAGGAGCCGTATTTCAGGTCGGGTCTTGTGTGCTCGTGCGATTTTTAACGAAGTTCTTTTTTTGTTTATAGCATGCCTACGATATTAGATGTTGTGGGTTCGTCGGGCTTATTTGATTGCTGATGGTTTGGTGAGCATTCTGGAAAACAGGTATTGATAAGAAGCCACACTGGCAGAATGGGCTCAAGATGGCTTATCAGTTATTATCACTGCATCTGCATTTCTTTAATCTTTGCACATGATGTTTGACGTCTGTGACATGGGCTACGATGCCGTGTTTTCAAGGCATGGCTGCTGGATTTCCAGCTTGACAAAACTTTCTGTGATCGTCACTGAAGCTATATTTTTTGGTGCTGCTCTATTATTCAAACATTCTCGTGACATTTCCATGTAAAAAAGAATCCTTCAGCAGCTATACTTCGCAGGAAAGTGTGAATCTTGATTTAATGAGGTTTGGACTAATTGAAATTGGCAATTTTACCTACTTTGTTAAATCGAGGTTTAACTGTATCTTGTTAGACCGATTTTGTTGCGTCACCATTTTGTTGGGTCACCATTTTGTTGGGTTACCATTTTGGTGTGGCCAGTGAAGCTGTTCGATCAACCTGTTTGCAGCCTCTGGATGTGCTGCTTTAGTCTTGCGGTGTCCCTGGGGGCAGCGCTGCTGTTGCCGGTGTCAATTATCAGCAACGAGGTGCTGCTGCTCTACCCTTCTAGCTTCTACGTACAGTGGCTCAACAGTTCACTCATCCATGGTAAGCTCTAGTTTACCACAGATTTTGTAGACATTGCCAATGCCAGAACAGAATTTGTTAAAGTTGTGCCTATGCTTGACTAGCCACAGTAGTGCTAGTTGTAGTAGCAAGCTGCAGTCATAATCATCCAGGTGAGTCACGCAGATGGCCTTGTTTAGTGTTCAAACCTGCGAGTTGCACCACTGCTGTACAGGAATCCGTATTGGAAAACCCACTGTGACGGACTGGCACGGAGGCGTGACACGGGATACTGGGAGACGCGGGTTACTGGCACTCAAAACTGCCCTAGACCAAAGGGATGCGGTGCTGCCCTGCCACGCGTTCATAAATATATAAATGTAAAAAAAAAGGCAAGAGAGGATTCATTATTACAAAGCTAGCATCATTAAAAAAAAAAGGGAACTTCCTTCACTAGGATACTAACCTGCCACCTTCAGATCTCCTACCCTACTCGCTACCACTATACCACAGCACAATATGGCAGTTCTCATATAAATTAGTCAACAGGGTATCCTGCTGTTTCACTTCAGCTGTTAATGTGATACATACAAGACTGGCATGCTTTTTCTGCACCATTGAATTTCTTGCCTTTATCAGACATCCAAATTGAATGACATCCAAATATGATGGCAGCAGCAGTTAGTATTTTTACAAATCATATCAAACACCGAAATAATGCAATAGACCGACATGCAGGGAGTGTTGGCTGTTTCAGCCGAGCTTGATAGCCTTTTCTTGCTGTTTCTAATAGGAGACATGTGCGTAGATGTGTTTTATGTGAACTATAATGCCGCTCAGTAAATAAACATGTGCTTCAGCAGTGACTTACTCAGCACTTTTGTCGCTCAAACGGTGATATTTCAGTACAGCGCCACTGCCAGTGTGTGACATGCACGCAGCTTTGTGCAGAACTGTTGATAGCTTTACAGAAAGTAGGTTCATTGTCATGGAAAATGTGTTGTGATAAGAAAGCTCGACGTGGTTGTGGACGACGAGGTCGGACTGGCAGACACGATGGCGTCCAGGCTTAACTAACTAGAGCAGCTAATCATGTTCAGCTCATGCCCCACTAGTGCAGCATTAGCGATCCGGCTTCTCCACTACATCTTTCCCCCTCCCTGGAGACGGAGCCACTCCGGTGGGCTAAGGCGCCGTGAAAACTAGCGGTTCATGGTATTGTTTCAGGCGATCTACGTGGACAGTCTCACGGCCGCGACGGCGCATGTCCGAGGTTGGTGTGACTGGCTCGACGACGTAGTTGACGGGAGAAGTTTGCCGCAGGACCCTGTAAGGGCCGTGATACTTCGACGCAAACTTCGGGGTGACACCTGGCGCAGAAGTGGAGGGCACCCACAGCCAAACGAGAGCGCCAGGCGGGAACTGCCGGTTTGGCAGGCCATCGTCGCGGCGAAACTTCTGCAATGCTTGTTGTTGGGTGGTGTGGGAGCGAGCTAGTCGGAGACATTCTTCTGCATATCGAGTGGCTTTGGAGACCGGGGTGGCCTCGGATGAGTCGGGACGGTAAGGCAGGATAGTGTCGATCGGCGATGACGGTTCTCGGCCATAAAGTAAGAAGAAAGGGGAAAAGCCGGTAGTCGTTTGAGGCGCCATATTGTAGGCGTACGTTACATATGGAAGAATGACGTCCCAGTCAATGTGGTTGGAGGCGACATACATCGAAATCATGTCGCCAAGAGTTCTGTTAAAGCGCTTGCGGGTGATAGGCGGTGGTGCAGCGGTGAATAATACGGCATTCAGCAAGTAGCTTTTCGACAACATCGGCGAGAAAGACGCGGCCTTGGTCGCTCAGGAATTCACGTGGAGCGCCGTGGCGAAGAACGAAGCGGTGGAGAAGGAAAGAAGCTACGTCACGAGATGTCGCCGATGGAAGGGCAGCAGTTTCCGCGTACCGCGTGAGGTGGTCGATGGCTACAATAACCCATCGATTTCCGGCAGCATTGTATGGCAGGGGTCCATATAGGTCTATGCCAATCCAGTCAAATGGTCGTGATGGGCACGGCAAAGGCTGCATTGGCACAGAAGGGCGGCAAGGACCAGGCTTGCGGCGCTGGCACTCTGTGCACGATCGAATGTACTTTTGCACAAAGGTGTACATGCTGCGCCAATAAAACCTAAGGCGCAGTCTGGCGTAGGTTTTAAACAGACCAGCGTGTGCGCACTGAGGATCAGAGTGGAAAGCGGCGCATATAGTTGCGCGGAGCTGTCTCGGTATGACCAGCAGCCATTTGCGCCCATCTGGTTCGTAATTGCGGCGATAAAGGATTCCATCCCTGATGGCGAAATGGGAAGCTTGGCGACGTAGAGCTCGGGATGGTGGGCTGGCTGATGGCTCAGACAGGTAACGGATCAAAGAGTCAGTCCAAGGATCCTTGCGCTGCTCCAACGACATGTCGATGGAAGCTGATGGCGAAAATAAGTCATCAGGGGCGGAAACACTGGCAATGTCGGTGTCGACTGGTGAACGGGAAAGAGTGCCGGCATCGGCATGCTTCTTTCCTGATCGGTAGACAACACGGATGTCGTACTCCTGGAGGCGCAAGGCCCATCGGGCGAGTCGACCAGCCGGATCTTTGAGAGTCGACAACTAGCAAAGGGCGTGGTGGTCAGTAACGACATCGAAAGGCCGGCCGTGCAGGTAAGGCCGAAATTTCGTAATTGCCCAAATGATCGCCAGACATTCCTTCTCGGTGACAGAATAATTCGCTTCAGCCTTTGTGAGAGTGCGGCTTGCGTAGGCAACAACATATTCTTCGTATCCGGGCTTTCGCTGCGCGAGGACAGCACCGAGACCGACACCACTGGCGTCTGTGTGGAGTTCTGTGGCAGTGGTAGGGTCAAAATGGCGCAGTATCGGAGGCGTCGTGAGGGGTTGCCGTAGCGTCGCAAAGGCATGATCGCAAGCCGGGGGACCACGCAGAAAGGCTGGCGTCTCCCCGAAGGAGCTCTGTGAGTGGGGACATAATAGAAGCGAAATTTCGAACGAAGCGGCGGAAGTAGGAGCAGAGGCCAATGAAACTGTGCAAGTCTTTTATATTCCTTGGCCTTGGGAATTCTCGCACAGCCCGCAGCTTTGCAACATCCGGAAGGATGCCATCCTTCGACACGACGTGCCCAAGAATGGTTAGCTTTCGTGCGCCAAAGTAACATTTCTTTAAGTTTAGCTGTAGGCCAGCGGCGGTGAGGCAGCATAAAACCTGCTCCAAGCAATGAAGGTGAGTGGGAAAATCAGGTGCAAATACAACTACATCATCCAAGTAGCATAAGCACGTGTTCCATTTTAGGCCTCGCAGAATGGCGTCCATCATGCGCTCGAATGTGGCGGGCGCGTTGCAAAGGCCAAACGGCATCACATTGAATTCGTATAGGCCATCTGGTGTAATAAAGGCAGTTTTCGGCTTGTCCTCTGAGGCCATAGGTACCTGCCAATAACCGGATCGTAAATCAAGAGAGGTGAAGAACTCAGCACCTTGCAAACAGTCCAAGGCATCGTCGATTCGCGGCAATGGGTAAACGTCTTTTCTAGTTATCTTGTTTAAGCGGCGGTAATCTACGCAAAAGCGAATCGAGCCATCTTTCTTTTTGACTAGAACGACTGGCGATGCCCTTGGACTATTGGATGGCTGAACTACACCGCGCTTTAGCATGTCACCCACTTGTTCATCAGTTACGCGCCGTTCCGTTGATGATAGCCGGTAAGGCCGCTGCCGCAGTGGTGGGTGAGCAGCTGTGTCGATGCGGTGACAGACGGTCGACGTTCGGCCAAGAGTGCTGCTGTGGCTGTCGAAAGCATGACGAAACTTCTCAAGGAGACCGAGGAGTTCCTCTCGTTGCGTTGGGCTTAAGCCGTCGTCGATGACAGGGCGGAAAACCTCCTGAGGCAATGGTGCAGTTGGAGAACTATGGGAGAGGACGTTCATCTCCACCGAACCATCTGGGGCGTCTAACGTAGCGATGGGTTTGTAAGGCTCCACAGTACCGACGGATTCACCGCGAAGCAATGTAATCGGGAACGGGAAGCGGTTAGAAAAGAGAAGGGCTGTCGCAGAATCTTCAAGGGCAAGCAGAGCGGTTGGCAGTGGTACGAGGTGGCGACTGATGAAAGCAGCGGAAGGTGTGAAGAGTACATTGGCGTCGGAAATAGCGGAACAGCCTACAGGTGCCACCACAGACGAGTGCGGAGGTATCTCGACGTCATCTGCGATAATCAGCTTGCGTCGACAGAGCAGAACATCGTCAGACATGGCATCGCCAGATGAAAAGAAGGCGACTTCTGCTCGGAAGCAATCAATAATGGCTTGGTGACGGGAAAGGAAATCCCATCCTAAGATGATGTCGTGCGAACAGTGGGGCAATAGGACAAACTGGACGGTGTAGAGCTTTCCTTGAATTAAAACTCTTCCGGTACACGCAGCAACCGGCTTGACGTGGTCTGCTGTGGCTTTGCGAAGCAACGGACCAAAGAAGGTCGTTGTCACCTTTCGAACTGAGCGGCATAGTTTTTCAGCAATGACGGATATAGCGGCACCAGTGTCAATAAGCGCGAACACAGAAACACCTTCGAAGACGACATCTATAACATTTGGCGGCGAGCAAAGAGGGCTTGGGCATTTCAACGATGACGCAGTTCTTGCCTCGGGAACTGCGCCACTTAGTTTTCTGGTTCGGTTAAAGATGGACGCCGACGCATCGGGGAGAGCGAGCGACGGCGGGGAGAGGGAGATCGGTGGCCAGGTGTTGGTCGAAGGCTTGGCTGGTGTAGTTCTGTTTCACGGTCGGAAGCGTAAGACGACGAATGGTCGTAAACAGAGGTGCGTGAGTCGTAATGCGGATGTAGTGGACGACAGTGGCAGAAGCGTGCTACGTGTCCGGGTATCCCACATGAGTAGCAAATGGGCTTATTATCTGCGGTGCGCCAGGGGTTCACGACTTGATAGACTGGAGGTGGTGGCGGCGCTGTTGGGAAATTCGGTGTAGGCACTGGTGCCGGAGCGCGGACCACCGGTGGTCGTGGTCGAGATAGTGCTGCGGAGTACGTTAACGGAGCGGTGACTTGAGGGAGCCGCTCTTGCGGAGGAACCTCGGACACTTGCTCCTGTATAACGTGCCGAATGGTCGGGCTGAGGCACGAAGTTGACTGCAACGGGGTGGAAATGATGGAGAGCTGGCGGGCTACTTCTCCCACGAAAGCTTTGATCTGCGAGAGGAGGGTTGGATCTTCAAAACTTGGTACCACGCCGGACAGCGACTCCTGATGTGCAACAGGGCGGCGAGTCACAAGGCGTTGTCGGCGAAGCTCGTTGTAGCTTTGACATAAATGAATGACCTGGGTGACTGTGGAGGGGCTCTTCGAAATCAACATTTGAAAAGCATCGTCGTCAATACCCTTCAATGTATGCTTGATTCTATCCGCCTCGGTCATTGTTGCATCGACACGTTTACATAAATCGATTTCAAGTAGCTGGTAAAATTTTCACCGGGCTGCTGAGATCGGGACTGAAGGCACTGCTCTGCACGAAGCTTTCTAACCGCAGGGCGTCCGAATACTTTGCTGAACCGTGTTTTTAACGCGCTCCAGGTGGGAACGTCTGTTTCATGGTTTCGGAACCACAAGTGGGCAATCCCGGTCAGATAGAAAGATACGGTGGCCAGTTTCACGACGTCGTCCCATTTGTTGTGGACACTCACGCGTTCGTATGAGGAGAGCCAGTCGTCGACGTCATGGTCATCGGTGCCGCTGAAGATTGGAGGGTCCCGCTGGCGGACCGCTCCAGGGCGGACGTTAATCTGGGGAGAACCTGGTGTTGAGCTCGAATCAGTGCCTGTAGCCATTGTGGGACAGAGAGTCCGGCTGCGCAGTTCCAGGATGATAGGAAACCCAGCAATCCTCCACCAATTGTGATAAGAAAGCTTGACGTGGTTGTGGACGACGAGGTCGGACTGGCAGACACGATGGCGTCCAGGCTAAACTAACTAGGGCCGCAAATCATGTTCAGCTCACGCCCCACTAGTGCAGCATTAGCGATCCGGCTTCTCCACTACAGTGTAATCATCTTTATTCGGTAAAGCATAATGATCGACAAATTTGTGTCATTGCGTCTAAGTCAGAGAAGAGCGGGGTAGCAACTTTCCATGACAGATATGTGTGTGCTTAAAGGAAGTTGCTTCGATGCTCAGTGTTCCTTCTTCAAACACTGTACAGAAATTGGTTCAGGTTCATTACTTGGTTCAGGTTATCCAATGCCAAGGCTGTACTGAGCAGTAATTTTGATTTGTCAGAGTTGCGTATCCTTAAGGCTTCGAGTGCTGTCTGCGTGTAGACGGACTCTGCCAGCACGCTATGCCTATGCTTTGCTGGAAACACACTGGGACAGAATTATCGGGATACAGCGGTTTGTGGAGGCCAAAGTTATTGTATATGGAGCTGGAAAAAGCTTTCTCATTACCTTTTCATGCATCTGGGGTAATTGAGTGTGCAGCTATCGCCAGAGGTGCGTTTGACATGTGGTGATACTCATTGGTCGCTTTTTTCCCCCTCTGTTTTTTCTCTTTGAGTGAGTTGGAATGCACTGACAACCTCATTTCATGAATATTGACAGCACGGCAATACGAAATTTTGCAGTTTTCTGCCCTAACTTTTCCAAAAATTTCAACACCACAACATAACTATCACTGGAGTTGCTCACTGACACAAAATTTAAAAGGTGAACATTTGACAGAGATCTGTCTGGTTGGGACAAAATTAAAGGTGATAAAAGGTGGACACCAACCAAATTATAATCATCAAATGTAAAAAGCTGTTTACTTGATGAAAAAAGCCCGACGTTTCGGGTCCCACTCAAACCCTTCTTCAGGGGTGACTGGAGGGCACCAGACAGCAGCAATGCTTATAAGGTGTTATGTTGTGGTGTTTCTTGTTTCTTTTCTCTCTCTTCCTTCCTTTCTCTTCTTTTTCCAGTTCTTTAAGCCGAGGGGGTCACGCTAGTGATGAACCAGGTGCCGGAGTCTGCTAAAATAGACACTCGGCATTGTACCTGCAGACCGGTTCACGTTACCAGGTGTCGCCTGAATGTGCCACGATTCCACAAAAAACCGCCTGTGAAAACTGGTCTCCAAGTCAAGGACGTGGGAGTTGTCAAAGGCGATGCGGTGGTCGTTCACCTTGCTGTGCTCAGCTAACGCACTCCTTTGTCTATCGAGCTTGCGGACTTTCCAGAGAGGCTACGACAGTACAGGAACAATGTCCATGAAACTGCTTGGAGTGTTGGCAGTATTCCCCAAGAGCACCTAAGCCGTTGTTAAACTTTCACTCCAAGCATTCAAAAGTAGTAAAAAACGGAATAGCCTTGTCTTGTTTAAAGTCAGCCCTATCGAAGTCGTGCATGCACCGTTTGACCATTAGCTTTAATGCTCAGGTCGAGCACCTTTTAGAAGCAGGGTACCCTAAACCAGCCATAGCCACAGTAGCTGAGCGTCTGAAGAAGTCGATTTCGACCGGAATGAAAGCTGTAGCAGAGAGTAACATTAACAAGAAAAGAGTCGTGAGTATTCCGTATATCCACGCAGTTTCGCACAGGCTTAAGAAAGTGGGAAGTAGATATGGGGTTAATGTTGTGTTTACGGCTCCCAATAAGTTAGGTAGGGTTTGTGCTGCCGTGCATAGAAGAAATGAACCGATGGAAGGAAAGAAGCGAACAAATATCTGCCAGGTAAAGCACACAGCCAAAAATAATTTTACTGACTGTCGCATGGGTGTGGTTTATAAGATTCCGTTTAGCTGCGGACGTTTTTATGTAGGACAAACTGCGCGTTGTATTAATCAAAGATTAATTGGACATAGAAGGTCGCTATCAGGTGGAGCGCCGTCTAATCTATCTTTGCACTGCCAGGTCTGTAGCTGCACACCCGTGTTAGACGAAAGTGAGATCCTGTACAGACGTAGGAATGAAGAGACGCGTTTTAATGGCCGAGGCGTGGCATATCAGTATTAGTGGAAGTGCGTGCGTGAGTCAGCCGTCGGTTAGCTTAAACAGAGAAGAGATTGAATGCCTTAGCAGCTGTCTATCGCGTTGACCGGTACATGTAACCGTTTGAAAAGTGGCGCTACCGTTCCTGAGCATGTGCAGATAAGTTGTGTGTCTTCGTTCTTTTTTCACCTCTGTGCTCTGCTTCAGTTGATAGTCGGTGTTCGCGTTGTTCACTTCTTCCCCTTGTGTCTGTGTCTTGCACGCCCCTTCTTCTGACTATGGACCTTTACCAACTCATTCAACTTTCTGTCCTTTTGATCACGATGACGATGATGATTCAGGATCCGGCCCAGTTCCTTCTCTGTATGAGGAGTATACAGACAGGGATCTATGCTGACCAACTATATACACAATAACATGCACACTTGAAAAATGGGTGAGAGATTACATTTGATATGAAAGGTTTTGTGTGCGTCATTAGTTAATTTTATTGTGAGGGGTGGGCTGGCGGGAGGGGATAGCATACAACTTGGCTCGTATCTTAGGAGGAATGTCCATTGTGCAAAGTGGTTACAGGTCTTATCAGCATTGTTTGTTTCCTGTGCCCATTTATAGGCCAAGGTGTGACACAAAATAGTGTGAAAAGTGCATGTATTTGCCATGGCACGTGACATAAATGTTTCCGTCTAAATTGAGAAAAGAAATCATGAGCCCTCTGTGAAGGTGTGTGGCCAGAGAAGCTGTTTAACACACACTGAGGTGACGCAAAATTTTTATGAAGGTGCAAGCATATTTTATTGTCTTTAGCGGCAGCAGTAGTCATGACTGTGGAAGGCAAAAACACACAGACACTTGATCGGTGACATCACTTCTCTCGATCCGCACATTGCATGCACTTGGGCGGTGTGCACTGCACTCACCCGTCTTGTTATGACAAGAGGAGTAAAATTCAAGATGGAAAACCGTAGCTTGTCTTTTTGCTGAACCGCAGTGCGAATGACCGAGGTTTTAGCATGTAAAAGCTTAACAATTACCATATTTACCCGCATAATTTACGCACCCCTGATATTTAGCCAGCTTTACAAAAAAAAATTCCTCGCATATATTGCCCTCCCCGTCCCGCCCAAGCCAGCTCGCCAGCGCGTGCACACGGACAGAGTTTGGACAGCCACGCATCCGTGCCCCTCGCTGCGCAGGCGAGCGCAGTCATACGCAAAAGGGGCTGCGAGTGCAATGTCCCTTTTTCCGATTCTTTTCTCCGGAAGCCCCCGGAGCCCAAAGTACGGTCACTAGAATAAAAGCACGCGAGTGGGGGACGACGGAAACGGCTGAAGCAGAGATCAAACGAGCCCGGCCCATATCCACCGCTCTGAGGGCGCATGCAATAACATCACCCCGATAGGGACGCCTGTCGTTGAAGCGGAGAAGAAATGCCCCGCCCGTCTTCAACAAGCATGAAAAGACACAAAGGGAGGGGGGGGTTCGCTCGTCTGCCGAGATAACACTGGCATACGCACTATCTCGGCAGCCATCAGAGGGCTGCTCGTAAACCCTTCCACGTGCTGCGCTCTCAACGCAAGGAAACTGCGAAAAGCGTCCCTGGAGCAGCCGTATTCCCTTACACCAGCGTTTAGGTGTGTTACGTGTGATCGTATCCAAAAGACTTACTATGTACCGCTCGTGTTACATTACACGTTACTTCGAATGTGTTCGCGAAGTCTCCGCATAATTTGTGCACCCCCTTTTCGGAGCTCTAAAATCCTGAAAAAAAGTGAGCAAATTACGCGAGTAAATACAGTATATATCATGGGGCAAGTCATTTCTGAAACAAATGACCTCCCTCAGACAACGCCAGCATTAGTACATATCAGGCAGGGCAGGAGATAGCCGGTTCAGCATCGTTACGCTAAAGAGCAGGTGCTTTTAAGTATGCCGCACTGTGGACTAACATATCAGTGTCCTAGCTACACATCTGGGGCAGCTGCTTGCATGCATATGCTTATCATTTTGTTTTCTAATGGTACAGCTATTCGTTACAGAAGTTTACAGCTATAGCCCAAATGTCACACAGCAGAAAAAGTCGCGCTCAACAGTAATTCAAGTATCACAACAGAGCTTCATAAAAATGTTGGAAGAGCTGCCCTATATACCTCAGGAAGAGGTAGTCACAATCTAAAGCGTGCGATGCATGGGTCGGAATGCTGCTGTTGTAGGTGGTGTGAATGGTGAAACGAATGTCTTTGCTGCTCAAGGAGCAGGTAACGGTATGTGTGTGCACTTGCTGTGAGATCATCAACTATTTCATTGGCGGGCACACTGCACTAGGCTGAATGTGACTGAGGGCAGCACGCGAGTCGCTGAGTAGGGCAGCCTGTGGAGGGGTTTGAGACATTGTGTCCTATTGTGCACATACGTAAATAGCTCCCCTCTATACCTCCCTCTCCTCCAACCTCTTTCATGTCAGCTGCTTAGCTAGACAGTTAGTGCTGTCTCCGGTAATAACTTCCCTTTCCTTTCTACCTTTTGTCGATATATTTGAGGAACAAATAATAAACGGTTACAAACACACCGCGTGATGCTTTGGTCGGGGTGCTGCGGCGTCTAGCTGTCAAGAAGAGGAGCAGCTCGCTGCCTTATTGCGCCCAGTGGGAAGCAGAGGGGAGCTGGAAGTGATTCCTCGAATGCCCAAGTACCGTGACACTCCCGCTCTCAGAAACTGGTCTTGAGAAGGGGGTAAAACAGTCTGAGGCTCGCTGGAGGGAAAGTGTACCCATTTTGTAACATTTAGTGGCGCTGCTTTTGACAAACGTTAGAACTGGCGCCACCGCTAAAAGACTATTTTGAGATCTATTTTTTATTGGAAGTCTTTAGTTTGAAGCACTGCTTGGTAAAACTAGTGAGTACTAGTCATTACAAGACACCGTATGGTTCTACTAATGTGCTGCGTTCGTCGTGAATTAGCACGTGCATGACGAGAAATGCCAATTTGCACCAACCTGACCAGCAGAAAAATTATCTAATTAACTATGCCCGTTTAGATTCCCTAATAAGAATAAGAGAATTTTCTCTTCATAGAACTTGAGAGAAGGGCATGCTGCTTGATTACTGAAAATATCACAGGTTCAGCCTAAACAGTTTCGTCAATTTTTCAGTAATCCGTGACTACGTTGAGCTGAAAGTTGTCAAATTGAAGTAATAACTCGTGATGTGTTCATCATAACACAACGCAACTTTGCACAGATGATAAGCGGACTACAGCAGAGGAAACTACAAAATACTGTTCTTCTATGTTGAAAAGAAAAAAGGCTATGCATTTATAAACCTCTGTTGTATTGGTCATTTTCATTGGAGCCTGTATCAATTCCTGTTTCCCTTACATGCAGTATCTCTTTATAGAATTCTTGTATGGCATTTCATTTAAAGGCACAGCAAATTTCATCTTATTGACACGTGCGGTTCTTTTCGTGAACGCCGTTATCACCTTCCTGTAAAGCGCGCTTGCTTTGATTGTTTGCGACGAGCGCTGTTATCACTTTCTGTTATGCCCAACGCAAGCCGCGTTTATCTTGTATGTCACTTCAGGAACCGTGTCGACCATTCCTGAAACTTTGCGACGCCCATACTTGAGTAACTTCTGGAATTTCACAGATAATGCGAGAACGCGTTATGACATGCGTGTAAAAGCCGACACATTGCGCCGCTTGTCAGTCTTCCGTCGACCGATGATTGTTCACGGCGCTATTGCTGTCCATTGTCATTGGCTTTGTTTTGCTGGGCACAAGTTCGCCCAATAAACAGTTCGCATGACATTGCTTGAGTTCTGTGTGCTTCGCCTTGAGTGCTGCGTGCGTCACGACCACGTGACATTATGCTGAGCAGTTTTGCTGGAAATGCAGTAGTACTGAAGGTAGTACTCCAAAAACACAGTTTTATGTTGCCACAATTTTTGCTATCATTAGTTAACGCTTTAGTCTAGCCAATAATACTAGGTGCAGTTGGAAAGCACTGAAAAAAAAGGGTGACTAAACAGGCTTGTACGTTTTTTTAAGCCGCCCAAACAAGCTAACTCAATCATAGAGAAGGTTGCGGCGATCACATTCTGCGAATATGACAGCGCTGCACGCCGCACAGACACTGTATCTCAAAAAACGATTCCTGCGCCTCCTTCCTGTGATTGCCCAGTCGCCCTCGCATCCTAGGTGTCGCCACGTTCTACCGCGAACAACTTTGCGCAGTTGTAGCTCGTTGATTGGTCGAAACCAGGTCTATGTCAGATCCTGTGGCCATACCACCGGCGTGAGCGCCGGAGCAACCAGAACTGCAGCGCAATGCGTCAATGATGTCAAGTGCTCACGTCACATGTCAAAAGTGGGTGAAGTCTCGACGCCGCGCCGCGCCTACCTTCTCCTCGGCAGAGAAGAATGGGGAGGCCGACCGAGAAAACGAAACTGACGCAAGCGGCCACTTAAATCCGTGTGACTTCTTTATTATTGCACCGATTCGCAAAATTCTTACGGGAGCAAGTTCACATCGCACAGGAGCGCAGTTATATCTTTAAAGTAAATTTTGGACCTCGGGGTTGTTTAGGGGCCCTTTAAGCTTTCTTACTCTGCATAGCTCACGGATGTACAATTAATATAGAAAGCACAGTGCGTTTGCAAAAAACGACTAAAATGTGGAGAGTACCTCACCAGAGTGGGACCGCCACCTTAACAATCAATCAGACTAGCACTTCCCAGCAAGGGGGCAATGGCCTATATGTCGTCTGCTAATGCTCTTCACGGGGATTCCCCTGACATCCGCTTGTTGCGCAACAGCCTACAGGCATTGCAAATATTAGGGCGAGAGCCTTAGATCACTGCATTTCAAGGCTGTGTTGTGAAGTGCAAAAAGTCACAGTTTCGCCGCAAGGGCGAAGCAATGAATGCGACAGCAAGAAACTGTAATGCTATACGAAGTGAGGCTCGCAGCTTCAGGAGCAATATTAATTGTAGCAAACATGCACTTGCTAAGTGAGCGTCCCCCGTGGGCAGTGCGTGCTGGTACGAAGGGCTTTACATATTGTGTGCCACAAAGCTACACATACAAAGCTAGGGGAGGCCATAGGCCATTAAATGAACAAACAAAAGATGAGCGCGAACTATCAAGTGAAGCAGACACGAAACAAACGCATAGATATACACCGAACAAGCGCGAATAAGCTGTCACAATGGATACTCTCAGTTTGAACAGCGCTCCTGTTGCAAAGGCGGCTGCCCGTTGCGCTCCTCGCGCCATCTCGCTGGTAATAAAGAAACGCTTATGAGTGCCTGCCGTCTCCGAGTCCTGCCAGCGGTAGAGGGTGTGTATATAAGGCTCACCGTTAGCTACTTGAAGCATCTGCTCTTTGTGGCGTAGTGGTTAGCGCCACGCGCTGCGGAGTGAGAGGTTCCTGGTTCGATTCCGCGCTTCGGAAGCATTTATCCCAATTATTTTTCTTTAACTTTATATATATTGTGAGCAAAACATTCATCGGTCATCTTCTTCACCTGTACATAATCATCATCACCGTGAGCGTCATCTTCGTTCTGCTCGAGGCTCGGCCACATAAAGGCTACGAGACAACAGCTGTGCTCCTGCCTTACAAAGTGGTGGAAGGTGCTTTCGATCCCTTAGTCCTCTACGTCGACGCGGTTCCCTGGAGCTACGTTCGGGTCGCTGTTTGCTCCGGCTGTCCACTGCCATGAGTAACGAACAGCAGCCTGGCCCCTCGGGCATCAACGCCCCAGCGCACCTGGCCGCTCCCCCATGGACCATCACCGCCCGGCAGCATGAACCCACCATCCTCTCTGGTCTCCCGCGTGACGACGTAGAAGAGTGGCTCGAGGATTACGAGAGGGTGAGCGCGTACAACCACTGGGACGACTTCGTCAGGTCGGCTTCTATGTGTCCGACGTCGCTAAAACCTGGTTTTTTAACCACCAGAGCAGCTTCGCCGATTGGTCTGAGTTCTGCCAACAAGTTCGCAGGATTTTCGGAGTTCCCAACATCCATTCTGAAGTATCCAAGCGAAAGCTCGACGGGCGCATGCAACATCCAGGAGAGACGTACACTTTGTACATCGAAGACGTCCTCGCCTTGTGCCGCCGCGTGGACTCGGCCATGAAGGAATCGGATCGCGTCCGGCATATTCTGAAAGGGATAGGACACGTTGCGTTCAACGCCTTGGCGATCAAGAACCCCAGCACCGTGGACGATATCATCACAACATGTCGGCATCTGGATGAACTCCAAGCCATTCGGTTACAGCCCGCCGCCTGTGACACCCAACCTTCTACGGATGTTGATTTGCGCACGTTGATTCGCACTTTGATCCGCGAAGAGCTACAAGCGCAAGGACTCTCTCGTTCGCCAGCTCCGCAACCGTCGTCCCCCCCTAATGCTCTGCGCGACATCATCAAAGACGAGTTGTCCGCTATGGCTTGCACTGTGGCCTCCGATCCCCCGACGCTGCCACCTCCGCCACCCCCGCCCGCCACTTATGCACAAATGGCGGCCATGCAACCCGCCTTTGCGCAGCGCGCGCCGCCTGTTCCTGTGCAGAGCAACATAGCGGCATTTGCACCCACTGCGCCAGTCCCAGCCTTTTACACACCCTGGCGCTCGTCCCGACCAGTATGCTACTACTGCGGCATTCGAGGGCACATCTCCAGGTTTTGTCGCAAACGCCAACAGGACGAACGCCGCGGCTACGATGTCTACGAGAGGGACGGGGCGTTCTCTCCAAGTCAATACCACCGCCGCCCGTCGACGCGTTCCTTCTCACCACCTCCTCCACCCGACGCTCCTCAGAGTTACCGTCCAGGGCGCCGACGACCTCCTTCTCCTCTTCGGCGCTCAATATCGCCCCTGCGACCAGTCACCCACGCTTCTGACTACCCTTCGGAAAACTAGGTGCTGCAGTTTTTGGAGGGAAAACTGCATCGCTCGGACAACACACAATACTTCCAGAGTGCCCGGCCAATTCTTTATTAGTGTATGCTGAAGGTGAACCCATAGAAGCTTTAGTCGACACGGGAGCAGTTGTTTCTGTCATTCGCTCTGGCTTGTGTTCTCGTCTACGCAAGGTTACTACACCTTATAGTGGAGCCTCTTTACGTAGTGCAAATAATGTTTCAATTTGACCGTCGGCACAGTGCACCGTCCGAGTTTTTATAGATGGGATCCGCCACCACATTCAGTTCGTCGTGCTACGTTCCTGCGCCTATATGCTCATTCTAGGGTGGGACTTTCTTTCAGACGCTGCCGCCTTCATCTCTTGCCGACAACGTCTTGTGCACATGCGGGAGACTCATGATGTCGACACAGAAGTCCAGTCCCGCCACCGTCTTCGAACCGTAACTGATTGCGTAGTGCCACCTGGCCACGAGCAACTCCTGACGGTTGCTTCTGACGTAATCGACAGCGGTGACGTTGTCGTAGCTCCGTCAGCATGTTACCTATCGAAAGGGATTGCAATTCGCAACTCCAGAAAAAGTGGTTCATCTGGCAACATTGCTGAGAAAAACAAAGATGGCTTCTATATCCAGGGTCACGGCCGTGCTCCCGCTTAGCGCTGTGCTAAAGTTTCTTGATTGCGAGTTTGAACCACTGATGCTTCGTCGAATGCGAAAGGGTTCTTGCTGCCGAACATCTGATATTAATTGGTCTAAAAGATTTGAGCTGCGAAACAGCGGGAAAAATTGCGCTGTGCGTTCAAACGTCGCACTTGTTTGGAGACCCGCATCATATTTTCTTCAGGATAAAGAGCCTTTCCAGCGAGCCTGAAGTTGAGGAAGGCAGGTACGTGTTCATGCGTAGCAGGCCTTTCCGAAAGATGCAAGCACTTGTGCGCGGCGTTGCTCCATTGAGTACAAATGTGTCCCTTATAAACGTGTTAAGAGAGTGCAGTTCTATGCGCGGTACCGGAAGACAAACTTAGAAGCGCGGTGAACAGGTCGAGGGCTCAAAAGTTGGAACGAGCGCAATAAATCCTGAATTGTCACCAGATGAACTCGAAATGCAAACGCGCTACTGTTAAACGATCACACATTACCTCCATAACCACCAAACAAATTACGAGGCACAGCGTGCGCATGGGACGAAGGCGGCGAACGAAGGCAAGCGCTCGCTTTATATCTACTTACTACAGTGCATGCGGACAAAAGTACATACGTCAGCAATAATGTTACCGCGGTTCAAGTTGAGCATAGGCACACTCAGAAAACGTTACCAGATACACGTATAAACGATGTCGCTATTTTGTTCACGCGCTTGCCTTAACTAAACTACACTCCGGCTCTTCGAAAAGCGCGCATGATAGTAAACGCGCGCACACACAATCTGTGTACTCACCGGGGAGGAAGAAATCGTCGCGAGTGAAGTGCCTGGACCAAACTAGCACAGTTCCCGTCACCTTCTTGCTGATGCGCAAGTTCCTAATCCTTGTTACTCTGCGCGAAGCGTCGTCTGCTTCTTTGGGGAACTGATGAAACAACGTGCTGCTGTCTTTGCATCGCGATGACACGCCCTGAGGCACGCAACAAAAGTTTTTTTATGAGGATTCTTTCTTTTTCGGGATGCTTCGAGGCGGCATGGCGTCGATTAAGTAACTACAGAGCTGTTTTACAGCGCGCAGTAATGCGATACCATGCCCCGTTTCGTGGTCGACCTTGGATCAGCTGGTTCCAGGAGCGTCCGCTAGGTGGCGAGCATTTAGATGGAGTCGCGAATAGCCTCCAGTCTTGTTCGATTCATCAACGGCATGGCTCTTCTCGCTGTACTTAACGTTACCAATGAACCAATTTTGCTCCCTAAAGATGCTGTTGTGGTTTACGGTGCCGACACCCAGCCTCTTTCTGTGATTACCGTGAGCTCTGCTGCGGTGCCACAACGTCCAGCTGCAGATAGTGCTCCTGCCTCTACCCTTGCTAGCGCAATCAGTACGGACCTGACTCCGCCGCACAGAGATGAATTGCTTGCGTTGTTGTCGAAACACAAGTCTTCCTTCGATGTAGACTCTCCTCTTTTGGGACAGACCTCGGCGGCAACCCATCGCATACACGTCGATGGAACTACTATTGTGCGCCGCCGACCGTATCGCGTCTCTTCCACCGAACGCGAAATCGACAGGCACGTCGCCGACATGCTCAAGCGAAATGTCATTCGGCCCTCCTCAAGCCCGTGGTCATCACCTGTCGTCCTCGTGCAGAAAAAAGATGGCTCAGTGCGCTTTTGTGTCGATTACCGTGCCTTGAATAAGATAACTCGAAAAGACGTGTACCCCTTGCCCCGCATTGATGATGCGTTAGATTCATTGCAAGGAGCGGAATATTTTTCCAGTCTTGACCTACGCTCCGGTTACTGGCAAATCCCCATGCATGAGGCCGACAAGGAAAAGACTGCCTTTGCCACACCTGATGGACTTTACGAATTTAATGTTATGCCTTTCGGCCTCTGCAATGCCCCCGCAACCTTTGAGCGAATGATGGACACTGTGCTGCGAAGGCCTCAAGTGGAAGACTTGTCTATGTTACCTTGACGACATAGTCATATTTTCTTCAACATTCGCACAACACTTACAGTGCCTAGACGAAGTTCTCACGTGTGTTTCTGCAGCCGGTCTTCAGCTCAACACCAAGAAGTGGCACTTTGCGAGCAAAACTATTAAAGTACTGGGCCACCTTGTCAGCAAAGACGGCATTCGGCCTGACCCCGATAAGATTACCGCCGTCCTGCGATTTCCGAGGCCTCAGCGCCTCAAAGAGCTGCACAGCTTTCTTGGCCTCGCATCGTACTTCCGCCGCTTCATCCGAGACTTCGCTACGATTGCGGCCCCGCTTCACCGTTTACTCCCTTCGGGAACTCTGTATGTATGGTCCGACGACTGCCAAACGGCTTTTGACACTTTGAAGCGTGCCCTCACGTTGGAACCGGTCCTTTGTCATTTTGACAACACCGCACCCACTCTACTCCATACTGATGCCAGTGGCCATGGAATCGGCGCGGTTCTATTACAGCGACAGAGACTTTCTGAAGAACGTGTGGTCGCATACGCAAGTCGGACACTGGCTTTGGCAGAAAAAAACTACACGATAACCGAACAGGAATGTCTTGTCGTTGTTTGGGCTATACAGAAATTTCGACCTTATCTCCACGGCCGCCGCTTCACGGTCGTCACCGACCACCATGCCTTGTGCTGGCTGTCGACATTAAAGAATCTATCCGGACGTCTAGGTCGCTGGGTACTACGTCTTCAAGAATATGACTTTGACGTCATGTACAAATCCGGCAAGAAGCATAATGATGCGGATGCCCTCAGTCGTTGCCCGCTACCGTCCCCTTCCGACATTCCCTGCCTACCACGCACCGTGAGCAATCCTGTGGACGAATCATCCGCAGTCCTGTCACTCGCCGCACTCGATGAGCGTCCTTCTTTCCACCCCGACACGTTCGCGGCACACCAACACAACGACGCTTACTGCCACTCAGTTATGGAACGCCTCCATGGCTCATCTCGTCCTCCTAATTCTCGGACCCGTCGGCAGTTAAAGAACTTCAAGATCGCAAACTCAATCCTCTACCGTCACATCTTCCACCCCGAAGGACAGCATTGGGTGCCGGTCGCTCCTCGATCACTCAGGGCACAGATATTGCAGACGTTTCATGACGATCCGACGGCTGGTCATCTTGCCTTTCATAAAACTTACGACCGCATCCGTACTCGTTTTGCCTGGCCTGGCCTTGCCACTTCCGTCGCAAAATACATCGCTTCTTGTTCGTTGTGTCAACGCCGTAAACGACCTACTTTACCACCTGCTGGGCTGCTGCAACCTCTTCCATGTCCCGACACTCCATTTGCAGTGATTGGGATCGACCTCTACGGACCGTTGCCAACATCAGCTGGCAGAAAGAGATGGATAGCCACGGCCGTAGACCACTTGACAAGGTACACCGAAACTGGCGGCGCTACGTTCTGGATCCGCGGAAGAGATCGCTAATTTCTTCTTGGAAGCTATCTTCTTGCGGCACGGCGCTCCGCGCATGCTCTTGAGTGACCGCAGCAAGGCTTTCCTGTCGAAGCTGCTTGAGGACGTCCTCCTCACTTGTAACACTATCCATAAGACGACTTCCAGCTATCATCCGCAGACTAACGGCCTCACAGAGCGCTTTCATCGTACCCTCTCCGATATGATATCTATGTACATCAACGCTGATCACACCAAGTGGGACTCCGTACTGCCATTCGTGACATTCGCATATAATACTGCTGTCCAACGCACTACTGGTTACTCGCCCTTCTTTCTGGTTTACGGCCGGCAGCCAGCATCTTTCCTCGATGCCTCCTTTTTTGATGTCCCCATCAACTCATCGCCATTGTTGAGCGAGCAGTTTTTGTCTCGCCTTGCTACGTGTCGCCACCGTGCTCGCCTCAATACCGAGGCAAGTCAACAGGAACGCAAGGCTCGCTACGACGCATCTCACCGCGTCGCTTCGTTCCATCCCGGAGACGAAGTGTTGTTGTGGACCCCAACCCGAGCTCCCGGTCTGTGCGAAAAATTTCAGTCACGTTTTATCGGACCTTACATTGTGGTCGAGCAAACATCACCGGTGAACTATCGCGTCACTCCCGCTGTCATGCCTTCTGACGGCCGCTGCCGTGGTACGGAGGTTGTGCATGTCTCCCGTTTGAAACCTTTTATACGACGTACTTCCCCGCCATAGATAGCGGCCAGGTTGGCCGCTTTCTCGCGAGGGGAAATTCATGTGAGCAAACATTCATCGGTCATCTTCTTCACCTGTACATAATCATCGTCACCGTGAGCGTCATCTTCGTTCTGCTCGAGGCTCGGCCACATAAAGGCTACGAGACAACAGCTGTGCTCCTGCCTCACAATATATACATCCTCATACATATACGGTTCATGACGGCGGCGACGGAGACAGCAAAAACCAGCCGAGACTGTCCATGTAATTGCTATCACAATAAAAACCAGAGCCTATGAGTGCATTGGAACAGGTGGAGTGCAAATTCTCATGCCACACCACTGTAGGCAATGGTGCACAAGGCCCCAGTCACAAGCAAGGAAGGTACACCATCGCAGACGAAGCTTGAGCAGCTCTAAATGCCATTCATTGCCACCGTTGTTGGGTTGAAGCACCTGTGAATGAAGCAGCAGCAGTGGCCCACGAAGCCGATCAACGGAAGGTCCAACTAGGCATTTGCTATCACATTCCTTGGAAAGTTCTAAGTACCTGCTATAACTTTTACCACATAAATGGTTATGGGCTTGTTAGAATGCTTGAAATTGGTGACAATGGTGTCAGCAGCTGGTGTCCGTAATTGCTATCACTCACAGTGAGAGAAACTCCACTGTGGAGGAAGGAGATGATGAAGAAGGTGACAACATTGAGGAAGGAGAGGATGCAGGTGACAGTAAGCAAGGGAAGGTGAATAATGAAAGTGAAAGAATAATGAGAGCACATGGAGCAAACCTTATGCTGTCACTGTGCTGTATACCTTGCAAAGGCCTGGGAGTTATCTTACAATCGTAACTTATCCCAGTGTCTCATTAAAAAAATTCTGTTCACATCACGCAGTGGGGTTTTTCCTCTGAAAGTGCTGCCTATCAGGTTCATAATACCCAACGTTGATGACTGCCTCTGTATGCAAGCAGTTACATCAGGCAGTAAAACCTCTGCCATAACAAGGAAATTGTAAACACATCAAGAGAGTGCAGGCGATTGCTTACCCACAAAGGTTGTCATGCAACATCAAAAAAGTAGCATCAAAAAATGTTGTTTTTCTGCCCCTGACAAGCTCTCTAGGCAAGGTGGCCGAAGTGCGCAATGTGCACAGGAACAAGTGGCTGGGTTGCAGTGGATGAGAAAACCTGTCATCCTACGAGCAAAGTCACAGTATAGGTGGGAACATGGTATGTATGTCCTCGAGGCACAGAGAAAGAAGTATTTTAGGAGAGGAATCTGCTAGGCTGTGGGAGTGCAGGCCTCCGCCCGTTAATGAAATGGTTTATTGCGAGGAGGAAATTGACTTTTCTCCACATAACGACAAATGTGGCCATTGTTTACATGTGCAACGCATTGTGATGTGGGTCCAACACATTGTGATACCGTCTCATATATTGCAAATTTTCTCAGTTTTCTGTCTGTAGCATCAGCAGGTAAAGACTACGGGCATTTTGGCTGCAGTTTGTAATAAATACTGCCTTCATTACGTGCCATTCAGCACTTGCAATGAGCTGCATGTCGTGACTCCAGTGCAAATAACACCTGCCGCTGTAGGTCACTTGCTGGCATGTTGTGAACACGCATGGGTAAATGGCCTTGGGAAGAAAAGGCATGCAAGCTGCCACATATTCTATGTGATCTGCTGACTTTAGAACTCTCTTGGGTCTTCCACAACATATACTGTGGGGGCGGCTTCTCAGACCTTGCGCACACTTTTCGTGTTGCAACAAAGGCGTGCGCTTTTTGGCATTTCCATCAGTGCCATTTAGGATGGGAGAGAAATGTGTAGTGTGAAACTGTAAAGACCTGTGCACACTAGCTGAAAAATGCGTGCGGCGCGCCAGCGGCGGTAAAACGCGAGCCTCGTTTCGTCACGAGAGGGATCACTCTGTGTGCGATTCCTCGCCGCGTGCCGCCGGGGAGGAGACCAATGAGAGCGTCCCCATCTGTGACGTATGTGCTCCGTCGCGGAGTCATGCGGACCCACCCGAAGGCTCGTTTTGTACCCATGCGGTGGCTCGCTTGCGTCTCGCGCTCGTTCGCTCGAAGGAGGTGGGATTACGCGGGGCTGCCGCCCTCGTTCACCGCGAGCAGTGTGGCTGTTGTGTCGCCGAAGCGTTTCTCCACTGGCGGCGTGCCGCGTGCGTTTTGCTGCTAGTGTGCGCGGGCCTTAACGGTGGCGCATCTGGCAAGGTGAAGCTGATTACTTTTCAACGTTCCTAGTGGCATGATGAAAATGGAGGCATGGGCTCGGGCAATACCAAGGAAAGATACAGAGCTCATGCCCCATGACTACGTTTGCGAGAAGCATTTAATGGATATGCGGTGATACTACTAAGGGGACCTTGGTGGCGAAGTCCCTCTCGACAAACACATGCGGCCTGTTTTGTAACTAGATGCCATGCTGTCACTACTGCTGCACTGTGCCAGCTGCCTGGCTCCTGTTCCCAAAAAAAGAGAAAAGAGACGGCCCTGGACCTATGGAGAGGGTGGGTGGAGAGACGGAGAGTTGGTTGGTTAAAGACACATATGTCCAGTGCTTGCCACAGTGAGGAAAGTTAGATGGTAATCCTCTCGTGTCCCGTTGCCATGAGTCCTATCCCTTGAACAATAAGTAAACAACAGCGTAAACAAAATCAACAGACAAGGAACGAGACTGCCGATAGTTCTGGTAATCTAACCTAACCAACTGAACTCGAGTTATCAAAGAATTGTAAATTTTGCATTCTAGAGAACGTACTGTGCAGGTAATTAGGTAACTGCTGCGTAGGTGACACTTTTTCATTCATCTACCAAATAATTTGCAGCCACCAAGGAAAAGAAACATCAGTTGCGGTGAATTGGCTCCAGTTGACACGTTGAACCGGCAAGCTTCCGTGGAAAACGTGAGGCATGCGTTTCTTTTTCTCCGCAAGCCGACTCGCACGACAGAATGTGCGCCGGCACCATGCCCTATGGCCTGATTCACCGAGCCACCCGAATGAGTGAAGTTTCGCTTCCTCAAAAATTCTTTCTCTGTGCCTCAAAGCCAATACATACAGCAGTCTCCTCTTTAGCGGTGACAATTACACAAATGCTTTTCAATTCCAATGAGTGTATTTGATTGAAGAAATGCCACAGCGAGAAAACATTTGCAACTTCGCGGAACTCCTGAGATGGAACAGGATGGAGAGCTGTTTTCGAACCATAAGACAGTGAGTGCATCTCACAGAAATACGTTGAGCCCCTTTAATATTTCGGCTCCTCAACACAGCTTCCTTTAGTGGTAGTAAAACCAAGCGTGATAATATGAAATATACATAGTGTTTGGAAAGAGTACTTTACATTGATCCTTGAGGCCTTTATTGGCAGTTTATTTGTTTTGTGAATTATTCTGTTGTAGTATAAAAGGGGCACAGCAGGAAAATGGTCTATTATAGCACTAAGTGTATGACTAAGTTAGCAGATCTTGTTATGAAGGCTACACACCTAAAGTACATTTCTTGCACGCCGTGGGGCACTGCAAAGTATTGATTTTGCTTATTTGGACAGACTCGCAGTAATCTAGCACGATTAGTAAACAGTGTCCATGTTTCCATTGTGTAGTGATGCAACATGCGGGCTCCAACACAGGTGACTGCAGCTCCTTATAAATTTGCGAGGCCAGTTGTTGCACATCCATGCCACAGATTCCATGATGGACGATCCATGCTATCGAAGTTCACAAAACAAACCATTCCATGCCCTGTAAACACACACACGATGTCATTGTGTGCAGCTTTTAAGATGTGAGCTTTCGGTTACGCGCTTGTTACCACGTTAGGTCACATTCCATGCACGCACACACATGTATCATCTGTGGCTCCGCAAATGTGGGCTTTCGGTTAGATGCCGGTTGCATCCAGCTCGGAGGCAGTGTAGGAGGCAATTGTGACTAAGATACATGAACCATTCGTTCAGAACTTGATGCTGAGAACGGGGATCATGCAGGGACTTACAACGCTGCATAAAAATAGGCGAACACTTGCTTTGTGGCTGTATCCATGGTGCAAAGATTTTTTGGAGCTGTGCGAATAGTAAAATTTTGAGTGCGAAGTGAATTCGAATATCTGTGTTCAAGTGCGAATGGAATATTTTTCAAATAATACTGTATCTAATTATGAAGAAATCTACTGTTAAACATAGGCGAAAAATTTATTGCGTGGCTAGTGCATTAGTGTCATTCCAAAGTCCTGAACAATCAGTAGAGAAGTGTGCAACAGAAAGCTGAGTTAACTTCGCCGCAGTACATGGGTGTTAGCTCCGCCACAGTACGCGAGTGCTATGCGGTGAAGCGCACTACATGCGGGAATGAGCCACTTGTCGCAAGACATAGTGTGGGCGTTAATTATGCACTTCTTCCTCATCTGTACATTCTCATCATCCTGCTGTGGTTTATCTTCATCGTCAGTGCCTCGGGATCATCATTATCCTGTGTGGGCCTTGGCTGGTTCGATGCCGAGTATCCGGTCCTTATAAATGTTGTTGCAACCGAGACGTCATACTTGGTGGATATGGCTCTTCGATCTTCAGTCCTTTGTCTGGTCAGTCTACCACCTGGAGCTTCACTCGGGCCGCTGCTCGTGCTCACTGTCTGGCAGCATGGATGAAAACTCCCTGCCCTCCACTTCTACCGCTACTGCTTCTGTGACACGTCAAGCCACACCTTATGTCGTCAGCATCCACCAGTGTGACCCCACGTCTTCGCTGGTCTTTGTGGGGAAGATGTGGAGGACTGGCTGGACGACTACGAGCGAGTAAGTTCCGCTAATCATTGGGACAGCCCTCTCAAGCTCAGCCATGTCTCCTTCTACCTTACAGGCGTGGCAAAGACATGGTTCTTCAACCACGAGGTAGACTTGACTGACTGGCCTACCTTTGGTACGTCTTTGGTACTCTGGCGGTTCGTTCAACAATCGCAAAGAAAACCCTCTATACTCGTCAGCAACAACCAGGCGTCTTACACATCATACATTGAGTATGTTCTTGCCCTCTGCCGCCGTGTGAGTGCATCTATGTCAGAGCCGGACAACGTACGTCACGTCATAAAAGGCATCCGAACCGTCGCCTTCAATGCCTTGGCAGTCAAGGACCCAGCTGCAACCGCTGACATCGTCACAACGTGTCAGTGCCTGGATGAACTTGAGTCTGTTCGCCTTCAGTCTGATGTCGGGGAATATTCTACGACGGCTCCACATCTACGCGTCATCATAAGGGCGATGATACGCGAGGAATTACAATTGGTGGGCATGACATCGCCGTCGGTTTGTTACGGTCAGCCTTCTGGCATGGGCTTGCGTGAAGTCATCAGAGAGGAACTGGCGTCCTTGACCTGCACTTCCCACGTGCAGCCCTCAGTCTCTCGTCCCCTAGCACCGTATGTGCAAATCGCTGCCGTATGTGCAAGTCGCTGCCGTATGTGCAAGTCGCTGCCGTATGTGCAAGTCGCTGCTGTATGTGCAAGTCGCTGCGTAGGTTGTTAAAGGCACTTAAAGTACCTCTAACAACCTACGCATCTGTTGCTGCGGCATTTCCAGTAAACATGCCATCATTGCCGCCTGGACTTCCATCGGCACATCTCACTGCACTGTCTCCCGGTGTATCGAGCCCTCTGTACTACCTCCCTTGACATCCTCCCCGTCCCACGTGCTATTATTGTGGGTATCGCGGGTATATATCACGTTTCTGGCAAGCGACAACAGGACGACTGTCGGGGATATGGCATACATGAACGCGACTTTAAAAGGGGAGCACCTTCTGAGAACTGGCGTTTCTCTTCTCCACGCCGTTCTCCCTCTCTGCCCACATTGACTCACTAACGAGGCCCTTACCGTTTAGCCAGACGCTGCTCCCCTTCGCCGTTCCACCGGCCCACGTCACCACTATGGCCCGTCTCACTCGCATCTAACGTTCGTCCAGAAAACTAAGCGATGTAGTTTTTGGAGGAAAAACTGCATACCCACACAGGACTGAAATTCCTCCAGCACGCCCGTCCAGTGTGCTTTCAGTATTTGTCGAAAAGGTAAATGTCAATGCTTTGGTGGGCACAGGTGCAACCATTTCCGCTATCCAAGCTGATTTATATTCCCGTCTCAGAAAAGTCACGACACAGTACGTTGGACCGACGTTAATTGCTGCTCAAGGGGACATGGTTCGCCCTTCCGCTGTTTGTACCACACGTGTACAAATTGATGACATCGTGCACCATATACAGTTGGCTGTGCTGTCCCCGTGTTCGCATCAACTTATTTTGGGGTGGGACTTTCTCCCGTCTGCCTCTGCGTCTGTTTGTTGCTGGCGCTGCGCCGTGCACCTTACCGACACCGACTTCTCGCTTGGGGAAGAGACTTACACGTTGTCACACCTGATCGCTGCTGAAGATACCGAACTCCTCCCCGGCTGACCACGGCTCATTACCATTACGTCCAGAGACGTTGACAAAAGTGACGTCTTTATTTCACCCTCTTCCCGCTGCCTCGCGGAAGGCATCGCTTTTGCACCAGGTGTGGTCCGGTTTCACAGTGGCACTGCGCTCATCACCGGTACGAACTCAACGGTGGAAAAAATCCTGCTGCTGCAAAGCACCACAGTGGCTTGCGAGGCCGAAACAGGGCCTGTTTGCGTTGTGCCGCTTAACCCTGCCTCCTTCGGCGACTGTGTTCTTGGTGCCACAGCTTCTCCGTCTGCCCTTACTGCAGCCATTAGCAGTGACCTGACACCTTCACAGATGCAGCAGCTGCTTGCTTTGTTAAAGAAACATGCGAGAATTCTTTTGATGCACATTTGTTGACGTTGGGCCAATCGCATTCAGACAGATGGAACACCTATCATGCGCCGACGTCTGTCTCTAGCCGAGTGAAAGATCATAGAAGAAAACGTCGCGGACGTGCTACAACTACAACAGAATGTGAACCGATCCTCAGCTAGCCCTTGGTCATATCCTGTCGTTTTGGTCCGAAAAAAAGATGGTTTGGTAGGCTTCTGTGTAGATTACAGGGCCATCAATAAGATTACTCGAAAGGACGTATACCCTATGCCACAAATTGACAACGCCCTAGATTCGCTACAAGGAGCAGAATACTTTTCCAGCCTCACTCTGCTTTCTGGCTATTGGCAGATCCCCATGCATGAAGCTGACAAAGAGAAAACAGCGTTTTCCACCCCAGATGGCCTTTACGAATTCAACGTAATGCCTTTCAGGCTATGCAACGCACCTGCGACTTTTGAGCGCATGATTGACACCGTGCTGCGTGGCCTGAAATGGAAAACGTGCCTTTGCTACCTGGACGACATTGTCATCTTTTCGTCGACGTTTCCTCAGCACCTGCAACACTTGGAGGAAGTTCTAAAGTGCCTTACCGATGCAGGTCTTCAGGTCAACACGAAAAAGTGTCACTTCGCCGACAAGTCTATTAAGGTCTTGGGGCATGTTTGTAAGTAAGGATGGCATCTGCCCTGACCCTGAGAAGATTTCGGCAGTCCTTTGCTTCCCTCGCCCCGAAAGACCCAAAGATTTGCAAAGCTTCCTTGGACTTGCTTCATATTTCCATCGATTTATATGAAACTTTGCCTCCATTGCTGCGCCACTGCACAAACTACTTGTGTCTGCTGTACCATTTCTCTGGTCGCAGGAGTGTGAAGCAGCCTTTTACACTGAAGGACACGTTCACGTCGAAACCCGTGCTTTGCCATTTTGATGAGACAGCACCGACGCTCTTGCACACAGGTGCTGGCGGCCGCGGCCTTGGCGCCATTCTTCTGTAACGCGACAACTCTTCGCGAGAGAGAGTGATTGCATGTGCCAGCCGCGTACTCACCGACACAGAGAAGAACTACACAATCACTGAGCAGGAGTGCCTGGCGGTGGTTTGGTCCATACAAAAGTTTCGACCCTACTTGCATGGGTGTCATTTTACAATTGTTACGGACCACCAGGCTTTATGCTGGCTCTCCTCGCTCAAGAACCTGACTGGACGCCTGGGCCGCTGGATTCTCCGACTGCAAGAATATGACTTTGACATTGTTCATAAGCCTGGCAAAATACACCAAGACGCTGACGCTCTCTCTTGTTGCCTGCTTCCTGTGCAAACTCCTGAAACCTCGACAAATGTGTCCCACAGAAGCTCCTCAGCTGTCAGTTCTACTCCGGTCTCCTCTCTAGCCTCAACAGATTGCTTTTCTGCGGCCAACGATCAAACATTCGCTTCTCGACAACGGGCTGACCCTTATTGCCGGGGCATTGTGGACTACATACCTGACGCCATTCGCCCACCTCACGCGCGATTTCGCCGCCAACTAACTAACCTCAGGCTACACAATTCCGTGCTGTGTCGGCTCATTTACCATTCTGACGGCCAACGCTGGGTGCCCGTGCTGCCACGTTGTGTTCGTGCTTATTTTTTTCCTTAATTACCAACTTCAAATAGTTCAAATAGTAGAAGTCAAGTGCGAATAGAATCGAATAGTAAAACCTATTCGAAGATATTACAAATTTCGAATATTCGCACGCCCCTAGTATTTTTTCTTCACGGCGCGAAGGAGCTGCTGCTGCAAGAGTGCCTCGATGTCCTTCGCGCAGGACACAAGAAGAGGAGGGACAGACTGGACAAACTGTAATGTTGTGGCCTTTCCCCTGGATTCTTGTATTCTGTCCCTTGTGCTTCCCCAGGGAGCATGTAATTACTGTTGTTAGTCACACTCTCGGATTGTTGCAGCTGCTGCAACTGTCCATGCACATGCTTTTCCTTTGAGGTGTCTGTGCCTGTGCGTGCTCTTTGTTTCCTTGAAAAAAAATTTTTTTTTTCCTCTGTGGTTCTTGGAGTGTGTCATCTTTTATTCAGGTCTCAGGGTCACTGGTGGGATGGTCTCTGCCCATGAGCGCCGAGCTAAGCTTACCTTTTTATCAACCTTTCTTATCAAACCTGCCACCACCTCTTTCTATTTATGCAGTGTGTTGAGAAGGCCTATAATGCGTGACACGTGACTGTGTAAACAACAATGAATTTTTTGTTCTGGAAAAGGTACCGCGGCATACGGGGGGGGGGAATCACGAAGCGTCCGGGCATGTGCACTTGTCTGGCCTAGTTTGCGAAGAATTCGATAAGATAATGTGAAGCAAACAACACAGCCAAAATAATACTTTTTACGTGTTGCCGTTTACGTGTCACTGTATTCCTTGCAGATAAACACATGAGTAAAAGAAGGCACCAGATAATTATGTTTTAAAGCTGCTGAGCAAAGAACATTGTTGTAGCTCTAGTAGATTTTTCAAAATATGATTGCATCTGGAACACTGTCACGAATTACCGCCGGAGAAGATCTCGGAGGGTTGTACTACCGAGAGTGGGAGAGGGAGTGAGAGACGCCTGACGACAGTAGCGTTTTGTCACAGCAAACCAAACTTTTATAACACGGCAAACGCAAAAGTGAACAAATATATACAAGCAGAAAACTAATTCCGAGAATTGCCTCCAAATGAAACTAACAGCCTAATCTGACAATACTTTTCAAATGCCCGAATCGGCACAGCAACCCAACAGTGAACAAATGACTACAGCCCGAAAACTAACACAGAAAAGGTAAATACTAATCATAATCAAACTCTCTGCTGCCTTTGACAATCTTAAAACTAAATTCGGCTCTGTTCTTAGCACTGAGTCTGGCCACTGTGGCCTCGCCGACGCCGTCGCGATGAACACAGGGAAAGTTCTTACGTTGCGGGCGCGGTCCCCACTCGTCGTCACCAAGTCCGCTGCCGGTGTAGAGACTGGTCGGGCGGAAGTCGTCGCTGTCCTTTACGACGGCTAGAAGAGACCGCTTGCTTCCGAAGCCGTCGCCCCATCTCCACTGATGACGTGGCCTGACCCAGGGTTAGGCGTAGCCGCCGGGCTAAGTACATATGAAACACTGTCGGTGAAACCCGTGTCATTAGGTCTAACTCAAGGCTGTCCTTCTCTGAACTAACCCTGTGTAGTTATTTTTAATGTGCATATTTGAAATCTACAGACTTCAAGCTTTTCAATGACCCATAAGGAAACTTTGTACACCAAGCAGAAGAGCCGCCATGGCCACTCAAGAAGTGACTAAAACGGCTTAGTCGGACTGCTGGAGTGACACCGCCACCATAATGTCAAATAGAAAGGAAGTCACTTGACGTCCATTCATCTTTTTCTGTAGGTGGAAAATAGCACATTTACCAAGATATTCACCTCTGTTTAAGGAGAACCTGGCATGGCCACAAGCTGCGCAGCTGGAAATGGGGGGAAGAATGCCGGGTTGGTGGGGGGGGTGCCATCGCCGTTGGTCTCAAGAATCCAGTGGTGTATTTCGCCAGTGAGAACTTGCGCATCTTAGCAAGCGCAGCGGAACAAACACAAGAGAAAGAGACACGTAGACAGGACGGGCACTAGACATCAACTGAAAATTTATACTAACATAAAACGATGAAAATGTACAGGCATGTGCAGAACCGACGAAAACGTGCAGACGGTGGTACTAACACTGATCTCTGCAATGTCGCTTCAGATACGCTATTGCTTTCGCGTGCAAGGCCAGTGATGGCGTACTCGTGCACTTTTGAGCTTCTGCACTGATACACTATGCCTCATAGATTTCGTACGCTTGCTGAGCAGCAAAGCTGTGCAAGATACGGGTGCCCTTAAAGTCAGGCATGCAAGAACACCTTCGGCAGTTATCTGCCAAATGTCCACCCCCCGCCAATGAATTGACAGCTGCACGATGCTTTCTCAGCCTTTCATTAATGTATCGGCCAGTTTGGCCTGCATAGCGCATTCCACAGGTGAGTAGAATCGTATACACCACATCCACATAGCAGTCAATGAAATTTGTGGCGTGTTTCTTTGTGCAGCCAGCTTTGTCAGCCCCACTCACACTGACTGCACGTGTGTGCAAGCTTGCCAGGTGCCGAAAAAAAGCCACTGAAATGCTGCACTTTGCGGCCATCTTCTTGAGACGGTGGGAGAGGTCATGCACATACGGCACAACCACGGCCCGCATCATTTTGGCGTCCGGCTGGTTGGGGCCAGTGCGGTTCCCATTGTTTAATTACTTAATCAAGCTTCTGGCAATGGAAGCCAACACTTCAATGGAGGAAGTCAGCCCTGCATAGGTGGAGCACCTGGAACTGAAGGCTGCACATGACTTGATGAACACAAGACTTTCTGAGAGCAGTGCGCACGCAGTTTTTTGCTATACCCCTTTTTACTATCTTAGAATGGGCCGAATCATAGCTGACGACTGGTTTTTTTGGATCTTGGATGATATCTCCAACATACCTGACTTTCCTGCACACTTAGGCGAAGATCAAGAAACTGAACACATCCTGATTCAGGTAGCTCAAACGTGAATCAGAGCCCTTTGCCGCACGGCTCAAAAATGCTAAGAACTTGTTGCACGATCTCTTCAGAAACCCCGGCTGTGCTTCCTTTGGGATACCTAAGTAATCGGCGACATATCTAAAAATGTTTAAAATCTAAACTGATGTCCATGTACTAAGGAGAAAGAGCATTATATTTGCTTTGATTCAGCAAAATGCATTGGCTACTGAACCATTCGGAAGAGCATTCTGAACCGTGGAGATGACCGAACAATCGGACCAGTTTGTAGAGGCACAGGGGCTGAAGAATTTAGGGAAAAGTGACAAAGATGCACCCATGACAGCCGTAGGGGAGACGAGGAACCAGGGGCCCATTAGCAGGCAAAGGGCACCGTAGAGACGTTTTCTGTGTAACCAGCTGGGGCATGGAGTGATGAACTGTCGAGTGAAATGTGGTCTTCACGAGCCAGTGCTGGTCTGCCAGTTGTGCCGTAAGAGAGTCCACAGGGTTGGATGAATGTAGGCCTAGACCCATGGATAAAATGGCATGTATGGCGAGATTTAAGGAGGATGGACAGAGAGAGTGAGATACGGATGTTGTAGAAGGAGAGGTGCAAGGACACCCAGTTACAGTATTGAGAGACACAGGAGCTAATACTGTATTAGTTAGAAAGAGTTTAGTGCCACCAGAGAACATGACTGGCCAATTTAAACGAGTCATCTTGGTAGGCAGGTCTGTTAAATATTTGCCAGAGGCACAGATTCAAGTGTTGACACCCTTTTTAGCAGGACTGGTCACAGCTAGATGTGTAAAAGATCCACTGTATGACTTCATTTTGGCATGTGTACCTAGGGTGAGGAAGGCAGATGACCCAGACCCAAATTGGAAGAAGACAGAGAAAGAGGCCGAAAGGAGGGAATACTGAGAAGTGCAAAAAAAAAAAATGGGAGAACCTGAGACAGATGTAGCGGCTGCAGTACAAACACGAGCAGGTAGGATGATTGCCAAACCCTTGACAGCACTGCTGCTCAAGACCAGTAATGGATTGAATATAACTGCAGTGGAATTCAAGGAATTACAAGACAAAGATGAATCAATACGGAGGTGTGAACAGAAAATAGGGGAAGTAGCACAAAGGAAAAGGAGCCAGACTATAGTGTAGTTTATCAAGAAGAACAATCTGTTGTACCGAAGGTGCGTACTTAGTTCAGGAAGGGAAGTGCAGCAGTTGATGGTTCCCATGGAACTGAGAGAGACAGTACTAAAGATAGGGCATGATAGTGTAATGGCAGGGAACCAAGGAATAAAGAATACATTGGATGGAAAGAATTACAGAAGAGTTCTTTTGGAATGTACTGCAAAGTGATGTGAGGAGATGCATCAGGTCATGTGATGTATGCCAAAAGACAGTGGCTAAGGGTCGTGTAGGAAAGGCACCACTAGGAAAGATGCCCATGGTCGCGCTACCATTTCACCGAGTAGCGATTGATATTACAGGACCCATCAGTCCCGTGTCCGGGAAAGCAAATATGTACTCACGTTGGTGGACGTAGCCACTAGGTACCCCTACGCGGTGGCATTAAGGACGGTAGACGCCATTTAACTGGCTGAAGCATTGTTAGAGATGTTTGCTAGATATGGCGTACCCAGAAAAACTTTGAGTGACAGAGAATCAAATTTTACATTGCAGGTTATGAAAGAAATCAACAGGCTGTTGTCTATAGATCGAAAGTTAGCCACCCCATATCACCTGATGGCTAATGGGTTGGTAGAGAGATTTAACGGAACGTTGATGACAGTGATCAGGAGGATGTGTCAAGGGAGGCCATAAGTCTGGGATAGGTACCTGCCAGCACTCTTGTTCATGTACCGAGAGGGGCCACAAGCAAGCAGAAGACTTTCTCCATTCGAGGTGATATATGGGAAAGCAGTCAGAGGGCCACTAACCATCCTAAAAAGGCTCTGGTCCAAAGATGATTTTGGCAATGAGGAAAATACTGCATACACCCGTGTACTAGAGCTTAGGAACAGGTTGGAGTAACCTGTAAATTGGCTCATGAGAAGTTGGAACAGGCTAAACATATACAGAAGAAATATTATGATCGTAAAACAGTGCCCCGAAAACTAGAAATGGGAGACAAGGTACTGGTGCTACTACCCATGGAGAATAATAGGCTGCTTATGCAGTGGAAGGGGCCTTTTACGGTGACTCAAAAGAAAAAAAAAAGTTAGACTATGAGATCGCAGTCCAAGACCATATGAAGGTGTTCCACGTCACTATGTTAAAGAAGTACGAAGAAAGAAAGGAAATAGGAGAAGGGAAGGATGTGGAGATGCCTAGGGTATGTATGGTGATAGTGGAAGAGAACGACCATGAGGACGTCCAAACGTATGTATATTCATAAGAAGACCATGGGCGTAGAGAGCGTCAATTGGAACCAAAACCTACAGGCAACACAAGTGGAGGAATTAAGGGTAATCCACAAGTTTGAGGAAGTGTTTTCAGATCTCCATGGAAAGACAGAAGTAGTGCAGATTAGACTACATTGTGCATTGCAAGACATTGAAAGGGAGGTCGACGAGATGTTGAAACAAGGCATCACAGTAAGGGCTAACTCTTCCTATAACGCGCCCTTAGTGGTGGTAAAGAAAGCAGATGGTTTGAATACGGTATGCATAGATTTCAGGTGTCTTAATAATGTACTGAAAACAGACGCGGGACCAATACCCAGAATAGACATGTTCGTAGCAAGGGTGGTGAAGAAGAGATATTTCTCAAAACTTTTGAAAGGGTACTGGCAAATACCTATGGAGGAAGCGCCCAAAGAGAAAACTGCGTTCTCATGTTTTAAAGGACTGTTCCAATTTAGGTATATGCCCTTAGGGTTAAAAACAGCAGTGGCTGTGTTCACGATACTGATAAGACGAGTGCTAAATGGTGGGCTGCATGTTGAGCATTATATCGATGACATGCTAGTTGCCACTGACATGTGGAAGGAACATCTGCAGGCTCTGGAAACATTTGTTTATTTATTCAAAATTCCTTACAGGCCTATTGAAGGGCATTGAGTAAGGGGGGCATCTATATTTACAAAACAGTAACGTACGCACAAACAAATAACAAAAAAGAAGGGAAAAAAATAAAAGAGCAAGACATATTACGAACAGTAAAGTGCAACAACTTTATACAATGCTATATAACGCGCGACGACATCAGGTTATGACTGAAAGTTTCACGGTTAGGCAATGGATACAATGTGATCAGGAAGACCGTTCCAATGTGCAATGGCTCTAGGTAGTGGTGATGAGTTAAATGCCCATGTGTGACCATGAATGTGCATGAAACTACGTGTGTTGTGAATGCGTCGAGATGTGCGCAGGGGCGTATGAAGCGGCAAACAGTGCAATCTGTTACTATAAATGTACCTGTGAAATAAACATAATAGAGCAATGGCAATAGTAAGAATAAAGGGAACAGAATTGACGATCACCCACCCACCAAATGTGAGCTGGGTTTTGGAGCCGTGGAATTCTTCGTCCTTATAGGAATGGGCCAGGGAAGATACATTAGATAATATTCAAGTGGTGGGTAGGCCAGGAACTAAGAAACAAGTGCAGTCATTTTTTGGGACGGACAGGATTCTAGAGAGAGTATATCTGACGATACGCTGAAGTGGCCGGACCATTCATGGAATTAACAAAAAAAGGGAGCAAGTAACTTAGTGAAGTGGGGAACTCACCAACAAAAGGCCTTTAAAACGCTAAAAAAAAAAAGTTTGGCACTTCCGCCAGTGCTGCTAGCACCAGACATACAAAAGGAATTTGTGTTACACACTGACACGTCTGATAAAACATTGGGAGCAGTGCCACTGCAAGAAAAAGATGAGAAGCTCCATCCCGTATTTTATGCTAGTAGGACACTGAATAAGGCAGAACGAAATTACCAATAGAGAAAGAATGTCTAGATGTTGTGTGGGCAGTGAAAAAGTTTCACATATATCTGCTCAGCAAACAATTTAGGGTGCAAATGGACCACCAACCACTAGAGTTTTTAAGCAAAGCTACGCTGACTAATGGTAGGGTAATGGGATGGAGCCTCACCTTGCAAGAATCTGCTTCCACATCATCATCATCATCAGCCTATCTTATGTCCACTGCAGGACTAAAGCTTCTCCCAGTCCTCTCCATCCTTGCTTGTCCTGCGCGAGCTGATTCTACATGACGCCTGCAAATTTCTTAATTTCGTCCCCCCATCTTACTCTCTGCCGCCCATGGCTGCGCTTACCCGCTCTTGGTATCCATTTCGTCGTTATAACTGTCCATCAGTTGTCTAGCCTTCTCATCACGTGGCCTGCCCATGTCCATTTTTTCTTCTTAATATTGTTCATGATGTCGGCGACCCCCGTCTGTTCTCTGACCCACTTGGCTGTCTTCCTATCTCCTAGTGTAACTCCTGTCATTTCTCGTTCCATCGCCCGCTGCGCAGTTCTTAACTTCCTTTTGAGCTTCTTCATAATTCTCCAAGTTTCGACCCCGTAAGTCAGTACTGGCAAAATGCAGTAGTTATATAGTTTCCGCTTGAGCGACAGTGGTAGGTTTCCATTCATGAGTTCATCGGTGGGTTCTCCTGTCAGTAGCTGTCCTAGATATAGGTATTCTTCTACAACTTCTACTGTCTCGTTTTCGATTGTGAGGACATGTTTTTTTCGCCGTGCCACTGAGCATTATCTTTGTTTTCTGCATGTTCCTCCTTAATCCTACCTTAGCGCTTTCTCGGCTTAAGTCTTCAGTCATCTTCTGCAGTTCCTCGCCATCATTGCTAAATCACTGCTAGAGTACTATGTCGTCGCCAAATTGTAAGTTACTGAGATATTCGCCGTTAATCCTTAGCGCTGTCTCGTCTCAGTCTAATCTTCTGAAAATTTTTTCAAACATACACAGCGTATCTGCCAACCGGGAAATCTTGGGGAATATGATTAGTCTGGAAAATTTCAGGGTAAGCTCAGGGAATTTGGGCGTCAGGGGAAATCAGCTGAAGTACGAAAGTCGCGGTAACGCTGCCTCTAGCTGTGCACCTTGACTGGGACATTATAGCTTAGCTTGCAGTAACTGAAGGGACGAGTGCCCCCCCCCCCTTCCTCCCCGCTCTCCATCTGCACGCACAGGCTTTCCTTCTTTTTTTTTGGCTTTGCTTGTCGCGTCTTGTTCTATGTAAAGTCCGCTCGATGTGTCTGGATGCGCTATGGTGCACACACGGCCTGTGTGTGCGCCGAGCGTCATCGTGTGCATCTCATGCATGCGCCATCATGCACGCAGTCTTTTGCACAAATATTGTGGAAAAGGAGGTAGAGGGCGCGCGGCTACACGGTGCTGCGCGCCCTCTCTGTAGGTAGAGGACATGGCACCGATTCTACACGTCATGCAGTGACCCATTGTACTGCGTACGTGTGGTTAGGGCTTTACTTTCTTGCGGAGATAAACAGAAATGATTTCTAGCTAGGGCGTGTCGCGTGGTCTGCGGCAACGCCTGTAGGGCAGCGCCATTTCGCGGTTTCAGTTTCTCCGCGTGATGCAACTGAGGCGCGTGAAACTTGATGTCTATCTTCATCGGCACCCATTTGCAGAGGCGGCGGAAGCTGGTTTTCATCTTTATTGGCGTAGCTTACAGCTTGCTTATTATCGACGCTTATGAGGGATTCTTGCTGTGCTCGATTACCGAGTTTACTCTGCCCAAGGCAGCCGCACGCAGAGAAGATACCGTGTGTGTGCCAACACAGCAGTTGCTCCAAGAGAAGAACAGAGATGCGTTTTCTGTGCGCAGACTGTGATAAGGTGCTGTGCATAGACCTGTTTTTCAAGGAACACCATGTTCTAAAATACTATTGAGCAATTTGCAGTGTTTGCTCGATTCTACTACGCCCTCGATTGTAATGCGCACCAGTTTCTGCGAAAAAAAAACAACAAAGGAACATTGATTGTAACAAGCAACCCATTTTTCGTGATACGAAAAAAAATAAAAGTCCCTAGTAATCAACATTCTCACATTCATAAAACCAAATGTCATACTCACGTAATGAATGCACTCGCACAATAGAAGGTACTGCGAAGATTGAACCCCTGCGTTCCTGTGAATGGCCGCACTGTGGCTTTCCCGCTTCACTTGATCCGCGGCGTCCCGATGAAACAGCCGCACGTTGCCGGGCATAGCCACGTGCAAGCGGCGGTAACATCATTTACTCGCAGTGCTGCATTCCTCCATGCTATCGCAGTTCCCTCACGCTCTCTGCCATGTGCTGCCATGCGGGCTGCGCAGCTAAGCCTAAGCACGGTCGGGGCGTGGTCTCCGAGATTGCCGTGATGCAATCTCGGACGTCAAGCAGTGCGCACGACTGAGAGGCTCGAGCTCAGCACGGATATAAGGGAGAAATGCGATGATGAGCCGTTTTGCATGCGGTGATGAGAAACATCTATTCTCCCCTTACGGCCACCCACAAACGCTATCGAAAGCTCGTGCAGCTGGGCATCTCGGAGATTGCATTGGTGACGTAGCGACTTCGCTTGGCCACAAGATGGCCAAGCTGGCGCGGCGGTTATCATTGGCCTGCACATCATGTGCGTCGTGGCGTCATTATGTGTGGGACTGGCAGCGACATAGAAACTATAGAAACTACAGAAACTATGCGTGCCAAAGACTGCCGCGCTGCTAATTCATATTTTTTGGCACTGACCGTTCAACAGCGCCCAAAGTATAGAAGGCGGCCATTCTCCTACGCGCTTTGATATGGTAACGGTGTCATTCATTCACACTCGATTCTAACTTGCGTATGATTTTTGCACCCGTTCTATCGAAAAAAAACATGTGCGTTAGATTTGAGTAAATATGATATGAAAGTGATGCTGGGACACCAAAATACTGCTCCTTATTCTTTTTACAATGTTTTTCCGACCTTACGCATATCGTAATTCACAATCCGCACTTTTCACAATCTGACCATCTGGGAAAGCTTATTTTTGTTTGTTTTATATTGTGTTTTTAAAATGTGACCCTCAGTGAGTTCTGTTGATGTCGTCATCTGCTTTTACATACAATACATTAAAGGAAGACAAAATGTGGGGCAGATTTCATGAGCCGGGCGATTGAAGAATGAGGTCATAACACGGTCTGAACTAGTGGACATACATGATTGGGTAGGTGCAGTGTACTCGCAAATGTGGTGAACAGTGCGTGTAGTGAATCGCGCGAGACAGTGTGGTGATGTGTAGTGCACTAGGACGACACAAGGAACAGTACCCATGAGACTGCAGAGAGTCACGGTCACCACCCAAAAAGAACGGCAGTAGGCAGTTTTTTGAGAAAGAACTCCTGAAAAAGGGAGTCTATGTCATGAGTCAAAGGCAAAATGGCGCAAAGGAGATGATGAAGAAGACCGGCCGCCGTTCGAAACCGCAGCGCGCTCGATGTGCGTGACCCGAGCCATGATCACAGGTGCAGCAGCGCTGAACGATCATTGTCTGTGTGGCTACAGCCGAAGAAGGTCACATTGGCAGCTCTGTACTGTCGACGGGAGCAGTGGTTGTTCGGTTCCTGAGGCCGTGACGCTGGCACTCTGTGGCATGGCTGTTGACCTCGATGACATTCGGGTGAGGCTCCTCGGGGGTGCTGCAGCTGACAGTACCACATGCGCTGGCAGCAATCCCCCTTCGAAGATCGACCAGGAGCGATCCCCGGTACGCTATGTCACCGCTTCGAGCAGGGGGCCTAGCTCGTACTTAGGCCTAACCATCGCAAACACTGTGCCACATCAGTAGCAGCGACTGGGTAACGGTGACGGAGGCAGGCGGTATATTCCAGCCACCATAAATGTGGAGACTGACGACTTGGAAATGTCCACCAGGATATTGAGACTGGAATTGGACTTTGATGTGACGGGGACAGCACCAACATAGTAAGAACGTTCGATTAGGCGATTAGGGCAGCGTTGGTGAAGTCAGTGTAGCTGGACCTCAGACTAAGAGCTGCACCGAACTGAGAGTTTAGACAGAGAAACATAAGGAAGTTGGTTTTCATTAATGGTTCATTTTCTGTATGAGTTCCTTTTTTTGTACAAATTTTGTTGATCTTTGGTTTGCTTTGCTGGGGCTTAAAGTGGTTTGCTGTGCCAACAACACTGTCGTCCAACTTGTCTTAGCCCATGCTCTGCAAGCACTCCGAGATTCGTGACAGTGCCACCGATTGAGAGCAGTGAGACCCTCTCTCTGGACAGCAAAGGGGTAAGCATGCTTTCTTTCCTGATCCGCCGGCTCCTTTCTTTGAGCTCGCTCGAAGTCCGCTTACTCTTACATTGCCTTTGCTAACGCTACGGCGTAGAGCTGTGCCTCATGCTCGTGTGCGGTCTTACCACGCCGAGCTGCACTAATCGAAGGTGGATGCGAGCGGAGTTTGCCCATACTCGGACAGTCGGGCCCATTGATCAGTGATCGCACGAATGTGCAGCATAGTGGCAAGGGACCACTTTTCCTTTAGCAGCCTGTCGCCGTGAGCCATTGCCTGTGGTGGCATGCTACCAGTGCCATTCGGGCTGTATTTTCACCCGTGGCGTGGTGAAGCCCTTTGCTTCTCCCACCACCTTTTGCAGCGGCTGGTGTGCAGTGCTTGTGGTGTTGCTGTGGGCACATAAAGTGTTGCGGTTGATCTGCGAGCAGTACTGTGACGTTGCCATGCTGTGCTTGACGCCTTTGCTGTCCGAACGCACTTGTGCAACAGAGCACGAGATAGGCGACGACCTACGCAGCCCTGTGGCTCGCTAAGCCCGAACCTATGGTGGTGGCTGTATTCTTGTGACACATGCACCCCACCTACAAAGCTCAGTGCTGCTATAAGTGCACAGCGCATTTGTTATTGCCAGTGACCTGCCACATCCTGTTTGCTGGCATGTCTTCGCACATGATGGCCAGTGTGTTTACGTGAGCCATGAAGACATTGAGTGCACGTCATTTGCAGGAAGGCTGCCACTGCTGCATTGACTCAGCGTGATACCCTTCGCAACCATGCGTGGTCAGGAATGGCACTGGTACAGCACACAGCCCCGTGTGCAGCACACGTGGCATGCAGACAACAAGCACCCCAGCTATGATGGTGTGGGGCATGTGAGTGATGCGCTGCACTCAATTGGCCAGCGATGGTCAGTGCCATGTGGCATCAGCTGTTACATCTTATTGAAAGAATGCGTTTTCTATCGGCGCCAGGTCACACAGAGGTAGAAATTGCGTGCATCAGGGAAAGCCGACAAGTTTAGTTATATGCTGTGCCTGGCGCCTTTTGCTTCGGAACATATTGACACGTGCGGTTGTTTTGGTTTAAGTGGAAAGCCGTTATCACTTCCTAGTGGCACGCGCGCACGTTTTGATTGTTTGCGGCGAGCACTGTTATCACTTTCTGTTATGCGCAACGCAGGCTGCGTTTGTCTCGCATGCCACTTCTGGAACCGTGTCGACCATTCTTGAGACTTTGCATGCTTGACGCGCACATTTCAGTGAATTCTGGAACTCCAGAGATAACGCGAGAACGCGTTATGACGCGTGTATAAAAGCCAACGCATTATGCCGCTTGTCAGTCTTTCCGTCGACCGACGACTGTTCACGGCGCTGTTGCTGTGAATTGTGATTGGCCTTGTTTTGCTGGGCACAAGTTCGCCCAATAAACAGTTTGCCTGACATCACCTTGTGTCCTGCAAAACAAGGCTAAGTCATCGACCTGAGATCCAGGTCAATCACGCTGTCCACGGATGATGCAACGCCGTCAGATGGCAATGTCGCTTATCATGCCTTGAATGTGACAGAAGAGCAGGTAACCGTCCCGCCACTGTCCAGCATGATCATTTCCGTCGGCATCAAAGCACCTACCAACTTACAAGGCGTCATCGAAGGCGACGAAAACTTGCTCCTAGACCGTCAGATGTGCGTCGCAAGAAGCATAGCCAAGCTTCATAACGGCGAAGCCAAGGTAATGGTGACGAACTTCAGCAACGAATACCGGCACCTTAATAGGGGTACGACGGTAGCGCACCTGAGTGAATTTGTGGAAGTAAGCAATGCCTTCACCCTCACCGATTCTCGCGGACCCGCAATGTCGACCGCAGTGTCCACGCCCACCTTCGACGTCAATCAAGACCTTTCCAGGCAGCAACAAAAGGAGGTCAAGGCCTTACTACAGCAATACAAGGACTGCGTCTCGTTGTCATCGAGGCTTCGTCAGACCCCTCTCGCGAAACATCGCATCATAACCGACGAATATGCCCGTCCTCTCCGTCAGAGGCCCTACAGAGTTTCGGCACCGGAACGCAAGGCCATCAAGCAACAAGTCAACGAAATGCTGCGTGACGACATTATTCAGCCGTCTACGAGTCCGTGGGCATCACCCGAGGTGTTAGTGAAGAAGAAGGATGGCACCCTACGGTTTTGCGTCGATTATCGTCGTCTGAACAAGATCACGAAGAAAGACGTGTATCCTCTCCCACGGATAGACGATGCCTTGGATTGACTCTACAACGCAAAGTATTTTTCGTTGATGGACCTCAAAACTGGCTACTGGCAAATCGAAGTAGACGAGAGAGACCGAGAGAAGACTTCCTTCATAACACCAGACGGCCTGTTCAAGTTTAAGGTCATGCCCTTTGGTCTTTGCTCGGCGCCTGCGACGTTCCAACGGGTTATGGACACAGTACTGGCAGGCTTGAAGTGGCAGACTTGCCTCGTCTACTTGGATGACGTAGTCGTATTTGCTTCCAGCTTCAACGAACACCTCCGGCCCCTTGAGGCTGTTCTTCAGGTAATCAAAGCCTCCGGACTTACCCTGAAGCCAGAAAAGTGCCGCTTCGCCTACGAGGAGCTATTGTTCCTTGGCCACGTTATCAGCAAGTCGGGAGTACACCCTGACCCGCAGAAAACAGCTGCCATCGCCAACTTTCCTCCGCTCCCCAACAAGAAGGCAGTACGCCGATTTCTTGGCCTCTGCGCTTATTACAGGCGCTTCGTCAAGAACTTTTCGCAGATCGCCGAGCCGCTGACGTACCTCACGAAGGCCGACGTCGATTTCAAATGGGAAACGCCGCAAGTCGAGGCAAACGCCGCCAATACTCGCCGCCAATACGGCGCCTGCAAACGCCGCCAATACTCGCACACTTCGACGAAGAAGCCGACACCGAAATTCACATGGACGCAAGCAGCACAGGGCTCGGCGCCGTGCTCGTGCACGGACTTGAAAGGGTCATCAGTCATGCTAGCCGGTCACTTTCGCAGGGAGAAGCGAATTATTCCACTACAGAAAAGGAATGCCTTGCCATCATCTGGGCTACATCAAAATTCCGCCCCTACCTGTACGGCAGGCCTTTCAAAGTCGTGAGTGACCACCACGCCTTGTGTTGGCTAGCTAACTTGAAAGATCCATCAGGACGCCTCGCATGATGGAGTCTTAGACTGTAAGAATTTGATATCACCGCCGTCTACAAGAGCGGACGAAAGCATTCCGACGCTGAATGCTTGTCTCGTGCCCCCATCGATCGTCCGCCCCAGGATGACCAGGACGATGACTCTTTCTTGGGACCCATAAGTACCGACGACTTCGCGGAACGCCAACGAGCTGACCCTGAGCTCAAGAGCCTCATAGACTACCTGGAAGGCAAGACCGCCGCCGTGCCGGAAGTATTCCGCCGAGGACTGCCTTCGTTTTTCCTGCGGAACAACGTTCTCCTGAATGTGACGAGGTTTATTCGCAGTGCGTCACTACGAAGACACAGCAACCGTGCGAAGCGGCGAGGCAGCCAGAAGACGCCAGGAACCAGAAGCACGCGCCGAGCGAGCCAAGCGTTAGCAATGCGACTGGCGATAGCGGTGCTTCTTCTTCTTCACAGTGGCCCCCCGTGCGAAAAGAGCCATCCTGGCGACCTACGAGTCGGGCGGCAGGGGGTCGTGATAGGGCTTCAGACGTGAGACGTGGAGAATGTCACGTCCACGCCGGCGCATGTCATTAGGCGGTGACAGTGGTTCGATCAAAAAGTTCACCGGGGACGTTTGCTGCAAAAGGCGATAGGGACCTTCGTACTTCGGCACGAGTTTGGAGGATAGTCCAGGCGTTTGAAGGGGCACAGACAACACCACACAAGAGAGCCTGGGATGTAGGGGGCGTTTTGAGGCATGCCAGGGTGGTTTGCTTTCTGTCGCTGCTGTTCTTGTGCCGTAAAGGTGCGCGCGAGCTGGCGGCATTCTTCGGCTTGCCGGGCGACTTCAGATAGAGGTGGGCACTCGGATGCGTCAGGACGGTACGGTAGGAGGGTGTCGATGGTATGTGAAGGATCTCGTCCGTACAGGAGGAAGAAAGGCGAAAATCCCGTAGTGGCTTGTGTCGCGGTGTTATACGCGAACGTGACGAAGGGAAGGATGCGGTCCCAGTTGCCATGATCCGATGCCACGTACATTGCGAGCATGTCGCCGAGAGTGTGGTTAAATCGCTCGGTGAGCCCGTTAGTCTGGGGGTGGTATGCTGTGCTTGTCCGATGAATTATATGGCATTCCGCAAGCAAAGCTTCGACAATTTCGGAGAGGAATGCACGACCTCTGTCACTAAGTAGTTCTCGAGGTGCGCCATGGCGGAGGACGCAGTTATGTAGGACGAAAGAAGCCACGTCCCGCGCTGTCGCGCTGGGTAAAGGAGCAGTTTCTGCGTAGCGTGTCAAATGGTCGACAGCAACTATTATCCACCGGTTTCCGTCTGGCGTCATGGGAAGCGGGCCGTACAGGTCAATGCCGACGCGATCGAAGGGTTTATCAGGGCACGGGAGCGGCTGCAGGGCACCAGACGCGCGGAAAGGTGGCGGTTTCCGACGTTGGCAGTCGAGACAGGACCGAACAAACTTTTGGACAAGAGTGTACATGCCGCGCCAGTAGTACCTGTGACGAATGCGTTCATATGTTTTAAATACTCCGGCATGGCCACACTGGGGATCGTCGTGGAAGGAGGTACATACTTGTGACCTTAAGGTACGGGGAATCACCAGAAGCCATCTACGGCCATCAGGAGCGTAGTTGCGTCGGTGGAGCAGCTGGTCCCGAACGACGAAATGAACTGCTTGACGTCGCAAGGATCGTGATACAGGGATTGTCGATGAGCCAGAGAGATAGTCCAAAAGAGAAGTGATCCACGGGTCACGGCGTTGTTCGGTGGCGACGGAGTCCATGTCCAGAGATGAGATTGAGTGTGCACAAGTAACTCCGCAGGCTGAGGCTGAAGGTAGTGGTGAGCGGGAAAGGGCGTCAGCGTCAGAGTGTTTGCGTCCGCTACGGTATACGACGCGAATATCGTATTCCTGGATGCGCAGTGCCCAGCGGGCTAGGCGGCCAGAAGGGTCTTTCAAAGTGGCGAGCCAGCAAAGTGCGTGGTGGTCTGTGACTAAGTCAAACGGGCGTCCGTACAGGTATGGACGAAATTTGCCGAGAGCCCATACTAAAGCCAAGCACTCTTTTTCCGTCACGCTGTAATTAGACTCCGCCTTTGTCAGTGTGCGACTCGCGTAGGCGACAACTACTCGGAGTAGCCCGGCTTTCGTTGAGCGAGGACGGCGCCGAGGCCGACTCCGCTGGCGTCTGTATGTACCTCAGTGGCAGCTGTCGGGTCGAAATGGCGCAGGATTGGTGGAGAGGTAAGAAGATTACGCATCTTAGTAAACGCGGCGTCGCATGCAGGCGACCAGGAGGAAAGGTCCGCGTCGCGTAAAAGCTGAGTCAACGGCGACATAATAGATGCGAAATCTTTAACGAAGCGGCAGAAATACGAGCATAGGCCCACAAAACTGCGGAGCTCTTTGATGGTCTTGGGCTTCGGAAACTCAGCAACTGCACGAAGTTTGGCAGGATCGGGTAGAACGCCGTGTTTGGATACAATGTGGCCTAAGATGGTCAGCTCACGCGCGGCAAAGCGGCACTTCTTGAGGTTGAGCTGCAAGCCAGCGTTTGTTAGGCATGTCAAAACATGTTTAAGACGAAGCAGGTGGGTCGGAAAATCAGACGAGAAAACCACGACGTCGTCTAGATAGCACAGACACATAGACCACTTGAGACCACGCAGCGTGTTGTCCATGAGTCGTTCAAACGTGGCAGGGGCGTTACAAAGCCCAAAGGGCATCACGTTAAACTCGTATAAGCCATCAGGCATGGTGAATGCAGTTTTGGGACGATCGGCCTCAGCCATCGGTACCTGCCAGTACCCCGAACGCAAGTCTAGCGACGAGAAGAATTCTGCTCCCTGGAGGCTGTCAAGGGCGTCATCGATTCTCGGCAAGGGATAGACGTCTTTGCGCGTTACCTTATTTAAACGACGGTAGTCGACGCAAAACCGAATAGACCCATCCTTCTTGCGGACGAGAACGACAGGAGATGCCCAGGGACTGTGCGACGGCTTAATAACGCCACGACGGAGCATGTCTTCGACTTGGTCATTGATGACACGACGCTCTTCTGCAGACACGCGGTATGGTCGCTGACGCAGCGGCTGATGCGAACCGGTGTCGATGTAGTGCTGTATTTCCGACGTGCGACCCAGGTGAGTTTGGGAAACGTCGAATGAAGATCGAAATTGATGCAGGAGATGAAGGAGGTCTGCACGTTCGGCAGGGGTGAGGGTATCAGCGATGGCACTCGAGAACATGTCGCTGGACGTCTCGTCAAGCGCCGAAATCGCAGATGGTTGGCCGGAGTCGACAGTAGAATAGTCGTCCGGCACGTCGACCAAAAACGAGGTGTTGAGGTGCTCCACGAAGCCGAGACACTCACCGAGAAGCAAGGTGATAGGGGCGTGGAGTGGATTGTACAGGAATATGTTGCTGCAGCTGGCGACGATGTCAAGCGTTGCGAACGGTACTGGTACAGCTTTACGACTCATGAAGATTTCAGACGGCGTGAAAAACACCGTTGCATCAGCGAGGCCAGTGCAGGATACGGGAACCAAGGCGAACGTGCCAGGCGGGATATCAGTGTCCTCGCGCACGACCAGCCTAGGAGGCCGATCGAAATCTTCGTGCAATGCTGTGTCACACATGGGAGAAAACTGAACTTGAGCACGTGCGCAGTCGATTACGGCATGATGGCGGGATAAGAAGTCCCACCCGAGTATGATGTCGTGTGAGCAGGCGGTAAGAACAATGCACTCAACGATATATACAATGCCCTGAATAAGTACACGAACAGTACAAAGTGCTTGCGCTGTGACGTGCTGCGCGCTGGCCGTGCGAAGCGACAGTCCATTAAGCGGCGTGATTACTTTGCGCAGTAAACGACAGAGTTCGGCGGCTATCACAGAAACGGCTGCGCCGGTATCCACAAGCGCGAATGTCTGAACACTTTCTACAGAAATTTCGACCACGTTAGCGGGAGAGGGGCGAGGGCTTGGACAGTTCGAATGCGGCGCAGTTCTTGCCTCTTGAACTGCGGCGCTTAGTTTTCCTGATCAGAAGGAGCTGGTCGACGTCGCATTGGAGACAGCGAGCGTAGGCGAGGGGATGGCGAGCGGTTCGACGGAAAGTCTGGGACGTCGGAGCGCGCGTACGACTGAGAGGAGGGAGTGACGTACTGGCGAAGTGGCTGGTTGGCGTACTGGAACGAACGAGAAGCGTCGGTAAATGCTTGCGGCCGACGTCGGCAAAAGTGGGCGACGTGTCCGGGAGTGCAGCAAGAATAACAGATTGGACGATTGTCCGGCGTCCTCCAAGGATTAGGTTGCGGTGCGACCCAAGATGGAGGATGAACTTCCGGTGGCGCAGTTTGGTACTGGGTCGAGAAACGTGGCGGAGAGGGCCTGCGCACTGCCTGTGCATACGTGTGAGGCGCTGCCACAGTCGGCACCGGCTGTGCATAGGTGAGAGGCGCAGCGACAGGCTGCACTGCCTGCGCATAGGTGAGGTTCGCGGCAGCTTGTGACTGGTGGTTCGCTGGAGGGACAACTTGAGCGACCTCTTTGGAGATGAAAGTGCGGAGCGTGTTTGGAATACGGGAGGTGGGCTCCTGAGTAAACGGTACTAGAGAGAGCTGGCGCGCCACTTCCTCACGGACAAAGTCCTTCACCTGCTGAAGGAATGAAGAGCTAGCCATGGCGTCGAGAGTCGCCAAACAGTCGCTGCTGAACACAGGTGGCCGAGTCGAGGCCCGTTGCTTTTTTAACTCGTCGTAGCTCTGGCAGAGATTGACAAGTTCTGCAACGGTGCGTGGATTCCTGGCCAAGAGCAATTGGAACGCACCGTCATCAATTCCTTTCATGATATGTCGAATCTTGTCAGCTTCGGGCATGGCGACGTTTACGCGTTTACAGAGGTCCACAACATCTTCTATGTAGCTGGTGAACGTCCGTCTGCTGTGCTCGGGCACGTAAGCGCTGTTCAGCGCGGAGTTTGCGGACGGCAGGCCGTCCAAACACTTCGGTGAAGGTGGTCTTGAAGGTTGGCCATGTTGGTATGTCGCTTTCATGGTTGTGAAACCATAGTTGCGCAACGCCAGCCAGATAAAAGATGACGTGGGTCAGCTTGTCGACGTCATCCCACTTGTTATGCGCGCTTACCCGCTCATATGAGGTAAACCAGTCTTCCACGTCTTCGTCATCTGCTCCGCTAATGATCTTGGGGTCCCGTTGTCGAGGAACGCCGGTGCAGGTGACGGACTGTGGCGACGGCGCTGTTTGGGACGCGGTGTCGGTCATGGTGGGCGGAAGCATCCTTGTTCGTAACTCCAGGGTGTTAAAGGTCGGGGAACGCCAGCACCTTCCACCAAATGTGACGAGGTTTATTCGCAGTGCGTCACTACGAAGACACAGCGACCGTGCGAAGCGGCGAGGCAGCCAGAAGACGCCAGGAACCAGAAGCACGCGCCGAGCGAGCCAAGCGTTAGCAATGCGACTGGCGATAGCGGTGCTTCTTCTTCTTCACATGAAGAAGAACTTCTCGCCGCTCCGCGCCGACCACCTTCTCGTGGTGCCTTCAGCGTTACGTCCAGAGGTTCTGGAAGCTTTACACGATGACCCGACAGCCGGACACCTCGGTTCTTCCCCGCACACTATCAAGAATACAAGAGAAGTACTATTGGCCTCGCCTCACTGCCGACGTCGCCCATTACGTGAAGACATGCAGAGATTGTCAGCGACGCAAGATGCCAACAACTAGGCCAGCTGGACTTCTGCAACCCATCGAACCACCTCGACGGCTGTTCCAGCAAATCGGCATGGACTTACTGGGGCCGTTCCCGACGTCGACTTCCGGTAATAAATGGATCGTCGTAGCCACTGACTACCTGACCCGCTATGCCGAAACAAGGGCCTTGCCCAAGGGGTCGCCAAGTTCTTCATTGAGAACATCGTCCTGCGTCACGGAGGCCCGGAGGTCCTCATCACCGACAGAGGTACGCCGCTTACGGCTGACCTAACGCAGGCGATCTTGAGGTACAGTCACACGAACCACCGCCGAACCACTGCCTACCACCCACAGACGAATGGCCTCACCGAGCGTCCAAATAAGACCATCGCCGACGTGCTGGCCATGTACGTCGACATTGAACACAAGACGTGGGACGCCATACTTCCGTATGTCACCTTCGCGTACAACACGGCTGTACAAGAAACGACGCAGCTTGCTCCATACAAGCTTGTCTACGGCCGGAGTCCAACAACGACGCTTGACGCCATGCTGCCGGTCGGCACCGACGAAGAAGACCTCGACGTTGCTAGCTACCTGGAGCGCGCCGAAGAAGCTCGACAGCTAGCCCGCCTGCGTATCAAGAGGCAGCAGACGGTCGACAGGCGCCACTACAACCTTCGACGACACCACACTGAATACCAACCCGGCGACCTCGTCCGGGTCTGGACGCCAATACGACAACGCAGAAGCTCTTGCGCCGCTACTTTGGACCCTACAAGGTAGTCCGACGTTGTGGTGAACTGGACTATGAGGTCGTGCCCGATGGCTTAAAGGGCAACTCCGGTGGTTTTTTCACCATGTTCTGATATCAATGTTTTCCAATGGTACTGATAGTCCTGTAACCGCCAGTGCGGTTCAGTTTGCTGAGAAACGCACCAATAATTTTGAATAAGCAACGGAAAGTCGTCTTCAAACCGAAACCGAAACGGGTAGATGCTTCGTGGAGCATGTGTGGTGACGTCACAACCTTCCCGTCACAAGAAATATGGAAAGAAATGCCAGTGGCGGGGTCATCCGATGATATATTTCGGTTATGCCTGTTTTTATGATCTTCACAGCGACGATTTGAGCGCTGAAGTATCGCCGTTTTGCTTTTGAAGGGCCGCTGGATCGGGTAGGCAGCGCGGAGGTGATGACATCAAAAACACAGGGTGGCCCGCGTGAGAATCCGCTAAATAATTTTAAGATTCATTTACAGGAAAACTAAATGACCTACATCCGCCAGACCTGGAATATATTATTACATTACCGAGGAGAATATATACTGAAAATTTTATTAAGATCAATGGACCCTGAAAAATCGCTGGAGTTGCCCTTTAACGTCATCCCAGCGGCGCCGTGCGCGACCCTAAGTTGTACACATGGTGCATCTGAAACCTTGTTACGCGCGCTGATTAACTGTTACGTACTGTTAATTTATTGCATGTACTCTTACTTGCATGTTCTGTTTTCAGCATCGGGACGATGCTTTTTCAGAGGGGGGCAGTGACACGTGCGGTTGTTTTGGTTTAAGCGGAAAGCCGTTATCGCTTCCCAGTGACACGTGCGCACGTTTTGATTGTTTGCAGCGAGCGCTGTTATCACTTTCTGTTACGCACAACGCAGGCCGCATTTGTCTCGCATGCCACTTCTGGAACCGTGTCGACCATTCTTGAGACTTTGCATGCTTGACGCGCACATTTCAGTGAATTCTGGAACTCCAGAGATAACGCGTTATGACGCGTGTATAAAAGCTGGCGCATTACGCCGCTTGTCAGTCTTTCCGTCGACCGACGACTGTTCACGCCTCTGTTGCTGTGAATTGTGATTGGCCTTGCTTTGCTGGGCACAAGTTCGCCCAATAAACAGTTCGCCTGACATCACCTTGTGTCCTGCGTGCTTTGTCTCGAGTATTGCATGTGTCACAGCCACGTGACAATATAGGAGTTTTGAAATTCTTTGCATGCCATTAGCTGGTCATGCAAGAGTGCCGGAACATTTTGTGTACTTTGGTAAAAAGGAAGAAAAACCTTTGTGAGCCTTGTGCTTTGGGTACTTCAGGCAGTCTTGCAGCATTGTACAGTCTCCAACGATTGAAATGCAATCCTCGGACCACTGACGGTCGGTGTATATTGTGGATTATATCACAGGAGGGACCTAACTGAATCACAGTGCTTCGGAAAGTCTCCCACTCTCATTGTGTGCCAAAACGAATCAGCTCGGCACTGTCCCCAGTGCAAAGTGGTGACTCAGAAGGCATGAGTAGCCATGCGCTCCGAGTATTGCGTCTTATTCGCTGAGCACTGTACGGTCTTAACAAGTTTCACTGCACCAGTGTTAGTTATGAACCAACTAACCCATCAGTGCCTTTTCACTCTGTTAGTTTGTTTTGTTGCAAGGCCCAGGGACGTAACAGCAGTGACATGAGGATATCTGCAAACAAAATGTACACAAGTTTGGAGAAAGCCCATTTTGTCTTTTCTTTGTGATTGCAGCAGATATTCATAAAAAGAAAGGTAGTACTGAGACAACTCCAGGTGGCATACTGTAGACTCCCACCAGACGCCAAAAGCACGAAAATGTGGTGTGCGAAGTTTAAGACAACAAGCAGTGTTGTTGATATCCTTAGAGCAAGCAGACCTACTGCGCAGACAATGCAGACGGTGAGAGAGACCTACACAAGAAGTGTATGCAAAAACCCTGCAATTCAAGATAGAAGCCTATGTGCCACATTTTCTGCGTTCTTATAATCTGAAGAAAGGCTTGCGGAACACCCTGCAGTATACACCAGAAACAGCTAGAAGTTATTGACAAGCCTGAGGAAGGGGACCAAGTGTGCTGACGAGATGCGAGGTAATAAGCACAGAGAGAATAATATAAGAGGCAAAACTCTGGGCCTGCACCGCTGTGCATTCTGGTCACGTTAAAAGCCCACTAAGGTGAAACAGTAAGGTACTTTGTATCGAAATATCATTCTTCTGTTGCCGTGGGTTTCACCATCACGGGCTCAAGATTAGAAGAGGAAATGAAGGTAAATGTTCATGCTGACACCTCTGCGCCTCGATGCAGCCATGACGTCATGGATTTCAAAGTATTTTTTCATATTTTGGCCACACTGGCTCCATGGAATTTCATCGAAACTCACCACGTTAAGTTTCTGGCCACCTAAGAACAGAATGCAATTAATCATTACTGTTGAATTGCTATCTGGTCCCTACCGGAAGCCTTATGAGCTCAGAGTGATTAGGTGCATAAAATTCCAAGGTGGCTTCACCACCTGTATTTTCTTAATGCGCATTTTCTCGCTTACTGATCATGTCCTCGCAGCAAGAGTGGTGCTTTTGGTATTGTCAGAGAGTGATTTACTGATACAAGAAAAGTTGTTTTGCCACTTTGGGTGAGGAGACATGCAACTCCGTGCATGCCACAGTGGGTTAGCAGACATAGATGCAGTGTACTTGGTGGCAACCAATGGAATTATTGTCTTTGCCGCGATGCTAGACAGCAGCCCATAACGCCGCAAACCGGTAGCTGCATCTACTGTGGTGTTCCGTGCAAAAGGTCAGTACTGGTATGCTAGGTGGTGCTGCCATGGCATCCGCTGTCACACTTTGGCGTGACATCGTTATGACCAGTGAAGAAGCCGAGTTGCGCCTTTGAAGTTACTCCTCCTCTGTGGTATTGGGTTAACAGACTGTGAAAGGGAGACAAAATGAGTATTGCGCAGTGTCCAACACCGCTAGGCAGGCGAATTCAGAGTCAATGCTTTGTCTGACAGCAGTCCACCTTGTGCTACAAAAAGGCGGTCAAATAAGCAAGGTTACCAAGAGTTCCTTGCGCTGACAGTGCCATTGCAGGCCTTTCTATGGGCTTTATCAGTCTCTATGCTATATGCAGCCACTTCCAATAGTATTTAAGCTGTAGTTTAGCACTGTTCTCGTTTTTGTCCTTTGTTAACACTTTAAGGATGCTCTATCAATAGAGCCATTTTTGCGAACTGAGCACAAAGACGTGGTCACATACGGAAACATCGTGACCTGCGGTTTCTAAATCTCAAAATTATGTGATGCCCGTTTCCTGGCGCAGGACTCTGGAACGAGATTTTTCTCTTCTCCAACGTCTCCATCTTCATCCTGCTGCCATTCGCATACCTGTTCACAGAGTCGGAGGGGCTTCCAGGTTCTCGAAAGGTGAGTTCATAGTTTACCTTCTAAACATAAATGTCTGGCTGTGTGCTGTTAAATGTAAATGTGTAACTTGAAGAGGTTAGCTTTTCTGTTTTGTAGGTGCTCAGCAAAGAATGAGGACACACAGAGAGAACACAACTGATGACATGTAGTGCTAAATTCCAACAAAAGGTTTATTTCCATTATTGAGCAGTAATTACAGCCTTTTGCATTGAACCACATGTGGGCAATTTTTCCTGCTTTTATTGTGATCTACTCTACTGAGTAAAAATTTCACTTGGTACAAAGTTAATGGGGCTCATTTTCTGACGAGGCCGTCAGGCTACTACCACATGTGTGACCAGATGATGACATGTCCCATACTTCTATGATCAACTGTGTCATTTCTCATCTTTTTTTCCAAGATAACAGTCATCAAATTTTGGCTTGCAGCTACAGCTACGCATCAGTGAGCAAACCATCACGCCCCCCACCTTGTTAACTCTGTAGTTTATATTCACTTAACGTATCGTAAAGGCATCTCATCTCCTGCTTTGCTATAGACTTTGCCACAAGTGAGGGGGATGCAATATACCACAGAGGTTGCACATTTGATAAGCCTCTTATGTTTCTTGTTGCGAGTAGTAGAGCTAATCTTTTATGGCCTCGTCTTCTTGCACAGGCTCAGTAACTTATTATTATGACGCTTATGTTGCCCTTTTTCGCAATATTTTTCAGTCTGTGCGAGAGGCCATGAGCACATGGGGCAACTGCAAAATTTTTGTTACTATCGGGGGTTTATTGGGCCATCCACGTACCGGGAACATCTGTTCTTTTCTATACTTACTGTACTGCACATTATCGCATCCTTAGAGATATAGTGAGCCCAAAAATTGTGCTTCTGCGGTTCCAAGTATCTTGGCCATCCACCCTGCACCCATTTGTGCACTTGGCTAAAAAATGTTGGCGGGCTAGTTGATTTGCATTTGTGAAGAGTGAGTAAGCGCAACTAACAAGGACGTAGAAAGAAAAACACACCTTTGCAGAACACCGCCATTGAGGTTTCCTGTGAGCAAAACATACTCACCATCCCCAATGTCTTCCCTGGCTCATTGTCTAGAACTTGACACTGTTGGGAGTGTGCTGCTGACGGCATCAGCAGGCATGCTGTCCTTCCCTATCTGGTGCTTGATAACATGTTGGGATGTGCTCGGGGCCCGTTGCTGGATCTGGGCGCAAGCCATCATGGGCACGGCAGTACCTGGATGAAAATCTCCTACAACTGTCTTATGGTCACTCAGCAATGTAAATGGCTTCCCAAGTAGGTATTCTTGAAATTTTGAGACTCCGAAAACTAGGGCCAGGGCCTTGCAATCCAGCTGCGAGTAATTTTTCTCGGCCGTGGTCCGTACTCGAGAGTGAAATCCTGTAGGCATCATGTGGAAGCATGGCTCCGATTCTCTCCGGGAAGACACCACCACATTCTAGAACAAGAGCTTGATTAAAATGCACTAAGAATTCAGCTGATTTGAAGAGGTCCTTTACCTTGCTGCACTCCCAATGTTGACTGGCCCACCATTCCTGCTTGGCTCCTTGCAGACTATTGGTACAAAGGGGTGATCAGTGTTGACGCTTTGGGGAGGAGCTTGAGGTAGCAAGCTGCCAAACCCAGGTGAAACATTAATTAGGCTAGGTTTCGTGGTCCCGGCGTCTGAAGGATGGCGCTGATGTTTTCCAACTTAGGTTTCGCACCTCTTATTCAGTGTTCCAGGGAATTCACCTTGGTTTGACAAAATTTGCATTTACTGCATTTAAGTGCCTGCCATATTCCCATGACATTGTCTAAATGTACCTCAACCCCTGGGAGTCCTTGCAAGATATTTTCCACGCAGCACTGAAAAATTGCTGGCATAAAAGCTGCTCCAAATGGCAAGCGGGTGAAGCTGAACAGACCCCTATATGTGTTCCTCATCCAAGGGTAGTTGGTTGCAGGCTTCGTCTATTATGGTGAAACTTCTACCGCCATTGAGGGTTGCCAATATTTCCTCCACCCGAAACACGTGGTACTCTTCAAGCACATTTGATGGTTTCTCGTAAATTCCCCGAGGTCTAAAGACACACAATAATTATATCCCTTGGCTGGGTACATGGCATTATGCCTGTCAAAACAGTATTGACGTCACCAACCCAGCAGCCTTGAAGTGGAAAGGCTGCAAATCCTTCATGTTTAGGTGCATTTAACTTGGTGGGATAGTCCAAGTAAAAATGCATGCTTGTGCTCATTTGGAAGAGTATGCAAAGGACGTTTATTTGTGAGAGCTGAGCGAGAGTGTTTTTTGTTTCAAGTGGGAAAACATTATGTTGAGGATTTACCACATCCCCGGGTATTCTCGCTGAACGCAGAATTTACATGCCAAGTTGCCCGTAGTCCAGCTGTAGCTCCTCCTTGTAATTATGTTTGCTGGTGACTTCAGCAGCCGGATGCAACTTAAAAAACAGGAGAAGCCCCCGCCTTGGTGACCAAAGTGTGGCAACCCATTGCTCTTGTGGCTGAAGGACCAGTCCCACTAAAGAAAACGTTCTCTTGCTTCTAAATCATGCATTTTTCACTGTTATAGTACATCTCGAATTCTGGTTTAGTAGAGCTTTTGGGGCGTGAATGTTATGCAACATTACTGTTTGTGAGAGGAAAATGACCGTGTCTACAACGTGGCACGTTGTCTGGTATGGTACGAAATTTGTGGCCGCAGACTATCAGGTTACGGAACCGCAAAGAGTTCTAACGCGAACCTGAATCTAATAAAGTGTGCGGGGTCTTTTTTACTTAGGCTCCCTAGAAGTGCAACCTCTGTGGCCGGGAATAGAGCTGGCATCCTCAAGCAGCTCAACATTTTGCTTGCTTAGCTAACCACGCCGTGTACATGGCTTTTGCACTGGCTTTCACGTAAACATAACATTTACATTCGTTTTCTGAGCTTAAAATATCTTACCTGCTGAGCTGCCGCAGTGGATAACCTAACAATTTATCAGACACTATTTATGGAGTATGGAAAAACAAACAAAACAAGCATTTATTGGATCATTACAAACATTGGTTGTATAGACCACAAAGGCAATGATTAATTCAGTGTTTAAGGAAGTACATGAATGCTCGCACCTTGTTTTTAGATAACGTAACACTTGCTATGTTTTGTTCATCTTGTAAGTTGTTTTACAAACATATTTCCTATTTTTGTTTTATTTTATTTTTATATTTCAGTCTTTCACAAACATCCAATGTCGTGTTCCCACGCACGTCAACCGATGTGAGCTTTCCGCCGTAGAGCCCAATGAGGTGACATCGGAATGCAACCTTTTGTTGTCGAAAGACACTTATGTCGCTTCGGCATCCACACAAAGGAGCCTTAGCAAGAACAAGAGTGAGCACATTCTGAGCAGCGATTCACACAACATCATGTTCCACTGCTAGATGTATTGGCATAACGGGGAGCCTGAATGAAATGCGAGGGACACATGGAGGCTTGTCGCGAAGATGGCTTGATGGCGGTAAAACAGCCATGTTCGCGGGGAAGAAAGAAGCCAGAGCTGCCTTTGTGGTGAACTGTAAACACCTTCACGAAGACGGCCCATAAAATGTGGAGAAGAGAAGGCACAACACGACGTTCAACCCTTTCGCCATGCGCGCTGAGGTTGTGTGTGCACGACTTCTGATGGCATAATGAGATACTGACAGTCTAGAAGATAACGAGTGAGTTCTCGAAGGATATGCGTCTGCCCTCACTGAAGTGGCATACTGTGCGTCTCCTGCTTGCTGATATTGCAGTGATGGAAGTGCTGTGCCAATTGTGCCAAACTGCACCAAGAGAGAAATGCTGATACGTTCTGCACCAGACAGCTGTTTTTCGGGTATATTGCGCCATGGCTGCGCCGAGACCGGCAGGAGTAACCTCCACAAGTGGAACCTGCGCAGCTTCACTCCAAGCTGAATTGTAATCTGTACGAAACCAAAAGTGCGTTGTTCTAAAATGCCAAGCCAACGCACTTTTCAGCCACTGCTAGTGGCTTGAACGCGTCTGGCATGGCTTTCTGAGGTTGTGGTGCCGGCATGGCCTGTATTCCCTGTTATTGATTCATCGGGGTGTGGCATTTGCCAAAAACCGTAGAATCTGCCAGCTTGCTAACTGCCGTGGATCAGAAAAAAAAAATGAAATGACTTGCAAAACATCAAGTTCTGGGTCGCTAACACTTATGATTTCGTGTTCTCGAACATGAATGTAATGCATGTAATTTTCAACTGTGCCAGTCTCTGGTAGTATTTCCCTTCACGTTATATTGCTGTTTGGCATTAATTTTGAGTTGTCACTGATACACATAGCATTTTTAACACGAGAAAGTGTTTTATGCCAGGGTCCACCGCGACTCCATAAGTCACTACCGTAACAGATATGATGCAATAAAATAAACATGTAAGAACAAGAAAGAAAAACACTCAGAAAAACTTCTGTTCATGCGCTGGGAATCGAACTCACAGTGCTTTGTTCGCTCCATGATGAGAGGTGGCTGGTGCTCTATCACTGCGATAACGTCGCACATGCTTGGCGCTGTACAAATGCGCCTTATATTCCTTCGTATCCCGCTTCGTTCGTTCTTTGATGCTTTCATCCGGCTCAGCGCGCGCACAACCAGCACATTACCTGGAACAGTGCTGCCATCCAGGAGAGGCAGAGTGAACCACTGCAGCATTACTCTGCCTCTCCTGCATGGCAGCAACATTCCAGGCGCGTTCGAAAGTCTGCCTCAATGTATGTTTGTGCAGCCGCGTGGGCATTGGAAAAAAGCATGATAAGGAAGATCATAGCCTCGGCTCCGGAGTCAACTTTAAATTGCGTCGTGTAGTCGTCCACCGTGACGTCCACTAATAAATGCTTAGCGCTCGCCCCAACGGTACTCAGGTGAGTGGAACAGACTTTTTCCTTCGACTTCCGCGAGCGACAAACTTCCGCGAAGTGCCCCTTCTTTTTACAAAAGTTGCAGAGCGAGCTGCGTGCCACGCAGTGCGTGCAGGGATGAGATGCGTGGCCACAGAATCCGCATGTGGACGTCTCTGCACTGTGACGGTCGAAAGAAGGCTTCGCGTCTCGGTGACGGCGAGCAGACTGCTGCATCTTCGTAGCGTCCATTTGAAAAGCGCTGGGGCTATTATAGCTCGTGCCAGCTTGCAACTGCCGCTTTTCTTTTTCCGCATCTTCAGCCTGGCGTGCTTGCGTCCAAGCCTCCTTCAGAGTGAGTTTAGCGTTTCGGCAGAGCTGCTCTGAAAGATGCGAGTCGCGCAAGCCGACGACGAATCTGCTGCGTACTAGCCTTTCTTCAACTTGCGCCGAAGGATATGCGCAGCGTTTCACCAATCTGCATAATTCAGGCATAGAACACATCGACGCTTTCAAAGCCTGGCTGTTGCATGCGTCTGTGAAAACGGGATGACTTGTAGAGCTGATTACTAGGATGCATGAAGGGCTCGGTAAAACTGTCGACAACAGTCTTGTAGGTAGTGAGGGACGCAGTATCAAGTGACAATGTATCGAGGAGCGGTCACGCTTCGGGGCCCATGCAATATAAGAGCGAGCGCACCTGTGTTTCTTCCGGTGCATTCTTGAGTCCCGAGATTGCGGCGTAGTCCTCAAAGCGGCTTTCCCACGTCGGCCAGGTCCCAGCGTTGCCGAAGTCAAACGGTTCCGGCGTCTGAAGGTTGACGCCCATCCATTTTGGACTGGACTGCTCAGTAGACATGGCAGGGACGATGACTAAGCGTGGCGTTGATGCTGCATCCCGCTTCTGACACGATGTAGTGTTATCGGTTCACCGGGGGCGCTTGAGCTCGAAGTGAGACAGCCGTTCGACACTGAACCCAAACAATAACTGTCTTTATTCTTCAAACCAACGCTTCACCGCTAGCAGGGGGCGCCACTACCCAACACAATAGTAGCGACCTCTACAGTACAGCTTTGAGCGTATGTGTGCTGGCAGTGCACTGGTACATCACCCGTCACCTTTCATCATGGGTAGCGTTCCCCTGCCGACCACTCTTCGAGCGTGATGGCAACAAGAACACTGCTGCATTAGGCGCCTAAACACGGTAATGATGTTGATGGGTCAATGTGGCTGGCGCAAGTAAACATAATCTATACCTGTGACAAGGCATTTACGATTGACTGTGTCGAGTTATTTTGTAAACTACTTCAGTTATCACAAGGGGATGGTCCTTGAAGTTATGGAGGAGATGCATGAACTTGGGTCCATCCACGTCAAACAGTGCCGTACCAGTGAAACACCAGTAACAATGGGCAAGTTCACCTCGACATAAAATAAGCATTCAACTGTTTATGTGAAGACACATTTCACTTTCGTGTTCCGTTGACAGAGTGATCAGCCGCATTTTTTGTAATTATTGTGGGCCGCACTCATTGTGGACGAGCTACAGTGACAAAGGAGGTACACGTGACGTGAGGAATTAGAAAGTGACCACATTTGATGCATTATTGTGAGACCATAGTGCCTTGTTTCGCTCACACTTGCTTCACGGCATGAGGCATTCTCCATGCAGTGCCAGCGAGTGCAGTGGGTTTGCAGAAAAGTTAGTCCTACATAAGCACTGTTTGAAGGCCTGCCCGACAAGTATTGTCTATGCAGTTTTGCACTAAGATGAGGGTGCAGCTCGACGAGCTGTTACTTTCATTGATTTTTAATTCGAAATTTCAGTAAAAATCGAATTTCAGTTTTCGAAAAGTGGCTGTATTACATGAAGCGCACTTACGCAAATGTTAAATGTAGCAGTGATGGGCTTGTCACTCATGTTTGCTTGCATCTCTGTGGGAGAAGGCTGTTTCACTCTTTGGAAACAATTCGGTGCTTATTCTGGCCACCTTGTCAAAGAAGTGCAGAATGGTCTTATACTTTGCATTACCTAATTTTAACTATTGCCTTACTTGCTGCTTGCATTGCACCTTTATGTGGCATGGCATCAGGCCAATGGAGTTTGGGTACCTTAGCACGATACACTCTTCATTCTTGAAGCTGGCGGCACCTAAGCATTTCTGATAATGAACTATATATTTTTTTTTGCGTGCATTTACAATGTGTACCGATGTGGCAGCTTTGACATGAGGTGGGGGCGTTCTACTTGCAATAAACAAAATCTTTAAATCTTACTGCATTGTTTCTGGCTCAAATCTCGAGATTGTTTGGTTCGTCTGTATACATGTCCATGAAAGTGCTAATTGGTGCGCGTTACTGTCCTCCCGATTCGAACTGAACCTTCGTTACTGATCTTCAGAACTTCATTATGTACTAATGCACTTAAGGCCTGCGCTTCCGATATTGCTTATCTTTAGGGGGATTTGAATTTTCCACACAGCGACTGCGCAGACTTCACTTCTGTCTGCCAAATGTCCATTTCATTAATGTTATCCTAGGCCTTACCCTCTCCCAGGTTGTCATCCATCCCACTCGCAGACGTAATATCCTGGACTTAGAAAGAATCCGGAAATTTTTCAAGAAACAAGTTACCTGAATGGGATTAGCAACGATAAGGACCTCTGTTTAACCATTAACACTCCATTGCCGTTACAGGCACAGTAGGCAGAACATTCGTAACTATAGCAAGGGTGACCATGCTACCATTAAAGCTGCCCTAGAATTCTTTTAGGGGCGAAGCTCCTCTTAGTCTAACCTTGCCCTGCGTCAGGCGTAACCGGCGTGCCGGGAGGCACGCGCTCGCCCTCGGCACGTGCCTCCCGGCGCGTGCCTCTCTCTCTCTTACTCTTCCATCTGCTGTCTTGTGAGAGAGAGAGAGAGCAAAAGGCGCGCGTTTACTATGGAAACACTCTTTCTTAGATGAACGATCTACCAGCTCGCAAAGAAGGAGAACGCGCCCTCACCCGCGAGAGACAACGTTGGCGCAGGCAGCGTCTCCTAGCGAGTTTCTTGATTGAGAAATACCGACTGCTCGCGTTGGAGAACCGTTCACCAGCCACCCATATATATATATATATATATATATATATATATATATATATATAGGCGCTGGATCTTGACTTGCATTGAAGTGCCAGTGGGAGATTTCACTTGTGCATAGTTGAACCATAAGGATTCGTAGCGTGCGCGTTAACTAAATTAATCCGGAACTCGGCACGATCTACGATGAACCTCCCGAGCTTCGCCCACTCATCATCATTCACTCCTTGGATATGCTGTGAATTTTTTTCAACAAGGAATATTTTTCCTCTCCATAGTCAAACAGTTGAGGAAAACTGGGTGCTCTTTTGAGAAAAATTATATGCATTAGTAAAACATTACATCCCAATAATAAAAATATTGAATGATAAATTGAACCTTTGGTTTAATGATCCACTCAAGTGACTTTGAAATAAGAAATGGGTTTGCAGGAAAGGTAAGCAATTACCGTATTTACACGATTAGAAGTGGACTCGGATGTAGGTCGACCCTCCCAAAATCGTATGTCTCGAAAAAAATGCGAGGGCATTTCACGCAAGCAAAATTAATTCACGTGGTTGCTGAAGACTACTCATCGTCACCTCTCTGGTGCCCTGCTGTCATGGCTGCTGCGCTCCATCATCGAGTGTCGGTCCACACTTCGCGAACAACCGCAGCCCTCATTTTTGCTAGCAAGCAGGTATGCTGGTGTTACGAGCCGAGAGGCGAAAAAACCCTGGCTCCCATACTCATCTGCACATTCAAAGCTATTAAAATGAGGCATGATAAGCTTGTGTTTCAGAAACGCTCTCTTGAAGTCATACCAGTATTTGGTTCATAAAAGTTTTGACGATCAGGTGTCATGTCTTGACCAAAGATGAGAAAAGATGACCAAAAAGCCTCCGAACATGCGACACATGAAAGGAAGAGGATTGTCGCTTTCCCCTATCTCCACACTGTAAGCCATAATCTGAAAAAAATTGCGAAACAAGCAGGGGTGCAGATAATGTTATCTGCACCGTTGAAATTGTCAAGCTTGTGTGCCAGGGCGAATGGGGGTGCGCATGAGCGACGATGTTGTGACAAGATGCACCGCCCCGAACCATTTGTTTCCTGCGTGGAAGGAGTGGTATATTCGATTCCACTCACATGTGGAAAGGAGTACGTAGGTCAAATGGGGAGGTGCATCGACGATCGCCTGCGTGAGCACTGCAACATTGTTGAGAATTTAACACTTCGCTGTGCATTGTGCGTGCTGCGGATGCAAATTTTTATTAAAGCACGTGCTTTCACTGACAAAAAAATACCCTGATCAGCTCACAAGGGAGATAATTGACTAAACGACGTGGCACAGCGTTACAGAAAAATAATAAGAGAGCATAGTGAAAGAAACAGACAGAGCATCAACTCTCAACTAATCTTATTTCCAGACGCATTCTGAATATAGACCACGGAGAACATGTGCACAGCTTGTACACATTACGCTTGCAAGATAATAGACAGCAGTGAAAGTGCATGAATTTTGTGGCATGGGTACTAAGAAAAGGCTAAATCTAAAAATTGATATTCGCTATTGTGCTGAACAACAGATGGCACGCTTACACAAGAATCCCTTTTCGTCCTCATGAAATAGGCTTCCAATCCATTAATTCTCGAGCCAGCTTATCTCGGCTTCTTCCTAGTATGTGTTTGTTTCTCAAACTGCACCTCAGCCACCACAGTGCAAGGGACACTGAGCTATCCTGTTCCGAATTGATAAACGGTGTTCCCCTAAACGGTCCTTTGTGCAGTGGCCTGTTTGGCCAACATAACTGAAGATAATTGAAGCGGTTGAAATTAAAGATAGAGATGCTGTTAGTCACGCATCAGTCTGTCTGTCTAAGAAAAAAATGCTGTTTTTGTCACGCCAGCTGCCTGCTTGATTGTAATGTCATTTGGGTCATGTGTGTCCTCCCTCTCCTCCAATTTTCCTTTACGCAGTGTGCACATGTATGTATGTGACCACACGAAATAAAATCACTAAGTTGCTCGAAGCGCTGCGTCCCGTCTCGTTCTTTTGTTCGTCCGTGTTTGCTGTGTGCTATTACTTGAAAAGTTATGCTTTACCAACCAGCCCACAGTCGATTCTTTTGAATTTTATCTTGCAGGATTAGCCAATGAACGATATTAAGAAGAAAAAATGGACATGGGCAGGCCACGTGATGAGAAGGCTAGGTAACTGATGGACAGTTAGAACGACAGAATGGATACCAAGAGAGGGTAAGAGCAGGCTTGGGTGGCAGAGAGTAAGATGGGGGGACGAAATTAAGAAATTCGCAGGCGTCAAATGGAATTAGCTCGCTCAGGACAGGCAAGGATGGCAAGGGTTGGGAGAGTCCTTCGTCGTGCAGTGGACATAAGATAGGCTGATGATGATGATGGTTTGGCACAACGCATTGCCACCCCTAAAGAGGCACTGATGGAAATCCTGGACAGCGCACACCGTTGTTGCAACGTGAAAAAGCGCGAGCAATTTTGAGGAGCCCACCCCCACACTATGCTGCGGAAGCCCGTGAGACGTCTAAAGTCAGCAAATGAGAAACAATATGTGGCAGCATTCATGCGGTTCATTCCCAAAGCCATTTACCCATGCATGCTCACAACGTGCCAGCGTGTGACTTCCAGCAGCATGCGTCTTCTGTATTGGAGTGACTGCAAGCAGCTCGTTCCAAGCGCTGTACGGCACATGATTAAGTCGGCATTTATTACCAAGGTACTGCAGCTAAAATGTCTGCCTTATTAACGCTACAGACTGAAATGTTGAGTTGCAAATGATGGTAACGCAATTGTTATGCATCGTGCCTGTAGGATGACATGTAAACAATGGCAACATGCCGGAAGCATCATCTGTCATGATTTGGAGAAAACTCAACTTACTCATCACCCAGGGATTACATTAATGGGCTGCGGGCATGCACTGCTGTGGTGTAGCACTTTCCTCTCCTGAAACTTCTTTCTCCGTGGGTTTTCTGTTGATATGCACTCGTATTCACGGCGCAGGAGGTCCTTTAAGGGCTTGTTGATCCCCATGTCAAGAGTCTGAAGCTGCCCCGTCAAGCAACTGGGGATTACAAGCATATTCGTGCACTCCATCTGAAGCACCACTTTCACCTTGGCGGTGAGGTGGCCCCAGAATGACTCTTAACACTAGCAGGTTGGGGATGTCTTTCTTGAGGGATGCCCCAGGCTCGGGATCCACACCAAACAGTACCATTGCACCACCATGTCGTTCTTCATAAAGCCCTTTGCATTCGCCCGTAACACAACACCTTTAGGAGGCATCTCTTTAGACATCGTCTTCCTTTTGAAGATAATGTACGGGCGAAGCTTGGTGCCACATGCCAACCATAACAACATCACAGTAAGGGTCAGCTTTTCATTGCCCGTTATGAGTAGATTCACATTACACGCACCCTTCACGCTCACTGTCATATTGCTGGTCACGTCAAAGTACAAATTACAGCTTAGTACACTTACGACGTAAGTCGCCCTGAATAGCGAATACCCACACTGTAAGCGCTACCGCACCATAACCAAGACAACATTTTCTTATGTCTACACGTGTGCAAAAAGCGTCGAACAGGTAGCGGCATGTGTTATACATGTGAAGCGCACGACTGGGGTGCGTTCACCTGTATAAGATTCTGGGTATTTCGAAGATTTAAGCCTGCGGCTGCGCTGTGCAAAAAAAAAAAAAATGGTGAGGGGAGGGCTGTAGTGATGTTGCCATTTATGCGGATTTCCTGCAGAACCATATACCGCGCAGAGACGGGAAATGATTGCTGCATGCAACCCTTCGTTTGCTCTGACACATGTGCGATGTCAAAAAGACTGCAACTGCAAATTGCCATTCCAGTGGTCCACTTGCCATCCATGCCCTCGCTTCCATTGTCAGAATGATTTGTCCTCGTTTTAAATGCAGCCGCCATAAACCACAGTCGCCTGCGGCACCCTACGTGCAGCCAACACTGGAAACTTAGTACTAGTTATAACTTAGCTCGCGGAGTCACGGGCGGCGTGCTTCACGAGAAGCTTGCCCTTGACAACACAGAGATCGGGTGCATAAGAAATCGCGTGCAGGGGCTGAACCAACGGCAGCCTGTGTAAAATGAATTGGAAAAAAAGAAGAAAAAAAAACAATCTGGAGACAAACAGCGTTAAAGTGGACGTCACGCGATCGTGGACGCGCGTTTGGTACGAGGGTTCATTCATAGGTGACAAACGTCCGTGGCAGCATCCTCACATTTTCCGTCGCCTTGGGAACACTATCATCCTGTCCTCACAGGGCGTGCACGCGATGTGCTGCTGCACTGCTGCCGTGATCTTTTTTCTTCCCTCCGCTCCTTGTTCATTTGTTCCGCACTTCTTCCTCCTTCATGGCGATTCTTTACACTCTTTTTGGGCAGTGCATTTCCTTTGTGAAGCCTGTTCACTAATTCGATTGTCCGTGGGATTTTCGGCAGCCTCACTATAACCAGTCTTTCAACTTGGGGGGCTGCACAATAAACAGTATGCGTATACATGAAGTTCTATGGGAGGTTAAAGGGGGGTAAGAAAAAACTACATTATAGCCGGTCCTGCAGTATGAGCGGTTATGTTATAAATGGTCTGAGCTGTATATGAGAGTTTGGTCGACACTGCCGATCTGGCCAAGCAAATACCGTCAGATGTCATGTAGTTAACCTTCTCCTCTTGTGCGGCCAGCAACTTTTGGCACATGCTGGTGCGTAGACGGGGAGAGAAGACAGCCCTGTTCCTAAACTTAGATGCCTAAGCCTTGCTAGCTTAGAACTGAGCCCTTGGTACCCCTGCTTCAGAAGCAAGACACGTGTGATCATTTTGCATGTGACCAACAGCGATCGATCGCGTAGACCAGTCGCGTATGCCGCAAGCTTCATCTCCAGCTCCAGAAAGCATCTAGGCTTTGGCCCAGAAAAACGAACCACGGTGCTTGGAGTCTTATCAAAAAATTTCCTAGCGCTGAAGTCACCACTTGTACCACACATTTGTACCAAGCTTGGGTCCTGCAGCGTAGTTAGTTTCCTCGGCATGGAGGACAGCAGCCTGTTTGAAGGCTGCTATGAACGAGCGCAGAGAGTTCTTCGGGCCCTGGGAACTCATGACAGGTGCAGCGATTCAGCATAACAGAAGTGACAGAACATGGGGAGGCACAGCCGCGTAAAAAATCATATTACGAAGAGAAGATGCTTCGTCAACTTCCAATTCCCCTATACAGTGGCTCTTCCACCAATGATCGATGCTCGCACAAGAGCCATACGCTCGCGGTGTGCACAGTAAATGTGAGAAAAAGAAAACTTTTGTATAAGTGTGCACAATAACCATGTGCTGTGGGTTGAGCAGGAAACTTTATTCGCAATTATGAGAACGTTCACTGCGAGATGACGACCATCAATGCAACAGGCAGTGGCCACTGCCCCACTGTGGCATACCAAAATAAACATGGCGGCTGACAGAAGCAGTTGCTCGCGATTTCTTTGTATTCACGAATGTGTTACTCTCTTTCAAGGAGCCTTTTGTTGGTCTTTAATAACCAAAATGAGTTTTAACGAATGCATTCATTCAGAAGCCACGGTCATACCATGTTGTTCAGTGCACTTCCAAATGCGTTGGTTGCAGGTTTGTCGCTAGGTATGGTGACCAATAGGCACAGATCGGAAACGCCAACTTTCATGGTCGGCATCACCTTTATTGTTGTCAAAATGTATGCAGTACAGTGAATTAATACGCTATGCTTCTACTTTAACCGTGAAAGCGTAGCGGCAGTTTTAACCATGACGTAGCGCCCCTGATTTCTCGTTTCTCCTGCTGTTATACCCCTGTCACACGAGGCAACTAAAGTGCACTTTGAGTGAGTGCACTTACGCTCACAAAGTGCACTTACGTTCACACGCTGCTACACGAGAAACAGAAGTGTGCTTTGGAAATGTGCGTTCCCCTAGCGGACGTGGCCGCGAACTGCCCAAGGGCAAGAATAGCAAGGTTTTTCGTTGAAATATGATTTGTTTTAATACATGGCAGTATTTATAATAACGAAAACAATACGGGCGCCGCGTTGTGCATTAGCGTATTTGTTTACAAGCCACTGCTACCGAGGCTACACACTTCGTCGTCGCGAAGTGAGTTCGGCGAACGCACTTGCCTGCAAGTGCACTTTGCAGCGAGTGTCACTAAACGTTCCCGTGTGACAGCATGCGAATGACATTAGTGGCGAAGTGCACTCGCTCAAAGTGCACTTTAGTTGCCTCGTGTGACAGGGGTATTACTAGCAGTACACGGTTTAGTTTTGATTCTCAGTGGACCGCCCGACATTGGATTGCCAAATTTGAAAAAATGGTTCGACCTGGTTTCAAATGGTTTGAAAAATGGTTCATACAACCAGTGTATGAAAACTTACACCTCCGCTCTAATTGCTTTTAAAGATAAGTACTTTACTCGCATTATGAACGCACTTTGCTTCCCAATAAGCAGAAGCAAAGTTGTGAGTGCGTTTATTATGCGAGGTAAATTTAATGAAAATTTTTTCAGGGCTAGGAAAACATTTTAACATGCAAAAATGGCGGCATTGTGACCCGTGGTAATACATAGAGCCACGTGTGCAATGAAATTTTATTTAAAGAACAGTTAAAAAAAAGCTATATTGCGTTGGCATCGCACGACTCTGCACCCCCGGCGACCGCCCTTATTGTGGCTGTGCTTTGTTCCACTGAGGTGGCCTTTTGCTTCCGTGTAACGTATGGTTTGCCGCGAAGCCGGAGAAATGGCGATGCTGCATGTCGAACGGTCAGCAGTGAAAAAAATGTGGTTGATCCCTCTGTCTTAGGAAACGGCATAACACGAAAGTGAAACCTGTCTTCGCACATAAGTGGCAATCTAGCGCATCGAGGAGTGGTAGATGCATTGGGTAATCTGGACACGTGAACCCCTTGCATGGACACATCAGGGGCACCTTGACACTACAGGGATCCTCGATAGTCGCACACAAGCGAAAGCTCTCAAACGACTCACACTGCACTGAACATGCCAGCACCCTGCACAAACTTGCCGGAAACCAGGAGCGTTCCCAAACAGTGAAACCTTGCAAAGTGAAACCGAAGTGTTTGTCAGCGGACTGTTTTGTAAACACACACTTTGCTTTGCGAAAAGCACATCATTTGCTTGTTGACAGCCCTCTTTACGTTCCTGGAGTAAACCGTGTCGCAACGCAACTGGCTATCACATGCGTCACACGATATAAATTATGTGGCTGTCGTGGCTGAAGCAACGCGCCGGCAGGACGCCAAAGCCTGTGCAGCGATAGAGGCGCCGAAGCTACTGAAACGCTAACTGCCGGCGCACATAGAAACGCGACAATTTACGACTCTGCTCCATCGTTCCTAGGTGGCGGTACCACCGCTGAGAACCAAGAGTAATGTGAGAGGGAGGCGATGTTAATTTAATAGCAATTTTGCTTACTAAATACGTTCGCTTTAACCGCACATAATTTAGATGTAAATTGTCTACCGGACACTGATGCTTAGCCGCATCAGTGTTCGGTAGAGTTCGTGGGTAGCTGTAGCAGGCGAATAAATCTTTTGACAATGTGGCTTTTTGGGCTAGTTGGCTCCTTGCAAGAAATGGTGTCATAGCGCAAGCAGACGAAGACGAGAAAGACAGAACAGGACAAGCGCCAACCCTCAACTGTCAGTTGAGGGTTGGCGCTTGTCCTGTTCTGTCTTTCCTGTCCTCATCTGCTTGCGCTATGACACCGTTTCTTGAATACATCTTTGCCATAACCGCGCACAAAACAGGTCATCATTGCATTTCACCCGCGTATTTGTGCTGAGCCTCTCACCCATGTGTGTTAAGCATGGCATCCAAGATTGCGTTGAAGACCATGCTCCGACCATGCTTAGGCTTAGCTGCGCCAGCCCGCACAGCACGCACGGCAGCACGCTGCAACGAGCCTGAGGGAACTGCGATAGCGCGGAGGAGTGCTGCACTGTGAGCAAATGATGTTACCACCTGCTTGCACGCAGCTATGCCTGGCAACGCGCGGAAGTTACGAATCGGCGCGCCGAATGGTGCCCAGACACCTCAGATCGAGGGAAGTGGGAAAGCCAACAGCGTGGCAGTGCATGTGACTACAGGTCTCAGAGTTGGAGGTGCGTGTATTACATGGGACAAAAAAAAATAAACGAAATCCAGAATTTGGCTTTGAAAGTTGGGGGGTGTGTTTGTTATGCGAATGCATTCATTCGTGAGTAAATACGGCATTTTTCAGACAATGTTCCATCCTTACTCAATTCCAATCCTAAATAATTCTGGCAGATTGACCTCCAAGTCGTGACACTAATCATGTTTCATTGCACGATAGCGACCAAGTGCCCCTTCCTGGCAATGAGTGTGCTGCATGCTTCAACACATGTTTCATCTATTTTTTGTACTGACAATCACTCTACTCTGTCTGAGGTTCCCGACCTGGACTATCAGTTCATGACGCCCGTTGATATTTCTGTTGACGGCATTGTATCTCTCACTAATTATCTTAAGCTATCTATTTCTTGGAATATAGATGAGATTAATCCACAATACCAAAGAACACTGTTACGTTTTCTATCCAAATACTGTGTCACTGTCACATCTTCACGCACTCAGTAGCTTCAGGAGCGCTCCCATTAGATTGGAAGACTTGAAAAGTGGTTCTCAGGGCTACACTGTAAGGGTCCTGAACAACCAGAGACTGCAAATGCTGTAGATACTGGCCCACGAGCTTCTGCCACGAGTCAGCCTCCATCACTGTAACCCCCAACAGGCACTTTTGCGGTGAAAAACGCTCGCAAAACTTTGCCTTCGCAATTCTTGACCTTTTGGGACAAGGTAACCAGGTTGTGGTCCTTTAGGTATTTAACAGCTGTGGACTTGAGTTTTGACAGCTTACATCACGTAGGAAGAAATTTTTGGCTATGGGAGCCAAAGCTTTATCACTAAAGCTTGTGTGTGTCACTTCTCTCGTCCATCTGTCGTCCTTTGGGGCTGGTTTGCACGTTCATCAAAAGCTTTTTGACAATGTCTCCTAGATCAGCGCAGCCTCTCATGCATCCTTGATCTCACCTTGCCCTTTATGGTCATGTTTACTGAACTTGTGTCACCACTGCTCCTTGCTAACTTCCGCAGGAACAAATGGTCAGCTGAAATCACATTGAAGGAACAATCACGATGCGTTTGGCTGTTAATAAACTCAAGTGCTGGATGTAATGGGCTCTTGACTTTGTGCGTTAATTTCGTATTTGCTTAGTGTCTCAATTTTACATTCATTGTCCTGTAAAGTATCCTCTTGTGGCTTTCCTGTAATTTGGCTTGCAAGTAATGGAAATGATCTACATCTGCTGCAGGGGCTCATCTCACGCCTGTATGAGACGTTCCTTGTGCTCGTCCTGGTGGCAGCCCTGCTCTTTGGCATGACCTTCCTGCTGTCTGCCATCTTGGACTATGGCCAAACCAGCATCCAGTCTTTCCTCGGTGCGTCCCTAACTCTGCGTGCCTCTTGTCAGCAGCCATTGTGGCACTTTTGCTGTAGCAAGGTGTCAAGTAGCAGGCGTGTGTAGCCGAATGTAGCGAGCTCCCACTTCTGAATGATCATGATTTCTTGCACTTTACAGGCGATCTCAATAAGCGAAGAAAATTGTGGCTCGCTGTCACTGATATTGCACTAAGAGGATGCTCTTCTGTGCTCTGTACAATAGAACAGTGACAGTAGTTGGAACTAGCTGGCACATCTACTCCAAACTGGTTTTCTTTGGCGAGTGAATACTGTAATGAGTCTTAGGCAGGTGACCAATAACTCAGCTGTGCTTACTCTGTAAAATTATGTGGGTGTTCTTAGAAAGGTTAACTTACAAGACTTGCTTTCAATGAATGCGTTATGGTGACCCAAACTTGGAAGGTTGTATCGGCTCTTGGTCAATGTTTGGGACATAATGTGTGCACATTGTCAGAATACGGAGGTAACTATTGCAAATCAAAGTTCTTCGATTAACTTTAATGCGCCACTTTTATGCACTGTTAAGGCAACGACCCATATCCTGTAGCACAAGACGATTTTCGATCACGCACATTTATTAGACTGAGCGAGCAAATTTGGTTTGGTGAACAAGATATCAGTGTTGTGCCAACAATTTTGTTGGCAGCATGTAGTGGTGGAATGGGTGCTTTGATAAAAGACCTCTGATACCTCAATTTCACTCGCAAGTTGTCTGTGTTACAGTTGAACCTGAATATAACAAAATTAAAAAGGCTTCAAAATTTGGTGTTGATATATGAAAATTCAAAAAAGAAACACGCAAATGAAACAGAGATGCATCTGGAGGTTATACCTAGCTCCTGTGGTGTAGTCGGGCATGTGCTGACCGGGCTGAAGCAACCCTCGAAATTTTTCCAGCATGCACGCCGCGGTCTCTGCTGGCCTGTCACCTATGAACAAATGCGCACAACGTAGGAATGTGCGGCTGTGTGTATATATATTGTTACAGACGGATGGTTGACGTTCTGACCGAGGACTAGACGCGTCTGCTTGGTGAAAAATGCAGCCGCCTAACTTCGTTCTCCTCTTCTTCGTCGTTCTCTTCTTCCCTCTTAGTTCCCCGGCTATTTTTGATGGTACCGCTAGTTCGCCGCAAGAGCTGGGCGAGTCGGTCATCTCGTGGATTGCTTCAGACGGGCGCTTCAGACAGGCTTCAGACGGGCTTCAGACGGGCGACAGACGCTTCAGACGGGCGACATGGGTCACTTCGGTTTTCGCTGAGCGTCGTCCACTGTTCGCTAGACGCGCGATGCAATAGTTTACCTCGCTGAGGCGTTCCAAAATAACGTAGGGGCCGACATAGTGTGCGAGAAACTTTTGGCACAGACCATGCTTCTGCAACGGTGTCCAGAGTGACACGAGGTCACCAGGATCAAAGCAAATGTCACTGTGATGTTCGTCGTAGTATATTTTCAACCAATCTTGCGATGCGATTGTGCGTAGCCTGGAGAGGCGCCATGCTTCTTCTGCTCGACAGAGGATCTCGTCAATTGATTCGTTGTGTTGGGCGATGTACGGAAATGTCGTGTCGAGTGTGCAGCACGGCGGACGAGTATAAAGAAGGAAAAATGGTGAGTAGCCAGTGGTCTCTTGTCTTGCGGTGTTGAAGGCGTCAGTGACGAATGGCAAGATACTGTCCCAATTCTTGTGTGATGAATCAACATACATGGACAGCATGTTGGCAAGAGTTTGTGCGCTCGACAAGACCATTAGTTTGTGGATGGTAGGGCGTGGAATGGCGGAAGATTGACGAACAGAGAAGAAGAGTCTCTTCGACTACATCCGCAATAAACTGACGCCCACGGTCGCTGATCACGATGCGAGGAGGTCCATGTCGAAGGGTAACGTGAGACAACAAGGAGACAGAGACTTCTGCTGCCGTGGCTGATGGCAGCGCGGCCGTCTCACAGTAGCGGGTAAGGTGGTCTACGCAGACGATAACCCAACAATTGCCGTTTGAGGATCGCGGGAAAGGGCCAAGAAGGTCTTTACCAACTTGCTCAAATGGATCGCTAGGAGGAAGGGCTGGCTGAAGTCGGCCATGTGGCACGTTCGAAGGCACCTTGTAACGCTGACACTAGGAGCAGCTGGCGACATACCGGTCGACATCTTTCCGCATCTTGGGCCAGTAGAAGCGTTCTTTAGCCCGGTAGAGCATTCGTACGGAACCAAGATGGCCGGATGTTGGGCCGTCGTGCATGGCACATAAGATTTGAGTGTGAAGACACTTCGGAACGACTAAGAGGTAGCGTGCAGCAGTGGTCGAGTAGCTCTTTTTATACAAAACGCCGTCACGTAAGCGAAAACGACTGTCTGCAGGCGACTCCTGTGCTACCGCGAATAGTGGCCGTAAGCTTTCATCCTTCTGCTGCTCGGATATGAGGGCACCCATGTCCGGAAATTCGGGGGACACAAAAGCGATGTATTGGTCGAAGTTGTCGGCATTGCATTCAGTTGTCGGAAGTGGCATCCGAGAAAGACAATCAGCATCCGCGTGCCGCCGGCCGCTCTCGTAGCGGTTCTTCAGTGTCTCGAATGTGCGGCAGTGTTGTATGACATCAGAAGCACCGTTCAAGTTGTCTTTGCCAAGGAGAAAGTTGTACACGTCTTCCGCACTTCCTTTTAACACATGTCCCACCTTATCCTCCTCAGGCATTCGAGAGCTCACGGTCCTGCACAGTTTAAGTATCTCCTCGATACAGGTAGTGCAGGTCTCGCCTGGTACCTGAGCTCTCTGAGCCAGCATGAATTCCGCTCGCTTTGTCTTCGTGTCCGTGTCACCGAAACTTTTCCTAATTTCGTCAACGAAACATGCCCACATAGTTAGTGCGTCCGCATGGTTCTCAAACCAAACCAGCGCGGTGCCGGCCAAGAAAAAAATGACGTTCCTGAGCTGGTTGGCAGCGTTCCAGTTATTGTATCGGCTTACCCTTTCGTAATGGGTTAGCCACTCCTCCACATCTTCCTCTGCCTTCGCCGAGAAGGTGCGTGGCTCTCGGTAGTGCTGGAACAAAGCAGGGCTTGCCGAGGCACCGCCGGTAGGGGGCATCTTGGTCTGGATCCATAACGGGGCAGACTGGCGAAAGTCCGGCAAGACGACGGCTTCTGCATAGTTCCTGTGCGGATGCCTCCGTCGTAGGTTGTAAGAAGTACCCAGCACTGCTCCACCAAATGTTACAGACGGATGGTTGACGTTCTGACCGAGGACCAGACGCGTCTGCTTGGTGAAAAAGGCAGCCGCTTAACTTCGTTGTCCTCTTCTTCGTCGTTCTCTTCCCTCTTAGTTCCCTGGCTATTTTTGATGGTACTGCTGGTTTGCCGCAAGAGCTTGTGACAATATATATATATATATGTATGCATGTATGTATGTATGTATATATTAGGAGGTACTGGTTTATTCCAGCCGAGCACGATCTACAACGACCAAAACGAACCGGGCAGCTGATGGTTATATGCACAGATGAGGAAGATGTGCAAGTAATGATGATATGTACAGATGAAGAAAAGGCGACCGTTTGTTGCGCTCACACTAATTCCCTCTGTGGTGGAAGCGGCCTCCTGGCCGTGCGAAAGTATCATGGGATGCGCCGAATATATGACTTTAAGCGAGAGACGTGGAGCATCTCTGTCCCATGGTAACACTGGTCAGCTGGAATCCTCAGCGCGAGACGCAGTAATTAACTGGCGATGTCTGTTCAGTAACAATGTACGGGCAAATAAAACGACTTGTCAGTTTTTCACATAAGCCCGGAACGCACACGAATGTCCAAAGACGAACTTCATCTCCAAGGGAAAAACTGACTGCACGGTGAGTACAATCATAGCAGGACTTCCGTACTTCCTGGTAGATGCCGGTGTCGATGCAGGCGCGATGATGGCAGTCTGCAAGGCGAGACAAAAATTGTTCGTGAAAAGGAGCTGCTGAGGGTACAGGAGGCGAAAAAAGACGTCCAGAAAAAAAAGTTGGTGAACGGCCATAGACGAGGAAGAAAGGAGAAGGAAGGAAGGAAATAGTAGGGAGGGGAAGGCAGGGAGGTTAACCAGTGTAGGACAACCGGCATGCTACCCTGCACGAGGGCAAGGGGACGGGGGAGATTGAAAGGTGAAAGGTGGATCCTGTAGTATGTTGCGGGGCCGTGTTGTAGGCGAATGTTACGAACAGCAGGATTGCATTGCAGTTTGTATGGTGTGGGCTGATATGCATAGCAAGCATGTCTGAGAGCATACAGTGAAAGTGCTCTGTTAAGCAGTTGGTCTGCGGGTGGTAGCTCTTATGAACTGTGTCCGTGGCTCGCAGAACTTTGGCAAGAACAGACGCGAGAAAGACTTTGCCATGGTCGCTGAGTGGAACGCGGGGAGCGCCATGCCACAGAAAGATGTTGTGTAAGAAGAAATCGGTGACTTCGGTGGCTGTACCGGATTGTAGACACGCCGTCTTGGCGTATCGTGTTAGATGGTCAACAGCCATCACAATCCAGTGGTTGCCAGTAGAGGTCTTTGGAGGAGGGCCGTGCATGTCTATGCTGACGACTTCAAAAGGTGAAGTGGGACAAGGAAAAGGCTGCAAAAGGCCTGGAGGAGTAGTTCTAGGTCGCTTGCAACTCTGACAAGGGACGCATGATGTAACATGCTTGGTAACGGCTGATGACACGCCAGGCCAGGAGCAGTGACTTCGTATTCTGTCATAGGTCATGTGGTAGCCTAGGTGACCTGCTGTTGGGTGATCATGAAATGCCTAGAGTACCTCACGTTGCAGAGAACGTGGTATGATGGGGACCCATTTGTTGCCGTGGATGTGGTAGATGTAGCAGTGTAAAGCCCCATTGTGAAGTTTGAATTGCGCAAGTTGTCGACGAAGCGGGGCGTTAAGAGATGCACGATGAACAACCTTTCATGCATTTTAGAATGGTTATGCAGTAGGGGTCAGCACGTCGGTGGGCAACAAGAACAGATGAGCTTGCAGGTTTGAGCCAGTCGAGCGTTGAGATGGGTAAAGCCAACGATGAAGACTTGTTGTGTACGTTGGTACAGAGAGGCGATGGTGGTTATCACTGTAGACCAGAGGGTAGCGAGATAGACTAGGACTTCTTCGAGGCACTCAAGGTGTTGTGAAAACGTGGTTGAAAACACAACAATGTCGTCTAGGTAACAGAGACAAGTCTTCCATTTCAACCCACGGAAGACGTTATCTGTCATGGGCTCGAATGTAACAGGTGCATTACAGAGTCCAAAAGGCATCACATTAAACTCGTATGTGCCACCGTATGTGCCACCCTAACTCATCCTGGATCGAGGCTCTCCCAGCCGTTGGTCTCGGTCTGCGCACCACCTTCAAACCAGACATTCAGGCCACGCCTGCAGAACCTGTCTATGGAGAACCGCTACGCCTGCCCAAGGAATTTCTCTCTGATTCAACTCCCGACATCACCAGCTCTGACACTACAGACATCGTCGCCAAGCTCCGTCGCACAATTGGTGCTCTGCGCCCATCGCCAATGGCACATCACACCAAGCCGACGCCATTCATGTTCAGTGACTTGGCAACATGCTCGCATGCCTTCCTCTGCAATGACACTGTTCGTGTGCCTTTCCGAGTACCGTACAGCGTACCGTACCTAGTCATCCATCGTGACGACAAAAGCTTCATTCTGTGCATTAACAGGAACGACGTCTGAGTCTATTCACTGGCTGAAGCCATTGTACATTGCCTTCAGTGAACCAGGAAACACCAGAGCAGCCACAAACGTCCATGCTCAACCCTGGACATTGCAGCCTGCCCCAGTCACTACTCGTTATGGACATTGAGTACCCGTCATGGATTTTAGATGCGAAGCATCTTTTGCTCGGGGCTATGTCTGTTGGTGTCCGCACCTCTCCTCCTCTTCCCCGTCTCCACGCCAGCTGTGTGATAGCACGCTACTCCCTCCGTCCTCCTCTCCATGCCAGCTGTGCGACAGCGTACCTCTTTCTCCGTCCTCTCCCCTCCGAACGGCACATGTTGACTGTGGAAACGCTCTTTCTGCGATGAACGCTTTACCAGCTCGCAAGGAACGAGAACGCGCCCTCAGACAATGCTGATGCAGGCAGCGTCTGCTAGCGTCAAACCGATGTGAACGTGACACCTAGTCTAACTGATGCAAACGCAGTGTGCACCCCCCGTGCTGCTTCGTCTCATGGTCCCCTTTAGTGGGAGATGGTGTAATTTTTTTACGAGTCCTGAGGGCTCTCCACTGCCTCGGTGGGGGGGGGGGGGGGGGTGATGTGGCGACACACTTTCCCTATATTTCTGTGCAGCCTCATCATCCAGCCCAGCGGAACTTGGCTTACACGCAGCAATGCGTGTCCGATAAATCGCAGTGCTATCGCAGTGTCACCCGAGGTGGGCATCACCAACGTTGGCTACAAAAGCAGGCTGCCCAGATTGGAAGCCGTTCTTGCCTTTTGCTACCCAGACGAGCGCAGTGTCGGTACGCTCGTCTACTGCAATAGCTAACTGAGTAAACCACTTGTTACGTTTTTATGTGGGATTTATCCGTCGGTAGACTCAATGCCCCACAGCCCCATCTGGCAGCAAGTAGCAGGGGTGCTGCTTGCTGCCAGCATCCCTGCTGGGATTTCAATGATACACTGGATTTTCATTTCGTGGCACACTCCCACACATAAGGGAAGACATCTGTGTCCATATGCTGTGTATTCCTGCAATAGCTTTCAAATCTTGTGAGAGGATTTTCTCTGCTAGGACGCTTAGTAGTTTAGGCAACTTTTGCTGTGCCTGAAATAAACCTGAGTGCAACAATACTGTGTACAGGACCTCTTGTGTCCCATCTCTCTTGCGCGGAGATTTTATTTCAGACTATGAATGTCACGCATATCCAGAAGTGGTGTAACACTTGGCTCATGTCATGGAATGTGTCTAAAACTGTCCTGATGTCTGTTCACCGTCGTCGCAATCATGTTACATTGACTTATACTATCAATGGTATGCCAGTTCTAATCACTGACTCATTCAAATATCTTGGACATGTCATGTTAACAGTATAATAAATTCTGCCAGTCGTATCCTAGGGCACATCTGCCATAGCCTCTCCCTCACTCCACCCTCTGTTAAGCAGCTCGCCTACGAAACCCTTGTGTGTCCGACGCCAGCGCTATCTTTGACCCCCACCACAGCAACCTTTCTAAGGCTCTTGAGTTGGTTCAGAACCGTGCGGCTCAATTTATCTTGGCTAATTATTCGTATAATTCAAGTGTTTGAGGCTTAGAGACCCAAATTAAGCTACCAGTTTCATTTCATTTTCATTTCATTTATTTTACCCTCAATCGCACATAGCTTTACAGAGGGCAGTGGGGTACAAAAAGTAATAAACTATAAACAAGAGCAAACATAGTAACATCAAAATAATAAAGATTACAAGACATGAAAATTCGATGTTAGGCAATACACTGAATGTATGTGTAAGTATCATCAGAAACATGGGGGAAACAGAGTACAAAAATATATATGTACAATATACACTTCACGCGTCATCATGTAAGTACTTCTGTATTGTAGAAGAAAACAAGTCATGATTTGGAATGGAAACCATGTCCGAGGGAAGGTGGTTCCAGTCGTTGGATGTGCGTGGGACAAAGGAATGATGGAAAGTGTTAGTGCGGCAGCTAATGACGTGTACCTTATGTTGGTGATCTAAACGGGCTGAGTAATAGGATGGAGTGGTAATGAGCTGAGCTTTCAAAAGTGGATGATTGAATATCTTGTGAAAAAGTATGAGACGAGATGCTTTGCGACGTGATTCAAGTGACTGTAGCGAAAGGATGTGTTTCATTGACGTAACACTGCTAGTGCGATGGTAGTTAGATAGAATGAAGCGTGCTGCGTTATTCTGTACCATTTCAAGCGAGTGAGTTAAGTTCAGTTGAAAAGGGTCCCAAATGGAGCATGCATATTCGAGTTTTGGACGAACTAGTGTTTTATACATTGTTAGTTTCACGGCTTGAGGGGCACGGCTAAAGTTGCGTCGTAGGTACCCTAGCATACGGTTGCTATTGTTAATAACGTAGTTAATATGATGCTTCCAGTTCAAGTCAGATGTTATATGAATCCCCAAGTATTTATACGAAGTTACAGACTCTAGATCAGCGTCATTTAAGATGTAGTTAGCAGGGGGTCCAGTAGTTCGTGAGATGCGTAAAACTTTACATTTGTTAGTGTTGAGGTCCATGCGCCAAGTTCTGCACCAGCTGGCAATATTATTAATGTCACTTTGCAAAGAACTAGCGTCAGAGTTAGATGAAATTTCTCGGTAAACAACGCAGTCGTCTGCGAAAAGGTGAATCGAAGAAGTTACAACATCGGGTAAATCGTTAATATAAATAAGGAATAGTAAAGGGCCCAACACAGAACCCTGGGGCACACCAGAAGTAACGGGAGAAGAGGGTGAGCTGTAGTTGTTAGCAACAACGAATTGTGAGCGATTAATTAAGAAAAACTCGATCCAAGCAAGAATGCCGCGATCAATATTAAGGGTCCTAAGCTTATATAGTAGTAGGTGATGATTAATCTTGTCAAAAGCCTTCGAAAAATCTAAAAAAATGCAGTCGACCAATGAACTCCGATCTAGAATGATATGTAACGAATGGGTAAAACAAAGCAACTGCGTTTCACATGAGAATGACTTCCTAAATCCATGCTGTGACGTGCTAAAGAACGAATTTGATTCTAGAAAGGTGACCAAGTTAGAGAAGATTATGTGCTCCAAAAGTTTGCATGGTATAGAAGTAAGTGAAATAGGTCGGTAATTAGTGACAGAATGCTTGTTTCCTGACTTGTGTAGCGGAACCACCTTTGCCTCTTTCCAAACGCGTGGCACCACACCTTCATTCAAAGACTGTTGGAATATTTTACACAAGAACATAGATGAGGCATGTTTAGTTTCTTTAAGGATTCTTGCGTTTATATTGTCAACACCACAAGCAGAGGACACTCTGAGTGATTCAATTACTTTTACAATTCCGTGGGCCTCAGTCACTATAACAGACATTGATGGATAGTTGCGCGCTGGTAAAGAGACGGTAGCAGAAGTGGACGATACTGAAAAGTTCCGGACAAAATTTTCGTTCAGACGTGCTGCACACATCTCGGAAGACACGGGAAGGCCGTCCGAGTCAACAAGTACAATTTCACTGTCGTTGGTATTTGTAATAGTTTTCCAAAACTTTCTAGGGTTGCTAACAAGCATTGATGGCAGAGTGTTAGATAGAAAGTTAGCCTTAGCATCCGAAACCGCTGACGAGTAAACTCGCGCAGCGCTCTCGTAGGTGCGCCAGCGTTCCTCCGTACTCTGGAGTTTCGCAGCACGAAACAAGCGTTTCTTTTTGTTAGAAAGTCGCTTTAAGTATGTATTGTACCAGGGTGAGCAAGAGCTCACAGGTATAGACTTTAAGGGAACAAAGGTGCGAATAAGTTCATAGATTTTGTTAACAAACAGATCCCAGTTTTCCTGCACGGTTCTATTATCAAAGTCATGTAGATAAGTGTCGTAAAATAGAGAGAGTTCGTGGTTCATTGCCTCAAAGTTTGCAGCATTGTAGTTGTAGATAACCTTGCGTTTCTTAGTAGCAGTTGGCATGCTGTTGCGTATGTAAAAATGTAGCAGACAGTGATCGCTGAGACCAGGAAGTGAGTTTAGTGCATGAATGTTCTCGGGCATTGTTGTAAGAATCAAGTCAAGAATGTGCGATGAAGAACTGGTGACGCGAGTTGGGTTATTCACCATCTGCGTAAAATTAAACAGGTTGCAAGTATCAAGAAAGCATTGGCCATTTGAAGAAAATGGTACGACTTCTGGTAACGATGATGCCCACATTATGGTAGGATAGTTGAAGTCGCCGAGAATAGTTATCGAAGAAGATGGGTACCGCATTGTAATTTCATTAATGTTATCGTGAAACTCCTGAACAAAGCTGATGTCTGTATCTGGGGGGCGGTAACAGACGCCAAGAACAAGCGTTTTATTATTCACAACCACCCCGCACCATATCACTTCCAATGTAGACGTCACGTTTATAAGAAAGGACTTAAAACGCTTTGAAATGGCAAGCAAAGTACCACCACCTTGTCTTCCATCTCTATCGCGGCGGTAAATGTTCAACGATTTGGAAATAGTAAAAATTTCGTTATCGCAAACATGAGCATTCAACCAAGTCTCGGTCACGGCAATCACGTCGGCTTCACAAGAATCGATAATAGCGTCAAAAGCGTCACGCTTTCCCATTATACTACGGATGTTCGTGTAGAGCACCGAAATAGGACGTGATACGATACTGCCACTTCCCCTTGCTGATTGTTATGAGGAGGCATTAGATGTCCGCGCACGTGACAAAAGTGCGGTATCAGGCAATGAACGTGCGTGAAGGTCGTGGCTGTGATCGGAAGTCGAGTGCGCCCCATTTTCGATGCGGAATCCACTACCATTACTGCGAGAATGCGCAGTAGTCTCGCGAACAATGCCCGCGGAAGCATCATAAGAATAGTTTGTGTGGTTAACAACGAGCTTGTCGTAACGAAGCTGAAAAGCGGGTCGGCCAGGCAATGATTTTGCAAAATTGTGCAGCATCTTGCGCGCTGTTCTTGTAGCCTGACAGTAGTCCTCCGATACAGAGACGTTATGACTTCTCAACTTAGATCGACGTGCCAGCACAAGTTCTTTTGTTTTAAGGCTTGCAAATTTTACTATCACTGGTCGAGTTTTCTCGCGTATGTATGGACCACCTAAACGATGGGCCTTTTCTACTGCATTCGGGTCAAACTCGGCGCCTAGGCTACTAGAGAGCAAGTTGGTAAGTGCCTCTTCAGTAGCTTGCCAGGTCTCATTTTTATCGAGCATACCAAAAAACACTAAGTTGCACCTTCGGGCCCTGTCCTCGAGGTCGTTTAGACGGGACACCAACGCGTCATTTGTTTGAGTGATGCTGCCGATAGCTTCATTCGTTACCTGCAATTCCTTCTCAATGTCAGCAACCGAGTTAGTCCGCAGTTCAACCGTCGAAAGCCGCCTTTCAATCTCGGATAATTTGCTCGCCACAAGTTGCTGGTTGGCTTTCACCTCGTCGATCGCCTTTGCCAAATTGGACTGCTCAACGGCAGATGAATCACAGCGGGCACTTATCTTAGAAAGCATTGCCATGACTTCTTTATGACGCGCATCAGAAGAAGCTGTGTTGTTCTCGACATCATCTAGTGGCCCAGGGGTCTTTTTTGGAGGCCCTGGGTTCGCTTCAACATCACCGCAACACAAGAGTAGCGAGCAAAGGGCGTCAGTACACTCTCGCGACAAGACGTACAACACCTGTGGGCGTGGAAGCAGCAGTAAACAACGGTTACTTGTCTTCTTAGCATATAAAGAATAGGTTTCACCAACCTGTATAACGTGAAAGCGAAGCTCGTAAGCCATTGCCACAGTTGTGCTGCCTCCACGCCCACTGAACCACTGACGTCCACTGTTGCCGCTTTTGTTGCTTGATAAGAACGATGTCCCTGACGATGACGATGTCCCGAATGGCCTGGGAGGCACAGGTGTGTCGGCGCAGGCACTCGGATCCATAGAAAAGTCGCAGTCTTCTGGAAACTGCAGCTGTTTGGCAGGGGTGTCAGCCGGCCTTCCGGAGTGAACCATAAGCGGCAGGCAGACCAAGACGACCTGTATAACGTGAAAGCGAAGCTCGTAAGCCATTGCCACAGTTGTGCTGCCTCCACGCCCACTCACTCTTGCCTCACGCTTTAAAATAGCCAGTCTCAATCTTTTTCATAGATTTTTTTCATTCTTTTCGATAATCCATACATAAGAAGAGCCCATCGTATTGCCCGCAGCAGTCGCCCCAATGCTGTATATCCCACTCAAGCCGGCACTGTTACTTTTCTGCAATCTTTCTGTTTATGTACAGCTTGAGATTGGAATGATCTGCCCACTGACAGTATTCAAGCGGCTCATCAAATCCATCTTATCATAACTTATCTTCTTGTTGGTTGCCTTTTTCGTTAGTTTATTTCGTGTTTTGACATTGTTTGACCACTCCCTCATGTACAGTGGAACCCCGTTCATACGTTTTTCAGCGGACCGGGGGAAAAAAACGTAACAGCCGGGAAAATGCAAGAGTGAGGAAAGCTCTGAAAATGAATGAGAACAGGGCCACTTTGACTTCAAACAATTTGTTTACCAAGGTGAGCCATCTAGGTCGCCGACCGATAATTCGGACAGCCGCGCGGTACCGCCAGTGCCCCCATGCACTTATTGTGTTAAAACGAATATTTCGGACGGTTTCTAGCTCTATTTTCGATAATTCGGACTCCGTTCGCGGCTGTCGAGCGCAGTGAATGGGCCGCCATTATAGCCTTCGGCACCCCGATGAGAGAAAGTATGGCCTCAGAGATCGCAATCAAAACTGTGATCATTGAGCTTTAGTTCCAGCGTGACGCGCCAATTTTGGAGGCAAGTCTCCCCAGTCACTGCGATCACCGCATCCTGTTCCGGCACTCCGCGCGTGGTTTGTGATTGCGAGTACGGCTGGTCGGCTGGTTGCGTTGGGCCCGCGATAGCTCGATAGCGCTTTCACGTTCCGTCTTCATTGCTTGTTTACCGTATTTACCCACATAATTTGCGCCCTCGCATAATTTGTGCTCCTCTGATAAGCCAGCTTTACAAAAAAGAAAAATTGACGATTTGCAAAAATACCTCTGCGCATGCGCGAGAAGCCACTCGATGGGCGCGCCCCCTTGTTGGTTAGATCTACCCGCTTCGTGGATTTCGGAGTCCATACCAGGGGGCAGGGCAAGTTGTGAAATGCAACGAGGCGTCGGACATTGCAGCTGCGCTTTCAGCAATGCGTTGGTTACGGCTATGAAAATTATTTTTGAGAAGACACGAGATTATCCTTTTTTCGATATGTGAGCGAGAAGTTGACGAATAGAGGAGCGCGGGTCATAGCGGTAGCAGACGCCTGAAGCGGCAGTTCGCTATGGGAACAGGAAGCAAAATTGTGAATTTTACTAATGACATTTCTTTTCATTTTTTTTTTTCTTATGCGACCGGTGACCTCCTGCTTTACCAGATTATATTACTTATGAAAGCAAGCTCTCTCTACGTGCCTTCCCAATACTTGGAGAGCTCCAGGTTGACATATAACTTGCTTGCACAGCGAGTCCGTCTTGCGTACCAGTGCCATGGACGCGTCGACACTTTCGATCGCGACAGAACCCAGCCTATGTGCTGAGAGGTTTATTGGCAGAGACGCAGAGACAGGAGCAGCGGTCAGAACATGCGGTCGGCCCAGCGAAACAGTCACGAGCTCATGCCTAAGGCGATGCGGTTGTTGCGCAGGCCACTCTTCTTCACTACATATGTAACAGTTCCAGTCGCAATACAAGATTATGTCGCCTTGTATCCCAACAATACCCTGACAGCATTTGTTGAGTACCGACCTGCATGGATATATACACCAAGGTCGCGATATAGAAATCGACCGCGTCAGGCGCTCGCGTGCACGATGACTAGGCCGACAGTGTTTCTCTCACAAACTTTAGCACCTTACTGAGGTCATGCCACAAGTTTGAGTGTGTCATACGGGCTGCTCATGCAGAGACCGCAGCCACGAAAACCGAGGGGCCGCGATCAGCCACCGCACAATGAATCTGTTGCGCTGCTCAGGTGCGCCCGCACGCGACCCCTGTGGTAACTTATTTCTAAGAATACAGCCTTCCTCCTTCAAGACCCAGCCACACGACACTTGCACGCAACACAGTTGAACCTGACGAACGATGTGCACGCTCGGAATACAGCTTTCGCGAAACGCCGTTGATCGATGGTCACGACTGCGAAAAATCTCCAGTCTACCCAACTCGAAAAAAAAAAAATGGCATTCAGTCTTCCTCTATGATGTCCACAAAGGCATGCAAGAAGAAACGCCACTGAAATGCGATAATAAACAGCAAGAAGCAACGCCGAGCAACGCATACCCACAGGCATCTCCGGGACAGCTTTCTAACCAAGAAGTGTTCCGGGCGCCGCTCGGTAGAGGGCGTGCACTATTTTGCCAATGGTCAATTCCTCACATACTTTGCGCTCGCCGTCCAGCCCCACCAGCCCGGCGGCACGCGCACGGACACACTTTGGACAGCCGCGCCCCTCGCTGCGCAGGCGAGCGCAGTCATACGCAAAATTAAGGAGCTGCGAGTGCGATGTCCCTTTTTCCCATTCTCTTCTCCGGAAGCCCCCGGAGCCCAAAGTACGGTCGCTAGAATAAAAGCACGCGAGTGGGGGCGACGAAAACTGCTGAAGCAGAGATCAAACGCGCCCTGCCCATCTCCGTCGCTCGGAGGCGATAACATCACCCCTGTCGGGACGCCTGCCATCGAAGTGGGGAGGAAATGCCCCGCCCGTCTTTAACGAGCATGAAAAGACGCTAAGGCAGGCGGGGGGGGGAGTGTCGCTCGGCTGCCGAGAGATCGCATGGCTGCCGAGATAGCGCTGGCGCTCGCGCTATCTCGGCAGTCATCAGCGGGCGGCGATTCCTGCAAGCGTGACTAAGACTGTCAAAAGTCAAATCAAAATAACGGTGCCGGGCGGGTACGGCGTGCCAGGTTGCGACGCATCATGCGGGAACAGGCCCAGTTGCGACGTAACAGCGGGGTTCGCAATACATGGGACCCTATGGGAGCTATGCCAGGACTGATGAAAAACAACGTAACAGCCGGGAAAAACACAGCAGTGAGGAACGTAACAGTGGGGTTCCACTGTAATTGTCATGAGTAAAGGGGCCCAAAGCCGCACAAAACATGCCGCGCCAATAAAATCTAAGGCGCAGTCTGGCGTAAGTTTTGAACAGACCAGCGTGTGCGCACTGAGGATCAGAATGGAAAGCAGCGCATATAGTTGCGCGGAGCTGTCTCAGTATGACGAGAAGCCATTTGCGCCCATCTGGTTCGTAATTGCGCCGATAAAGGATTCCATCCCTGATGGCAAAATGGAAAGCTTGCCGGCGTAGAGCTAGAGATGGAGGGCTTGCCAAAGGATCAGACAGGTAACGTATCAATTATTCAGCCCAAGGATCCTTGCGCTGCTCCAAAGACGTCGATGGAAGTAGATAGCGGAAATGAGCTGTCAATGGCGGAGAGGCTGGCAACGACGCTGTCGACTGGCGACCGAGAAAGAGCGTCGGCGTCGCTGTGCTTCTTTCCTCATCGGTAGACGACACGGATGTCGTACTCTTGCAGGCGCAGAGCCCATCGGGCGAGACGACCAGACGGATCTTTGAGGGTCGACAACCAGCAAAGAGCGTGGTGATCAGTAACGACATCGAAAGGCCGGCCATGCAGGTATGGCCGAAATTTTGTAATGGCCCAAATGATCGCCAGACATTCCTTCTCGGTGACAGAATAATTCGCTTCAGCCTTTGTGAGAGTGCGGCTTGCGTAGGCAACAACATATTCTTCGTATCCGGGCTTTCGCTGCGCGAGGACAGCACCGAGACCGACACCGCTGGCATCTGTGTGGAGTTCTGTGGCAGCGGTAGGGTCAAAATGGCGCAGTATCGGAGGCGTCGTGAGGGGTTGCCGTAGCGTCGCAAAGGCACGATCGCAAGCCGGGGGACCACGCAGAAAGGCTGGCGTCTCCCGAAGGAGCTCTGTGAGTGGGGACATAATAGAAGCGAAATTTCGAACGAAGCAGCGGAAGTAGGAGCAGAGGCCAATGAAACTGCGCAAGTCTTTTATATTCCTTGGCCTTGGGAATTCTCGCACAGCCCGCAGCTTTGCAACATCCGGAAGGATGCCATCCTTCGACACGACGTGCCCAAGAATGGTTAGCTTTCGTGCCCCAAAGTGACATTTCTTTAAGTTGAGTTGTAGGCCAGCGGTGGTGAGGCAGTGTAACACCTGCTCTAGGCGATGAAGATGAGTCGGAAAATCAGGTGCAAATACAACTACGTCATCCAAGTAGCGTAAGACGTGTTCCATTTGAGGCCTCGCAGAATGGCGTCCATCATGCGCTCGAACGTGGCGGGCGCGTTGCAAACGCCAAAAGGCATCACATTGAATTCGTATAGGCCATCTGGTGTAATAAAGGCAGTTTTAGGTTTGTCATCTGAGGCCATAGGCACCTGCCAATAACCGGATCGTGAATCAAGTGAGGAGAAGAACTCAGCACCTTGCAAACAGTCAAGGGCATCGTCGATGCGCGGCAATGGGTAGACGTCTTTTCTGGTTATCTTGTTTAAGCGGCGGTAATCCACGCAAAAGCGAATCGATCCGTCTTTTTTCTTTTACTAGAACAACTGGCGATGGCTGTACTACACCGCGCTTTAGCATGTCACCCACTTGTTCATCAATGACGCGGTGTTCCGTCGATGATACGCGGTATGGCCGCTGCCGCAGTGGTGGGTGGGCACCTGTGTCGATGCGGCGACACACAGTCGAAGTTCGGCCAAGAGTACTGCTGTGGGTATCGAAAGCATGATGAAATTTGGTGAGTAGGCCGAGGAGTTCATCGCGTTGCGTGGGGGTTAAGCCGTCGTCAACGACATTGCTGAAAATCTCTTGAGGCAATGGCGCACTTGAAGAACAATAGGAGAGGATGTTCATCTCCGCCGATCCATCTGGGACGTCAAGCATAGCAATAGGTTCGTAAGGCTCCACAGTGCCAACAGACTCACCGCGACGCAATGTAATCGGGAATGGGAATCGGTTGCAGAAAAGAAGGTTAGCCGCACAATCTTCAAGAGCAAGCAGAGCGCTTGGAAGCGGTACAAGGTGGCGATCGGTGAAAGAAGTGGAAGGGGTGAAGAGCACATTGGCGTCGGAGGCAGCGGGACAGCATAGAGGTGCCATGACATACGTGTGTGGAGGGACTTGGATGTCGTCTGCGATAACCAACTTGGCGCGAGAGGACGGAACGTCATCAGAGATGGCACCGCCAAGGGAAGAGAAAGTGACTTCTGTTCGGAAACAATCAATGATGGCCTGGTGACGAGAGAGGAAATCCCATCCTAAAATGATGTCATGTGAGCAGTGGGGCAATACGACGAACTCGACCGTGTAGAGCTTCCCTTGAATTACAACTCTCGCTGTAAACGCAGCCACCGGCTGGACGTGCTCTGCTGTGGCTGTGCGAAGTAATGAACCAAAAAAGGGCGTTGTCGCCTTTCGAAGTGAACGGCATAGTTTTTCGGTGATTACGGATATAGCAACACCAGTGTCAATGAGCGCAAACACAGAAACACCTTCGACGACGACATCTATAACATTTGGAGGCAAGCGTAGAGGGCTTGGGCGTTTCGACGGTGACGCAGTTCTTGCCTCGGGAACTGCGTAACTTAGTTTTCCGCTTTGGTAGAGGATGGATGCCGACGCATCGGGGAGAGCGAGCGACGGCGGGGTGAAGGAGATCGGCGGCCAGGTGGTGGTCGAAAGCTTGGCTGGGGTGGTTCTTTGTCACGGTCGGGAGCGTAAGGCAGCGGGTGATCGTAAACAGGTGTGCGTGCGTTGTACTGTGGACGTAGTGGACGATGGCGGCAGAAGCGTGCAACGTGTCCGGGTATCCCACACGAATAGCATATGGGCTTATTGTCTGCCGTGAGCCACGGGTTCACGACTCGATAGACGGGGGATCGTGGCGGCACTGGGGCAAAGACAGGGGTAGCCACGGGAGCTGGAGCGCAGTTCATCTGTGGTCGTGGTTGAGATAATGCGTCGGAGTACGTCAACGGAGCGGCGACTTGAAGAGACCGCTCTTGCGGGAGAACCTCAAACACTTGCTCCTGTATAACATGCCGAATGGTCGGGCTGAGGCACGAAGTTGACTGCGGCGGGGTGGAGATGAGCGAGAGCTGGCGGGCAACTTCTTCCCTCACGAAAGCTTTGATCTGCGAGAGAAGGGCGGGGTCTTTAAAACTCGGTACCAAGGCTGACAGTGACTCCTGATGTGGTACAGGTTGGCGGGTCACAAGGCGTTGTCGGCGAAGCTCGTCAGTAGCTTTGACATAGATTGATGACCTGGGTGACAGTTGAGGGGCTCTTGGAAATCAGCATTTGGAAAGCATCCTCATCAATACCCTTGAGTGTGTGCTTGATTTTATCTCCCTCGGTCATTGCTGGATCGACACGCTTACACAAATCGATCACATCTTCCAGGTAGCTAGTAAAATTCTCACCGGGCTGCTGAGATCGGTATTGAAGGCTTTGTTCTGCGCGAAGCTTTCGAACTGCCGGACGCCCGAATACTTCGCTGAACCTTGTTTTGAAGGCTGTCCAGCTGGGGACGTCTGTTTCGTGGTTTCGAAACCACAAGTGGGCAATTCCGGTGAGGTAAAAAGATACGGTGGCTAGTTTCGCAACGTCGTCCCATTTATTGTGGACACTCACGCATTCGTAGGTGGAGAGCCAGTCATCAACGTCGTGGTCGTCGGTGCCACTGAATATCGGAGGGTCCCGCTGACGGGTCGCTCCATGGCAGACGCTGGTCTGGGGAGAACCTGGTGTTGAGCTCGAATCAGTGCCTGTAGCCATTGTGGGACAGAGAGTCCGGCTGCGCAGTTCCAGGATGATAGGAAACCCAGCACCTCCACCAATTGTGATAAGGAAGTTCAACCCAACCGCAGTTGTGGATGACGAGGTCGGCACCGACTGGCAGACACGATGGTGTCTAGGCTAAACTAACTAGGGCAGCAAATCACGTTCAGCTCACGCCCCACTAGTGCAGCATTGGCAATCCGGCTTCTTCACTACACATGCACCACATGGCGAAAACGAGAGATGGCGCGTGAAAGAATGGAGAGGCGCCAGAAAGCACGTGCCATTGACATGGCCATGTTTGTGGTTGTGGACGGCTGGCTCATCGCGCGATACCCAAGCTGCAATCGGAAAGTGGTCAATGCTGAGCTGGCAATTGTATGAATGGCGATGGCCGAAGAAGGATGCATCGGCAGCTCGCTCTGTCGACGGGACCATCGGGTGTTCGGTTCGGGCGCCCGTGACTCATTGTTTCTATGCGTTAGACATCGCCCTAATTGCCAGTCCACTAACAATGTGGCTCGCTTCCACACGCATGGTGGATGCCGAAGTTCAGTGGTCTTACTTGGCCACGCAAACTTGACGACTGAGTCCCCTTGGTGGTGCGTCCTCGTTGTTGGTATCGACAAACTGGATAGGCAGCAGTCGCCGCTCAGGTAGAGCCCATCCAACCCGTTGGTCTCTGCCATCTGTCCTCCCAGCTGACGTGGCAGTCGCCGCTGCCGAGTTAGGCCTACTCGCAGCCTCGGCCCCTACTTGAAGTGGTGATGTGTCGTACCGGGGAAATTGCCGCTGACCGACCTTCAAAGGGGATTGTGGCTGGTGTGTCCAGAACCGTTGGCTACAGCACCTCCGAGGAGCCTTGCCCGAAAGTCTCCGAAGCCCACGGCCACGCTACGGAGTGCCAGCGTCACGGGCTCCCGAACCGAAGACCCACTGCTCCCGTCGACAGAGTGGAGCTGCCGATGTGTCCTTTGGCCGTCGCCACGCAGACAGTTGCCAGCTCAGCGTTCACCATTTTCCAATCGCAGCTCGGGTCGTGCGCCACGAGCCAACTATAGTGCCTAGAATATACTGGCTAGTGTGCTGAGTGCGTGCGCTCGCGTGGCCACCACGCTGATGCCTTCCTACAGCCACCGCATAGCAGCGCTGCAAGTCTCTAAGGTCCATGGCATGTCCAGGTTCTGCGGCACCCGCAGTTTCTGCTCCATAGCACTGCACTTTCTTCTCCGAATTCGGCATTCCTCATGGCTTTTAAAACGGTCTCATCTGGTTATCATGGTTCGGTGAAGGAAACGACACTATTTTCTGCAGCCCATGTCGGGATCACGGCTCAGTGTTCGCGGGGATAAGGTGTAATTGTGAGAAACTCTATGGGGTGAGGGAATGATAAAGATATAAAAGGTAGAGGAACGCCATAATTAATAGAGGGCTCAGGAAATGTCCACCATGTGGGGTTCGTTAACGTGCACTAATAAAGCACAGTACATGGGCCTCTGGCATTTTCGCCTCCATTGAAAATGCGACCTCCACAGCCCGGGTCGAACCCACATCTAACCACTACACCAGCAGACTCTGGTCTGAAAGACTTACAGAAAGAAAAAAAACTTAGCGCTATATCACTGCCCGCCGACACTGCCCGCCGAAAATCCTTACATAACGAGGTACTAGAAAACGACGGAACATTTAACACGCACTGTACGTGTATACACACGCCGTCTGCTAGTTTTCATCATTCTGTGGTTAACCGCTGAAGTGAAACAGAAAGGTCAAACAATATCTTAGGACAGACCCAGCTTGACAAGTGAAAGTACTCCCACCCTACGTGCTCGCATGAATAGGATTCACGGCTGATACATTTAATTTGCAAGGCGCTGGTCGTTTTATGTAAATTTGACCTTATGAGGGTGTCCACGATCTAGAGTTCCAGTTTTAACAGAATGGCAAGAACAAAAAATAAATAGGAATCGCAACAGTGATTCTCATCTCCAAATAAGAAAAACTGCAGAAAAAAGGGGTGGGGGGATGACAGTAGCACTGCAACATGATTTTGTAACGTAAAAGATTAATATCTGATAACCCAGACGTTGAAGCATAATTTACACGTACATGACTTGGTAACCAGTAACAGTTGCGCAAGACTTTTTTTTTGGGGGGGGGAGGGGGGGGAGGGGAGACAGAAAGGCACGCATAAAATGCACACAGCAGATGTGCCTGTGTGCATTTCATGTTTGTCCCTGTCTCCTAAAAATAATAAACATGCGAGGCGTTCCTATATCGTATGTAACCGACAAGCCCGCCACCATATATACCTTTTGGTAAGCAGCACTAATAACGTCGAGGTACTCTTCTGTGCCTTCAGAGTGTGATTTGCCCTTTTAATTAGCTTTTAATTGCCCATCCAGGCGGCTAACTAAGATACTAGAATGCGCTTTTGAAAGTGGAGTTTTAAATGTGACGTAAAAGAAGTGAAGTCAGTGGTAGCAAAAAGCTAGAAAGTAAACTTTGGTCTTGTGAAACGTTCAAACTGGCACGTTTATGCCGTCAACAGATATATCAAGTACAACTGCAGCCCGCCACCCCGCCCCCACGTGTTTCATGCTTCTGGCATGCTGGCACATTTTAGGCTGTGGAAGCTTGTGGAACAATTTTGGGCTTTTTCTCTAGTCCAATAGTTAAAGCTTGGAATGAAAGGGAACTTTGTCGCTAGCAGCTTTGCTTATCCTTTGTGACGCTTCAGTCTTTCTTTTTTTTTTTTTGTCTCTCTCTCTCTCATTTTGCAATGCACACGCGGGCAAAATACCTTCAGAAAGGATGAGACACGGAGCATTGACAGAGCTGCAGGCACACAAAACCACGCGGCCGCACCTTTGCTTCAGCGGCGCCGCCTGCCGGCCAAAGTTGGAAGGCGTTACCCACCCTGCCACCTCCTCCCATTGCGAGACCCCTCCGCTCAGCACACTAGCCAGTATATTCTAGGCACTATAAGCCAGCCGTCCACCAACCACGAACATGGACATGTCAAAGGCGCGTGCTTTCTGGCGCCTCTCCATTCTTTCGCATGCCATATCTTGTTTTCGCCATGTGGCATGTGCTTTGGGCCCCTTTACTCATGACAGTAATACCTCATGTTGAGGCCTTTGTGGAAATAAATAATATAATTAAACTCACGCAGCAAAGCAGTTTCTCTTACTGCGCCGTTGCACTTAAGTGTTGGTACCAGTGGGCCACATGCTTTGGTTATTCTGTGATAGTGGTGAGTGCATAATTTTGTGGCATTCATAGAAGGTGTGTAGCAATGAGGTTTTACTGTGCTTGACTAAAGATCCAGTGTCTCATTGTATTGAAGCTTGTGATGCCGCTTCTTTGTCATAATTCTTCATTGTCTTTCTTTCCTAAGAAATCATAATCTCTCCTTAACCAAGGTTTGGTCTTGGCATTTAAGATCATTCCAACCTAGCTGTTGCAACTTCTTATTGCTCTTGCAGCCCTGTGGAGTGGCTACCTGCCTTTCTTGTATTCGTGCCTGTCGTGCCTTGGAGTTGTGCTACTGCTCAGTGAGTACCTCATGACCTTACATTCTTAGCTGCATTCTCAGGCTGCCTGGGAGGTGTTCCTTCCTTCCATTAAATTTTTGATAAAGTAAATCACATCTGTGCTCCCGCCAAAGCAGCTATTTGCAGTGCTGCAATACCATGTCATGAGGAAAGGTAAGCAGCACTGAGCAGACGACGACGAAGAAGACAGTCCGCTGTTAAAACAGCACGTGCGCTCGTGGTGCGTGAGACGAGAGGTGAAAGAGCCACAGCAGCGCTGAGCAAGGGGATGGTCTGCGTGGCTACGGCCGAAGAAGGACGCATCGGCAGCTCCGCTCTGTCGACGGGAACGGCGGGCATTCAGCTCGGGAGCTGGGTACGCTGGTACTCCATGGCGTAGCTGTGGACTTTGGACACTTTCGGGAAAGGCTCCTTGGAGGTGCTGCAGCCGACGGTTCCGGACGCACCGCCAACAATCCTCTTCGAAGGTCGGCTAGAAGCAATTCACCGAGACGACCTGTCACCACTTCAAGCTGGGGACCGAGCTCGTACTTAGGCCTTAGGCTAGGCCTAACTCTCCAAGGACGTGACACATCAGCAGCTGAGACCGAGCGACGGCTACGGAAGCAAGCAGTATCTTCCAGCCGACGTAAAGGAGGACAGCGACGACTTGGAGTCACCCAACTGGTTTCCAGACTGGCAGCGGACTTTGCAGCGATGAAATGGACAGCGCTGACCACAGTAAGAATGCTCCACATGTTGATCGCGTCAGTGTAGACAGAGCAAGGGTGGCTAGACGTAGGACTAAAAACTGCGCCAATCTCAGAACCTACGCAGTGTCCCTATTTAAGGAATTCATTGATGGAGAGCTATGACGCTAAAACAATGGGACTCAGAGAAGACAAAACACACAGTGGCGCCAAATTCCAACTGTTTATTCACATAAACCACCGCTGGAATTTATACAGGATCCTGGGCAAGATAATCTTTTGCAGATGTAAGCAGTGAAAAAAAGTGGAAAACGTACGCAAAACGCATCACAAACCAAAGGATGACCTTATGTGAAATGTACCGGGAACAATGAGGCATGCACAAAGAAGCATGTGTTCAATTACACCATCAAAAAAGAGTGATAGGAAGATACATTGTGCACAAACTAAACTAGTAATAGCTACAGGCTATCTTTCAAGAAGAGGACTTCTTTATCACTTAAAAGTATGGACAGCGTGCTAATGCACCAATCGCCTGCTATTTTTATTAAAAACACCTTGATTATCTCTCTTTCAGTACGGGTGTTCGCTTTCCTTAAGAAGGTGGTTTGCCTGAGGAGTGGCACACAACCAGATTTACTGCAGTGGTCTGCCAGGTGCCCTCTTTTGTTGTCGCTGACCGCCAGATCGTGCTCCCTTGCACTATCGTTGAAGCAATTGTTGTTGCATCTTGCCGCTTGTCAGTCTTTCTGTTGACCAACGACTGTTCACTCTGCTCTTGCTGGGCAGTGTGATTGGCTTTGTTTTGCTGGGCCAGGTTCGCCCAATAAACAGTTCGCCTGACATCATATTGAGTTCTGCTGCTTTCAAATCATCACAACCATGTGGCATCTGGTGGAGGTGCTTCTGGGTCCTTGTACCGCACACCCCTGTCCAGCCATGAGAAAAACCCACGCCCCCAAGAGGACAACTCTAACTCAGTCCTTCGAGCTAGCTGCAGACAGCAAGGACTACCTCCAGAGCACCAGCCGTTTCCCGAAAAGGACAAGAAGACAAGGACTGCGGTTCACCTCCTCATGCGAGGAGTGAAGCGGGGCCTTCTCACTGGACTAATAAGAAATTCACCAAAGACAGTCCAAGAGTTCCTCTCCAAGGCAACGACCATTGAGAAGACTTTTGAAATGCACACCCGCAATACAATCGGCACATGTCCCAAGACATCACAGAAGTCCAAGGACTCGGCCCCAATGACCTATGTGCGACCATAAGGTCTAGTTCACAAGGAACTGCACTGGATGTTCCCGTCATATCAGCCCCAAGTCGCCTTTATCGAAGACATCGTTCATGAGGAAGTACAGCGCTCGCTGAGTGTTCCCGAACCACTGCAGCCCCAACCGGAGGCGACAACCTACGCCACTGCTGCACACTGAGCTGCCGCCGCTCTTCACCCACACCAGGACCCAACGCCTCCGCAGTTTCGTCCCTATGCACTGCCACCACCTCTAATGCCATCCCATTCGCCAGTAATCCAGTGTGCACCGAGGAAAACTACTATGCTGCCACTGTGGGGAAGCCGGGCACACCTACCGCTTCTGCCAGTACCGTGAGATGGGACTACGTGGCTTCGATGTGAACGCGCCCAGGTGAACCACCTTGTGACATTGCCGACCGCATCGCCTGAGTGCAGGGGAAACGACGACTACCATCCCGTTCACCTTCACCTGGCCGCTACATCTCGCCGGATTGCCTCCAACACACCGGCCCAACCGGGGGCTGCAAGCCCCTGTCCGGGAAACTAAAGGCAGCAACCGATGGAGGTGCAGTTGCTGCATGACTCAATGCCGAAGATCCTCCGCCACCGCCGATAACCACAACCATGATGCACGAGCCCTCCCAATGTAGCCTGGCCAGAGCCTTCATGACAGCACTTCGCCGCCGAAAGATTTGCCGTCGCGACATAGCAGCAGCGGAGCAAGCCAGCACAGCCGTGATCTGACACAGAGACCTAACTGAAATGCCAGACGACAAACCACAATCTCGACGTGATTATCGACAGCCACAGCATCACCGGCTTAGTCGATATTGGAGCCTACTACTCTCTCTTCAATGTTTTTTTTTTTTTGCCACCAAACTGAAGAAGGTAAAGACTTCAGATATCCGAACAGCAGGGGGCCACCTTATAGCACCGACTTATAAAACCAACTGGAACAGGCACTGCAAGAGTCAGATTGAGAGTCGAATCTATTTGGCGAGTTTCCTGGCCCTTGAGCAATGCTCGAGGGACGTCATTTTAGGCATGGATTTCCTCGACCAACACGGCGCAGTCATTGAGCTAAGATCCAGGTCAATCATGTTTTCCACGGATAACACAACGCCATTAGATAGCAACGTCGCTTATCGTGCCTTGAATGTCAGTGAAGAGCATGTAACCATTCTGCCGGTGTCCAGCGTTGTCATTTCCTTTGGCACCAAAGCGCCTACCGGCTTACAAGGCATTGTTGGAATGAAGACGCCGATGTTCGAAAATCGTTTATTGCATGTGATGGCAGGAACACAACTGACTCACACAGCCGAGTCGCCGCGCTTTTAACAGGATAACAGCGTCAACAAAGGATGCGCGCGCATGCTGTACGCGTGAACAACAAAAGACAGATAACATCACAGACACGTTTCACGCGATTGCAACATTCCTCCCCAAACAAAATCACAGCCGGTCGTACATCAGTCGATCTGGTGGACGCGTCACCCGAGTGCTACGTCTAAGCACAGGAGGGGTGGCTGTTTGCTGCGGTGACGACACTGCCGGTTGTACTGAACGACTTTCCCCTTCCAAAACATCACTTGCATGCGGCAACGACATTTCATCACCACGCCTTCCACATACTCCGGTTTCAAAGAAGTACAACGCAGGTGATCGGCGTGCACAAAGCGCGTTTGCTTGTCAACGTACACCAGGTGCGTCACTGGAGATTTCACGCTCACCACCTTTCCAGGCCGCCACTTCGCAAGTTCACCACGAACAGTACGCACGAGCACATAATCTCCAACAGAAAACGCTCTGGGCTTGTCCCTACGCTTATTTGCGCTGCGCACTTCCCTGTCGGACTTAGCTTTGATCGTAGCTTCCATGTCTGGTTTGAGCAGAGATAGTCTTGTGCGCAACTTTCTCTTTAAAAACAACTCTGCTGGTGTTTTACCAGTGAATGTGTGTGGCGTAGTTCTGTACGCGAAAAGGAAGTTATCAACTTTGTGTTGCAAGGATCTAGAACTTTGGCTCCGTTCATCCTCTAGCAGCTGCTTCAGCAATGACTGTTTAACAGTCTGCACTGCTCGTTCTGCCGCGCCGTTCGATTGAGGATGATAAGGCGGAGTCAGAGTATGCTTAACGCCGTTCACATGCAAGAAATCCTCGAACTCTTTTGCTCGAAACTGTGGCCCATTGTCCGTAACTATCTCATGAGCCAACCCGTAGCTTGCAAACAGTGACCTTACAGTTTCGACAGTCTTTTGCGCAGTAGTTGAAGTCATTATTTTTACATCTACCCACTTAGAGTGTGAATCAACTGCGACCAGAAACATCTTGTTTTCTTTTTCTGCAAAGTCAAGGTGCACTCGCTCCCAACTGTTAGTACACCATCTCCATGGGGTCAGTGGCGCTGGCTGGCCTACTGGTCTTACACTCTGACAGATGTGACATTGTTTTACAGATTGTTCGAGGCAACTATCAATTCCGGGCCACCATACCATTGATCTTGCCAAGGCCTTCATTTTACTGATACCTATGTGTTGTTCATGTAGCAACGACAGTACTTCCTCCTGAAGAACACGGGGTATAACGACTCGGTTCTCCCAAATTAAGCAGTCCTCATCTACCGAAAGTTCAAACCGCCTCAAAAAGAAAGGTTGATACTGCACATCCACAGATGACGGCCAGCCATGCCATGTCATTTCACGTACAGCGCTCAAAACAGAGTCTTTAGACGTTTCACGTGCGATGTCCTTCGTTGTTAAGGGCAATTCTCTGACCGGGGAAAAGTAAAAAATCTTATCTACATCATCAGTGTTTTCAGACAATGGCAGACGTGACAACCCGTCAGCATTGCTAATCTTTGCCCCTGACTTGTGTAAAATGCGGAAGCGGTAGTTCGACAGAAAAATGGCCCAGCGGTGGACTCTTGCCGCTGCCACAGCAGTGCTGTGGTGTTTTGCTTCAAATATTACCGTGAGTGGCTGGTGATCAGTGATAACAACGAAGCTGCGGCCATAAAGATACTTGTGAAATTTCTTTATGCCGAAAATGATGGCGAGTGCTTCTTTTTCTGCAGGGCATCATTTTTCTGCAGTTTCTGCAGGGCATCAGACAAGTTCACTTTTATCTTTGCGAGCCAGTCACGCCCGAGAAGCACTGGCATGCACACACCTTCTTCGTACTTGGCAATGACAAGTGGTAGGCGGTGACTTTGCTTCCCGCACCTGACATCGACTTGCGCAACACCCCTTACTCTGATTGCGGTGCCATTGTACACTCCGAGTTTTATGTCCTCACTGTTGTACGATAGGCCAGGAAAGTTTTCTGCAAAGTCTTTTTCAGACATAATTGTAACGGCAGCCCCCGTATCCAGCTCCATCGGTACTTCGTGACCATTTATGATTACTTTTACAACTATGGGAGGCGGGCTGCCTGCTTTGTTCGTTTGGCATATAGTAAGCAAATCCTGCTCTGCTGCCGGTACTTCTACCGCGTGCAGAGCTCGCGTTTTGCACATTTTTGCGACATGACCACGTTTGGAGCACTTAAAACAGGCACTTTTCAAAAATGGGCACCTTGTAGCAGTGTGTTGCCCACCACACCTATGACAAACTACTGCAGTTTCTCGCGTATAGTTTTTTTCAGGTACCTTGCTTGTTGCAGTAGGCTTCCTTTGGTTTCCTTGCCAATAGAGTTCAGCGTTGCTGGCTCCAGCGTTGTCGGACAGCATGTCTTGGGTGTCCTTCTGTGCGGCTTCCATGGCGGTGGCTACCTTGCACACCCGGTCCCAGGTGACCTCGTCGTCGGGCAACGCGAGCAGCCGGCACCGGATGGTGTCGCTTCGTAGTCCAGCAATGAGGCGGTCACGTAGCGCTTCTTCTAGAAACGTTCCAAACGAGCATGTCGCGGCGAGCTTCTTCAATTCCACGAGAAACTGCGCAATAGTTTCATTTGACTCCTGGTTCCGTTGGTAGAAGTGGTATCGCTCGGTGACCACGGACCGCTTTGGGGCGTAGTGTTGTTGTAGCGCCTTCTTGGCATCTTCGTACTTCACTTCGGTGGGCGTTTTCGGCAGCAGTAAGCTACGCAGTGTCACGTAGGCCTTCTCTCCTATGATAGTCAGGAAAACTTCAAGCTTCTTTTCGGCGTCTATTCCATTTGCTTTCGCAAATAACTTGAACCTTTCAAGGTAGACGTCGATGTTACCTGAATCCGGACAGAACTCCGGCAGCTTTCCGAAAGTGGTGGCCATAGCTCCTGTGCCGCTATCCCATCCTCGTCGCCAATGTTGGAATGAAGACGCCGATGTTCGAAAACCGTTTATTGCATGTGATGGCAGGAACACAACTGACTCACACAGCCGAGTCGCCGCGCTTTTAACAGGATAACAGCGTCAACAAAGGATGCGCGTGCATGCTCTACGCGTGAACAACAAAAGACAGATAACATCACAGACACGTTTCACGCAATTACAACAGGCATCATCGAGGGTGACCAGCACTTGCTCCTAAACCGTCAGATGTGCATCGCAAGAGGCATAGCCAAGCTGCATAACGGCTAAGCCAAGGTAATGGTGACAAACTTCAGTAACGAATACAGGCACCTGAACAGGGGTACGACGGTCATGCACCTAGATGAATTTGTGAAGGTAAGCAATGCCTTTGCCTTCACCGATTCTCGGGTACAGGCAATGACAACAGCAGTGCCTGCACCGTCTTTCGAGCTCAATCAACATCTTTCCAAGAGAAGCTAAATGCCCTACTCCAGCAATACAAAAACTGCTTCTTGTCTTCGTCGAGACTTCGTGAGACCCCTCTCACCAAACACCGCATCATAACCGACAAATATGCCTGTTCTCTCCGTCAGAACCCATACCGAGTTTCGGCACGGGAATGCGAGGCTATCAAGCAACAAGTCTATGAAATGCAGTGTGACATCATTATCCAGCCTTCTACAAGTCTGTGGGCATAACCCGTGGTGTTAGTGAGGAAGAAGGATGGAACCTTACGTCTTTGCGTGGATTATCGTCGCCTGAACAAGATCACGAAGACGTGTATCCTCTCCCACGGATAGACAATGCTTTGGATCGACTCTACAACGCAAAGTATTTTTCGTCGATGGATCTCAAAACCGGCTACTGGCAAATCGAAGTAGACGAGAGAGACCGAGAGAAGACTGCCTTCATAACACCAGATGGCCTGTTCGAGTTTAAGGTCATGCCCTTTGGTCTTTGCGCGGTGCCTGCGACGTTCCAACGGGTTATGGACACAGTGCTCGCAGGCTTGAAGTGGCAGACTTGCCTCGTCTACTTGGATGGCGTAGTCGTATTTGCTTCCAGCTTTGACGAACACCTCCGGCGCCTTGAAGCTGTTCTTTGGGTAATCAAAGCCTCCGGACTTGCCCTGTAGCCAGAAAAGTGCCGCTTCACATACCACGCACTGTTGTTCCTTGGCCAAGTTATTAAAGCAAGTTGGGAGTGCGCCCTGATCCGCAGAAAACAGCTGCGATCACCGACTTTCCTTCACCTACCGACAAGAAGGCAGTATGCCGATTTCTTGGCCTCTGCACTTATTACAGGCACTTCGTCAAGAGGTTTTCCAGGATCGCCGAGCCGCTTACGCACCTCACGAAGGCCGACGTCGACTTCAAATGGGAAACGCCGCAAGTCAAGGCATTTCAAGAACTAAAGCGACGCCTGCAAATGCCATCAATATTCGCGCACTTCGACAAAGAAGCCGATACCGAAATCCACACCGACGCAAGGAGCGCAGAGCTTGGTGCCGTCCTTCAGAGAATCGGCGGACTTGAAAGGGCTATCAGTTGCACTAGCCGGTCACTCTTGAAGGTGGAGGTGAATTGTTCCACCACAGAGAACAAATGCCTTGCCATCATCTTGGCTACATCAAAGCTCCGTCCCTACCTGTACGGCAAGCCTTTCAAGGTCGTGAGTGACCACCATGCCTTGTGTTGGCTAGCTAACTTGAAAGATCCATCAGGATGCCTCGCATGATGAAGTCTCAGACTTGAAGAATTTGACAGTCACCGTCGTCTGCAAGATCTGAGGAAAGCACTCCGACGCCGACTGCTTGTCTCGTGCCCCCGTTCATCCACTGCCACAGGATGACCAGGACGATGACTATTTTTTGGGACCCGTAAGTACTGACGACTTCGCGGGACGACAACGAGCTGACACAGAGGTCAGTTGCCTCATGGACTATCTGGAAGGGAAGACCATCGTTGTGCCGAAAGTGTTCAGCCAAGGACTAGCTTCGTTTTTCCTGTGGAACAACGTTCTCCTGAAGAACTTCTCGCCGCTCCGAGCCGACCACCTCTTTGTGGTGCCTTCAGCATTACGTCTGAAGGTTCTGGAGGCTTTACACGACCACATGACAGCGGGACACCTCGGTTTTTCCCTCACACTATCAGGGATACAAGAGAAGCACTATTGGCCTCACCTTACTGCCGACGTCACCCATTAGTTAATGATATGCAGAGACTGTCAGCAACGCAAGATGCCGGCAACTAGGCCAACCGGACTTCTGCAACCCATCGAACAACCTCGACGGCTGTTCCAGCAAATTTTCATGGACTTGCTGGGGCCATTCCCGACGTTGATATTAGGCAATAAATGGATCGTCATAGCGACTGACTACCTCACCCAATGGGAACATCGTCCTGCGTCACGGAAGTCCCAGAGGTCCTCACAGAGGTACAGCCTTTACGGCTGACCTAACTCAAGCAACCGTGAAGTACAGTGAGATGTCAGGCGATTTTGAAATACAAGCCATCGTTGAACCACTGCCTACCACCCGCAGGCGAATGGCTTCACCAAGCGTCTAAATAAGACCATCGCCGACATGATGCTCATGTACATTGATGTCGAACACAAGACGTGGGACACCATACTTCCATATGTGTCCTTCATGTACAACACGGCCGTGCAAGAAACCACGCAGCTTACGCCATATAAGCTTGTCTACGGACAGAGCCCAGCTACCTGGAGCGCGGTGAAGAAGCTCGAGAGCTCACCCGCCTGCGTATCAAGAGGCAGCAGACAGTCGACAGGCACCACTACAACCTTCGACGACGCCACACCGAATACCAACCCAGTGACCTCGTCTTGGTCTGGATGCCCATACGACGACGTGGACTGTGTGAGAAGCTCTTGCGCCGCAACTTTGGAACCTACAAGGTAATCCGACGTTGTGGTGAACTGGACTATGAGGTCGTGCCTGATGGCTTAACGTCATCCAAGCGGCGCTGCGCCTGACCGCGTGGTGCGACTTAAACGTTATTATGCATGCTCATTCACTGTGACGTATTGTTAACTTAATTTATTTCATATATTTTCTCTTTAATGTTCTGTTTTCAGCATTGGGACGATGCTTTTTTAGAGGGGGGTAGTGACGTGTACTGTTCTTTTGGTTTGGTTAAGTGGAAAGTCGTTGTCACTTTCCTGTGACACGCGCTTGTTTCGTTTGTTTGCGGGGAGTGCCATTATCACTCTCTGTTACGCAGCGCAGGCCGCGTTTACGTTTACCTTGCATGTCGCTTTGGGAACCATGTTGACCATTTTTGAAACTTTGCATGCCTGACGCACACATTTGAGTGTCTTCTAGAATTTCAGAGGTAATGTGAGAACGCGTTATGATGTGTGTATTAAAGCTGGTGCATCTCACTGCTTGTCAGTTTTTCTGTCGACCAACGACTGTTCACTCCGCTCTTGCTGTGCAGCGTGATTGGTGTAGAGGGCGCGAGTGCTCAGTATATTGACTCTAGAAGAGTTTGTTATGGGGCGCCCTCTAGGTTGTGGTATAGAAAGGGTATTGTTTGAATAAATGGGGTCACTTCTGCTGGGGGGGGGGGGGGGGTGGACGAGGTGTGTGCGTGTTCACTCGGCGGCCCTCGGGCTTCGGCCGGCATCCTTGGCCGCCTCGGCTCGAACCCACCTACTACATGGTGTCAGAAGTGAGATCCCTGGTTCTTGCCGCTCGATATGGCTACCACGGTGGTAGAAATGCAGGTGGAACAACGCAGCGCTGCCGCCATACACTCGCTGCGTGGAACTTCGGTGCATACTCCTCCATCCTGCCGCGAGATGGCAGGAGCGGCCGCGGGGCCGACAGTCTCACGTGATCCGGGCAAGCCGGCTCCTGTCGCTGTTGTGGACGAGCACGCCGTCTAGTCGTCGTAATTGTTGCCACGTTGGACCCTTGTTTTCATTCCTTCTGTGCGATAACAAGCTGTGCTATTCGGGTGAGCAAGCCGCGATATGGGCAAGAAGTGTTTTGTGCCAGGGTGCAGTTCAGGCTACAAGACCTGCACCGAAAAAGTGTCGATTTTTGCTGCACCCCGAGAAGCGGACCGCCTGAAGATATGGAGCCATGCGATTCCGCGCAAGGACCGCGTGCTGCAGTCAACTGACTACGTGTGCGAGAAGCATTTCGAGCCCAAGTACGTAACGAAGACTTGGGAAGCAGTCTACAAAGGACACGTCCTTGTCATTGCACCACGATTGGCGGCACTGGCAAAGGACGCCGTGCCGATGAAGTTTCCCGGCTGCCCTGCACACTTGACGAAGACCGAGAAAAAAAGAAAGGAGCCGGCGGACCGCTCGCGCCCTCCTACCACGAAACAGCGCCGTGTCAGAGTGGAAAATTCAACCACAGCTTTGAAGAACTCTCGCCAACACAGACCCCGCAGGCGTGCGACGCGGTCATAGAGATGGATCAAAGAGTCTGCGTGGGATCTGATGCCGCAGTATTCGACACAACGCCAGTCACAGTGTCAGCCACAAACTGATCGAGAAAGTTTTCGAGAATGCCAGTAGCGTGCCTCTCCCAACAGCAGCATGGGCCTGCCACAAGGTTGACGGCTTGTAAACAATCATGTTTTGTGAAGTTTTCGTGATCAGTGCGGCTGCTACACAGCCAGATTGTGCCACAACTGGCACTAACTGTAACTGTTATTCTGCTGCTACTAGCCATGTCGTCATGAAAAGGGTGGTGAGTCTTGACGAACAACTGAACATAAGTGTAGCTCTGCTAGTTAAACGTGCACCCACCGAATATTTCCAACTCCCTTGCAGCGTTAGTAGCAGGAGAGATATTGAAATGCTTATCAGGCGAGTGAGTGAAATTCGCTTGTGTGCCGGCGGGCCAAGTGTAAAGGAGTACCCAAATGTGCAGCCCACAAGTGGTTTTGTTGATGTCACTAGCCGGTGGCATCATAAACAGTGCACATTAATCCTCAGTGGAGCTGAAAGTGTATGCACACATTGCCAGTGCCTTCCAACAACATTTCGCATGCATCAAAAACGTATGCTGCGCAAGGCCGAAGAAAAAAAAGCCCCTCGGTACATCCGCATGGCCACTGCTCGAAGCAGCAGTATTGTTGCATTTAGAAGGGCCCAGTACGCACTAAAGAGATCAGTTGATCGTCTGACGAAAAAAGTAAAGTTGCTTAGCTCCCAGTTGAAAACTGCACGGGAAAAGCTATCAAGTGTATCCGATGAAGCACTGTGTGAGAAGCTGCATGGCTTGGACATTCCTGAAGCGCAGGCAACCACTATTAAAGGGTGCATATCAGCTGCTAAATGTATGAACAAGAAAAGCAGGCGCTATACTGAGCAATGGCTTCTACTGTGCCTCCTGCTGCACATCCGCAGCCCGTCAGGGTACTCTTTTTTGAGGAACAACAACATCCTGCCACTGCCATGTGTTTCAACTATAAGAAAGTATCTCTCAATGGTTCGTGTGAAGTGTGGATTTGACAGTGGGTTTTTTGCCGCCTTCAAGAAAAAGTTAGCAAGCAAGAACACTTTTCAGAAGCATGGTATTCTGATCTTCGACGAGATCCATGTCCGAAAGGAAATGAGAGTGAACGCGACAACTATGTCTTACACAGGCCATGCAGACTTTGGAGGTGAAGTCGAAGTATCCCAGAAATTGGCAGACCACGGACTTGTTTTTACATTCCGTTCTTTCGGAGAAAATTATTCACAGCCTGTTGCGGTCTTCGCAAGTCATGGTCCTACAAAAGGCACAGTGTTGGCTCAGCTTATCGTGAAAGCCATTCTTCTGCTTGAGGATGCTGGTGCATATGTAGACGCAATTGTCTGTGATGGTGCTGCAACAAACCGGTCAATGTGGGAACAGTTTGGTGTGACTGGAGCACTGCATGGTACACAGAATAGCTTCACCAGTCCTGCATGTGAGGATAAACTTGTTTTTGTCTTTTCTGATGCACCACACCTTGTCAAATGTGTGCGGAACCGTCTCAAAGGCACAGTTGATTTCACGGTGTGAACGAACAATGTCTTTGATGCCATGAATCGCAGACACCCTAAGGATGGTATGAGATTAGGTGGAAAGGATTTTGAAGTGCTCGAATCCTCCCTAAAATGGCTTAATGAATGGGAGGAAGAGGTCAAGGCAGGACGAATTGACCTTCAAAATTTTTTATCACAAACCACTGCTGAGGGATTGCGAGTGTCTATTCTGTTGACAATTCAGCTCTCAGACTACTTGTTAAAGAAATGTGATTTCAAATATGTGTTAACGGCAAAGTTTAACCAAGATGTGTTGGAAAAGTTTTTTGGTGTCATACGCCAAGCTGGGGGCCAAAATGAACATCCTTGCTTGCCGACGTTTTTGCAATTATACAGTATGCTATCTATTTACAGCCTTGTAAAGCCACCCAAATATGGGAATTGCCAGTTACTGCCTAGTGAAGAGCCACGTCTCCTTAGCTTGTCTGATTTGACATCGGCTTTTAGGGATGATGTGCCCACTCAATCGCGGCTGGATGAGCTGAAGAGTAAGATTGATGGATTCGTGCAAGATGGGATTGAGTGTGAGGATGTATTTGACTCTGTGCCTGCATCAGACAGCATTACCGACTGCATTATTTACTATGTGTGTGGGTTTCTGTGCAGGAAACTCCTAAAAACACAAATTACTCAATGTGTAAGCTTGGATTGACTGCAACAAGTGATCTGTCAAGAGCTAAAGCAGCTCTTGTAGTGTTGAAGACAAGAGGAGGACCAACGCACCCAAATGCTGGCCTATTTCATCTTCTGAAAGAAACTGAACGAAAATTTCAGAAGCATGCTGGTGATAAGCAAGCATACGACTTGACCATCGACTTTGGCCTAGATAACTACAACCTGTCATTTCCATGTCATCAACATAAAGTAGACATCATGGCACAAGTTCTTCACTACTATGTAGGAGTGCAGATGCGGCAATATTGCAAGCAACTCAAGAAGAATGAGAGCAACATCTCAAAAGCTGCAGAAGCTTTCGAAGCTAGTCCAGTGAGTTGCTGCCTCAAAGTTGCAGTACATGATTTTTCACAAGTGTTTTCAATGCTGCTTTCCTTTGAGTTGAAGTGCTGTTTTATTCTGTTTGTGGCGAAGCATTCAATTAAAAGAAAGCATTTGTTCATCAATAAAAAGATCACTGTGATGAAAGGTGCCGTTTTTTATTTAGTCCACACCGCGAGTAGTACTTTTCTTTGAACCATCCCTACCTGATTGTGCCGTCCTCTGCCCGTGTGAGTGCTTGGCTTGTAACAATGAGAATATCTGGGGTTTTGCATTCTAAAGCCACGATATGATTATGAGCCATGCCGTAGGAGGGCTCCAGAAATTTCGGCAATCTGGTTTTCTTTTGCGTGCATTGACATCACACAGTACACGGGCCCTCTAGCACTTCGCCTCCATCAAAATGCGATCGCGGCGGCCGGGACCAAACCAGCGACTTTCGGTTAGCGGCCGAGCACCGTAACCCATGGTGGTAGAAATACTTCTACCACCGTGCCGTAACCACTGTACTACCGCGACGTACCAGCTGCGCTCGTAAAGACACCGTACACCCATATGGACGTGCTCCTTTAAGGACCAAATCATAACTGGGTGACTATTTCAGACATAGGCAGTGAAAAATATCACATGGAAGGAATCCGAGAAAGAATCGGAAACACGTACCCAGCACTGTAAATATGTCTTCCCTTCTCGCGGTGCCAAACCAAGATGTTGTTTTCATGCCGTGAAACGTCGTCGGTGCCTGAAATTTTCCTGCTGGCACTTCGCTAAAATTCAGTGTTTTATGTGCGGCTAGCTAGTGTTAACAAAAGTACTTATCAAACTTTATTTTAAAGCATAATCAACGACCTCAAATTGCTTTGAAAGTTAGAGACAGCAGTCGACAGTACGTTTTGCTGCTGTAATACTATGGCTAAAACGTTATTTTTGTCTAATTAGGTAAACATTACTTCAGCAAACAGAAGTAATGACACATGTCAACGTGACTTTGCCGTTCACATCTCCGAATGCGAAGGCATCCTCCTATCGTGAATCTTCGAGGTGGTGAATTGAACATATTCAACAGATATTGTGGCTGCATAGTGAAAAATCTCATATTTGTCCGCCGCTTCATATCTTTTTTTTTGTGCTGGTTATAGCGCAAAGGCTGAGTTCATTTATTTCGAGCCACGTTCACGGTCCCGAAGCGACCTTGCATGATAACGCGTATCGGCCTCAGGTACTGTGGCGCTATCTCGGGCCATCTGCACAAAATGCGCACCGAAGTTGCCCCTCTCCGAAGTCGCCGTTGGTCCACCTAAATACTTCTACCACCGTGATGGCTACTAAGGACGCTCCAGTTCCTGCCCTTGCTGCCGCCAGTCTCCGGAGCCTGGCCCCGTTCTCATTCGACGATGCCGGTGAGTGGCCCCCTTGGTTGCAGCAATTCGAGGACTACGTCTTCGCCACAGGCATGCACATCGCTCCAGACGAGACAAGGGTTAAGACCCTTACTGCATGGGTCCGCGGGCACGCATCGTCCTCAGCTCGCTCATGTCCGACGAAGAGGCGTACAAGTCTTATGCGGTAGTCACCCGGCGGTTCACAAGCTACTTCGTGCACCCCGTAAACGAAGTGTACGAGAGCTCTCGTTTCCACAAGCGGACGCAACAGCCGGGTGAAACCATCAACAGTTTCTTCACGGCCCTCTGTAACGTGGTACGCAAGTGTAACTATCCATCACCCGCTGTTGAAGGGCGTCTTGTTCGTGACCGTTTCGTCGTAGGTTTGTCGGATTCTCATCTTTCAGACAAGCTGTGCCGTACCCCGAGCCTCTCCTTGGACGAAGCGCTTGTGCAAGCCCGTCAGCACGAAGACACCGAGCGCGAGAAGCAACGCCTATCCTTCACCGCTGGTCAACCGCCGACGGCAGCGTAAGTGGACGCGGCGACTTCATGTAAACTTGCGCAGCGCAGCGCATACAGACGGGAGTCTGGCACCTTTGTGTCAAATGACTGGCCCGAATGTTCACGAAGTTGCAGCAACGTTAGTGAAGCGTCGAAAAGCAACCAAAGTGCACAGTGCTACTTCTGCGGTCAAGAGTTTCACCGACGGTCGGAGTGCCCCGCTGCCAAAGCAGTCTGTAACCACTGCAAGAAGCGAGGCCATTTTTCTTCGGTATGTCGCTCAAAGAACTGCCTCGGATCCGTGGAGCTCCACTCCGTCGCGGCGGTGCCTTAGAACGGGCAGTTCGTTGAGGTTCTGGTCAACGGGCGCCCTCTCGTCTTCAAAGTGGACTCTGGTGCTGACGTTTCGGTGGTTCTGCGCATGTTTCCTGGCTGCCCAGCCAACCTCGATAATGCGTGTGGTGAAGAACTTTTTTGGACCGGGGAAGCAATCTCTGAAGCTCCTCGGTACCTTCTCCGCGGCGCTGTCTTGGAGAGGCAGGCAAATCAACGAGCACCTCTACGTCGTGGCGGGACAAGGGATGCCCCTTCTAAGCTATCCCGCAATCATTGCCCTTTGTGTCGTCAAGTTTCTTGGCGCCGTCTCAGCAGCTTTGCCAGACACACCACCTAGGGAAGTCCCTCCAGCCATTTTCGCTGGCGTGGGCACGTTCCCGAAAGAGTACACGATCCGTATCAAGCCGGACGCGGTACCGTATTCCCTCAGCACAGCCCGGCATATACCGATACCCCTACGAGACGTGGTAAAGAAAGAGCTGGAAAAGATGGAGCAGGAGGGCATGATCCGGCACGTTGACGAGCCGACGGACTGGTGCGCGGGCCTTACGTGGTCCTGAAACTGGCAGGGGGTAGCCGCCTTTGCATGGACTTGACTAAGCTCAACCAAGTCGTTCTGCCTGAACGCCACGTACTCCCGGCGGTCGACCAAACTCTCGGACTGCTTGGTGATGCCCGTTTTTTTTTTCGAAGTTGGACGCAACTTCAGGCTTCCACCAGGTACGTTTGGCCCGTGACTCCCAGAAGTACACGACCTTCATCACTCCGTTTGGTAGATACTGCTATTGTCGCCTCCCGTTCGGCATTACGTCGGCCCCAGAATACTTCCAACGCCAGATGTCACGCCTACTGGAAGGGTTGGCCGGTGTCGTCAACCTCATGGATGATATCCTTGTGTTTGGCCGCACAGCAGAAGAGCACCAGCAGTGCCTTCAAGCAGTCCTCAGTCGCCTCCAACAAGCAGGGGTCACCCTCAGTGCTGCCAAGTGCAGTTTCGGCGTGTCAAGTGTAAGGTTCCTTGGCGTCATCGTCAGTGCCAACGGCATCGCTCCCAATCTCGACAAAGTGGCGGCCATTCAGCACATGCCTGCTCCTCAGGACGTTCATGGTGTCCAACGTTTCCTTGGTATGCTCAACCATGTGGGTCGCTTCCTTCCCATCTCTCCCAGTTGACTGCACCAATTCGAAGTCTCCTCAACAAGACTTTAGCCTGGACATGGGGACAAGCACAAGCCGCAGCGTTTGAAAAGCTCAAGACCATGCTGTCCTCGGACATCTGCCTCGCAAGGTACAACCCTGCACGTACGACAACAGTCTCTGCAGATGCCAGTTCCTTCGGGCTGGGTGCAGTGCTCCTTCAAGACCAGCAGGGGATCGCTGACCAGTTGCATATGCTTCTTGTGCATTAACAGAAACAGAACGAAGGTATAGCCAGATTGAAAAAGAGGCACTGGGTTATTAACCGGTTTGATGAGTTTCTTCGAGGCCTTCATTTCACTCTGGAGACCGACCATAAGCCACTGGTGAAGCTCCTTGGAGCTGCAGACGACCTCATGCCACCCCGCATCCAGCGCTTTCGCATCTTTCAGTACCAGTTTGACGTGAAGTATGTTCCTGGAAAGCAGCTGGCCGCTGCAGATGCACTCTCGCGGGACCCTGTCACCCAGCTGCCAACGACTTCAGCCGAAGACAAGGTTGAGCTGTACGTCCAAGAAGCGCTCCACACTATCCCTCCCACATTTGCAGTCCTCCTCGATGACTTCCGTGCTTACCAGGCTGCAGATTGGGAGTGCGCTCAGCTCAGGTCGTATTGCACACAAGGGTGGCCTCAGAAGGAGAATCTGCCTGTTAGCATGGCTCAGTTTTGGGCTCATCGTGCCGAACTCACTATTGGCGACGGCCTTCTCCTCTGTGGGGGACGTCTACTAGTGCCCTCTCCTCTGCGAAAGCACGTCCTGTCCCTCATCCACGATGGACACCTCGGTGTCAACCGTTGCCGCGCCATTGCTAGAGAGGCTGTCTGGTGGCCGACCATGGGGAGCCAGATAAAGACCATGGTGGAGAACTGTCCTAATTGTGCCACCACGCGGGTCCAGCGAGCAGAGCCACTGCTTCCTACAGTGACACCTAGCCGCCCCTGGGAGCGAGTCGGTGTGGACATCTTTCATCACGACGGAACAGACTACCTTCTCCTCGTTGATTACTACTCAAGGTACCCGGAAGTGCTGTCTCTCCGCACTACGACATCCACTGCAGTGATCTCTGTCATCAAAAGTATCTTTGCAAGGCATGGCATCCCGGAGATCCTCGTCAGCGACAATGGACCACAGTTTTCGTCAGCAGAGTTCCGTGTCTTCTCCCAGAGCTATGGCTTCTCCCATGTCGCAAGCAGTCCTAGGTACCTGCAGTCCAATGGTGAAGTCGAGCGGATGGTGCAGACCGTCAAAGAACTTTTCAAGAAGTCTCCAGACTGGCCTTTGGCCCTCTTGTCATATCGTAACGCACCTGGGGTGACAGGATACAGCCCAGGTGCTCAGCTGCTCATGGGGCGCAGCCTCAGGACTCGTCTTCCAGTCACAGCAGCCAAGTTGCTTCCAGGATTCTCTCGCGCCGCCGAGTTTCACAGGCGCGATACTGCCCAACGACGTCGCCAGCGTCAAGACTTCAACCGTCGGCATGCAGCACAGGATTTGCGTTCCCTTGGGGAGGGGGAGAGAGTCTGGATTCGCGACACAGATTGTGCTGGCACAGTTCTTAGCCCAGCACAGCGTCCACGCTCCTACGTGGTCCAGACAAATGCAGGTGCCCTCGTCCGCAACCGAAGACATCTGGTACCGCAGCAGTCTCCGTCATCAGGTGATCGCAACCTCGGCAGCCCCAGTCCACTGCCACAAGGATCCCAAAGCTTGCCACAGACTCCAACTTGCCAAAAGCTTGTGTGAAGCAGTCCAAGTCCCAGGGTAGCTACTTCTCCACCAGCTGCATCGTCACAGGTTGCCCCTGCTACTCCCTCATGATCGCCTGCATCAGTGGTGGGCACTCAGTCGGGGCATTGCGTTAGGCCACCAGTACGGCTGAACTTATAGAGCCTGTCTCGTGGGACTGGTTATTTAGTTATGTACCTTAGGGGGAGCGAGGTTTTGCTTTCTTTTGTTTTCCCAAAAGGGGGGATGTAGAGGGCACGAGTGCTCAGTGTATTGACTCGAGAGGAGTTGGTTAGGGGGCGCCCTTGAGGTTGTGGTATAAAAAGGGTGTTGCTTGAATAAAGGTGACGGGACTTCTGCTGAGACGAGGTGTGTGCGTGATCACTCGGCGGCCCTCGGGCTTCAGCCGGCATCCTTGGCCGCCTCGGGCTCGAACCCACCTACTACATGGTGTCAGAAGTGGGATCCCTGGTTCTTGCCGCTCGATATGGCTACCACGGTGGTAGAAATGCAGGTGGAACAACGCAGCGCTGCCGCCGTACACTCGCTGCGTGGAACTTCGGTGCATACTTCTCCATCCTGCCGCGAGATGGCAGGAGCGGCCGCGGGGCCGACAGTCTCACGTGATCCGGGCAAGCCGGCTCCTGTCGCTGTTGTGGACGAGCACGCCATCTAGTCGTCGTAATTGTTGCCACGTTGGACCCTTGTTTTCATTCCTTCTGTGCGATAACAAGCTGTGCTATTCGGGTGAGCAAGCCGCGATATGGGCAAGAAGTGTTTTGTGCCAGGGTGCAGTTCTGGCTACAAGACCTGCACCGAAAAAGTGTCGATTTTTGCTGCACCCCGAGAAGCGGACCGCCTGAAGATATGGAGCCATGCGATTCCGTGCAAGGACCGCGTGCTGCAGTCAACTGACTACGTGTGCGAGAAGCATTTCGAGCCCAAGTACGTAACGAAGACGTGGGAAGCAGTCTACAAAGGACCCGTCCTTGTCAGTGCACCACGATTGGCGGCGCTGGCAAAGGACGCCGTGCCGATGAAGTTTCCCGGCCTGCCCTGCACACTTGACGAAGACCGAGAAAAAAAGAAAGGAGCCGGCGGACCGCTCGCGCCCTCCTACCACGAAACAGCGCCGTGTCAGAGTGTAAAATTCAACCAGCTTTGAAGAACTCTCGCCAACACAGACCCCGCAGGCGTGCGACGCGGTCAGTGAGATGGATCAAAGAGTCTGCGTGGGATCTGATGCCGCAGTATTCGACACAACGCCAGTCACAGTGTCAGCCACAAATCTGATCGAGAAAGTTTTCGAGAATGCCAGTAGCGTGCCTCTCCCAACAGCAGCATGGGCCTGCCACAAGGTTGACATTGACGGCTTGTAAACAATCATGTTTTGTGAAGTTTTCGTGATCAGTGCGGCTGCTACACAGCCAGATTGTGCCACAACTGGCACTAACTGTAACTGTTATTCTGCTGCTACTAGCCATGTCGTCATGAAAAGGGCGGTGAGTCTTGACGAACAACTGAACATAAGTGTAGCTCTGCTAGGTAAACGTGCACCCACTGAATATTTCCAACTCCCTTGCAGCGTTAGTAGCAGGAGAGATATTGAAATGCTTATCAGGCGAGTGAGTGAAATTCGCTTGTGTGCCGGCGGGCCAAGTGTAAAGGAGTACCCAAATGTGCAGCCCACAAGTGGTTTTGTTGATGTCACTAGCCGGTGGCATCATAAACAGTGCACATTAATCCTCAGTGGAGCTGAAAGTGTATGCACACGTTGCCAGTGCCTTCCAACAACATTTCGCATGCATCAAAAACGTATGCTGCGCAAGGCCGAAGAAAAAAAAGCCCTCGGTACATCCGCATGGCCACTGCTCGAAGCAGCAGTATTGTTGCATTTAGAAGGGCCCAGTACGCACCAAAGAGATCAGTTGATCGTCTGACGAAAAAAGTAAAGTTGCTTAGCTCCCAGTTGAAAACTGCACGGGAAAAGCTATCAAGTGTATCCGATGAAGCACTGTGTGAGAAGCTGCATGGCTTGGACATTCCTGAAGCGCAGGCAACCACTATTAAAGGGTGCATATCAGCTGCTAAATGTATGAACAAGAAAAGCAGGCGCTATACTGAGCAATGGCTTCTACTGTGCCTCCTGCTGCACATCCGCAGCCCGTCAGGGTACTCTTTTTTGAGGAACAACAACATCCTGCCACTGCCATGTGTTTCAACTATAAGAAGTATCTCTCAATGGTTCGTGTGAAGTGTGGATTTGACAGTGGGTTTTTTGCCGCCTTCAAGAAAAAGTTAGCAAGCAAGAACACTTTTCAGAAGCATGGTATTCTGATCTTCGACGAGATCCATGTCCGAAAGGAAATGAGAGTGAACGCGACAACTATGTCTTACACAGGCCATGCAGACTTTGGAGGTGAAGTCGAAGTATCCCAGAAATTGGCAGACCACGGACTTGTTTTTACATTCCGTTCTTTCGGAGAAAATTATTCACAGCCTGTTGCGGTCTTCGCAAGTCATGGTCCTACAAAAGGCACAGTGTTGGCTCAGCTTATCGTGAAAGCCATTCTTCTGCTTGAGGATGCTGGTGCATATGTAGACGCAATTGTCAGTGATGGTGCTGCAACAAACCGGTCAATGTGGAAACAGTTTGGTGTGACTGGAGCACTGCATGGTACACAGAATAGCTTCACCAGTCCTGCATGTGAGGATCAACTTGTTTTTGTCTTTCCTGATGCACCACACCTTGTCAAATGTGTGCGGAACCGTCTCAAAGGCACAGTTGATTTCACGGTGTGAACGAACAATGTCTTTGATGCCATGAATCGCAGACACCCTAAGGATGGTATGAGATTAGGTGGAAAGGATTTTGAAGTGCTCGAATCCTCCCTAAAATGTGCTCGAATCCTCCCTAAAATGGCTTAATGAATGGGAGGAAGAGGTCAAGGCAGGACGAATTGACCTTCAAAATTTTTTATCACAAACCACTGCTGAGGATTGCGAGTGTCTATTCTGTTGACAATTCAGCTCTCAGACTACTTGTTAAAGAAATGTGATTTCAAATATGTGTTAACGGCAAAGTTTAACCAAGATGTGTTGGAAAAGTTTTTTGGTGTCATACGCCAAGCTGGGGGCCAAAATGAACATCCTTGCTTGCCGACGTTTTTGCAATTATACAGTATGCTATCTATTTACAGCCTTGTAAAGCCACCCAAATATGGGAATTGCCAGTTACTGCCTAGTGAAGAGCCACGTCTCCTTAGCTTGTCTGATTTGACATCGGCTTTTAGGGATGATGTGCCCACTCAATCGCGGCTGGATGAGCTGAAGAGTAAGATTGATGGATTCGTGCAAGATGGGATTGAGTGTGAGGATGTATTTGACTCTGTGCCTGCATCAGACAGCATTACCGACTGCATTATTTACTATGTGTGTGGGTTTCTGTGCAGGAAACTCCTAAAAAACACAAATTACTCAATGTGTAAGCTTGGATTGACTGCAACAAGTGATCTGTCAAGAGCTAAAGCAGCTCTTGTAGTGTTGAAGACAAGAGGAGGACCAACGCACCCAAATGCTGGCCTATTTCATCTTCTGAAAGAAACTGAACGAAAATTTCAGAAGCATGCTGGTGATAAGCAAGCATACGACTTGACCATCGACTTTGGCCTAGATAACTACAACCTGTCATTTCCATGTCATCAACATAAAGTAGACATCATGGCACAAGTTCTTCACTACTACGTAGGAGTGCAGATGCGGCAATATTGCAAGCAACTCAAGAAGAATGAGAGCAACATCTCAAAAGCTGCAGAAGCTTTCGAAGCTAGTCCAGTGAGTTGCTGCCTCAAAGTTGCAGTACATGATTTTTCACAAGTGTTTTCAATGCTGCTTTCCTTTGAGTTGAAGTGCTGTTTTATTCTGTTTGTGGCGAAGCATTCAATTAAAAGAAAGCATTTGTTCATCAATAAAAAGATCACTGTGATGAAAGGCGCCATTTTTTATTTAGTCCACACCGCGAGTAGTACTTTTCTTTGAACCATCCCTACCTGATTGTGCCGTCCTCTGCCCGTGTGAGTGCTGCGCTTGTAACAATGAGAATATCTGGGGTTTTGCATTCTAAAGCCACGATATGATTATGAGCCATGCCGTAGGAGGGCTCCAGAAATTTCGGCAATCTGGTTTTCTTTTGCGTGCATTGACATCACACAGTACACGGGCCCTCTAGCACTTCGCCTCCATCAAAATGCGATCGCGGCGGCCGGGACCAAACCAGCGACTTTCGGTTAGCGGCCGAGCACCGTAACCCATGGTGGTAGAAATACTTCTACCACCGTGCCGTAACCACTGTACTACCGCGACGTACCAGCTGCGCTCGTAAAGACACCGTACACCCATATGGACGTGCTCCTTTAAGGACCAAATCGTAAAGCGGTGTCTGGGTGACTATTTCAGACATAGGCAGTGAAAAATATCACATGGAAGGAATCCGAGAAAGAATCGGAAACACGTACCCAGCACTGTAAATATGTCTTCCCTTCTCGCGGTGCCAAACCAAGATGTTGTTTTCATGCCGTGAAACGTCGTCGGTGCCTGAAATTTTCCTGCTGGCACTTCGCTAAAATTCAGTGTTTTATGTGCGGCTAGCTAGTGTTAACAAAAGTACTTATCAAACTTTATTTTAAAGCATAATCAACGACCTCAAATTGCTTTGAAAGTTAGAGGCAGCAGTCGACAGTACGTTTTGCTGCTGTAATACTATGGCTAAAACGTTATTTTTGTCTAATTAGGTAAACATTACTTCAGCAAACAGAAGTAATGACACATGTCAACGTGACTTTGCCGTTCACATCTCCGAATGCGAAGGCATCCTCCTATCGTGAATCTTCGAGGTGGTGAATTGAACATATTCAACAGATATCTGTGGCTGCATAGTGAAAAATCTCATATTTGTCCGCCGCTTCATATCTTTTTTTTTGTGCTGGTTATAGCGCAAAGGCTGAGTTCATTTATTTCGAGCCACGTTCACGGTCCCGAAGCGACCTTGCATGATAACGCGTATCGGCCTCAGGTACTGTGGCGCTATCTCGGGCCATCTGCACAAAATGCGCACCGAAGTTGCCCCTCTCCGAAGTCGCCGTTGGTCCACCTAAATACTTCTACCACCGTGATGGCTACTAAGGACGCTCCAGTTCCTGCCCTTGCTGCCGCCAGTCTCCGGAGCCTGGCCCCATTCTCATTCGACGATGCCGGTGAGTGGCCCCCTTGGTTGCAGCAATTCGAGGACTACGTCTTCGCCACAGGCATGCACATCGCTCCAGACGAGACAAGGGTTAAGACCCTTACTGCATGGGTCCGCGGGCATGCATCGTCCTCAGCTCACTCATGTCCGACGAAGAGGCGTACAAGTCTTATGCGGTAGTCACCCGGCGGTTCACAAGCTACTTCATGCACCCCGTAAACGAAGTGTACGAGAGCTCTCGTTTCCACAAGCGGACGCAACAGCCGGGTGAAACCATCAACAGTTTCTTCACGGCCCTCTGTAACGTGGTACGCAAGTGAAACTATCCATCACCCGCTGTTGAAGGGCGTCTTGTTCGTGACCGTTTCGTCGTAGGTTTGTCGGATTCTCATCTTTCAGACAAGCTGTGCCGTACCCTGAGCCTCTCCTTGGACGAAGCGCTTGTGCAAGCCCGTCAGCACGAAGACACCGAGCGCGAGAAGCAACGCCTATCCTTCACCGCTGGTCAACCGCCGACGGCAGCGTAAGTGGACGCGGCGACTTCATGTAAACTTGCGCAGCGCGGCGCATACAGACGGGAGTCTGGCAACTTTGTGTCACATGACCGGCCCGAATGTTCACGAAGTTGCAGCAACGTTCGTGAAGCGTCGAAAAGCAACCAAAGTGCACAGTGCTACTTCTGCGGTCAAGAGTTTCACCGACGGTCGGATTGCCCCGCTGCCAAAGCAGTCTGTAACCACTGCAAGAAGCGAGGCCATTTTTCTTCAGTATGTCGCTCAAAGAACTGCCTCGGATCCGTGGAGCTCCACTCCGTCGCGGCGGTGCCTTAGAACGGGCAGTTCGTTGAGGTTCTGGTCAACGGGCGCCCTCTCGTCTTCAAGGTGGACTCTGGTGCTGACGTTTCGGTGGTTCTGCGCATGTTTCCTGGCTGCCCAGCCAACCTCGATAATGCGTGTGGTGAAGAACTTTTTTGGACCGGGGAAGCAATCTCTGAAGCTCCTCGGTACCTTCTCCGCGGTGCTGTCTTGGAGAGGCAGGCAAATCAACGAGCGCCTCTACGTCGTGGCGGGACAAGGGATGCCCCTTCTAAGCTATCCCGCAATCATTGCCCTTTGTGTCGTCAAGTTTCTTGGCGCCGTCTCAGCAGCTTTGCCAGACACACCACCTAGGGAAGTCCCTCCAGCCATTTTCGCTGGCCTGGGCACGTTCCCGAAAGAGTACACGATCCGTATCAAGCCGGACGCGGTACCGTATTCCCTCAGCACAGCCCGGCATATACCGATACCCCTACGAGACGTGGTAAAGAAAGAGCTGGAAAAGATGGAGCAGGAGGGCGTGATCCGGCGCGTTGACGAGCCGACGGACTGGTGCGCGGGCCTTACGTGGTCCTGAAACTGGCAGGGGTAACCGCCTTTGCGTGGACTTGACTAAGCTCAACCAAGTCGTTCTGCCTGAGCGCCACGTACTCCCGACGGTCGACCAAACTCTCGGACTGCTTGGTGATGCCCGTTTTTTTTCGAAGTTGGACGCAACTTCAGGCTTCCACCAGGTACGTTTGGCCCGTGACTCCCAGAAGTACACGACCTTCATCACTCCGTTTGGTAGATACTGCTATTGTCGCCTCCCGTTCGGCATTACGTCGGCCCCAGAATACTTCCAACGCCAGATGTCACGCCTACTGGAAGGGTTGGCCGGTGTCGTCAACCTCATGGATGATATCCTTGTGTTTGGCCGCACAGCAGAAGAGCACCAGCAGTGCCTTCAAGCAGTCCTCAGTCGCCTCCAACAAGCAGGGGTCACCCTCAGTGCTGCCAAGTGCAGTTTCGGCGTGTCAAGTGTAAGGTTCCTTGGCGTCATCGTCAGTGCCAACGGCATCGCTCCCAATCTCGACAAAGTGGCGGCCATTCAGCGCATGCCTGCTCCTCAGGACGTTCATGGTGTCCAACGTTTCCTTGGTATGCTCAACCATGTGGGTCGCTTCCTTCCCATCTCTCCCAGTTGACTGCACCAATTCGAAGTCTCCTCAACAAGACTTTAGCCTGGACATGGGGACAAGCACAAGCCGCAGCATTTGAAAAGCTCAAGACCATGCTGTCCTCGGACATCTGCCTCGCAAGGTACAACCCTGCACTTACGAAAACAGTCTCCGCAATTGCTATTTCCTTTGGGCTGGGTGCAGTGCTCCTTCAAGACCAGCAGGGGATCGCTGACCAGTTGCATATGCTTCTTGTGCATTAACAGAAACAGAACGAAGGTATAGCCAGATTGAAAAAGAGGCACTGGCAGCTACCTGGGCCATTAACCGGTTTGATGAGTTTCTTCGAGGCCTTCACTTCACTCTGGAGACCGACCATAAGCCACTGGTGAAGCTCCTTGGAGCTGCAGACGACCTCATGCCACCCCGCATCCAGCGCTTTCACATCTTTCAGTACCAGTTTGACGTGAAGTATGTTCCTGGAAAGCAGCTGGCCGCTGCAGATGCACTCTCACGGGACCCTGTCACCCAGCTGCCAACAACTTCAGCCGAAGACAAGGTTGAGCTGTACGTCCAAGAAGCGCTCCACACTATCCCTCCCACATTTGCAGTCCTCCTCGATGACTTCCGTGCTTACCAGGCTGCAGATTGGGAGTGCGCTCAGCTCAGGTCGTATTGCACACAAGAGTGGCCTCAGAAGGAGAATCTGCCTGTTAGCATGGCTCAGTTTTGGGCTCATCGTGCCGAACTCACTATTGGCGACGGCCTTCTCCTCTGTGGGGGACGTCTACTAGTGCCCTCTTCTCTGCGAAAGCACGTCCTGTCCCTCATCCACGATGGACACCTCGGTGTCAACCGTTGCCGCGCCATTGCTAGAGAGGCTGTCTGGTGGCCGACCATGGGGAGCCAGATAAAGACCATGGTGGAGAACTGTCCTAATTGTGCCACCACGCGGGTCCAGCGAGCAGAGCCACTGCTTCCTACAGTGACACCTAGCTGCCCCTGGGAGCGAGTCGGTGTGGACATCTTTCATCACGACGGAACAGACTACCTTCTCCTCGTTGATTACTACTCAAGGTACCCGGAAGTGCTGTCTCTCCGCACTACGACATCCACTGCAGTGATCTCTGTCATCAAAAGTATCTTTGCAAGGCATGGCATCCCGGAGATCCTCGTCAGCGACCTTGGACCACAGTTTTCGTCAGCAGAGTTCCGTGTCTTCTCCCAGAGCTATGGCTTCTCCCATGTCGCAAGCAGTCCTAGGTACCTGCAGTCCAATGGTGAAGTCGAGCGGATGGTGCGGACCGTCAAAGAACTTTTCAAGAAGTCTCCAGACTGGCCTTTGGCCCTTTTGTCATATCGTAACGCACCTGGGGTGACAGGATACAGCCCAGGTGCTCAGCTGCTCATGGGGCGCAGCCTCAGGACTCGTCTTCCAGTCACAGCAGCCAAGTTGCTTCCAGGATTCTCTCGCGCCGCCGAGTTTCACAGGCGCGATACTGCCCAACGATGTCTCCAGCGTCAAGACTTCAACCGTCGGCATGCAGCACAGGATTTGCGTTCCCTTGGGGAGGGGGAGAGAGTCTGGATTCGCGACACAGATTGTGCTGGCACAGTTCTTAGCGCAGCACAGCGTCCACGCTCCTACGTGGTCCAGACAAATGCAGGTCCCCTCGTCCGCAACCGAAGACATCTGGTACCGCAGCAGTCTCCGTCATCAGGTGATCGCAACCTCGGCAGCCCCAGTCCACTGCCACAAGGATCCCAAAGCTTGCCACAGACTCCAACTTGCCAAAAGCTTGTGTGCAGCAGTCCAAGTCCCAGGGTAGCTACTTCTCCACCAGCTGCATCGTCACAGGTTGCCCCTGCTACTCCCTCGTGATCGCCTGCATCAGTGGTGGGCACTCAGTCGGGGCATTGCGTTAGGCCACCAGTACGGCTGAACTTATAAGCCTGTCTCGTGGGACTGGTTATTTAGTTATGTACCTTAGGGGGAGCGAGGTTTTGCTTTCTTTTGTTTTCCCAAAAGGGGGGATGTAGAGGGCGCGAGTGCTCAGTGTATTGACTCGAGAGGAGTTGGTTAGGGGGCGCCCTTGAGGTTGTGGTATAAAAAGGGTGTTGCTTGAATAAAGGTGATGGGACTTCTGCTGAGACGAGGTGTGTGCGTGATCACTTGGCGGCCCTCGGGCTTCAGCCGGCATCCTCAGCCGCCTCGGCTCGAACCTGCCCACTACAATTGGCTTTGTTTTGCTGGGCACAGGTTTGCCCAATAAACAGTGCTGTTGCCATTATTGGAATGTCATGCGTGATCGGCAGCTTGTTTCGTTTGTCTGAGATAGGTGTTAGGTTCAAATGCACATAAAAAGCGTGTCCGTCTTGTGTGTACCACTGCAAACGACGAAGCCTAACGGCAGGTCACACCGCTGACTAACCTGTTTACGCGTCCTCAATCACGTTCTGGAGTGGCGCAGTGGTAGCGAGCTAGGTTGGTGATCCCAAGGTGTCGTGTTCGAATCCTGGTGCTTGGTGGCTTTTCTTTCCACAATGCATTTTCTTTTCTTTTTTTTGTTAGAATGCTTCCTTTAACTTTTTTATATTTATATATTATTTAGCATGCATGGCAGGGAAGCACCATGTTTCTTTGCTCTAGAGCGGTTTTGCATGCCAGTAACCCACGCTTCCCAGTATACTGTGGCATGCCAGCATGCCTGTATGCAGCGTCACACTGGGCGAATAATCATGCATGGTGCTCGACACTGGCACCCAGTGGCACTGCGTTTTGCAGTAGGGTTAGGACACAAACAAAGCAGGGAATGACAAACCTAAAGTTTTCACATTTACTTCGGATGCCAGGGGCCTTGGGTTTGCTTTCTTTAACCTCATCATGCATGTTGAAATAATAGGTTGATGAAAGTGTTGTCCCTAAGTGTTTGTGTGTGTGTGCGTAAACTACTGGAGCACACACGCGCACATACACAGGGCCTGTCTGTAAAGAAATGGACTGTATCTGGTAAAAAGAATTGATTGATCTGATGAGTTTGTATTACTAAAGCTTTTTTGAAATACAGTGATCTCTCGCTATAACGAAATTGACGTGACAGCAAAAAATTTTGTGGCAAGCGGTATTTCGATATAAGCGACCACTTGAAAAAAGCCAAGGCAGTGGCACTTTAATTGCACCACAACTGTTGTGCAATAAAAAAAACAGTGTTTTCAGTGACACAAAACTATTCAGATGCAAAGGAGGTAGCGAGCATTGGCTGTTTGAAGTTATGGCCAGTTGTGAGCAACCCCTGCTCCAATTTGACCGAGCATTGCATGAGCCCGTGGTTGTCGCAAATGCATTCAACTTTATTTCGCAGGCAGCAGGCGTAAGTGCTCCACCGTCTGCACCATAGTTGGCACTTCATGTGACTTTTCCTCCGCCGGCTCTTTGTCCTCGTCAAGGTCACCAACAACTGTGAATTATCTCCGCACCAACTGTGAATTATCTCCGCATTTGTCGCGAGGGCGACCATGGGAGCTGCAGCGTCAGCCAGTGCAAACATCTCGAAGTCACCTTGTACCTCCTGGCCAGCAGTTTTATGAACAGCCTCGTACAGATCGCTGCACTTGCAATTATCGTCAGGCTCGTCATTGTCAGAGTCGCCGACAAAAGTGCAGGAAAAGCCGGTGTTCACAAAGCAGTTGGCAGCTTTTGAAAGTGGGAGTTCTTTCCATGAAAAGCTCAGCAAATGAATCATACCAAGCAACTCGATCTGTTACCTCTTGCTGGCGTCACACACTGTGAGCATGCGTTGCGAAAGAGCCTTGCGGTGCAGTGTACGGGGGGTTTTAGTGATGCCCTGATCCAACGGACCTGCCAGTTCTTTACGCTCAACCGTCTGTCCATTAGAAGAATGTAATCTTGAAAGATAGCAGCAGTCATCCACGGTCTCTTGTTCCTTCTGTAGATGTGTTCATTGGGAATAGTCGCATTTCGGAAGCACCGCGGCTTCTCCGCCTTCCCCTGTATCAACAAGTTAAGCTTGTCCTCACCTGTTGCATTCGCAGCAGATAGCACCATGACACGCTCCTTGCTCTGTTTTCCTATGGATGAGGCTCCGCCAGTGGCAGTGAATGTGCTTGGAAGCATCTTGTAGAAAAATGCAGCCTCTTCTAGGTTGTAAATGTTTTTGACTTCATACTTTTCATATAAAGCTTGGAGCCGATGTTGGTGCCATACGTCTACAGTGTCACGGTTCATGACGGCGCTTTCGCCAGTGATGGACTTCGAGGTCACGCCGTGTCGTCTCTTAACTGCTCAAGCCACCCATTGCTACACTTGAAATCGTTATGACTCATTCGGAGGGTGAGAGCTTTGGCTTTTGCAGTAAGTGCAGGCCAATGCACAGGGAGATTTGTGCTCCTGGCGTTCTTCAGCCACTGTAGAAGTGCACTTTCCACTTCGAGGTAGTTGGAATTCCTCTTTCTCTTTTCCAAGAAGCTCTTTTCATAGCCATCCAGCACAGCTTCCTTGCTTTTAAATACAGTTGGCAAGGTATGCCGAATTCCGTTGCAATTTCAGTTTTCTTCTGGCTGCCTTTTTCCACTTCTTTTATCAACAGAACTTTCAGCTGCAAAGTCGGGCACTTTTGCCCAGAGCCTGGCAGAGTCATTTATTGCTGTAGACCACCACACAAAAGCACATGCAAGGCACAACTAACAAAGCACTTCGAATAACACACCTGCAGCATGGATCCAAAGGCACGTGCCGTTAGTGCCCAAGTGACTAAAGCAAGCGACGCAGAAGCTTCAAAATGGCATCTTGCTTTCCCCGTGGACCTGGTGATGGTGACAGGCCTGGCTTCACGTGCTGCAAAAGAAGTGCGATTGGAGTCATGCAGGAAGCTGGAACCGCGGAGGGGCACCTGTTGGTGGACGACTGTGCTCAGCAGGGAGCATTGGAAGAGCAGCAATGTTGACATGAAGAAAAGCGAGTGCAGTGACTGGAGAGAGAATGAGGAGGGGAAGGCAGTGGCCAGTTTTATAGGGAGGTGCAGGCATTGTAGAACGCTGCGATAGCTTCTGCGCGAATGCCATGGCTCAAGTCAGAGTTTGTGTTCGTTGATATCAGAAAACAATTAACTGCTCATTGTGGGTACTGTCGTGAGATATATGGTTCGTGTGGTTAAATGCTCTTCAGAGCAAAGCACTCTGAATCTACTGCGGACGTTCTGTGCTCTCGACGCTTTCGACCACCGCACGGTCGCACTAGGTTTTCATACCCAGTCACTCATCACAGTACACAGCGCGATCATGAAAACTGACCAGTTTTCCACTAGTGGCTTTGCATGATCACTCAGTTTTTTCCCGAGACGTGCAGCGGTGAAGTCGGCAAAACAAGATTTTTTCGGCACCCCGTTGTCAGCTCTTCTAATTCTCCAGTTCACTTACTACTGTCACCTAGGTTCCCTTGAAGCTGTATGATTAATGACCTTCAGTAATGATTTTACACCCTCTAAATGGCTATACCAAAGACCAAATATTCTGCCACCAACAGAACTACTTAAACAAAAAGTATCTCTATTTATCTTTAAGCTTAAAGGGACTGTCTACCGCTCGGAAAATTTTTTAAGATTGTGGTAAAATTGGGCAGATCGTGCTTCACATTTACGGGAATGAGCACGCTTTCACCCCACAAAAAGGAATTAGGTTTTTAATTTTGCTCTGAAAGTGGTGCAAGAAACGTCGCTAGCGACACTCAACAGCGTGTTCGTCATTTTCCAAGTGTACGAGAACCAGCCCACACAGGCATACATATTCTGCTGAAAAACTATTATGTATGCGTTACAAGCGTACTTCACCCTATGAGACACCTTGTTATGACGTGCAAGAGCAATTTGTTCTTTTTTTCGCTGCTTTCACGGTGGCGCAGGTGGCGCTGCCTTCGAATTCGTCTGCCTGTAAAGACGTGTAGTACTGCGCTTGTCATTCATGCGGCGCTGCATGTCCGAGGCACACCCCCGCGCGCCGACTTTCCCTCACCTATCCTCCTCCTCGTCACCTCTGGAATGTCGACCTTGAAACCGGTTCCTGTTGAGAAGCCTCCCGCGCCCGGAAAGGTTTCCAGGGAGACGACGACGCATCATGCACGGTAACCATAGTTGCTGGCATGCCTACACTAGGAAAGGAGCGACTTCGTAGATGAAAAAAATTGTGTTTTAATAATTTCTGTTGAGTTTCTGGAGAAACCGCTGCCCGCTCGGACACTTCGAAAGGTACGCTTTCTGTTGAGCCAAAAAACGGGAGAGCGATGAAGGACGGTAGACAGTCCCTTTAAGCTATGTGGCACGTCCATCCCGGCTTACTCAAACAAATTTCTTATAAATACTAGCATTACTTGGTTCTCTGCAAATGACAATCTACTTCTTCCCCACGTTTGAACAAATCATGGAAACCTAACAGTTCTCTTTTCACGCATATCATACTGGAATTCAATACCATACAAACTTAAATCATCATTTGTACATATATTTGAAAGCCTACATAAGAAACACTGTCTCGACAAATTGTGTGAGCAATTACACTAGTTACTCATTTTATTACACAAGTTACTACTACACAATTACACAAGTTACTAAGTTACCATTTTTGAACATGATTTTCCTCCTTCCTTCCTTTGAATATGTCACGGATTGACACTTGCCTCTTGGTTTAATATGACTAAAGATGTACGGCAGGGCCGCACGTGCAAGTTTCGAAGCGCTTCGGCCGCTCTCCAAGTACGTCGAAAGTTCTCGGCATTTTTCGGAGAAGACGTGGAGATGGCCCCCCTGAGCGGGGAAGCTTGAACTTGAAACATTCTCCTGCGACCCCCCGGCGTGGTTCTTGATGGCCGAACAACGGTGCTTCGGACCAACAATACGGGGCAAGACAGCAGGCAGCCGTTTGACGTGCACTGGCCACGTGCGCGCGGAACTACGCTATTGTTTGCTCGTCGGCCACCGTGTCCAAAGGGGACAAGTATGCATCCCGTTGTTGACTCGAAGGGCACCCCCCGCTACGCTGATGACCTGTCAATCGGGGGTGCAGAAGGAAGAGGCCCGTCGGGGACCACGAGAAAGGGTTTGGTCATCGTCCTCTCCAGTGCTAATTGCGAGAGGGGTATTTTGGGCGGAGCCAGAAATGAAGTTGTGGAACAATTGTCTCAAAAACACGCCCCGATTCCGAAGACAGCGAATCGGGGAAAACATGCGGGTATTTAAGCGAGGAGCATTGAGGAGCACGGGGTTCTAGTCGCTTGGCTTACACGGCGTAGAAGCCGATCATCGTATCGCTCTAGAAGTTGTTAGCGTGGCTCTGTACCGGCTGGCCACCTAACCTTAGCCGCTTCGCCTAGTTGAGATGTGCGCTTACCGTCTGCAACGTAGGCATCGGGACTTCGGCTCGAGTTAGTTAAAACTGCTCGGGTTTGCCGTCAAGCACTAGCTCCCCGGGAACATCAGCGCCGCAACTCCATAGACCTCAACGCTGTGCCGTACCAGACTACCGCACCAGATCGTCGTGGACCCTTCGACGCTGCCGGTCATCAGCACGTATGCCTTCATGTTTATACCCCTGAACTTTCTCCTTGAACTTTAACTTTTGTAGATTAGATTCCTGAATTGTTGTGATTACCCTAGTTATTCTTTGTTAGTTTATTTTTCTTATTTGTTTGTTGTTCTCGCGCTTTAGTATTTTTGTCAAGCTCTTTCATCGCTGTTATATTCTTAGTTGAGTGAAGTGTTGTTTCCCTTGTATTATTTGCGCGGCCCTACCATTATAGATTAAATTTTGTTGTTTTGTTTTTGCAACCACGACTCTGATCCTTTCACTGTGTCTGCTTGCGTACGGAACGACCGAAACTGCCGTGGTTCCCTTCACCGACTTCGCGCCGGGGAGCTTGAACACGGCCCTGTAACAGAATATTTTATGTTATTGTTTCTATGCGAATTCATATTTTGTAGCCACAATTTGTATATCGTTTTGTATTCATTGTTTTGTATATATTACTTTTGCATTAAATCTTATTGTTTTTTCACTTTGTTCTGATGAATTAATGGTGCCTACATCATGAAGAGTTTTCACTGGATCTTTTTATTTTTTCTTGGCTTCTACTAACTGTTGTATAATCACTTATTTATATATCATGCCTGTTCTTGTTCTGTGGGTTGTAACTTTCATTTTTGATTCATTTTTGCTTCCATTGCCTTTTTAATCTTGTGTTTTTCCTAGCTTTCCTGTAAGTTTTATAAATGCATTCTTTTTTTCTCATGCTGCACTTGACACTTAACATACATGTGTTTTAGTATTGGGACCTCAGAATGTAATACATATCACAATGTTATGCTGTATTCAAAGAAACTAAATTGAATAAAATTGAATTGAATTGAATGGAAGTGTCAATGTTCATGCACCGCCACCATTGGCATGTCCATGCCATTAACCGATCAAAGACAATGAACAAAATTCGATGACTCCACCATGCATTTGGACTGTTTGTCCAAAGCTGGATGGTGCGAATCGAGCCTGACTGGCTCGAGAAAATTGGCGGGGAAACACCAGTTTGTGTTGACCCGCCATGTTGACAGCCTGACTCGGCAAAAAGAGATTCAAAAGACGTGCATCTGCCATTTCATTAATAGCGTTTAACTATTACCTAAAACGCACCAACATAAGTCCCACATCATGTATGTCGGCCAGCCAAGGTCGAATTTAAAGGGATTGTCCGGTGATATTGTAAACGTTACGAACTGCCGGGCTTGTCATGTACTTGTGCGTGTGGTAAACACGAGGGTGATTTTTCTGAGCCATCAGGAGCATTCTATAGTTTTATTTAGCTTTTTGTTTTCGTGAGTACAAAACTCGAACATAGCGCCCGATGAGCGACGGCCGTTGCTGCATGATGTCACGGGAAACTCTCGAGGCTCTGTCTGTCCTGTACTTGGTTGCACAGTTTGCTCAGTGCTTTGGATTGCTCTCACGCCTATGCCTCCTTGATTCAACAAATGTGAATAGAAGCCCCCCCTTTTTCCTTCCTTTTTTTTTTTTTCAACAGCTGAAAATTAAGCATGTGGCTTTGAAGGCATCCATTGTGCTTCAAGATGGATACACTTTGCCTCCGGTGTGGTGTTTCGCGGCTCTTTCACAGCTGTTTGCTTTTGGCATTTCATGATATTTTTCTTCACTGCTCTTTTTTATTGGCGTTCGGGACCGTGTGTTTTAACGAAATAGAACTGGGATAGTTCACTGGCGTTGTCAAGTGTAGCGACAGTACTGGTTACGACGATGAAGAGTACGAATCACCGCTTCCGTTCAACCCGCCAGCAAGTCTGGCAGTCAAACTAAGTGACAGAAACGGGGAACGTAACTGCTTCAACGAGCAAACGTGTGCTAATGACAATGAAGTGGTCGTTCCAGATGAGCATGTTTTTGTAAATCCGGAATATGCACAGAGAAACGAGTAGGCCACTGAGGAGGAATCTTTTCGACGTGTTATCGTTTCACAGTGGCACACATTTTGCAGAGTTGATTTTTACGTTTGTTTCGCCTAGATGGTGACTTATTTAAAGTCACAAACTCCAGTTGCGCCTGCACAATGCGCCTTTCAAGACGTCTGTCAAACCAGCTGGTGCTTCCTAGAGCTCCACTCATTTAAAATGCGAAATTTCGACATTCGACCGCTCAGTGACGACCATGCGTTGTGCACGGACATGGAATAAATGATAATTCTGCGCGTTTGCTGCCAGTTATATCAAGGCTAATAAACTATCACAGAAATAGCTTCCAATATGGCATAGCGTCTCGCAAATGGCGCTGAGCCCAAGCTGTATGCACTTCCTGTGTAAGTATAATGTTATTGCTTGCTGTGCTCTCCTTCGATACATCGTCTTTTTTTTTATCCCTCACATGATTCATGCAGAGAAATTCTCAGAGCGCAACGAAATCAAGAGACCTGACACTTTGAAAACAATATGTGACTGAGGAAGGTAGCACACTTATGTGTGCAATTCACATCATTCATGCTGGCCTTCCACCAATAGCTTCTTCAGAATTTTATGAGAAGCCGCAGTCAGCTCCCAGCACACGCCTGTAATGTGCACCCAGCATTGATTCATTCGGTGGGGGGAACAGTTGGCGTGACGAACGGTGGCAATCCACTCTGCCCATAGGCTCTCGTCGCTGGGAAACTTGCAAAGAGTTCATGTTTACCTCTAACACCCTTCTACATTAACAACGCTACGGAATCAACAAAATTATAGCACTAGAAAAGAAGAAAAAAAAATAGTTTCGAATTGTGCGACTCTGCATACGACGCTGCACGGTATGAAAGCCAAAGCCGCCCGGCTCGGGAGGCAGGATACCACGCGAGGTCACGTTCACTGCGGCCAGCGTGTTGCTTCGCTGGTGCGGGAGTTTCAAAAAGCGCTGGATGTGACATTGGTTTAGGAATTAATTACACACCTGGGTTGGTCGTGCAAGCTGGCTACGAGTAAAAACACGACACACACTTTCTTTTAAGACAGTTTGTTGTAGTTTGTAAAACGACCAGACAATCCCTTTAAACAATCCAGAGCGTAAAGATTGACCAGCACATTTGGCGCAGTGTTAACAGATTTACTAGAAATGCAAGGTTCAGTCACATGGTTGCATGCAGCCAGTAGCCAGGCAGAATTTATCCTGTGCGTTGTGCTAGATATGTTTTGGCAATACACGGCCCACTTCTTCCATGCGCTAGCAGATGACAAACTGGCTTGCCAGTATGAGACGGCTGCTGTAAATGTGTACACATGCACAGGTTTCATGGGCAGCCTTTCTACAAGAGCCTGCCTTAGTGTGCGCCTTGACAAAGCCCTCTCATGTTCTCAGTGTGACACCCTATGAGGGCAGTATCACTTGTTTGAGTGGCTTCGTGTGGTGCTGCCAAGCATTGGCTCTCATATGTCTTTAAAGTCTGGTGCGACAAGGACTGCAGCAATGTCCGAGCATTCTTTCGGTCCTTGTTTGTGTGCGCTGTTCCACCATGACAAGCATTTCTGCTGTCTCCACTGCTCTGTTAGCTTCCTGGTGGAGACTTTGGAACTGTGTAGGTTTATGGTGTAGCGCTCCTACGTACTCAAGCAACTGCATGATATTCCCATGGCTGGCCACCTTTATGTTGCCAGGATGTGTGACCGTGCTCAATGTCTTTTCTTGCCTGGGCTCCACGTCGCTTCCTGCAGGTTGTGCCAGTGCCAAATAAAGCCAGTCGTATGCCCTGCGGTCCAATACCAGCCGAGTTATGCCGAGCCATCTTTCTGTTTTGGCCCTGACCTTATCGGTCCTTTCCCTCCCTCCATCGCTGGTAATGTATGGGTTGCCGTTGTGACAGATTATTTGACTTGTGGTGTCATCATGAGACCTTCCAAGCAGTTGCACTGTGGACCTCGCTGACTTCCTGATTCAAGACGTCATTTTATGGCGCCGCGCTCATCATGAGTTTCTCACCGACTGAAGTTGGTACTTTTTCTGCAAACTTCATTCTTGCTCTGCAAAACTTATGCTTGCTACAGCCTACCATCCCCAAAACTGGCGGTCTCACTGAACACTTCAGTAGCACCATCACTGATGCTCTCTATGTATCTCTTTCGACCAATAGTGCTACTCGTATGCTGCACTACCCTTCATCACCTTTGCGTGTAACAGCTCGTGCCTAGGTACTGCTGGCTATTCTCCCGTTTGTCTTCGATACGACAGGTAAACTTCGCCTTTCGACAGTTCTTCCAGTTCCTGCCCAGCTGTTGACGGGATTTGCTCAATGGCCATTACTGCTGCAGAAAGTGCCTGTCAGATGCCAAGTCACAGACGCACCATAAGCATCAGTACGGTAACCACTGCTCAGATGCCCATTTTAATGCAGGTGGTGTGGTCCTCCCAAGGGTCTCGCTTCTCTGCAAAGCTCCTTTGACAATAGTAGTAGTAGTAGTGGTGTTGTGGCTACAGGCGGTGTTAGCCTGGCAGACCTGGCCGGCAATTGCTCCGCCCGAGCGTCTCTGTCCATGTCGCATTAGTCACCACGTGTCACCCAAACCTGTCTCTTGAAAAAACGCTACAAGCAGAGCTCACACCTTCTTGCGAGCCGACCGTGTCCCTTCCGGATATAGAATTTCTTCAGTGCTCCCATGCGGAAGCCCTCTTTTTTGCATGTTGTCCACTCCACCCTTACTGTGCCCTGTAACAAGTGACCAAAGTGACTTTTGGGATCATGCCGCTTGACCTTACAATGTCTTACACGTGTTTTCCATGTGACACGACTGAAGCCACACTTTTTGTCCACCACCTCTACCAAGTCTTGCATCAGCGCTTTTGCCATCAGAGGTCATTGTTGCAGCGTTGCAGCTAGTGGAGAAAGTCAACCAAGTGGTTTTCTGGACAACCACCACCTGCTTGACTGTTTGGCTATTGTTCTATATTTGCAACAGTATTGGACAATGGATAGCACAGAGCTACTAAGCGATCTTCTAGGTCTTCTGGCATACACAAATTGGGAGGGAGCAGTGTAAATACAAGCACAAAGCTGTTAGCGGGGCTAGATGGAATGTAGACTTGTGGTGCATTTCCAGCTCTAAGAAAAGAAACAGGAGGAAGATAGATAAGCAGAACGCCGGCATTCTGCCTGTCTGCTTGTTTTTTCGTCTGTCTTCATCCGATCTCATAGCGCTGGAAATGCATCACAAGGAATATGAGCTGTAAGTGTGACATACAGCCTATGGTCGATTTCAGAGGCACAGATCCAACAAAGGAGTGCAGCTCTTTTGGACAGAGGATGGCTACCCCGCCACGGTGGTCTAGTGGCTACGGTACTCGGCTGCTGATTCGAGGGTCGCGGGATCGAATTCCAGCTGCGGCGGCTGCATTTCGATGGAGGCGAAATGTTGGGGACCGTCTGCTGTGCGATGTCAGTGCACGTTAAAGAACCCCAGGTGGTCTAAATTTCCGGAGACCTCCACTACGGCGTCTCTCATAATCAGAGCTGGTTTTGGGACGTTAAACCCCACAAATCAAATCACAGAGGATGGCTCTTGTGGATGTAGCGCTGCGAAATGGTACTTCCGAGCTTAATGCCAAAAACATGGATAAAGGTGGTGACACCTTCCACACAGGAGATGCACCCCACAAGAGTGGATGTGTTGACTGCAGTGCAGTGTGAGTGCTAGTGAATAGTGTTTCCCGAATGGAGCATGATGCTGTTTGGCTAATCTGCATGGACTGCACTGCTACCATATTTCTTGTCATCAACTTTGTGAATTTCACTTGGTGTGGCTAGCATATGAGTGCCGTAGCGCAGTGTGCATATTGCGTTACATGATTGGGCAAATTGAATGAGCTGTTAAAATAACTGTATTTCTTGTGGCTCTCCTGATGCAGTTTGCACACCCGTTGGATTTGCTCGCCTCTTCACAGTGCTTGGAGAGCTAGTTATCAAGCCCAAGGTAATGGTAGACACGTGCTCTGGGCATGCCTGTGGTACTGACTGTCTTCTGTTTTGGCAGTTCCTGCGTGACATCCAGGACGAATATCAGTGTGCTATGATGGAAGAGGAAAACTTGCGTCGCAGGGCCCACATTGTCAGCCATGGTAGGTGTTATATGACGCTTGTTGACAGCATTGTACCTGGTTATTAGACAAAGCTACTAAGACAGGATTGTGATGGCTATGTTTATTACCGCGTTCCTCTAGCACCACCATAAGAAAGTATTAGTGGATGCGTGTGCATTGTCTACTTCAATCAAATGTGTTTTTTCTGACATGCTGCAGAGCTCTTGTAATGCTCTTGCTTTTGCTGGTGTTACGTTTGTTGTCGTGAAAAATGTTACCGTTCTTCTTGGTTCCTTGCCAAGTAACTGAAATGTAACTGAAGCCTCAATCTGTATCACGTGCTACTGGTACCATTTCCTGACACAAGGTCTGAAAGTTGAACAATGATTCTGCCACTGGGAGCTAATGTAGCGGTCTTGTTACGGTGAACCTATGAAATGCTCTGGGGCAGACACTGTAAGGATATGTCACCAAGGGCCTTTTGTGGCTGAGACTCATGCACGTTCTTCTGCTCACATCCCATTTGCCATCATCAAGGCATTCTATGTAGAGAAGCATTTAGTAACTTCTGATAATCATTACCGCATGTACATGCGCACACAGCATGATCACTGGCAAATAATTTCACTTTGGTGCCTTTTTAAATGCAGCTAACAGTTTAATAATATATATATATATTGACAGTTTTGGCCAATGGCAATGGTGGCATTTGCTATGCACTCAGTGCCCTATGTTCACTTGGGTATTGCACGTGCAGTGTGGCACATTTGGCTGGGCCTATGCCACAGCATGAGTGCAGGCCACCATGCCTGTGTGAAGACCAACAGTGGAACATGTTCCAATTCCTTCCTGCAGTGTGTGCTAGCAGGCGACGGCTCTATTGTAGCCTACAGCATATAAAGACAGTCTAGACGCCATTAGCTTGCGTAGACAGCTATGATAGATGTTTCGCAGTGGACAATTAGATTGCCGGGTCTAATGGAGAATTGCATCACGGATGGTGTTTTACGTAACTTGCACTCCATCCACCACCGCAATACTAGTGCCGCTCGGCTGAAGATAGATGAATTGAAGAGCTTTAATAGCCAGAGATGCCATATATGAAAATGTTGTTGCGATGATTGCAAGTAATCGACGACATCCTTTGTTCATACTCTACTGTACATCAAGCCACGACTGCATACCACCCCCTAGACAAGCGGCCTGACAGAGCGCTTGCAACAGAACGCTTACTGATATGCTCGCTATGTGTGTGTCTGCAGACCACAGTGACAGGGACGTAATACTCTTGTATGTCCTTTTTGCATACAATTCATGCCGCCATGACACCGCAGGTTACTCGCCATTTTGCTTGCTGTGTGGCCGCGATCCCGTTTCGCTTCTGGATACCATTCTTCCAAATGCACCAAATTCTGATAGTGCCTATGCTTGTGATATGATCTCCCTCTCTGCCGGATCTCTGCCAAGGGCTTGTTAGATGGTCCGCGTTCGCCCCGAAGCTTCTCAGTCTTTCCAAAAGTCCCGCTACGACAGTCATCCTAGGGACGTTCACTTTTCACCAGGGTCGTTCGTCCTCATGTGGTCATCATAACCTTACGTTGGGTTGTCAGAAAAGTTCCCGTTGTGTTATTCCGGCACCTACAAAATCATACGCAGACTGCCCGATGTTATGTATGAAGTTGTTCCAACTGACGTCACTGGATCTTTGATGCAGTCAGAAACAGACGCCGTCCACGTTGCTCGTTTAAAGCCTTGCGTGCCAACCTTGGATGCCAAAGTGTCAACTGCTCTGGGACGGCACATTTTCGCCAGCAAGGTAGTGTTGCGGTGAAGCAGAATGGGATAGGAAGAGGTAGGAGGAAGAATTTCCTAGTGTGGAGCTGGTGGCGTCCGTGCCATGTTTTCGTGAATATAGCCATTCTATGCCGATTGTGTGCCAGCTATGAGCTCCGTCCTCTTAAAAATATTAATGGCCTTGAATATGTTCAAAAAATTATGATGCAGCATTGTTAATAGTGACGCACCGTGTATGATTTGACCAATGAGCAGTAATATAGGTTGTTAATTTCTAAGACACCGATGGACTCAAGTTTATACACTGGCTGTCAGTTTAGCCATGATGATGATTGTGGTTCAATTAAGAAAAGGACGCTAATTTCTGCAGCCCATGGTGGGAGCACAGTTGAGTGTGCGAAGGGGTAGGGGAAAGGGAGTGAAAGAGAGAGAAAGGAGAGAAAAGCCATAGTTGAGGAGTCTCGAAATTTTGACTACCTGGGGTTCTTTAACGTGTACTTACAGTTTAGCCATGCGTAAAAAGAAAGTATGCTAATACAGGGTTTTGTTTTCCCCTCCCTCTTCTTTCTCTCAGATTTGGTTAGATAATAGAGTGGTGGATGTAGCATGTACTAGTGAACGTTTATCACCCTCTGTCACATACAGCGTAATCTTAGTTTTCCGTTTACCTGTCTATCTGCTGTCAAAACCCTAGAAAATGAAATGCTGTGACAGTGAAATTCTTGCAGCAACGAAATGTTTTCCAGCAACCACATGGGCCGCATAACACTCCTTCTGTCAGTTACACACAAAATGAAATCATAATGCATGAAGTGATGTTTTTTTAGTAGGTTTAGCAAGCATGCGACATGTTTCATTTTAATACTTATTACAGGCAGGAAATTGTAAGTATGTGCAGCAAATTTTTAAATTACTGACTCTTTCCAGCCAGTCAGAGCCAGTCAGCAGCATAACCAGCATAACAGTGTCACATCCACTCGAAGACATTGTTCATATGCGCCGCTGCAGTTGCAGTGGATGCCAATTTGAGGTACTAATTAGAATAATTTTCTTTGTTTCCAGCACTTTCACTGGTGCTACCGCCATCATTGAGTCCCACATGAAGCAAACATACAACGAAAGCAACATTTGTGTTTCAGAGCCCCTTTAAGGAACTCATTGCCTCATGAATGTCTGCTTCAAAATGCTGCAAATCCATTAGGTATTAGAGAATTAGATACATCAAGTTTGTAGAAAGTACCACTGTCAGACCACTCTCTTTTGTCCTGACGAGCGGCTTGTACCTACACAGCAAGCGGCAAACCTTGAACATTTTCTATTCCCTTTGAACGTAATCTGCTTTGACGACACTCATGCTGCCGGAGCCAGTGTGCGAATGTTACACTGCACCACAGCGTCAACAAAAAGCCAGCGGTAATTCTCTCATCCTGTGTAGTCCGTGCTCACCTGCTGACATGATTTGTTGAAAAAGTGGCCGCTTTCCGGATGCATCTTAAAATTGCAAATTCAAAATGCAACTGCAAAATTGCAAATTCCCTGCTGTCTGCAGTGCAATAATATTCGATTCACATGTTCAGAGCCTCCAGTACTAATCGGCAGGGTTATCTTGCTGTATCAAAAAGTGTTGCAGCACCTTTAAGATAGATTACAGTGGAGTGAAGTTGATTAGGTAAGAGTAAGATGGACTAACGTGGAATAAAATTAATTACCATGGATTATGTGTAATAAAGTGTTGATGAGCCTTAATGCACCCTCCGCCTGAATTATTTAAATTCTACGTAATCCACCCTAATCCACCCTACGTAATCCACCCTAATCAAACTTATTTCACCCACAATCCATCCTAATCCATCTTAATGCACCCTAATCCATATTAATTCATCATAATAAACCATAATCTCTTTCAGTCCATGTTAATCCAGGATAATCCACCTTAGTCTGTCCAAGTCTGTTTTAGTCCACCTCTTTCTGCTCGACTCCTCTCAAGGGTTGGGCCTTCGAGCCCCACAGGGTCTGTAGCATCTTTTCAGTACGACATGACTTATACAGTAACTCATCAGTCATAGGAAGCATAAAATGTATCATATATCTCGTATTGTACCATTGTGTTGATGGTAAGGATGGACACTTTGCAGTCACACCGATGACATACATTTTTTAATGCTTTTTGGAGTATGCATGAGTTGTTTCCGCTTCAAATTCTGTATGGTTTCTTCATTGAACTGTTGCAAGTCCCAATACCTTAACACTCATCTCGTGTCTCCTAAGGCTGAGTTTTTGTTTTCTTCAGCTACATATTGTAATGGAACAAATACAGCAAACAGAAAAGCACACTATCTTTGCCCCGAACGCTTAAACAATCTCCATTCCCTCGAGTCACTTCTTCCTCCTCCTCCTCTCTGTCATGAGTAAAGGGGCCCACAGCACGTGCCACAGGGCGAAGAAAGAGAGATGGCGTGCAAAGTAACCAAGAGGCGCCAGAATGCACGCGCCGGTGACACATTGGTGTTCGTGGTTGGTTGATGGCGGGCTTCGTGGCATGCGACCCGCGCTGTGATCGGAGGTGAAAAAGCGCTGAGCTGGGAATTCTCTGAGTGGCGACTGCCGAGGAAGGACGCATCGGCAGGTACGCTCTGCCGACGGGACGTGGTGTTCGGTTCGGGAGCCGGGACGCTGGTACCCCATCGGGTGGCCGTGGACCTCGATTACGTTCGGGTGAGGCTCTTTGGAGGTCCTGCAGCGGACGGTTCCTGACGCACCGTCAACAATCCCCCTTCAAGGGTCGGCCAGCAGCAATTCACCGGGCCGTCACATCTCTACGTCGAGCGGAGGACCGTACTTGTACTTAGGCCTCCGGGTAGGCATAACTCAGGGAGACGCCACGTAGCGACTTGAGACCGGGCGTCGGCAGCAGGCGCTACCCTCTGGACGACGCAAGGGAGGCCGGCAAGAACTTGGAGTAACAAGATCAGGTCCAGACCAGCAACGGACTTTGCCGTGGAGAAAACAGCCCCCACGTAAGAACGTCTCGGCCGTTATTCGCGACCACGACCTACTGTACTCCTGACCTGACCAGCTCGCGGCGTTCTACGGAGCCGCCTGCGCCACCTCTCGTTCCAGACTTCGCCGCTAAGGTGGCGCTCGAGTTACCCCATCTCGGTGGCGGCGGATGCAGCGGCGCACCGCAATCTGCAGCAGACCACGATGTTTTTCATGTCACGTCGTGCTTCATTGTGGGTCTATTTCAAATTGTTATAATGAATACGAGTTTGTTGAACATTCGTTTGCGTTTTAGCCGACACTTTAATGCATTTATTTCCAAAAATAACAGGAAGTTGGGTTCAACATTAAGCTAGCTACAGCGCATTAATCTTTGAGCACCTTCCTTGAGGTGGGTTTGTTGGCAATTACTTTTTTGCGCGCTTCTTTCTCTGTTTTGTTGGCCGTGTAGTTAGTGAAAAATGGCCGGCTGAATTTGCAGAGAAGAAGCTTAGTGAAGGTTTTTACATGTTCCTCTGTAGAGCCTTCGTGTTTGAAGAGCACATTTTGTGCTGCTGCCGGGAGAACAGTTGTCACAAACAGCGACATTGGTTTCCTTTGGCTAATTGACAATGGCGCAAACACTTCAGCAGCTTCCTCAAGCGCACACACAAAGGTGATAAATTCTTGTCGAGGGTATGATAGTCCGCCTCTATCCATGTTACATATTACTGCAGTCGCAGGGCCTGAAGAACGCGGGGCCTTGATCCTTTCCACAGACTGCTGGCACATCACTGAATCTTCTGTGGCTTTGACTAAAAATCCGGCGATGAGGGCCAGTGTGCTTGTCTTGATGCCTGGAGGCGGCGCCCCTGTGGCAAAATAAAAGCAGGCATTCTATATGAGGGTAAAGATACATACAGTGAACTCCGCTTCTCTGCAGTGCTAGTGCGCGCAGGTTAGCACGTCGATTTGAAAATGCAATAATAAACATGATTCACCTTTTAAGATATTTTACGACCCCGTAACTCACACCGGGGCTACAAGCGGCACCATATGCTGGAGGGCTACAACAATCTAGGCATTTATTATTATTTTCCTAAAATGTACTGTACTAGTAGTACTGCTGTGCTGTACTGCACTGTACTGCGCGCTGGCACATGCGCAGTCAGTGCAGTGCAGCCCATATCTCAATGCGACCGTACGTCGCTGTTTGCCTAAATTATATATTACACAGAATAGACACTTAGAGCTGCACTACCTGGTTAGAAAGGGGAAATAGAGCTGCCGCATAACGCGCCTTGTAGTACATTTCACACGCACCGTTTGAACTCTGCAGAGCGGCAAGCTGTGGACGCATGAGTGTACGGATTTCTGCAACGGAGGACCTCGCTTGGTCAGTGCTCTCTGTTATCGCTTCGTCCCCAGCTGTGACGACGGCTGGCGATGTTCCTTCGCCTAGTTGAGTTCGTTGTTCTGGTAGCATCTGCGTTGGCACTGTAGGTGAGGTCAGGGGAACATGACAGGAGCCAAGTGGGCCTACAGTTCTTTCTGTGCTACCGCTGGCAGACGAATGAATGATGCCCATGCTTAGCACTTTCTGCAAGGATGACAGTGCTGCCCGAGCATCAGTTTGGTCATTGCACCCGTTTAACTGACGAAGTGTGGAGAAGAGGGCTTCGACAGGGGCGCTTGAGAACTTCGCTGTGAGCACGTACAGGAAGCCGGAACGGAGGAGGAACCGTGTGGACTCCACTGTAGACCGCGTGGTTATCTGGAGCGCTTCATAAGTTTCCATTGAAATGAAAGCACGCTTGTGAGGTGCTGCTTCCTTCCAGGCAGCGAAGAACTGCAAGAAGTCATTCTCCAGCCATGATAGCCTGAAAATTAAGGTAATTGATTAATCGAAATGAATGACATAAATTATCTTCCTTAATAAACTTGAGTCTACCTCTCGTCATCACAGGAACTGAATGGCATTCGATCGGGATCTCGGCTGATCACATAAAAAGTGGTGCTTCTTATGTTGTGGATGTTGAACCATTTCCGTATCATTTCCATGAAATTGATGGTTGGCATACTGTCCTCAAGACCTAGAACCCCCAAACGCCTTCCATATTGTTGAAGATAACGCAGTGCGGATGTGACCTAAAGAGAAAAAATATAGCGATTGTGCTGCATATTTTCTATGATAACTGCAAATAACGACTGTTTCAGAGTTTTCTAGTTCAGTCGTTTTGTATGCGATATTTATCATACGTATACATATATGTATATACCTCTGGTAAAAATAGATCTACAGCCCTCCGGACGTTCATCTTCTCGAAATTTGTCGGAAACACGTGTTTCCTTGTCAGGCGCCGAACTAGCTTGAAGGATCTTTGCTTTTCGTTGATGTCAATTAGCATCCTGAGGTACTTGGGGCTATAGTAGTCACTTCCGTTACAAAGAAGGCGGTTTGATGCTAGCAGCTGGTTACGTAGGTTCTTCAATATATGGCAGTGGTCAAAAGCCAGAAACAACTTTCTGTTTTCATTCATGGGGCGCCTGCGACGATATGCACATACAAAAAAAAAACACAGGTGACTGAGGCTCAGTCACTGTAAACAGTGTTTAAGAAAAGCGCATTTGTAGCTTAGCATCGACACGTTTGCTTGTCGCAGCCGGAGTAGAAGCAATGTATACATGATATCATATTACCAGCTTTTGACACAGAGCAAAGTTAAGTTTCAAGAACTAGTAAAAGACGCACAATAATAATTCATGTTTTACGTTTCAAAACAATGTGTATCATGCCGGATGTAGCGGTCTCCGGCTTAATCACGGCCACGCGCTCTTTCCATTTCGACGCCATAGAGATGTATAGGCTATCTCGATGGGAATACGCGCTCATTATAGGTTACCATGGCGGCTAAAAAAACAGCAATAAAAACACTTACGGCACCACTGGTTGGATTGCACCGTTGCTGAGTATTGAAAACATCTTGCAATTGGAAGAATGGTTGTCCGCCACAAGTCTTACTACCTCAAATCCGGCTTCCTCTACAGACTTCAGGACCCGCATCGTCAGATGGTGAAGTTGCTCTCCTGTTGTCGACCTCGTAAAATAATATCCGACTGGAATGCTAACATTACATAAGTATATGTAATTAAGTAGAATTTTTAAAGAGCATGAACTTGGCAGCTCCAAGAAAAAAATGCCGGGACAGCCGGGGGGCTTACGTGTAGTGAGTCGACAGCCCAACGAACACGAAGGCGAGAAGATGGGTGGCGAGTTCACTTTCTATTCCCAATTCAGTCTCGAGTCCTGCCATTTCAACAAGACCATGCACGCGGTCAGCCTTCTTCTCGTAACTTGCCGCCTGTTTGATGGCCATCTCATCCACGACAAGTGACCCTTTCCTCTCCTAAAAGATGGAGAAATTCCACTAATAAGGCAAGGGTTGTAACAACGTTGTAAGGCTCTAACAGTGCATGGAAAAGCCAGAAATTTATTTTACGTACTCGGTCGGTCAATGAGGCTGATTCTTGATGAAGCCTTTGCTTTTTAAGTGATGATATGACATCCCTGCTGCAAGCTCCTGTGTACCTTTTTAATGTCGATCGGCTCGGCAAGGTCAGGCACCCAGACTCGCGCAGCATTTCGTAGCCACAGGGAGACTTCGCATGCCACAGCACAGCCTGCAGTATTGTGGCCTCAGACCACTTGTGACGTTTTTTCCCCAGACACTGAAGTTGTTCACTTAGGAACATCCCTTTGGCGTCATTTCTGTGCACCTTTTCCTGGAAACAGATGATATATATCAAACGCTATCGCAGAAATATCGCACAGTGCAGTTATCTCGTGAATTAGTCCACGCATATTGCCAACGATCGATACCTGAAGAACAGCAGCGTTTGCCATGTCGGAGAGTAATTTCACCTCCGCAACTTCATGCTTTAGCTGGGCGACTTTAGCTTTTAGGGATGCATTTTTCTTCGCCATGTTTTGGCATTTTCGCCGCAATGTTTTTATGGAAGTCATCATTAAGCGTAGCTTTTTGCTCGTTAAATTTGTTTGCGACGTGAGAGTGCGCCGCACATTTTTTTCTTTGTCGCTAGATGAGGTATCAGAAATTTCTGTAAGTTCAAATTGTGGAGTATGGGGCGGAGGCTGGTCCGTAGGTGGTTCTGGCACTGCACTTTCAGCGGATGGCCCGTCGCTCAATGACGAGCTCTGCTGGACTGGGGCCGAGGGCATTTCTCGTCTGCATTAAAAAAATGACTATGTTGGCTAGCTGCGTACTACTTTTCATTGGCTCAATTGTTATATAGCACATCAGATGTTCCGCATACAAACAAAAATTATCACCTTTTTATCTTTTGGCTATGTACATTCTCCTGAACATTTGTGCGTTTCAAGGTACCGTAGTGGGGAGGAACGAACCCACAAAATATAGTGGGATGCTGGCTAGCCGAGAGGTGCGAGCGCAGAGCGCGAGCTGTTGGTGCCGAGACTGACCTTGTGCGATGGAATGGGAGTGTCTGGGCGCCGAGTACAATACATGCTTGTCGCTAACTGCACATCGCCTTGGGCTTGTACATAAGCGATCACCATGTCGACGTATTCGGCTGTGCAATACGTGCCACGCATGGCCGCTGCCATCCTCGAAATCAAAAGGACAAAGACACCAGTCAGCAACTGCAGTCGTGTTCGTCTGCATCCGTCAATTTACTTACGTCATGCATTTCTCAAAGGCAAGCATGTGCAGCTCGATCACCCACGAAACGAAGTATCTAGATCGACCGATGATAACGGGGCTCGCTTATCCCCCTCCCTCCATGCGAGGGAAACAGTGTCGTCACTGAGGGCGTTTCAGGAGTGAATGGCGCATGCGCTCTTTGGTGCGTAGGTTTCGGTTTCGCTAGCTAAATTAGCCAGATTTCATCGCTCCGCGGTGATTACCAGTGGCCGCCTTTCAGAAATTTGAAAGCGGCTATGGACTATTCTCAGGAAGGACTTCAATTCGCCCATTTGACTCGACCGCCTATTTCCGCTGGTTAAAAAGTTAATTGTTTTAATTTCTATAATTACTGCCGTAATTAATGTTTGTACACACCTTAAAATGCGCTCTCCCACAGTAAAGGTATCGCCGCAAGTAGCACGCAGATACCTCCCCTCTGTAATTTTTTTAAAATACTGGACACATTTCTTGAAACACCCTGTATATAGGCACTGGATCTCGACTTGCAAAGAAGTGCCGGTGGGAGATTTCACTTGTGCGTAGTTGAACCATAAGGATTCGTAGCGTGCGCGTTAACTAAATTAATCCGGAACTCGGCACGATCTGCAATGAACATCCGGAGCTTCCCCCACTCATCATCATTCATTCCGTGGATATGCTGTGAATTTTTATAGCCTCTGAAGGGTATGCGCACACCCTGTGCAGTGGTAATGACATGTGCCAGTGACGATGCATCAGCCTTCCCTCCCCTTAAGGCTGGTAGCGATCGGGCGGGTGTTAATTTCGGATTTCAGGTGGACCTGCATAACATATGGCGTTTTTCACTGGCGGATCCGGAGCAGTCACCGAAATCCCGGAGGGAGCGCTCGGAGTTCACGAATCCGAATCTGCCAGCGGAGTGCGAGAATGCTCCGCGAGCGAGTACAGTTGAACCCACTTATAACAATATCAGATATAACAATATATCGGTTATAACAATGGTTAGCTGCTGCACCAACAACTTTTGTATGTTTTCTATGGTGAACCAACCCTCTTTCAGCAATGTTCCCATGCCCTGCTGTTGGTTATAACAATGAAGTCTGGCAGCTGGGTGTGCTGTGTACTGGTGCCAAGAGGTAATTGAATGTGAAATCTTTGAAGAGAAAACGAACATTTGCCACTGCACACTTGCTGTTCCCCTCTACAAACGGCTGCCCCATTGTCATACAATGGAAATCAGTTCCTAAACATGAGGCTCACCCTGAAAAAAAATGGTTGTAACAAGGGACACCGGTTCCAAAGCTGGTTTTAAGGAACTTCAACAATCTTTCCCAGAAAGGGCTCAGGGCTATTTTCTCTGGCTACTAATATAAAAGGTGGTGATTAAAATAACAGGGCTGCAGGGAGGGATGGGTACGGGGTCCTTTGTGTGCAGGTTAAAGTCGATTCATGGTCATCTTTGGGCACTGATTGTCATGCTGTGACGCATACTAAGTGTGGGAAGGGGCTTTTAGCCATTGTCCCCCCCTCACACATACACAACCAGCCCTGGGGTCCCCTCATTTAGCTTTTTTCATGCAGCCCCGTTATAACAATTATTGGTTATAACAATGTGATTTTCATGGCACTTCAATATTGTTATAAGTGGGTTGGACTGTATACAGGAAGTCAATGAGCACGTCGTACAAACCTAACTTCCGCTCCGTGCGTTTCCGTGGCAACCAAAGACGCCTTCCCCGGGGACATTTTGACTGCAGCAGTTTCCGAGTTGTTTACATTCAATTCACGCATTCTGTGCTCAAGCTTTATTACTCAGAGAGGGCACTAAGCGCTACATACACGGTACGATTCTGCGTTCGGTGCCGTAAGCTCCGGCATGAAGCGTACGATGGGTGGGCCCCAGGGGAACGATGAGCCCGTACGGGACGCAGGCTCGGCCGCATTTTGCACCTTGGCATACGCGCTCGTAAGAGTTCGTGCCTTCATCAACAAGCAGAAAATAAAGAGTTTTGCACATCCCCGCTCTGTAACATAATTGAAGAACACTCTCGATAAAGCTGTGCCTTCGCGAGCGACAAGCACATCCAAACAGTCGTACGTCAATGACGACTCCGAGGGTAGGCTTAGCTAGAGCGACGCCGCTTCTAACCCGTCGTCGTTCTCGACGAAAGGCGAACTCGCAATGAAGCGCTTACATTTGCCAACACGATAAACGTTTGTACTCACATGTCATGTGTTAACACATCCAATCGGTTTTGAAACATCGGTGTGGAGTGCAGCGATGGAAACAAAGCACGCCACATCGGTGAAACAGCCAGTGCCACTGTGTACCTTTCATACCGTGGCTTCAGATCTATCGAATGTTTTGAAAACAGGTGCTGCTTTCCACTTTAAACATACTTACTCATTTGTAAGCTATTTCATTTCACAATGCAATCACAGTCAATATATTACACGCCATACCGGCAAATGCAGCCTACATCACACCTATTCGAGCGTCGGGGAGAACCAAACGGTGGCCAGCGGCGTGACGCCACACGTACGGCGCACGAAGCTACGTACAGCACGTCGTAATCACTGTCTTCTGAGCTGGAAAACCTTCTCCTTGTCCTACTGTCGTCGTTAAACGGAAGCTACACTTTCTTGCACACTCCAGCTCCACACCCGCAGCGAACGCAGCCATTTTGACAGGCAAGGCGGAAGTGACGCGAGGACGCGGCCCGCTTCCGCCCGAATCTGTCTGAATCCGTGCCTCGGCGCCGGAGCAAGTCGGAGCGCTCTGGCGCGGTTTGAGTTACTCCGAATCTGCCAGTGAAACGCACCAACCCGCTCCCGCTCGACCAGTGAAACACGGATTCATCGCGGCGGAGCAAAAAAACCTGCTCCGAATCTGCCAGTGAAAAACGCCAATAGTCTCGCTGGGATCGGACTCTTTATTGCTATCAGATTGCGTGCCGCTGACGTCACTTCTAACTTCGTTGTCATGCCCATCTGGTCTGGTGTCCGCGTATGGTGTACCTGGGCTATGGAGCCCTTCTCTTGAGGGCACTGGTGCCCCGGATTCACCAGTTTACGTCCGCGGTGCCTCAGCACTGGGCTCTTCCTTGACTTCGGCTTCACTGGCTGTGAGTCCAGTGCTGTTGGTTTTCTTTGCTCAGAGCTGGTCGTAATGCCGGCGAGGATGTTTGCTGTCTGCGGCCTTGACAGTGACCACGCGGTGACCTTCGGGGGCCTCTACAACGCCACCCTTCCACCTGGCTCCTGTTCCGTAGTTCCTGTAGCAAACAGAGTCTCCCACTTGGTGGGTGGTTCCGGGGTGCTCAGTATCCGCATGAGAAAATGGGCGACATGACATGATGTCATCCAACTTGCATCGAGGCTCGAACCCAAGCAGCATGAAGGATGGTGTTTTTCCACTGGGCAGGGGGGTGCGGCTATACTGCAACAGAATTCGGGCCAATCGGCCTTGCAGTGTGCCACTAGCGGTCTTTCGCAGTCACAGCTTAATCGTTCGTACTGCCCTCTCTGCTAAACCGTTGGACTGCAGATGATAAGGCGCGGTCCGTAAGTGGCGAATTCCGCTTTCATTCATAAACGACGGAAACTGCGCGCTAGTGAGCTGTGGTCCATTATCCGAAACAATGGCTCGGGCAGGCCAAATCTACTAAACATTGATTGTAAGGCTTCGATAGTCCGTCCCATGCTGGCTATCTTTACTGGGCTCACCTCTACCCACTTCGTGTGCGAGTCAACCGCGATGAGCAACATATGTCCATCAACCGGGCCGGCATAGTATAGTCTGCATGCACCCTTGACCACTTTTCATTTGTTTCCGGCCATGGCACAGGCTCCTTGGCTGATGGCATGCTGCTACACTGCACACATACAGGGCAAGTGTTTACCATACGTTCAATGTCCCGATCCAGCCCGGGATACCAGAAAAGTGAACGCGCCAACCTCTTCATGGACGTTATCGCTTGATGAGTATCGTGGAGCATGTGTAGAATGCATTCCGGGCGGCGACTGAAATTATTGCTCGGTGGCTCCAGTTGACAATGTTATTACTGCACACAAGCTCGTCTTTTTTGAAAAAGAATGCACGTAAGTCTGGATTTGACCTCGGCAGTTTCCTAGGCCAGCCGTCGCGAATATACAGTCGACTCCCGTTAATACGAAGTTGACAGGGACTGCGAAAAACTTCCAATTAACCACAGGGGGCAGAAACGGACATTTTTATTAATTCATTTGGAAAAGAAATCGGTTATTGATGTCTGCTTCTGCTTGAGGCATCTTGCCGCGGAGAGCAAATTCTGAAGGCTGTAGACGTGGCTTAGTGCTTCCTAGGCTCTGCAGCAAAATACCACGGTGCGGGGGCAAGGCCTGCAGCTACAACAGCAGCCGTAGGTTGCGGCTCACTTGAAACGTCGTCGTCCAAGTCACTTTCGTCAGCAGCCTTGTTGGGCTGAACGATCTCGAGTATTTCAGTGTCCATCAGCGCACCACACGTTTCAACTTGACTATCAACGGCAATGTATTCTCCGAAAGGGACGTGCACCTAGAGCTGGTTGAAGACTATCGTCGCCAAGTTCGGTTGTGTGCGCTTCCCACGCTGGAGAAGACTAACCACCTCCATCTCTCGAGGCACTTGCACTAATACCGCAGGCCCTGAAGCAGTTTGCAATCGTCTCCTCTTTGACGCGACCCCGTGCTCGCGCTGAGGAGCACTGAAGAGGCTCACCTTGCACTGCGTGGAGTTATCCATGCACAAGAGCATGCACTCGAGAAGGTGCTTTCGGTATAGCTATCAGTCAGTCTCAGGGGTGCGAGCATTGCGTTGCTGCTTGTGGCCGGGCATATACGGGACGGGGAAGCGCGGGGTATCGCTATCGCCGTGTGCCGGCCTCAAACAATGTGGAATGTGGTTCGGGCTTCGTGAGAAGGCGCAAAGCCACGTGGTGGACATGCTGGGCAGGTGGCGACCATTCTGGAAGTTCATTGTACAGCTGGGAACGGGCTAACTGCAAACCGGTTTGACGGGTGTTAGGCAGCATGTCCAGGAATGTCTGTAGTCGCCACCTGGTTAGGTTGGCGCCCTCGCCCGCAGCGTGGTGGGCAGCAAGCGTACCCACTGTATTGTTCACGGTTTTCTTTTGTTAGTGCGGCGTGGGAGTGTCAATCGCCGTTTGTGATTGGCTGTCGGGGATGCAGGGGCGGAGCAACCAGGGTATATAAGGTGGCTCCTCTTCCCTGGCAGGGGAGCGGAGGTTCGGGCTTCAGCCTGGACCGACGCTTTTTGGCGCAGTGAAATAAACGTTCCCTTCACCAGCCTACGACTCTCACTTCGTGCTGCCAGCGTGCACTCGGGTCACCGAGGGGCGCCGACAACGGACCTTCCTTTTTCTAACTCTATCTATCGGACGAAGAAAAGTTTTCAATGCCTAACCTCGCCGCAAGTGATAAGGCTTTTGCTGCTACGATATCGCCACTGAGCGGAAGTTGGTTCCTCTGGGCTTACCTAATTCAGATGAGCGTTGCTCATCTGAATTAGGGTGGGCACCGGTGCGCGTTCTCTTGCGTGACATTTTAAATTGGTCGTTCTGAGATGCTTCGAGTATCGAGCGCTTGTTCTTAAAGTTCGAAAGTGTGTTATGCTAGATGCCGTACTTCCGTGCGATGTCCTGCTTGGCATTGCCTCCTTCCTTAGCTTCTTTCAAACTCTTAACTTTCATCGCCAAGTCAAGCGTACGACAAGGTCCACGAGTTGCCATAGCCGCGACTGTGCAACGATGCTGGTGGGCCGATTCACTAACACTCGAGGAAACATACAGATAGGCCTAGCACGTCAACGCGACCATGCGAGGCTGCGATTGCGCTGGACGGATGAGTTAAGCCTGCCGCCTCATCATTTTCGGCACTGTCGTCAGCTGCGATGCCGATGCTGCCGGTACCTAACATTGACGCTTCATGAGCTGTGGTGCTGTAGTCAGCTGTGATGCTAGCGATGTAAATTCAGCACGTAAAGCTGTTTTTCACTTTAATAATATGGAATTTCTCAAACATTACGATCATCTTGAGTTATAAGATTGAGAAATAACTTCCTAATTAACTGACATCTTAGACATCTAACTTCGAATTACCAAGCATTTTTTTCTATTGGTCTGCATGCAAAACTGATGGGACTCCGACTTCACTTGCAATTAACTGAAAATTCCAATTACCGTATTTTCCGGTGTATAAGGCGCGGTTTTTTTCCAAAATTTTCGGAGGTGCGTCTTATACAACAGCGAGTCTTATACGTGCTTTTTTTAGTTCCTTTGGGAGAAACTCGTGTTGACGCTGATGAGTCTTTTTTTTTTAATGACTAGAGCAGTCCGACGCGAATGATGCACCATAATTATCATAACAAAGGCTCAACGCGCCGGTACTACAGTTTCACAGCAAAACCAAAGTACATAAAATGGAAAAATAAAAAAAAAAGTATGTCGTCGTGCAAGTTCTCAGTTCACTGAAGCTGCGCAAGTTTCGGAGGCTGTACCATAGTGAGCTGTACTCAGTGAAATCGGCGTAAGATGGCGATAGGTGCGCGACGAGTTCGGCTCGGCTTCGGCTGCCACGCCAGCCACGCTGTCATTCAGCGAGTTGGGCTAGCCGCCATTTACAACTTCATTTGTTCGTTTGGTCCACGCTGAGCATATTTCCCTAACATATCCGGACAGCCTTGAAACTGCGGTTCACTGAGATGTCCAACGGCTGAAGCATGTTTGTCATCCCGCCTGGGATAACCGCAGCGGTGCAGTTTTTTGCCTTGATGCGCTTCAAAGTGAGCTCCTTTTTATGCACCCGCATGCTATCCAAGACCAGGAGGCCCTTCTTCGCATGAAAGAAACCGTCTGGTTAGAGTGTACTACACTCTAGTCCGGTCGATTAGAAAAGCATTTTTCGAGCCACTTGCCCATCATCTCTTCATCCATCCAGCCTTTCACATTTGTTTCTATGATGACACCAGGCGAGAAGGGCTCTTTCGGCATCGTTTTCCGCTTGAGTATTATCATTGGCGGAAGTTTTTGCCTGTCGGCGCAACATGCGAGCACAACCGTGAAGTGCGCATTTTGTCACCTTTAGGTGCCACACTCCTTTCCATCGGAATGTCAAACGTAAGTGGCACCTCGTCCATATTTATTATATGGCTGTTGCCGATGCTATCGTCTTCAGTGGCTTTCTTAACGAAAGCCTGGAATGTCTCAAGCTTGTCCTTGAAGTCTGCTGGCAGATTCTGGCACATGCTTGTGCGGGCCCTCATAGCCCACACTTTGCGGCGCATAAATCTGGAGCACCAGGACGGCCCGCCAACAAAATCAATGGCGCCCATCTCCTTAGCTAGCGTCTGCGCTTTGAGACGCAGATGCACCGTTGACGTCGCCCTACCTTGGGCACGCTGCTCGAGTATCCATGAGTGCAGACGTCCCTCAAGGACTGGAGTAAAGTTGAGACCGCGGTGCCGAAGGTTCTTCTTCGGGATTCCAGCTCCCCGCTCGGCGTCCTAAACGCACCGTCCGAGACGGCATGGGCGAGTTGGGAAGGAGCTGGCTGCTGCTGGTGTGGTGGCGATAGGCTCGCGGGCAAACGTCTAGCAATTGAAGAGGAGGCTCAGAGACTTCAGTTTAGACAAAAGGGAATGAAAACTGTATTTACAGTAATATACAATAGGGAATACAGGGAGTTGACTGATACATAAAAATTAAACTGATGCTGAACTACACGTAGGGCGACCCTACTCCGGCATAGCTGGCAGTGCGTAGCACTTTTCCACCCGTTCAGCATGCCCCGTCCCATGGCGGAGCCATCTTTATTACCACAACTGCTTCGCCTTAATGCATCAGCTGGCGAATCATCCTCACTTTGCCCTGGCATTGGGCAGCGATTCCACCCTTTGTCCCACCTCCTCAATTTGGCCGGTCCAATTGGTGAAACCACAACCCAATCCGTTGGCTGGCGTCAAGGGCATGTTCGTACAATAAAATAAAGGCACATTCATCACCCCCAAACAAGACAAACATAAAAGCAAGCAATGTCACCCAAGGTTGAATGGTGAGGGCAAAGATATGGCGCGCGTGAGACGCGTTACTTGCACACGTGTCCTGCCTGGTCGGGCGCAGTTACAGGAAACGAGCAGGCACCCAAAAGATTCGCCCGAAAGAGTTATTGTCCGAAGGAAACCTTCCCATGGGAAACTTGGTCCGTCAGCACGTCTGCTTCTGGTTATCTCATCAAACAAGCCGAGCCGTACTGACTCTTGCTCAGACCCGTTTTATCGGCACCCTGCTGTACTTAGACACATGCTACCCCACGGCGTGCGAGGAAGGGACGCTTGAACAAAAGCCATTCCGCGGCACACGTGGGCCACAGCCCAGTGACCACAAACAGGCGCTTCCGACGGCGAACAACAAACGGCTCGCGAGTTTCCATGGCTGTCACCACCGGCACATCGCATGCCGATGCCACAATCAGCGTAGCCGCCCCAGGTCGTCATAATGATGCACGCGGTGTGGTCTACAGAACGACCGATATGCAGCTATCGCTGCGTGCTCACGCACAAAAGGGCCCGCTCGGGCCTCCATTCAGGCAAGCGCGGTGGAAGTTTTTGTCTCTCCGCGGTACGGAGAGTTGGGGGTGGGCTATCCACATCAGCTCGTCCGCCAATTTCGGAAGAACCGCTTTCTGAACCAACGCCAGCCTCCCACTTACACGCGCGGGCGCTCAAGATGTCATGCATGCAGGAACACATGGAACGCCGCAGGGCGTCCTAAAGGTCCAGTTCCTCCGAGGTCTGTGTGTGTTATTGCCGCGACCACTGTTCAAGCATCCCCCCTCTTCACTCCGCAGCGGGGCGCCCGTGTCCCCAGAAGACGCGGAAGATACAAAGGGGGAAAGTAAACAAAATGAGCAAATACGGCCGGGGTACGATAAACGGAAAGCCAATGCCGCGAAACGCGCCCTATTGACCGATGTCGCCCGTCGCCGAGTGAAATCTTAAAGAAAGAACGCGCCTTGCTTGCGGCAGGCTTACAACTGGCCATTGTGATTTCTTGCCGCGGTCAGCTTTCTTGTCAGTCTTCATGGCCTGAAGCTTAGCAGTTGACTGTCGCCATGTGCGGATCATCTTCTCGGTGATGTCGAAATGACGGCCCGCTGCCCGGCTAAGTTCGTCGTTGGTGAGCAGAAGTTGCATCCAACGTTGGGCAGATTCCGTTGTGCGACGAAGAAGCGCTGTCTTCAAGGCGTCATACGAATTTTCGGCGGGCGGCGTGAGAAGGATGTCACGAACAACGGAGACGTCCGAACTTGTTAGAGCGCCGATGGCGCAGTCGAGCTTTAACTGCTGGGAAGTGATACGATTCCGCCGGAAAAGACACTCGATGGTGGCGAACCAAAGAGCAGGATCTGCCGGCCAGAAATCCGGAAGCTTGACGTTTGCAATATCACAAGCGGCGGAGGAAGCGGCGGCGTCTTGTTGATCGGACATAACTTGCCTCGATGAATGAAGAGCATTGCAGTAGAATCGAAGTGCGCGTTGCTTATCTGTGGAAGGTTGCAGTTCGAAAATGTCCGGGTCACCACTCGTAGGAAACGGAGTGACGTACTCAGTCATGCTACATAGTAATATATTTTCATATATTTACAATGTCCGCACTGGTTAAAACATGGCGATTGGCAGAACGACACTTCTCGCGCGAGCGTCCACTTCGTCGTCATCATCTTCTCTTCCTTGAGCCGATGCCGAAAGAAGTAGACGCTACAAACCAAATATTCTGCTCTTCCCCGTGTCACCCGACACTTGTTCTCCTCTTTTTTCTGTTTCTGTGGTGCGGCGACACTCTTCGTGCGTTCTCTGTGCTCCCGCAGGAAACATAGGGTGCACTAGCTCCAGTGCATCTTTTATTTATTTTGTTTATGTTTGAGCAGTGTCTTAACATGGGTATCATCTCCCTTTACCACTCACATATGGTCACAGCGCGCATGCTTGGTGTTTACCCTTCTGGTGCACAGACTTGAACCAACCTTGCGAGTGGACAGCATTGCTTTGTGGTGTTATTAATGACCTACCAAACTACTCAAACTGGAATCGTGGAAACTAGGGCAGGAGATGAGCCTAGAAAGAAAAGAAAAAGCCATGCTGGTGGCTCATTGCCGAGCGTGTTCTTGACTTTATCCTCATCCTGGAGGCGCAACAGTCACCAGCCCCGTTACCTGCAGACAGGGGTTGCGGCATTCATTCAAGGCGAGATGGCTGTATTCTAATTGCCGTTTTCATAGCAATGTGTCTCAAGGACAGAATTAGCTCTCAGACTTCTCGGGAAGCTCATCTTGGACATTCCTCCACAGGGGCGTCTGCTTCTGCAGGCATTTGGTGTGTGGCGACACCACGGACCCGAGCCAATGGCGGGGGGGTTACGACCCCCTCCCACGCCTCGCCTTGCGTGGCTTAGCCATGTCCGGGGAAAAGGGGATCCTGGGGGTTGAGCCGACGCCGGGTGATTGGACCTTTAAGGCCCCCCGGAAGAGGCAACACACCCCCTTTGGCCCCGGCTTCACGTAGACAGCACCCGCGGACTGACCCACCCAGGGGAAATCGGCAATCGCCTTTTCCTGTCTCTCTCTCCTCATCTTCATCTTTCTCTCTAACTTTCGACCTGTCCTGTCTTCTCCGTTCTTTCATTTGCTTCCAGTTTCCTGGTGTTAAGGGTTAACCATGTGTAATATATCCACTCTTGGGTATATATATTCGGTTATAGTGGTAACATACAGCTGGCGCTCCCAGGACCTGTTTCACAGTTCATGCGGTGTCCCCTTGTTGGGCTTCAAGGTGGGTGGCTGGCGTTGCTGCTGAAATAATAATTATTGAATGGCAAATTCATTTCCTGCTCTACCAGATCATCCCCAAAAACGGGGGCGCACTGAAGAAATCTTTAGATTCTCTGGCCAACAGTTTGACAATTTCACACGATACCATGTAACACATAGTGACCACCCGGAAAAAACCGTGAGGATGATTTCACCATTCCTTGTTTCGAAATGCATCACCAAAACTTTAGGTAAAGGCTATGAGGCGACGAGGTTGGCCAGCAGCGATCTTCTGTTGGAGCTCCGCGACAAGAAGCAGCTCGACAAATTACCGCACTTAATTACTTTTGGAGAAATTCCAGTCACTGTCACGCCTCACCGCACCCTGAGTACAACAAGAGGAGTAATATTTGACAACGACATGATTGAACTCAATGAGGAAGAACTATTAGAGGGATTTAAGGAACACAATGTGGTCAATGTCCAGCGAATTAAGATGAGGCGCGACGGCATAGAAATCAAAACAAAACATCTCATACTTACTTTTGGGTCAAGCGTGATGTCCGAGACCATTGAGGCCAGGTATGGGAAGATCCGTGTGAGGCCATATATACCGAATCCTCGCCGTTGCTTCAACTGCCAAAGATTTGGCCATGGCTCCCAAAGTTGCCATGGGAAAGAGACGTGCGCAAAGTGTGACATTCGTGACCACACAGCAGACGAATGCCGTGAAACTCCCCACTGTGCAAACCGTGATGGCGATCACCCTGCCTACTCCAGATCCCGTGCCATACAGAAAAAAATAAAATAAATAATAAAAGTCAAGGAAAACTTAACATACAGAGAGGCACGGCAGCGTGTCGGATTCATGTTTGGGAACCCATCCTATGCCGGAGTGGTGTGACAGGCAGCGGCACCACAACGGCTTTTGGCGTCTCCTTGTTACGACCAAAATATACGCACAGCCCTTGCATGTCTATCTGCATGCTCCATTATCTACAATAGGGGTGGGAAAGACCCCTATTTATGTGTAAGGTGAACGTCTTGCGTGATACAGTAACCTTTCATTTCATAAGGGAGCAGGTGTTATTATTTAAAACAACTTTGAGAACTTTACTTTTCAATCTATTTCAGCATCATAGGAAATACATGTGTGCGTGAAAATGCCAGCGAGTATACCTGATTTCATATCACGCATTTCTGCCAACTGTCATGAAAGTGCTTTTGCATGCTACAAGTTTGTTGTGAAAAGTTACACGGCAATCCATCAACCAATTGGGCTGTTGGTACATACAGAGATTATTGCGATCCTGAACAGAGTCTCATTTCTTCGGGAAAGGTGTTCCATCCTTCGGTCGCTGCTGTCGCGTGAAGGCTGCTGAAGGCGACGTTTATTCTAGTTTCAAGCCGCTTCACTTTTCATCGAATGCGACACTCGCGTTGTAATACACCTGCGAAACACAGCGTCCATCCAGCGCACGATTTGGGCCAAAGAAATTCAGATAATGCACGGTGGAATTGAGTAGAATAACATCACAGTGGACCATTTCCCAGCAGACTAACTTTTCAAGTGCTCTTTTCTACAGTGGCAGGAATTATTGACCAAGTTATTGACAAATCGAAGAAGCTTTGTCTTGACATACTTCTTACTGCTAAGACACACTACAAGATAGAGTGTCTTTTATGGCTAATCGTATTGGAAAACGGGACTTGGCAAAAAGCAGATGCCTCGTTTTTACAGGACAAGCTTAACCTACTAACGATTGACGACCCCTTCCTGGTTAGAGACTCTGACCGTGTAATTAGGTTTTTACAATGTAACGACAAGGTACAAAAAGCTTTTTCAATTGATGTTAAAGATTTATATTAGTCTCTGCCTCACGATGCGCAGCTTCAGTGCGTTGAGGAACGTATTGATGCTTTTGTGTGGCTTGCCTTTCTGAACGCCTCGGGTGTTTTGGTGGTTGGGTTTCTAGAATTGTTGACGCTGTATCTAGGGTCTACTTATGTTTCTTGGAATGACTGTAGTGGGGAGGAACATTTTATTCAGAAAAGTTGTGTATCGTCATGTTTGGTGCCTGTCCTGAGCTATATCGTTTTAGTGCACAAAGACCATAGAATTCACAAACAGTTGAACTGTTCTTCAGTTAAGGTTTGCAGATTCGTCGATGATTTCCTGCTGATTGTTGATTGTTCGGATGACAATTTTCATTTTGCTGTTCCCAGACTTCTAAGTTGTTCAGTGAACAATTACTGCCCTTTGAACTCACGCATGAATTGCCGTCTGATAACTGCCTAAGTTTTTTTAATCTTAAGCTGTGCATTTCGAGCAATCATTTATGCTGGCAATTCGCACCAACAAGTGGGAAACCGCTTCTGCCTTTTCATTCGGCACATTCGAAACTGGTGAAAAGGGGAATTATTAACGTGTGCCTCATCAACGCCCTTAGGAGGTCACGCCCGAACTCAGTAGATAAGAGTTTCCAAGCGCAGGTCGAGTGCCTGTTAAGTGCCGGTTACCCTAAGGCCCTGTTAGCTGCTGTAGCTGAAAAGCTTCTAAAGCAGATCAGGCAGGGTACGCAAGACAAACCTCAGGACAACATGGTTCCTCGGAACCGTGTTGCAGTGCACCCTTATTTGCACGTGTCTCACAGGCTGAAGAAAATCGGGCAATGCGCTGGCGTCATGGTGGTCTTTTCCACTCCAGAGAAGCTTTCCAAGCTTTGCACGCTTGTGAGGGACCCTCCTTCCAGTCGACCTGAATGGCCCCGTTCAACACAGAGACCCCTTTGTGCCCTGTACCACCAAAGTGGTGTATATGATTCGGCTATCTCGCAGAAAAAAATACTTAGGGCAAACTGGACGGTGCTTGAACGAAAGGTTAATGGAGCACGATAATAAAGTGCACGGTGCTCTTTAAGGCCACCTTAGGATCCATTGCCGAGACTGCGGATGTGTGCCTCTCTTTAGGTATTGCTCGGTGCTGAGCAAGCACCCATCGCAGCTGACATGCGAAATTATCGAAGCATACCGCATTAGAAAGTTAGGGGCAGCTCGTGTGTTAGTTCCCCTTCAGTAGCCCTATTACGGAAAGAAATTACATATTTGAACGGTGATCATTAAATACGTTGTCTTCGCTTCTACTGTACCAGCATCTTAAAAATGAATTGGCATCCCTTCGTCACCGACACGTGTTTTTTTTGTCACTCCATCTACGCATGTCGCCTCACTACATATACATGGGCTGCGTTTCCGCAAATAAAGGTTTTTGAAAGTCAGCGCTGTGTGTGTCCTCTTCTGTTGTCCTGGTGTCTTGCGCATTGTAGTTACTTCAGTTATGTTGACGATGGTGCTGTTGTTAAGGTACGCGTGCAGAGGGAAACTGCACTGTAGAGGGCGCCACCTGTACGCCTTGCAGCAAGTGGCCATAAGATGGCGCTACAATCCTCTGAAAGCACTGTATATATATGGGGGGCTTTGGGGAGAGGGAATAAAGTTTGTTTTGGTTTCTGCTTGCCAGTAGTCCGCCTCGTCCCTCAGCTGGGGCCTGCACCGAACATGGTGTCAGAAGTGGGATACCACAGTTAACGCTGACATGCCTGACACGGAATCTATCCCCACCGAGGCCACCGAACCAAAGGTGCACATCGTTCACGCTGGCACATCTGGCCAGGCCTTCACGTTTTCAAACCCATCAGAATGGCCAACATGGATTTTGACGTTCAAGGATTACACTTTCGTTGCCTGCCTCCATAACGCCAGCGACGAGGCCCAGGTACGGACACTTCTTTAGTGTATGGGACCGCAAGCAGAACCATTCTTTCGTGTTTGGGGGTGTCAACACAGGAGGTGCTTTCTTTCACTGCCGTTAAAGAAAAGTTGGACTTGCACTTTGTGCATCCCGTAAATTAGATATACGAAAGTCGTCGTTTCCACCTCTGTGGATGACTTTTCTTACGGGATTGCGCAACCTGGTAAAGCGCTTTGGCTACAACAGCCCACTCGTCGAGGACTGCCTTGTTCGCGACAGATTCGTCGTAGGCATCCTTGACGAGAAACTGTCTGATCAATTGTGCCGATACACAAAACTTGCCGTTGATGAAGCGCTGTGCCAAGCCCGCATACACGAAGACGCAGAAAAAAAGCAATTATCATGCACTATATTTACTATTTATAACGCTCTTGCCGAAATGCTAAACTGACTCAGCTCGGCGAAACGATACGCCCACTTCTTCGCCACGTTTTCGCGACCATTGTGAGCACCCGGCTAGGTTATCTTGTGGCTTTTGTGGACGACAGCGTCACTCTTGAAAGGACTGCCCGGCCAGAAAATCAGTTTGCACTAAGTACTGTAAAAAAGCTAGGGCATTTTGCTGAAGTGCACATGAAGAAGAAGAGAAGTGAGCTACTGGGTTTGTCATGAGTAAATGGGGCCCAAAAACACAGGCCAATAGGCGAAACGGAGAGATCGGCGAAGTGGTGCGGGAAAGCACGCGCCGCAGACACGTCGACGTTCATAATTGGTGGACAGCGGGCTCGCGGCACGCGACCCGAGCAGCGATCGCTGATGGAGGAAGGCTGAGCTGGCACTCTCTGCGTGGCACCGGTCGACGAAGGGTGCCTGGCCAGCTACGGACTGGTGACGAGGAGACAAGGGCGTCGGGCTCCGGGGTGCCGCCGATCTGGCTTACGATCGAGCACGGACTTCGGAGTGGCAGCGGCCGAAATTCAACAGGTCCCGGTGTACCCGCAGCGCTCCACCTTCGCCGGCAGAACGGGACGACCAGAAGAATCGCTGCAGAGGGCCGGTCTTTGTTGGAGATCGAGCATCACTTAGGAGGAGGCCTAGGCTAGGCCTAAGCGGTGATCCGTCACGTCACAGGAGAAGCAAGGCGGCGGACAAGGACGGACCTTGCGTGAGCGGCAGCCACCACTAGCAGCATCTGTCGACGACAGCTACGAGGACACGACACACCGAGAGAGCATCGACTCTGAACCGCACCGCGTCGAATGCAATGTAAGAGCGTCCAACTACACTTTGAGCGGCGGGCAGCTAACGCAGACTTAAACGCGAGGCCCATGGTTGAGTGACTCCCGTTGGAACTGCGCCCAACGCGGAGGATTTGTAGTTAGGCTGTTTAGGTTGTTAACTTGGTAACATTTAGGTTCTCTCTTTGTGTGCAAATTGTTGTTTTGATCATTTTTCATGTTTTGATGTTCGTTTTATAAAGTAACGTCTTTGGTTTTGGTTAACGCCTCACGCCATACGTCGTCTCACTCTCTCTCAATCCATCGGAGCAAGCGCTCTCGAGATCCTCTCACACTCGTGACAGGGTTCCATCGTACTGCACAACATGGATTCACGACGGGCAAGATACATAGACCTACTCGTGAACGGGCACATGGCTGAGTTTAAGATAGACTCTGGCGTGGAAGTGTCTGTTGTCTCGCTGTCTTTCCCAGGCCAACTGCATGTGCTGGATGGTGTTGAAGGGGAAGTCTTGGGCCTTGGCGAAGAGAGTCTGCATGTTTTTGGTACCTTTAAGGCAACCTTACAGTGGGGTGATAAGTCCACAGTGCAGACCTTGTACGTTGTTGAACATCAGCGCACTCACTTGCTTGGGCTCCCTGCAATTGAAGCCCTTGGTGTCGTTCACTTCCTGGGTTCTGCCGAGTGCGTTCGTTCTCCCACAGCCAAGATTTTTCAAGGGTTGGGTAAATTTCGGCAAGCCGAATATCGCATTCGCATTAAAGCCGGTGCTCGTCCATTTTCCTTGGGCTTGGGCGCCCCAAGGCGTATTCCAATTCCTTTAAACGACATTGTCAAGAAAAAGCTGGATGACTTGGAGCCGCAGGATGTCATAAGGAAGGTAGAGGTGCCAACTGACTGGTGCTTCGGGCTTGTAGTGGTCCCCAAGTCATCAGGTGGCTACAGAATCTGTGTTAATTTTACAAAGCTGAACGAAGTAATTGAAAGGGAACGCTTCATTTTGCCGACGGTGGAACAGATCCTCGGCAAGTTAGGTGGAGCTCGAGTATTCTCCAAGTTGGACGCGCAGTCTAGTTTCCACCAGGTGAAGCTGCCAGCCAACAGCCAGAACTCACGACACTTATAACACCGTTCGGCTGGTACTGTTACAAGAGGCTCCCTTTCGGTATCGCCACGGCACCAGAGTATTTCCAGCAGTTAATGTCGAGGGTTCTTGAGTGCTTGCCTGAGGTCGTGAACTTGATTGACGACATTCTAATCTTCGGGAAATATCGTCATGAGCACGACAAGCGTCTGGCTGCAGTCCTACGTCGCATTGAGGAGGAGGGTGTCACCCTTAACGAAAAGAAGTTCGCATTTCGGGTCAGCTCAGTCAAGTTCCTCGGAGTAGTGATTGGGGCGGATGGGATCTCGCCAGACCCGGACAAGGTGAAGGCTGTCAGGGATCTGCCGCCACCGACCGACATCAGTGGAGTACGAAGATTGCTGAGAATGACCAATCATGTCGCACGGTTTATACCTCACTTATCCGACGTTAGGGAGCCCATTCGTTTCCTCCTAAACAAGAACAGCACCTGGAGTTGGGGTCCCAGTCAAGAAAAGGCCTTCTCGTGCCTCAAGCTGCTGTTGAGCTCCGACACGTGCATGGCCAAATACGATTCGTGCTACCACACTGTAGTATCCGCGGATGCCAGCTCCTACGGTCTGGGAGCGGTACTGCTACAGGACCAGCCTGAAGGTACTCGAAGGCCTGTAGCATATGCTTCAAGGGCGCTTACTCCGACAGAAGCGCATTATAGTCAAACAGAAAAGGAAGCTCTTGCAGTGACTTGGGCCATTTCACAGTTCGACCAGTTCCTTTGCAGCCTAAGCTTCGAAGTAGAGACAGATCACCTTCCTCTGGTCACCCTTTTGGGTAACAAGGACCTAGAACTCGTGCCACCTCGCATACAACGAAAGCGGATAAAACTGATGCATTATCAGTACGTGGTAAAATGTGTGCCTGGAAAGCACTTAGCGACAGCAGACACTTTGTCCCGAGCTCCCTCTGATATGCCAGCTACTCGCATAGTAGACACCCTGGAGTTGTTAGTCAATGAAGTGTTAAAGGAATTACCGCCTCTCGTAGCAAGACGGCTAGAGGATGTCCGCATACACCAAGCCCAACATGGAGTCTGCTCTGCAGTCATGATGTACTGCGTGAAAGGATGGCCTGACAAAAAGAAGGTGCCTCTGCATATCACTCCATTTTGGAAGGAGAGGGACAGACTGAGCATATATGACGGCGTCCTTCTGCTGGACCGGCGACTTGTCATCCCTTCAGCCTTGCGCCAGGACATTCTCGCTCTCTTACACGAAGGACATCAGGGAGTACGCCGCTGTCGAAAACGGGCCAGGGAGTCGGTCTGGTGGCCTAATTGTAACAGTCATGTTGAACATATGGTGACCCAATATGCGATATGTGCCGAGGCTCACGTTCAGTGTTCTGAGCCTATGTTGCCTACGGTTACACCCGACAGGTCATGGCAACACCTTGGCATCGATCTGTTTCAACTTAGCGGGCGCGATTACGTCCTGATTGTTGATTAATACTCCAGGTTTCCCAAAGTAGTCTCCGTGGTGTCCTCCGTGGTGTCCTCCACGGCGTCAGCAGTCATCTTAACAATCAAGAGCTGCATTGCCCGTTTTGGCATACTGGACATTGTCCGGACCGGCAATGGACCGCAGTTTGCGGGCAATGAATTCGCGGAGTTTGCGCGGTCGTACGGCTTCCGTCACGAGACCATCAGCCCGAGGTACCCCCAGGGCAATGGAGAGGCAGAGCGCATGGTGCGCGCGGTGAAAGACTTGCTCTTCAAAGGTCCTGATCCCTACCTTGCCCTGCTGTCGTACCGTGACACGCCCGGTCCCAACGGCATTTCCCCGGCCCAAGCCCTAACGAGAAGGCAATTACAAACTCGTCTCCTGAAACTACCGGAACAACTGATACCGTCATTACCATGCCATACGAGGTTCAGGGAAAAGGACTCGTGGAACAAGGCACGAAAAGCAAGGAACTACGATCTCAGTCATGCTTCAAACCAATTGGCCCCTCTGAGTCCTGGAGGCTACGTATGGGTCACTGACACCTGCTGCAATGGTGAGGTACTCTCACAGGCTCAGCGTCCACGGTCCTACCTTATTCAGACCCCCAGAGGCATCCTTCAGCGGAACTGTCGACACCTGGTTATTCATTCATCGGAAGCGACCCCAGCTCAACTGGTAGCTTCTCTGCCTGTCCCTCCCGAGATCTTACAGCCTGCAGCACCTCCTGAAAATCCAATGCAGCCAGAAGTAACGCCGCGCAAAATGTGACACAGATTCGCAGCGGCTGTATAGTGAGACCACCGCGACGGTTGGACTTGTAGGTGAAAAGGAGGGATGTAGAGAGCGCCACCTGTACGCCTTGCAGCAAGTGGCCATAAGATGGCACTACAATCCTCTGAAAGCACTGTATATATATGCTTTGGGGAGAGGGAAAAAAAGCTTGTTTTGGTTTCCGCTTGCCAGTAGTCCACCTCGTCCCTCGGCTGGCGGCTGCGCCGAACATGCACTGTACTGCATACAAAACCGTGGTCACTGCGACCATGGATGGCAGCAATGTAGCTCCAAATGTATGCACGTGCTCGTGGCGCACAGAGTTTGGAAGGATACCATACTGTTTGCAACAACTGCGGTTGCTGTCGGCATGATCACATGGCAGCACCATGACACACTCAAATAGCGCTATCATCCAATCTTCAATGAGTCAAAGCAGTGCTGCTTTCTGCCTGCAAAGAAAATTGTGGGGGACCACAAATGGCAGTAGTGCTGTTGTGAACACATGAAATGAAAACCTGCTACTCAATGGAGCATTTCCAGACAAAGCTACGCTCTGTATTGTGGCGATTATCTATGGCAGCTGCGCAGCACAGAAGGCACGCTGCCATTGTTCAGCTGTAGATGGAAGGCAATAGAGCCATAAAATGGCTCAAAGCGTTCCAGCTTTCCAGTCGTTTTCTAATGGCAGACAGTTTGGTTGGCGTCTAATGTAGCTCATGTGATGCACACTCATGGTGCTCTCCGCTTGACATGCTCGAAAGGTATTGTGAATAACACGTGTGCAGCCAGGTTCGCCTAGTGAGCGAGAGTGTGATGCCATGAATATTATTACATGCTTTTGAGGAAACTAGAGTGCAAGTGATAATTATATATTTTGCAAATGTGTGGTCTGTAGGTGAAATTCTGCAGCATTGAAAACGAAGCACATCAACAGGGTTGTAGTGGATTTGACACAGTGGGCGAGTGGCGTGCCGTGCCAGCTTCGCTAAGAGGTGCTGTGGTAAAGGCAGGAGTGAGCTTGTGTGTGTGAAGGAACTAAAACGGGTTAGCAAAAGGGCTCCAAAATCATAGAAGGAGGCAGAAAGAAATAGGAGGGTGCTTTATGTCATGAAATTGAAGCCAGCAGGGGTGGCCCAGCCGATGACTGAAAGGTAAAGGTCATGGAGAATAGGTCAGAACACGCGGCCATGTAAATTCCGTACTCGAGGTTCCTGAACCGTTCTGAACTACCACTTTGATGCCATGTGCAAGATCGCGGACATCGAATTGTGGCGTGTCCTCGAAGGCAGAAGTTTTTTCTGCCAATCATATCTCTCTCAAAGAACACAAAGTCGAAACATCAAAAACAGTCGCTTTTTGCCACAACGGAACTAAAGGGAGGTGCGAATACACGCGGCATCTCTCTGCTATCTGGCTTTCCATCCTTGGGCTGGCTCGCATCTGTACGACGGACAGCATCAGGTGGTTCCAAGGGTATTTCACGCACACATCGTTCCGCATTTCATTATATGGTGTGCACTACTTACCCCTGAACACTGACATTGCAATAATAATGCTCACATACACAATGTTTGATGATAATTCAGTGATCGGTGACCAAGAAAATTTTTCAAAACTCAAAAACACATACAATGACATTTTGGCTCCCGTACAACAGCCTTGTTTACAATAGAAATGAAGGTTGGGATGGTTCAGTTATGTCGGCTTCAAAATGTGACGTAGAGAGTGTGCTTACGCGTGCAGAAAATTGCCACCATTGCAATTAAGTGTGTGCTTCGGGGTCTGGATTGTCAGTGATTCAAGAAAAAGCCAAGAAGTCCAGTTCTTTTTTTTTTTTTGTCAATAATCTTAGCATTGTCCCATCATGGCGGGCCACTACAGTATGTACAAACACAACATTCAATGGAACATTCTTTTTTCTTGCGTCATTCTTGTGCTGCTAAAGTCTTTCTTCAAAGTTGCCTGTCTCACCGACATAACTTCGATCGTAGTCTGCGCATGGGACGTTATAGATAACGCTTAAGAATTTTTCTTTTAGCAGCTTATCCTTCACATATACAAGGGAGTGCCTTAACTTTCTGGTTGGCACATGTGCTACCTGTCCACTGTAGGAGCGTAAAATACATGTCAAATGCTCCGCCGATCCCAAGCACATGCGTTACAGGAGCACGAGCTCTTGGGAAGCGCAGGAGCCCGTGCCTCATGCCAGGACGTGCTAGCTGACATTTTCGCCGTGAAATGAAACATTGTTGGCCTCCGACGCGAAAGGGAGAGCATCCAATGCGGTTGTCAGTGGTTGCACCAGCTCGCCTGCGGTGCACATGTAGTGCATGAGGAGCGTCTGCTATAGCGCTCCGATTGCCAGCAGCACCACTGCTGCATGCATTGCGGAGGCCATGGAGAGCTGAGATGGCAGACTAGCAGGTATTCTAGGGACTACACTTAGGACGCGCACCGATGCCACCAGGGGGAACATGGTGCTGCCGCTTGCCGCATGGTAGCGGGTAGCTGCGGCTGCACCGGTAGTCGGCCTTGCCACCGCTATTGCCGCTGTGAGCAGGTCTCTTCGCCTGTTTTAGACTGTTCATTGAGGCCGAGATGCAGTTAGCAGCGAAAAAGACTGAACGTTGGTGTACTCAGTGTCTGGTTGTGACACAGGGCACAGATAAACATAGGAAAAGCTTCTCTCTTCTGTGCTTCTGCCTGCAAAGAACCGTTTCATCTGAGGGTCGCAGGATGGAATCATGGCCGCTTCCGCGACATTTCGATGGAGGCAAAATGTCGAGGCCCGTGTCTGTCAGTGTACGTTAACTCCAGGTGGTCGAAATTTGCATAGCCATCCATTGCACTGTCTGTCATAATCATTATGTGGTTTTGCAATGTAAAATCTAGGAGGTTATTATCATTGTTATGCAGGTCAATAGTGCAACACAGAGAAGCGCAGTGAGAGGGTGTCCATCGGAAGCTGGCAAATTTGTCTTCATAGTGGCCGTGCCCATTTCTTGTGAATTGATGATGTAGAGGACTGCTTTGAAAGTGATTAATTTGTCATTTCCATAAATTTGAATCAATTAAAAAATAGCCTCTGTTGGAATGTCCCTGTGACTGTATATATTGCAATGTGTGCGCAGAGCTGGAAATCCACTACTCTGCACCAGCGCAGAGAAATGGAACGAATGGACGTGCTGCTTCTGTGTTGCAACGAAGACTGTTGCAGCTTGGCAAGATGCGCAGTGAACTAGGTAGGTGCACATTTTTTCATGTAACCAGTTCTGTATTGTCATACTCTGCAAGAGACAAACCATCCGGACAACCTCTTTGTGCGACTGTAGAATTTCTGCGATTCGCTCTGATGCCCCTGAAGAAGTAGGATAACATCGCCAGGGTGCAGTTAACAAAAGAGCTTCACTGCTACTATACAAGGACTGCACAGCAAGCATAACTCGTTTGCTGGGCTAGTTGTTACAATACTGTGGATGTGAACAATCTTCCAGTCAACTTTTCTGCAGCGAAGCAGCTTCTCGTTCTGAAAGAGGCTGCGTTTGAGGGCTTTTGCTCCTAAGTCTTGTTGCCGTTTTTTAAATGCGGAGCATTTCTTAGTCGCAAGATGTCGCGCATCGGCTTCGGTGGCCGGCGGCGCCGTCCACGCCCCCACTGCGCATGCTCGGCTCGTCTCGTGCCGGCCCAGGAAGACACCCGCAAAACTGTCGCTCCAGGCGGGCGTTCAGCAAGCCGAGCATGCGCAGTGGGGGTGCGGACCTCTCCCCCGTACTCCTCTCCCTCGAACGCGGGCGATGTGTATATAAATGGCGGAGCGCACGTTCGGAATTCAGTCAAGGGCGTCTTTACTTGGCTTTCGCTTGACTTGACGCTTTGCTCAAGAATAATAAAGACGAAATAACAATTAAGCATTCCCAAACCATACCTAATTACGCAACATTCACGCGATACTCCCACCACTCTGCGACGCATTTACTCGAGTTCCCCCGTGGGAAGATGCGGGCGTCCATTTTTTCCTCAGCCTTCGTCTCGGAAGACTTTCTTTAAAGGTGCCTTGAACCACCCCTCAGGTTTAGTTTTGAAAATGGCTGGGTATGTATTGAAAGCCTCTCAGAAATTTACAGCCGAAATAATTTTTCAAAAATGTCTGTTTGGAGCGAAGATATTGAGACCGGAAAACGTCCCTTTAAAGTTTTGTCTCAACAGTGCAGAATAGAGACCATATAGCTCTTGTGGGCAACATCGAAGAAGCTTTACGTCACCAGGCTTCAATGTTTTATCAGAGTGGCTGGTTGAAAGTGCACGACTGCCGAGGGCTACTGGCAGCACACACTTGTTGCCACCTGCTCGCTGGGCTCGGCCACGTGCCCTCCCGATCACTGCATTTTTTTGTTCCGCCGAAGCTTTGTTTCCATTCATCACACATGTTTAGGCTCGGGTGTGTACACACTTACCTTTATCAGTGCGCTGCTTATCATCAATGTTGCACATGCTACAGCATCAGAATAAACTGCGCAACTACGACAGCTAATCCGTACGTGGGGCAGACTGGACGTTGCTGTAACACTAGAATAAGGGAACATCTGTCCAGCCTGAAAGGTCGCCCTAGTACGCATTTGGCCATGCATTGTAAGGAATGTGGGTGCACACCTCAGCCTGGAGGCACTGGCTTATTGTTTAAACACCGCAACAAAACCGCGAGGGAAATAGTAGAAGCCTTTTGGATTCATAGACTAAAGGACAAGTGCATCAGCCATCCTTCGGTAGCCTTATTAGATAAGGAGATTTCGATGTTGTCTGCTCATCTTCAATGACGTGTTCTTTTCATTTTGCCAGTGGTTGTGCATTTGACGTGTTTCTCAGTGAATATATGCGCGAATGGTGTGCGGATGGTATTTCTTTTTTTTTTTGTGAGTGTAAGCGTGTGTGGACGCGATGACCTGGGGGAATCTAGTATACAGTGATTATATGCGTGGATGGTGTGATCTCTGGAGGAATGGCGCAGACCAAGTTCAATCCACCTTGTGCTGTCTAACGTAAAATTAATCATTGATTAGTTATTGTAGGCGGGTTAATGATCCTGTTGGGCTCGAACGTGAGACTACTATGACTCGAAAGGAAGACCATGACTCGAACCCATTGGTGTCAGTGGATAAATGGGGAATAAAATGCTTTCAGCTGCAGTAAGACTGGTGGATTACTTTAAACTGTGAATAGACTCTAATACCCCAGTCACACGGGCATACCAAAGCTTCTTTGACGTAAAGGAGCATAGCGGCTTCGAAGGAACATTAGCTCAAGGGAGCTGAGTCGGTGCTACACGGTTTCCGTTGAAGCTTTTAACAAAAGCCACAATGTACGCTTGGCACTCCTATCGCTCCGAAATGAAAAAAATAATACGACTCCGATGCCCCCATAAATTAGTTGTGCGTGCTTTTTTCTGCTTTTTTATCAAATATTTTGTTTTTGGACACTAATAAAACAAAGTGAACACCTAAAGGTAATGGAAATAATTTGCCAAACACGGATGTAGTGGTAGCAGTGCGCCGCTGTGTACACCGTATTTCTTCGGCTATGCGTGTGTGCTTCGATTCCGTTTTTGTTGCTGTTCTCGATTGTTTTACAATCGCAAAGTCTCCAAACATGTGCCACAAGATACTCAGCATGTGAGGATCAAATATTCATCGCAGCGCCCAGTTTAGCACCATGTGCCGAATATTCTGAAGGAAAAAATGCTCTCTGGTGTCGCCTTATGCCGATAACAACATTCAAATATTTAGCTGACGTTTGACCAACAGCTAGAAATGCACCGGCACATGACGCATGTTCTCGAATGTGCAGTAGAAAAATGTGTCACCGGCGGTTGGTACGGAAAAGATATGCCAAGGACACCTCGGCCTGCAGCAGACAAAATCTTGGCACCCAGCCCCAGCTTGCCACACTACCCCAGCAGCTGACCATAACGTCACCGCTACAGTGCACCTGCCCTCAAGCTGTGCGATTTTCGGGCGACATATGGCAAGCTGTGTCTATCAGCAGAACTTTTATGGTTTATAACTTCTAAGATACTGTGAAACGTGCTTTTTATTAAATAAAAGCGCGTTGGATTGGCTCCAAGGTAAAACATGTTTTTCTGCCGTCTTCCACCTGCGAATGAGGGTAGTCCTTTACAGCCTCAAGGGACAAACGTGGACTCCCTCAGCTCGAGCTCCTTTCAACTAATGCTCCCTCCGCACGGCCGTGTGACAGCGCGCCCGCTCCTTTCGAGTAAAGAAGCTTTAGTTCAAAGGACCTTGAAAGTGCCCATGTGACAGGGGTATAATATGCACTAGTTCAATTTTAACAGCAAAGCTGTTTAAGCTGTTGGTGAAACGAAAATCCGCAGAAGACCCAAAGCCAGTTTAAGCTTCCGATGACTAGCTAGGTAAGGCCTAATTAAGCTAAGTATAATCGAACACGGATATATCGAACTCGAAGGGGATCGCGAATTAGTTCGATATATGAAAAATTCGATATAAAAAAATACAGGCTTACAGCGGGCCATCACCTACAATAGGCGCATTCAAGAATGACAACTAATTCCGCACACACGCCGCAACAGAATGTTTTATTTGCGTGAAAAAAAAAATCGCTTATCTTGGCCTGCTTCTTCGTTTTCGAAACGAAGTTGAAGACTCTAGTCTCGATCTTATCAAAGCTGTCCAGGTGCGACAGCCCGGTTCCCTCCATGTCGCCACAACAACGGCGAATGACGCCGAACGCTGCCGCCACTTCAGTGGCGTAGTACGCGCGTGTAGCCACCGCCTCATCCGGACGATCCTCCTCGTCACTTGAGCTGTCGGCCTGGGCATCCTGGGTCCCTGCGACCCAGGATGTCCTCGTCAGCGAGGCTTGCAATGGCCTGAACATTGCAGTCCGCTTCCACGAAATCGTCCGCAGACACTTCGGGTGGAACGGCTGCCGGTAAGAGGGACTGACAACTCGCGAAGCGCGTCGTCTATGCGCTCGTCGTCGCCGTCTTCACCGGTTTCCGCAAGTTCCGCTGTCTCGAAGCCTGCCTTGCGGAAGCAGTTGACCACTGTGTCCGTCTTCACGTCTCACCAGGCGCCCGTCATCATTTGTATGGCACCAAGAAGGTCAACCTTCAGCTCAGTGCCCATGCGGAGGTTGACCAGCAGCCTATCAAGGAGTCGCCTCCTGTAGCCCACCTTGAAGGACTTGATGATGCCCTGGTCAAGCGGTTGCAGCTTCGCCGTCGTGTTGGCCGGCAAAAAATTCAGCTCGATGTTTTTGAGCTCGCAGGTGGTGTGGTGGGCCGAGCAGTTGTCCACAAGAAGGCAAACGCGACGCCCCGACTTGCCCAGCTCGACGTCCCACGCTTACAGCCATTCCGTGAACAGCTGACGCGTCATCCCTGCCTTCTTGTTTGAGGCGTAGCGGACGGGGAGCTGCTTACAGTTCTTGAAACAGTGCGGCGCCCTTGCTTTCCCGATCACAAAGGGCTGGAGCTTCCGAGACCGATCCATGTTGGCTGCCAGCAGAACGCTCACGCGAACTTTACTCATCTTGCCCCCGTGACACGTGCTACCACGGACGTCAAGAGTCTTGCTCAGCAACATTTGCCAAAAGAGACCAGTCTCGTCGGCGTTGAAGATCTCCGCGGGAGAAAACTTCGCGGAGATTTCCAGCCACTCCTTCGTCATCCACTGCTGGATGCCCTGGCTACTGACGGCTTCACTTTTGCCAGAAATGGTTTTGCCAACGATGTTGTAGCGCTTAAATCGGTGAAGCCATCTGGTGTTGTCGGCGAAGTTGTCTTCACCGAGTGCAGCAGCAAACCATTTCGCCTTGGCCATCAGCATTGGGCCATCCACCGGAATGTTCTTCGCGCGTACTTCTAAAAACCAGGCATAGGGTGCCTTTTCTACATTCCCGTGGACAGGAGAGCGCACACGACAGGCTCCCAACGTTCGCTGCTCCGTAGCCTTGATATCTGCCTTGTTCTTCAACAAGGTACTCAGAGTGCTCCGTGGTATCCCGAAGTCGTCCGCGCCGGTCGAACATTTCTCGCCCGCCTCAACACGCTGAATAGCCTTCAGCTTCGTCGCAATGTCAAGGGTCTTGCGCTTCTTGACGCTGGCCATAGCTACACGAGAAGTCGACAATTCAAGGAGTCCGCTGCGGCTTTGCACACCACGCATGCAAAAGAGGAATGCTGCACATGCGGTGGTACGCAGGCGACGCGACAACGGAAGTGGACTCCGCCAACAAAGCGCTCGCGAGGCGATGGCCACCTGCGAGGGCAACAGCAAAAGGCGCGAGCTGTGGTTGGCTGATCAAAACTCGCAAAACAGCAACAAAAGATAAAAGAAAAGGCGAAAGGAGGAGGACGTCGGCTCCTTCATTCCTGCTCTCCGAGCCGACGTTTACGCGGAGAAAGCATGACAGGGAGAGAGAGAAACCAAAAAAAAAAGAAGAAAAAGAAAGCCGTTCCGCAAGTCGGAGACCGTGCAGTCCTAGCCCTCTCGCCCTTATGTTTTTTGGAGCGTTTCGGTTGTCGGCGGAGGCGTGGTGCCGCGCGGAGGTCGCCAGGCGCTGCGAGTGCCAAAGTGCAACTTCCAACTCGCGCGCGGAGCCGCGCTGCCGTGGAGGTCACGGGGCGCGGCGAGTGCCAAAGCGCACCTTCCAGCTCACGCGGCGTTCGATATATCCGAAGGTGGGCAAAAATACCGTTCTATATAAACGTGCGAATTTCTATACTTTTACAAAGGATTTTCAAGGGGTAAGTTATAACTTACGAGTTCGATATACCCGAAAATTCGATATATGTGGGTTCGATATATCCGTGTTCGACTGTAATTCATTCAAGCCTACTTAAAACTAGTCTTGTGAAGCCAAATTTTGTCAGGACGAATTAAGCCAAACTTCACTTCACTTTATTTTCCTTAAAGACCTCACATTGGAGGTATTACATAAGGGTGGGGTTTACACAATTTTTATATCGAATAGTGGCTACATACATTTACAGTCAAGCCTCGTTAATACGTAGTTGGCCGGGAATGACGTTTGGGTACGCACTAAGCGATGTACGAATTAACTGTCAGTGCCGGTTTAGCGGCTACTAACCAGCCAAAAATGAACGTCACGAACCCCATAAACACACTCACGCACACACAGGCACGCAAGCTTTATTCAAAGGCAGGCAGCACAAAAATCTGTTATTTTCACTTGCCGCCGTGGTGGCCTCGCCGCGACGACGGCATCTCAACTCAACTGAATTGCACAGGTTTTGCGACGGCATCAAAACCTGTGCAATTCAGTTGAGCTGCGAAAGTTAGCGCTTTCTCAGTAAGAAGCGGTCCAGTGACAGGCAGGTTCATGCTCCGCGCCTCCTTTAACCAAAGAAGCAGGGCCTTTTCCACTTCGGGAAACGCAGAGTCTCTGATGCGGCACCTCTTCAGATTGCTGCCTGTGCCGCCCCTCAACTTTTCGCGAGCGTTCCATATCCCGCACGCAGTCGTCAGATGCAAGTCCTTTTCACGGGCTACCGCAGATTTCTTCGCTCCATTTTCAATGGTGCGAATGATTTCCAGTTTTTCCTTAACACTCAAAACGCGATACTTCGGCATAGCAGTCCTCACGTGCGAATTAAATCGCACAACATGCGCACCAAACAATAAAAAAAAAATACGCCGTGCGAAAGACCGTTGTTAAAGAACACACCACTGCGCAAAACACCACTGGCGGATACGGGAGAATGAAAGAAGAGAAAGAAAAAAAGGAAACGTGGCGGATCCCAAAAGTCAGCGAATTCCCCTACCCTCAGCCGCTGCAGACTAACAAAAACAAATCTCGTAGGCCATAAAAACAAAAAATACGTTAACGTGGCGATCTCGAAGGCCATGCTTTTGCGCGCTTTGATAAGCAACAGCCGTACGAACAGAAAATACGTCAACGTGGCCATGTTTTGACGTCACTATCGCTGCAGTTTACCAATCTCAAAGGCCATATTTTTGCGCACTTCGATCGGCAACAGCTGTACGAACAGAGAATACGTCAACGTGGCCATGTTTTGACGTCACTATCGCTGACAATTTTAGTCCGGTCGTCGCCGCTCGTGAATCGAACGTCTGCGCAGGTGAAATTTTGCCGATTTTCTGCCTGTGAACATATAAAAATGGTACGTACTAACCGTATGTAATGCAACAAGCGACTACGGCTTAAGCGGTGAGCCAATACATGGGGTTCAATGGGGACTGGGTGGGGGAATCTTCGCGACTACGTTTAAACTGGAGTTACACATTAAGCGGGTACGTATTAACGAGGTTTGACTGTATTGAATCACAGCAAATTTTAGTTTATCAGAAAATGATGATGAGCAGGTGGTTTCGACGATATGGCGGGGGAGGCTGTTCCAGTCAGCTGATGATCGACAAAAGAAAGATGCAGAAAAAGTGGTAGTGCGGCTGTGTGGACGAGTAACTTGAAGGTGGTGGCCTGTGCGCAGCGATGTGCGCAGAGGCAGCAAGATGCAGCAAGCTGTAGAAAAACTTGTGAAAAAGGATTAATGAATCAATGCGGCGACGGGATGATAGCGTGTTTAAACCAATCTGTGCTTTTAGCAGTGATACGCTGGTGTTATAAGAGTGTGATGATTGAATGAACCTTACGGCACGATTCTGAATGGCTTCTAGGGCACTGATAAGGCATGTTTGATGAGGTGACCAGATGGGAGAAGCGTATTCTAGCTTCGGGAGCACGAGTGACTTATATGCTAGAAGTCTTACGTGACGTGGTGCATGACACAGATGGCGTTTTAGGAATCCAAGGGTTTGGTTCACTGAGGCAGTAACGTGTGTTATATGAGGCGACCAGTTTAAGTTATGTGAAAGGGTAACACCAAGGTACTTAAATGTATCCACTCTTTCTAAGGAAGTGTTACCAATAGTGTAGGATGTGTGTAATGGCTGAAGATAACGAGTGAAACATATTACCTTGCATTTGTTGGCATTGAGGGACATCAACCATTCGTTGCACCAATCTTGAACATTGTTAAGGTCATCTTGCAAAGCAGCGTGATCAGCATTGTTAGAGACTGTACGGTAGATGACACAATCGTCTGCGAACATTTGGATTTGAGAGGCAACATGTAGAGGCAGGTCATTAATATAAACAAGAAATAATAGTGGGCCTAAGACGCTACCTTGCGGAACGCCAGATGTTACAGGGAGGGGAGCGGAAATGGAATTGTTGACATGTACTGACTGTGATCGGCTAGCAAGGAATTCCTCAATCCAATGGAAAATGTCGGGATGCAGATACAACTGTGAGAGCTTAAGTAACAGTCGTTGGTGGGGTAACTTATCAAATGCTTTTACGTAATCGAGAAAAATGTCATCTACCTGCTGGTTAGTATCGAGGTTGATGTGTACATCGTGGATGAACATGGCAAGTTGTGTTTCGCATGAGAGGCCCTTGCGGAACCCATGTTGAGATGTGTGAAAAAAGTTGTTGGTGTCAAGAAACTGCATAATTTGCGTGTAGATAACGTGCTCCATTATCGTACAAGGTACACTAGTTAGGGAAATTGGTCGATAGTTAAGAGGAGAGTTTTTGCTGCCTGATTTGTAGATTGGAACTACCTATCCTTCCTTCCAGGCGAGGGGGATGCTACAGGATGATAAAAGACTGCGAGAAGATTAATCTGAAGTAGGCTGCACAGTTGTTCTTCGTGTTTTTTAACAGTTTTGTATTGATATCATCTGCCCCTGATTTCGATGAAAGTTAACTAACTAATACAAGCTTAATTAGGCTATGACAAGCCTAATGAAGCTAAGGCTAATTGATGTCTGTTAAAGGTAAACCATTTAGGTCATAACTGCATCTGGCGTAACTAAGCTTAGCCCAATTGGGACAAGATTAAGTAGTGTCAGACTAATTAGCTCAAGCATAATTGTTATTGCTAGTTAGGTCAAGCCTAAATAGGCTAGGACTAATTAATGCAACACAAATTAGGCTGACCAGTGAAGTCAGACCTAATTATACTGATGGATGCATCAAGATGCTGCTGCTGTGGTCATACGTCAAGTACATTTGGTGGTCTGGGCTCCACACGCAGTCAGGAATGGTCAAAGACAGTCTAAGAAACTGTTCCCACTCGTGCCGGCCTGTATACAAGTGAGGAAAGGCCAGGGTACAAGCCAAGACACACTGAACCCACACAGCAGACCACCACACCCTGTCGCCCGCTCCTGGCTCTCCTATTAAACCCTTCCGGGAGCCAAGAGCAACGTCTACCGAGAATTTCCTTGTGTACTTCCCTCTGCCGACTATCAACGCCGACTATCAACTGAGGCAAAAAAGAAAGACGACGCGCCACTTATCTGCGCATGCTCAGAAATGGTATCGCCACCTGTCAAGCGATTCCACGTGCCTGTCTACGCCAGAGACAAGTTTTAATGCGTTGCCCCGCCACGGTGGTCTAGTGGTTATGGCACTCAGCTGCTGACCCGAAGGTCGCGGGATCGAATCCCGGCGGCGGCGGCTGCATTTTGATGGAGGCGAAATGTTAAGGTCCGTGTGCTGTGCGATGTCAGTGTACATTAAAGAACCCCAGGTGGTCGAAATTTCCGGAGACCTCCACTACGGCGTCTCTCATAATCAGAGCTGCTTTTGGGACGTTAAACCCTACAAATCAATCAATCAATCCCTCTGTCGGGTAGACGTGCAACATTCCTTATTCTTTTAAAATCTAAGTGGTGCAAGCTGCGTCGTGTAGTTGCTCTTTGTAAACATTACTAGATGGCGCTGGCTGTGCACAGTGCCATCTAGGAGTTCGCAAGTGTTGCATTTTTCAAAGCTGAGACCTACTCACAACAAAATGGTGGAGGTGCGGGGTACTGCCGCTTTGGTGACGGCAGTGTGAGGGGAACGATCCACAGGAGTACACTGAGGGATGTGTCAAGATGCTGCTTCCATGATCATACATCGAGTACATTCAGCGATCTGGGCGTGCCACACAGTTTGGATTGGTCAGAGATGATCTAAGACACTGTTCCCGCTCATGCCGGCCTGTACACGAGGGAGGGAGGGAGGGTCAGGGTACATGACAAGACACATCAAACCCGCGCAGCGGGCTACCGCACCATGTCGTCTGCTCCTGGCTCTCCTTTTAAACCCTTTTGGGAGCCAAAAGCTACGTCTGCTGAGAATTTTCTGGTGTAGCCTCCTGCAGGGGTGAGACAGCTGTTCATGTTGCACAGTTTTGATACAATTCCATTTTCCTGCTCCGAGCTGCTCCAAAAGCATGAAAATGGGAAAAGTTGCTACAAACTGCTCCAAAACAGCATGAAAAGCAAGTATTTTTGTGCTCACGTCAGCTTCAATGGGGAAAAAAGCAGAGTTGCACAATGTGCATCGCGTGATTAGATCTTGGGTGTCCGAGATTTGCTGCAGACACTTTGATTTTTGTGTCAGCGTACGTTGACATGAAAATCAAGATATGTGCACCCAATACACGTGAAAGCCATTATCTACATGCAATTGGAGTATATTCCACGGTTAGCTGCCACCACAGTGTTGCAGTACATAGAGGGCACTGCGCTGGTGAAAAGCTCAGATGAGCTTCTTTGTAATGGTGTGAAGCTAGAAAATCTTGATAAAATCCAAAGTGACCTGACTCTCCTGACAAAAGAGAACGCTATTAACCTACAAGAAGTGCTAGGGATATTTCAGAAGCTAAATAAGAAAATCTGCAAAATGTCAAAGCACTGATTGGCGAAATAATGTGAATGGTCTTAACTAAAAGACTATTGCGTGTCGACAATTTTGGTGCAATGAGAATTTCTTTTAATTTTGAGAAGTGTACTGATCTCTGGTTGTGGAAAAGATACTTGACCTGCCTGGGCTGCTCCAAATTCTACTTTTTCAGCTCTTAAGACATGACATTAAATGTTGTGAGCTCCAAATAGAGGTTCTCCTCTGCTTCAAAATGAACATTTTGCTGCCAAAAACTGCTCCCAAGGCTGTTTCTGCTGTCTCAACCTTGCCCCTGTATCAGGCATACGTGCCACTATTCTTTCCTCATTCTTTTAAAACCCAGATGGCGCAAGCTGCGTTGTGTAGTTGCTTTTTCTAAACATTCCTAGATGGTGCTGGCTGTGCTGCAACATGATTGAAAAACAGGTGAATGAACCAACACTGCTGCTAAAAGTATAACAATGAAACTACACAGCTAATCATTTGTACATTGTGTCACAGTACTCATGCAGAGCATTGGAGTACGCATTTCTTCTTATTGCTTCTAAAAATGCCATGAAAGACCATAATTAGCTGCCAGCAAAGAATTATACTGCCAAATTGCCCTCGGAAGGAAGGTGTACCTGAAGCATCATTAGACTTAACTGCTTTGTGAGGCAGCATATGTTCATGCCTTGCTGTTTAATTTGTGTTATTTGCAAATGCTTGTCTTAGCTCATTTTTATGTGAATAATTATTAAGAAAATGACTTTCAGGCCTTTCGTGCTTGGTTCGTTTTTTCTTTTCATTTTTTTCACTTCATTTTATTATACCCCTCAGTGCCAGAGGCATTACAGAGGGGGACTGGTAAAAGTACATACACATACACACAAAAATAAGAAAAAAAGGAACATAAATGTCCAAGAAGAATAGAAACATACACTAAGTTAGAGAAAGCCTGAGTATATATTACTAGCTAAGGATTTACAGAATTTTTCATAATGACTAATGTTGACAACATCCGCGGGGAGGCCATTCCAGTCGCAAGAGGTTTGTGGTAAAAATGATTGATGAAAGTACATAGTAATACATGAAGCGAATCTGACTTTGTCACGATGGTCAGCGCAGTGGGATACATAAAATGGATGGGGGATGAGACAATCGCTTAGTGCAGGATGATGATATATTTTATGCAACAAATCAATGCATGACACATTTCTGCACGCTGATAAAGATGGGATGGAGAGGTATGATTTCATAGAAGCTGTACTTGCAGTGCAGCTTCTATGACCCCGTGTGAATGAAACATGCGGAGTTGTTTTGGACCCTCTCTAGAGCAGTAATTAAGTCTCTTGGGTAGGGTCCCACACCGATGTAGCGTACTCCAATTTCGAGTGAATTTGTGTTTTGATCAAGGGGTAAAAGCACCGACCACACAATAAAAACAGAAACAAAAAAAAAACAGGACGTTTCAGCGCCCGCAGGAGAGCCTTGTTCACAGTGGAAGACGAAAAGTACGATTGGTTGGTTATACACGTTTCAATAGGTCGCACAAGCATCGCGAATACACTTGAGGGAAGTTTCGGTTGAGGGTGGCACTCTGTTGTCTGTATTGTTAAAGATTTTAGATGAAGCCGCGAAGCCAAATTTTTCTCTTTATCAGTGATGTTTGCGTTGTCCCAAGTGATTACATGGCTAGTCGTTTCAGCATGTCCTGCCGATGCATTGGATGCTACATTCTTTTTCTTAACATTATAAAAATATTGTTTCACTCTCTGCTCAAAATTGCGAGTCTCACCCATGTAAGCACGATCACACCCTGTGTAAGGGATGCTGTAAAGAACTCCTGCAGCGTGTCTACCAACCGGGAAAACCGGGAAACCTCAGGGAATATGATTAGTCTGGAAAATCTCAGGGAAAACTCAGGGAATTCGATCAGCTCAAGTACGAAAGTCGCTGTAACGCTGGCTCTAACAATGCACCTTGCGATTGAGTTTATAGCGCAACTGGCAGTAACTGAAGCGATGAGTGCCCCCACCCCCCTTCCTCATCGCTCTCCGTCGCGCGAATCGGCTGCTATATATATATATATATACATATATATATATATATATATATATAGAATCAAAGGGTCACGTTGAAAAAACATAACATTTATTACGACGTTTCGGCCGCGAGACCGGCCTTTCTCAAGCTTCTACTACAAATGGTACGCACAAAGTCTACATGACAGTAACGGGGAAAAGAAAGGCAGGGAGCATGGCTGAAGTTGAAAGGGGGAAAAGACGAAAGGAAGAAAAGGGGGAGGGGGGGCGGTGTATGGAAGAGTGGTGGCGGCCTTGAAAGCCCAAAGATAAAATTAAAACCACATGTTTGACCTATACCGAAGTAGAAGTTAAATGAGGGAAGGTGGAGAAGGAGCGGTTTCGGCGCCGCCGCTTTGAGTCACGGGAGCCGTGCATGTAGCCATCAGCTCAGCCCTCTCCTCAGGGCACAACACGCAGCTCCAAGAAGCGCGACGCATGGAGGGCTAAAGAAAGCCAGATGTAGAAAAACTGAGAGCTGTGGCGGCCTGTAGCAACAGGAAAACTGCCTTGGGAAGTTAGAAGATAAAGGAGATACGGGGTGAGATAAAAGAAAGGAGAAAAAGGAGTAGAAAATGAACGAAAGAAATAAAAGGAAGGGGAGGGGGCGGTGGGCGCGTGGACGCCTGTGTGAGGTGGAGCACAGAAACATTTGCAATACGATGACAGTAAGGTGCACAGTACTGCACAGTACTGTGCATATATATATATATATATATATATATATATATATATATATATATATATATATGTTATATATATATACATGTATATATAATTGGCTTTGGTTGTCGCGTCTTGTCTATGTAAAGTCCGCTGTATGTGTCTGGACGCGCTATGGCGCACACGCGGCCCGTGTGTGCGCCAAGCGTTGTTATATTGTGCGTTTGCTTGCACGCAGTCTTTTCCACAAAAAGACTGTGTGGAGATAGAACGCGCGGCTACACGAAGCTGCGCGCCCTCTCCATTGGGAGAGGACGCGGCACCGATTCTAGACGCCACGCGGTGACGCGTTCTACCGCGTACGTGTGGTTAGGGCAATGGGTTGGGGCTTTGCTTTCTTGCAGAGATAAACACAACTTATTTCTACCTTGGGCGCGTCGTGTGGTCTGCGGCAACGCCATTTGTGGTTTCGGTTTCTCGGCGTGATTGCAACGGAGGCGCGTGAAACTTGATGTTTATCTTCATCGGCCTAGCACCCCTTTGTAGAGGCGGCGGAAGTTGATTTTCATATTTATTGGCGTAGCTTTCAGCTTGTTTATTATCGACGCTTATGATCCGAGGGTCGCGGGATCGAATCCCGGCCATGGCGGCTGCATTTCGATGGAGGCGAAATGTTTGAGGCCCGTGTACTGTGCGATGTTAGTTAAAGAACCCCGGGAGGTCAATATTTACGGAGCCCTCCACTACGGCCTCTCATAATCATAGCTGGTTTTGTGACGTAAAACCCCAAAAATCAATTTTTATCTACGCTTACGAGGGATTCTTGCTGTTCTTGATTACCGAGCTTACTCTGCCCAAGGCAGCCATACGCAGAGAAGGTACCGTGTTTGTGCCAACACAGCTGCTGGTTGCTCCAAGATGGGAACAGAGATGTGTTTTATGTGCGCAGACTGCGATAAGGCACTGTGCGTAGACCCGTTTTTCAAGGAATACCACGTTCTAAAATACTGTTCGACAATTTGCAGTATTTGCTCGATTCTACCGCACCCTCGATTGTAACGCGCGCCAGTTTTCCGCGATAAAAAAAAAAAAAGAAGAAGAAGAAAGTGAAACATCGGTTGTAGTGCACACCCATTTTTCGGGACATGAAAAAAAGGAAGTCCTTAGTATTCAACCTTCTATCATTAATAAAACCAGATGCCGTACTCGCGTAATGAAAGTACTCGCATAATAAAAGCACCGCTAACTTTAAACCACTGCAGTACTCCCTCGAACGGCCTCTCTGTGGCTTTCCCGCTACACTTGGTCCGCGGCGTCTCGAAGACGTTCGGCGCGCCGATTCATAGCTTCTGCGTCTCGATGAAACTGCCGCACGTTGCCGGGCGTAGCCGCGTGCAAGCGGCGGTAACATTTACTAGCAGTGCTGCATTCCTCCGTTCAGTCGCAGTTCCCTCACGCCCGCTGCCGCATGCTGCCATGCGTGCTGCGCAGGCTGGCGCAGCTAAGCCTAAGCGTGGTCGGGGCGTGGTCTCCGAGATCGCCGCGATGCAATCTCGGACCTCAAGCAGCGCGCACGGCTGAGAGGCTCGGCCTCAGCACGGGTATGAGGGAGAAATGTGATGATGAGCCGTTTTGCGTAAGGCGATGGGAAACATCTATTCTCCTGTTACGGCCAACCACAGACGCTACTGAAAGTTCGTGCGGCTGGGCATCTCGGACTTCGGTTGGCCGCAAAATGGCCAAGCTGGCGCGGCGATTATCATCGGCCTACGCGTCATGTGCGTCGTGGCATCGTCGGGCGGGGGACCGGCAGCGACATAGAAACTACAGAAACTATGCGCGTCAAAGACCGCTGCGCCGCTAGTCCATTTTTTCGGCAATGACCGTTTGGCAGTGCCCGAAGCGTGTAGGAGGCGGCCATTTTCCTACGCGCCTCGATATGGTAACGGTGTCGTTCGTTCGGACTCTATTGTAACGCGCATACAATTTTTGGACCCGTTTTATCGAAAAAAAAAAAAGGGTGTGCATTAGATTAATACGGTATAAGTGATGCTGACACCGAAATACGGCTCCCGATTCTTTTCACAATGTTTTTCCGGCCTTACGCATTTCGTACATTCAAAATCCGCAATTTCTCAAATTGACCGTCTGGGAAAGCTTATTTCTTTTTGTTTGTTTTTTTTTTGTTTTTTTTTTATTTGACCCTCAATGACCTCAACATCCTTACTAGTGATGATATTGGGTGACATGGTTCCTACCCGCATCGACATGAAAGAAAGTAATGTGCCACTCAGGGAATTTCGCAAAGATACTCAGGGAAAACCTGGAAATCTCAGGGAATTTAGCAATGTCAACTGGGTAGACACCCTGTCCTGGATACTTTTCTTTTGCCAGTTTGTCTCTTAGGTTCATCAGTGAGTGCCTTCCTTGTGTGCTGGCACGTGGGCTATCTGCACATTGTAACTGCTGAAAATCCGGGCCAGAAATTCGCTGGTTTGCTGAACTAGTGCTTTGTAGGGCAGGAGTTTCAAGAAAGAATGTGATGAAAATTTTGACGAATATAGCCTAACATGCGATAAGCCTTTTTTTTTTTTTTTTTGTAATGTAAATGCTGATGTATTTATGTGACGTCACTCATGTGGTATGGTGGTGGGCAGGAAGATTTCGTAGAAACATGCATGACTTTGCACTTATTAATATTTAGTTGCATTAACCATTGATTATACCATTTTGCAGTTGCACCAAGATCAGACTGGAGCGACAGAGAATCATTAGCATTGGTTATCTCTCTGAAGATAACACATTCATCCATGAATAGGGTACTGTTAGAGTTCACAACATTAAAATATCTTTGGTATAGATTACGAATCATAAATGCCCAAGGACGGAGCTTTGGGCCTGTATTATTAATGCCTGAATACACTTCTGTAAGCCCAGAGTTTAAAGCCATTAAAGCAGTTTTGCAGAAGACTTTTTGCATACATAATAATGGATCTTAGCAAGGTTTTGTTAGCCAAATCATTGATTTCATGGGAGGCACAGTGCAGGTTACGTATCAGACCTTGCAGTACCTTGATAGCTTTTGAACAGTGGTTATCTTCATGTAGATTACGACACAAGTCGGGTGCAAATGTGAGACCTAAATATTTATATTGTTTATCCCAAGCAAACTCATGACCATTGATAATGTACACTCTAAAAACAAAGAGAGTGCTGAACGCTCATTTTGGGAGAGTGCTTCCTTGTCCCAAATTTAACTCTTTTTCCAATGTAGATCAACTGCATTTGAGGCACTAGTACAGTAACTCGCTTGAGACACCACCTTAGTATTCCGCCTGAGAGGGTACCGACACTCTCACCGAAACAGAATTGTTGGACGCCTCCGAAGGAGGTTCTAGCGCTCTTTGAGGATGGTACAACTGCTTCCACGAAAAGGTACTCGCCTGGAGAGAGGACCAGAGACAAAAGGTAAAACACTATGCTTTTCAAGCATGCTACGAAGCCATTAGCATTTAATTGCATCCTATTAAGAGCAAAACATGCAGGCTGACATAGCACCGAAGGAGTTGTGCACATACATGTCAAACATACAACCATAGCAATGCACACAATCCACAGGACATTCGAGATACACAACATTACACTGGACATCCGGTATATATCGTCACATACACAAATCACACACCACTAAAGAACATGAGAAACACTGCTTTATTGGCAGCCACTGCCGCTAGCCTGGCTGTTCTCTGCTCTTCGTCTTCTTCTACCTCTCTGTGTGCATCTCCTTTAAGTCTGTGCCCCACTGTCCACTGGTGTTCCTTCTTTTTGACCTGTAACATCCTTGAAGCGGGGAGGGCGAGGGGGACGGGGTGGGTTGGGTGGTGTGGGCGAATCTTTGGGGTGCATTGCATTCCCCGAGGATATCCAGTGTGGTGGTTCGGCCACCGAGACAATGTGTGCACAAAGCGTGGAAGAAGCCTCTGAAACAAACTGGGATCGTGTCCAGAGTGTTCAACGAAGATGAGCCTGCCGGTCACCCTCAAGAGTGTGCAGCTAGTGTGAAGCAGACACTGGTGAGCGTGCTGGGTGTCGTGTGCACGGCGTGTGCATGGGGGGTGGGGGCAGAAGAGGGTGGAGAAAGTAAAGGAAAGAGGGAAAAGTGCTCTTGTCCGTGTGTCAGTGGACAAAACATTTCATATTCGAGATGTGCTCAGGGAACACTCAATGCACACCATGTCCTTCATGATCTAACTCTTCTAATCGGTTTGTCACGTGTCCCAAACGGAAGACAAAGCGAAATGGGCCCCGAAAGCGTGGCATAAACTTTGCAGCACGCTCCGGGAGGCACATCACAGGACGAACTAAGACGTGGTCGCCAGGATCATATGATACTTGCGATTGACAAGAGTTTTTTGCATTCTGTGCCCAAGTTTGTTTATTCGAGGCGAGCAACCGTTGCCATTGCTTCTCTTTGGGAAAGGGCCCACATGATCCATGCCCACCACTTCGAAGGGTGGGCTCGATGGCTCAAAACACCGTGTGGGGGCTTAATTATGGATGAGAGCTTATGGTATTGACAGGTTGTGCAGGCAGCTGCATGAGCCTTAACATCCTTGCATGTTGTGCCACCAGAAGCGTTCTGAAATTCGGGCGTAGGTTCTGGGGGGCATAACCCAGGTGGGTAGCAGTAGAGGTGCAATGAAGCGTTTTGAGAACCTGCAACTGAAGAATCCATGGTACCACAGGTAGCCACACAGATGAGCCAGCTCGTGAATGCCTAATATGTAAAAGCAGGCCGTCTTCCACCGTCGAAGCCGTATGTATCATGAGCTCGGATGATTTGACTCTGCGGTGGAGAGGATATCGATTATTGACCAAAGCTCTCGGTCACTGCTCTGTGCAATCCTCAAGCCTTGAACAACGCCCACCTATGCAGGAAGGCGAGAAAGTAAGTCGGCGTCGTTGTGCGTTGGTCAACTTCGATGTGCAATCGTGAAGTTGCATTCCTGCAGTTTTAGAACCCACTGGGATAATTTTGAGGACAAGTGGTTTCAAGACTACATCCAAACCAGTGCGCTGTTATCTGTCACCATGGTAAAGTGACGGCTATAGAAGTAAGGGGAAAATTGCTCTATATCCAATATGACCACTAGACATTTGAGCTCAGACGAGTGTCGACATCGCTCCACATCCAAGAGCTAACAGCTGCTGTAAGACAGCACGCATTGCTCCCCTGAAGAGACCTCTTGTAAAAGCACGGCGCCAAGGCCCTCTTGGCTGGCGTTTGTATGAAATATCATTGCTAATGACTCATCGAAGTGGGCTAGTACTCGTGGCTGTAGCAAAGTGCTTGTAAGGTCTGCAAATGCGGCTTGCTGCTCAGGCCCCGAAACCCACGTACAAGTCTTTTTCAACAAGGCTGTCAAGGGCACACTTCGTTGAGCAAAGTCCTTGATATAGCGGTGGAAATAAGTTGCCAACCTCAAGAAGCTTTCGAGTTCCTTTGGCATGCAAGGGGCATTATAAGCCACTAAAGCACGTAACTTTTCAGGACTTGAACGGATGCCATTCTTGCTGATGACGTGGCCGAGATAAACAACTTCATCAAACCGAAAGAAACATTTTTTTGAGGGGCCTTAGGCGGAGCCCAGCTGCTTGGAGCGTGTCCAACACCATATGGAGTTGATTTTGGTGCTCCTTGAAAGTGGCAGCATAGTAAATAGTGTCATCAAGATACACAAGCACCATTGTCCACATCAAGACGCTGAAACGTGGCGGGGTCATTTAAGAGGCCAAAGGGAAGTCAATTGAAGTGGTACAGACCATCAGGGTAATAAACGCTGTCTTCTCCGAGTCTCCAGGATGCATTGGTACTTGCCAGTAGCCGGGCGGGAGGTCTAGAGTCGAGAAATAACGGGCTTCTTTTAGACGGTCCAGGACATCATTGAGATGTGGCAAAGGGTTGCATGACACTGTTTAGTTTCCTATAATCAATGCAAGACTGATGGTGCCATCTTTGTTCTTTACAAGGTCAACTGGTGATGACCAGGGACTGCAGGATTCGGATATAATCTCGTTCACGTGTTCCTGGACAATGACAAACTCGGACGGCGCAACACGGCGGGGCTGATGACGGATTGTTCCATGCCCTTCTGTGTTAATGTGGTGCTTGACAAGTTGGGTACAGCTGAGTTCTTCCGCTGAGAGTGCTATGCAGGAACGGTATTGCCGTAGCAGCTCCTTTACAGACTTGTTGAGCGCTCGAAATTTTCGAGCCAAAGTTGAACATTTCCCAAGGCATTTCTCGAGCTAAGTCTGTATTATGTGAAGCGAGAGGCATGGTTTTGGGCACGGACACCATGGAGGCGATAGCCGGAGCATGAGCATCAAACACCTCGCCAATTTGTTCGCCGCAACACAGGTTTGAGGAATGATTATTAATGCTGAGAACAAAAACTTGCATTTTGCCCTTGGCGCAGGTAAGGAGACTTCATGGGTGGGACCATTTCCTTAGAAGGGGCGCAGTGCGCTAAGGATTCAAAGAAGATTTCTCCAGTAGCGTTGCATGTGAGTTCAGCGGGTATCCAGGTCCCGGACAAAGGCAGCAAGACAGTGTCACAGGAAGTAGTAACTGTCCTTGAGTACAATTTACCTTTGCCTGGTACTGTTCGCGGCACTGGAATTCGTGCAAACCACGCAAAAAAGCTGATAGGCACTTAAGCGAGGTAAGGATGGCATCCGCCACTTGTCTCATATAACTGGCGGTGAAGGCGTCGCGCATGCGTATTACAGAGCCGTGGGCCACTTTAGAAAAATCAGTGGTGGCCTCTTCTTCTCTACACCACTCACGTCCCATAACAGCTGGCCAAATCGGGCTCTCTGCAATGACGAATTCTACTGGAAGCGTTTGTCCGAGTGCACTCACATTCAAGCAAATTCGACCTACTTGTTTGATATCAGTCCTTTAAAGGACAGAAGTGGTGCTTCATTGGCAGGTTGAACCAAGTTGGCCACGCTTGCTGTTAGGGTGGAGTCAAGTACATTGACGGCTGCCCCTGTGTCGACCAGCACTTGGACTGTCTTGTCCAACAATCACACTTCAGTGAAAAAAACGTAGGGTACTTAGACAGTCGGCATTTTCGCTGCCGCCTGAAGCATGGGGAGTGTAACGGCTGGTAATTACCAGTAATAGTTGCCTGTGGTTCTGGTGAAGGCATTGTGCGTGTGGTGCCGTTGGTTTCCCTTAAAGGCTTTGCTGGAGAATCCTCACAACCTCGCTGGAAAGGTTGACTGGCTTCATAGCTAAAAGAAAGGCATGCAAAACACAGACACAAGGGGAGAGAAGTGGACAACACACAGTAGTGGCCACTTCTCTCCCCTTGTGTCCGTGTTTTGTACGCCTGTTCTTTTCGCTGTGGACCCCTACCAACTCGCTCAGCTTTCTGTCCATTTGACTGGCTTGCTCTTCCACAAACACCGTGGGAGAGCATTGATATGAATCTTTAGGGGTAGCCTGCCGTGGACGGCTCTGGGACGCCAGATCGTCACTATCGGCTAAATGCAGCAATGATGCCCATTTACTGTGCAAATTCGGTTCTGTTTCAAGTGCGAGGACAACTGATGCCCAGAAGTCTTGCGGCTTACCGACACATACCCATAGATGAATGTCGGGATCTTCCAGTGCACCGATGAAAGCGTCAGTTGCAAAGAGGTTCAGAGTGCTTTTCGGAGCTCCCAGTAAAGTCTTCAATGTGAGCTGTTCATTGTCTGCAGCCAATTCTTGGAATGTCTCTCCCGGTTGCTGGCATCGCTCTTGCAGGCGGCGGTATCGAAGCAATGGTGGTGGTGTGTTGCCATACCTATCTTCCAGGACTTGTGTCAATAACATGATGTTGTCATGATGTCCAAGTGGGAGATTGAGCAGCAGTTTATAGCTGGGCCGCAGAGACATTCTATAAGTACTTGAGCTTTTGTGGTATCGTTCCAACCGTTGGCAGCCACAATTGTGTCCAGCTGTATGTGGTAGGCTTCCCACGTAACAGTGCCGTCGTACAGAGGCACGACTAGGGCCTGCGTCGACATCACTGGAAGGTTCCTTGAGATGTGAGACCGCGTTCATCCCACCGCTGCCACCAAATATGTCGCGTATGCAAATCACACACCACTAAAACACAAGGGAAACACTACTTTATCAGCAGCCATTGCTGCTAGCTTGGCTGTTCTCTACTCTCCGTATTCTTCTACCTCTCTGTGTGCATCTTTTCTAAGTCTGTGCCCCACTGTTCACTGGCGTTCTTTCCTTTTGACCTGTAACATCTTCCACCAGAAAAGGGGGGGGGGACATGCAGGAAAGGAAAGGGAGAAGAGCGTGGTTGGAGCCAGTGTTCGCCACGGTCAGTTTGGGTCTTGTTGAACAGGGTGACACTTGGTTGTAGGGAACGTAGTACACGGTCCTTTTGGTGGCGTATGGTCTCCTTCCTCAAAATGCAGGTGATTGAGGAATTGAGGAAAACTGGGCTTGGCGACGGAGAACATGCTGTCCACATTCTCGAGCATCGTGCACCGCTGGGAGCATGGGTCGGCTTCTTGGATCTTGAACAATGAACTTTTGCAAGTGGATGACACTGCATCTTCAATGGCACAATTCCGAGTTTGAACCCTATCTTGAGGACTTTTCTCTGTGATGAACTGTTGGCCCACGTGTATTTCATCGGCTGCCAGATGTTGTGGTGTCCGTCTTCGCTTGATGTTGGAGTGGTCAACGTAAGTGTGACGCGCAGTGCCTATGTGTCCCTTCCTACTTCCACACTAGGTGCCTCGTTCGTGCTGTGAATCATAGCAGTCTCACAGCCCTCGTCATTCGGATCATTCGTGCTGATTCATGAAAGTAGGCTCTATGTTGAATCAAAGTCACTCCATCTTTAGAGAGCATACTTATCCTTCGTTTATTTCCTCAAAGTAAACACACACAATGCACACCCTCCATTCACAGCCATAAATGTTCACAACCAGCGCCCAGATATTTTGAGAACCGTCCTCCTTTGAGAGAGCCCTGCTCCCAGCGAGTAAGGGCTCTTACTGAAAAAAATGGATGTGCCACTCCATGAACACGATGTGATGCCCCCTCCTGTTCAGCTTCCGCTAGCAGCCGATTGACTGTGATATGTGTTTTGCAGATGTTACAAAGCAGGCAGCAGTCACACACGTCCGTGCGCACTTTCTAGAAGTACAGCACAAGTGCTGTTGTCCTGAATTCTTTAGGGATCCTTTGAAGTCTCATGCTGGCATGTCTCATGCTGCAGTCATCCTGTCGTTTTCCAATACCAGCATCCTGCATGCCAAGACAAGCACCTTTACCAGTGACCGCATTGAAGCACATTACACAGCCAAATATGCCAAGAGCATTTATATACACAGATTCCTTAAATATGATGAAAGCTTCAAGAACTCTCAAGAGTTCCAAAAATCTTGTAATTATATCTCTATAATGAAACAATCAGTGTGCAGCGCAGGCATCCAAGCAGCAAATAGTGCTCTGCTGGGTACTGGGGCACTGTGAGATTGAAGAATGACTTGGCCGACCAGCTAGTGTCATCTGTGCAGTGACACGCTGCCAACATATTGTCACGTGGTTGTGACGCACGCAGGACTCAAGGAGATGTCAGGCGAACTGTTTATTGGGCGAACTTGTGCCCAGCAAAACAAAGCCAACGACAATGCACAGCAGTAGCGGCTTGAACAGTCGGCGGTCGACGGAAAGACTGACAAGCGGCGTAATGCATCGGCTTTTATACAAGCATCATAACGCGTTCTCGCATTATCTCTGGAATTCCAGAAGTCACTGAAATGTACGTGTCAGGCATGCCAAGTTTCAAGAATGATCGATACGGTTCCCGAAGTGACATGCAAGATAAATGCGGCCTGCGTTGCGCGTAACAGAAAAGTGATAACGGTGCTCCCCGCAAACAATCACAGCAAGCGCGCGATTCATGGGAATGTGATAACGGTGTTCTCTTTTAAACAAATGAAAACAACCGGCACGTGTCAATATCCATGGGTTATCCTGTGATGGACCTAAATATTTACTCAATGGAGCAAAAGATGAAGGCTTACTGGCTGCACTTTTGGGATAGGGAAACAAAAAACAAGCTGCATGTTATCAAGGCCTACTTCGGACACTGGCCGTCAATACCAAAGTACGTAGTGCACAAGTAATACCTTGTAGACTTAGGATAGCACACACACATACTTTCTATGCGGTGGCAATCCACCCGTGTGTAATTACTGTGGTGAAGAACCCATTACCTTGGTCCATAGCCTCCTCCAATGCAAGAAACCCACAGGGTCTCTAGAAGGTTTCTAGTTTCTTGCATTGTAACCATTCTGGGAACATAACCCCTTGCATCCGTGTATGTTTTTAGGCAGAGAACCACTTTCTGAATACGAATCGCTTCTCATGTTATTTATTCAGGCAACCTGTAGTGTTGCCTCTCAGAAAAGGTTGCTGCTGTGGTATTTTTTATTAAAGAAAGCACCTTTCTCCCATTCCTTCGGCTCAACGGCCATGGGGAGGAATTAGTGCTGTCTCAGTACGTCAGTTTTTTTAACCATGATCACTGATCATGCATTGAATACCCATAGACAACCCAACTCACCCATGTCATTATTTTATATGCTATTGTTTTGCGTCTCTGTAGAGCATTTGGATTTTTGGTCCATGTACAGCCATGTTACATAATATTATAACCCACTGGTCACTGCCAACATCACATCACCTGTAATGGTGCTCTTTGGCTACACTTAGCCCTTGCACCAATAAAAACCGCTTATTCTCAAAGCTAGTTCACCCTGATTTCAAACAAGTTTTATTCAAAGATGTGCACAGCAGTATCGTATCAAGGATAGTCCTGTAGATTCCTGCAATTCTTAATGTTTTCACAGCCTAATGTCATGCTCTGTAGGTGTGAATACAAGATGTTAGGGGAAAATGTACCCGCACACTCTTCGAGTTGAAAATATGAACAGGAATCTCTCATCCTACACACAATAACTGCATCTAAAATCGATTCATTTTTGTTGGTCCCAAGCAATATGGAAAGATGTGGACTGAAAATTATGCAATGGTACACTCCAACCTGTGATATGACGGGGAGGAAGTAGAAGAATTCTGGGAGGATTATGAGTTAATAATGCAAAGAACACAAACCCCATACACAATAGTCGTGTGCGATTTTAATGCCAAAGTAGGAACCTTGGCATTCTTGTCAATTACGGTGTCGCAATAGCAATAACTGTGGAGACATGCTAGCGCAATTTACGGACAGAAACAGAGTGTGAATAATCAACATGTTCTTTAAGAGGCATAAGAATACAAAGTGGACATCGAGAAGTCTGAAGGGCACAAAAAAAAAATAGAGTAGATTTCATAATGTGCAGTCACCCAGGCACAGAAGTAGCGACTAAAATAAAATACAAGGATCGCAAGTTAGTAAGGGCGAAGGTCATGCTCAACCTGAAAAAGAAAATAACAAGATTATTTACTGAAAAATAGGCAAATCTACGTGTAGTCAAACCAATGGTGGGAGCATTTAGGGTTGCCCTGCAGAACAGGTTGGAAGCATTAGAATAAAAAGATAACCTATAGAGGGACTTAACAGAAACGATTTCTGAAGCAGTGATTAAAATTTCAGGTAAAGCAACATCCAGGCAAACTGTCACAAACCACTAACCATTCAATAAAGAACAACAAATAAAAGTAACTATCGAAAAGGACAAAATAGAGTTAACAGAATTCTCAATGTATATCAGCTATCAGCAGAGGTAGAGAGAGATATACAAGGAATTAGCACATGAAAGAAATGGAGACAGCGCTAGTGTCACGCGGATTTCAGGGGCGCTTGCAGAGGATGGATTGGGAGAAGGACGCTTGAAGTACGATGTTGGCAGGACAGAACATTATTTTATCTTAAGGGAACATAAAGAGCGCATAACGTAAAAATGCAACCAAACAAAATTTCACGAACAAAAAAACGGAAGTCAACAATAAAATGAGTGAACTAAATTTGTCCGCAGCGCTCAGAGTTTCTCTGCTTTAGGCACAGTCCTAACTGCCAGTCCACTAACAAATGTTGCTAGCTTCCACACGCACGGTAGGACGCCGAAGGTCAACGTGTTACTTGGGCACGCAGACTTTACGACTGAGTCCACTCGGTGGTGCGTCCTCGTTGTCGATAATGACGAACTGGATGGGCGCCAGTTGTCGCTCAGGTAGAGCCCATGCGATCTCCGCCGCCTGTGCTCCCGGGTGACGTGGCAGCCACCGGTGCCGTGTTAGGCCTACTTGCAGCCTCGGCTCCTACAGGTGACGTGTCGTCCCGGGGACCTTCGAAGGGGGATTGCTGGCGGTGTGTCCGGCACTGTTCGCTGCAACACCTCGGAGGAGCCTCGCCCAAAAGTCTTCCGAACCGAACACCTCGTCCCGTCGACAGAGCATAGCTGCCGATGCATCCTTTCTCGACTGTCGCCACGCAGACAATTGCCAGCTCAGCGTTCACCACTTCCGATCACAGCTCGAGTCGCGCGCCACGAGCCAGCCGTCCACCAACCACGAACATTGACGTGTCAACAGCGTGTGCATTCTGCTGCCTCTCTGTTATTCCGCATGCCATCTCTCGTTTTTCGCCATGTGGCACATGCTTTGGGCCCCTCTAATCATGACAACTAGAAAAAGGTGGCAGCGTAATGTCGGTCCCAAAAGATTTGAAGGATGCTGAAAGGGTGACTCCACCAATTTTTCAGTGTTCACTCAACTCATTAAAATTTTCAGTATATGTTCTCTTCGGTACTGCAGTAATATACGCCAAGCCAGGCAGTTGCAACTCATTTGCTTTTGCTGAAATTGAATTGTAAATTTTTGAGCGGGTTCCCATGTTGGCCACTTAGTGTTTTCGATGTCATTACTTCTAAAGGCATTGCGCCATCAAGGAATATGTGATAGTTAGGACAACACTATAGCGAACATATATAAAGATTCTGCAGCCACCCTACTCCTCAAGGAAAGCAGGAAAATCTCGATACAGAAAGGCATCAGACAATGAGGTGCAATTTCTCCCATGCTGTTTACGGTATGTTTGGAAGAAATCATCAAAAGACTAGACTAGCACGAAACAGGAATAAGGATTAACGGCGAATATAGACCTATTTCATGTTGGTAAACAGTGGTAGGCACCGACGATATAACCAGGGGTTTTGTCGATGTCGCGGCGCAGAGGCCTTGCCCACCGCTTGCCGCGGCCCTGCATGGTCGCGCCACCATCACCGGCGCAGCGTGTGCGAAAGCTGACTCCGAGCACGGGGCGTCGGAGCGCCGGCGGCGCATTTACAACAGTTTGCAGGGGCAGCCGCGTGACATGAAGTTGCAGTAGCTCTGTAGGCAGTATTCAATGAACGTTGAGAAGAATACATCGACGCCGAGCTATGACAAGATGTGGGAAACTGATTGAAACAACAAGCATCTTGCCACCTCCTATGTGAATCGTCCTGAGCTATCATGTCAGTCGGCATTGCTTCATGCGTGTGCTTTAAGTCGGTAACTAGCGCAAGCATGAACCACCTGGAGACCGGTTTAGGTAAATAGGACTTGAAAATGCGTCAGCTAAAATACTGTTAAATTCGAACTAAAGCCTCTAATCTCTACACGAAATCCTTGCGCACAAACAAATGTATCGGATTAGTTACTCAAGCATAAGAGCGATATTGGCAACGCTATCATCTATGTAAATACGGCTGTGATAACACACGCACACAAACAATTACGTGCCAAGGACAAGGCTCTCGAATAAACGCCTGCAAGGCACGCATAACCACGGCTCGCGGCTCTGCCCATACGCTCAGTTGTGATTGTGAAGGCGGGAAGTCCTGAAACGACTTGGCGAATTTCAAGTGTGTAGTTCATTCGAGTAGTCTGACAAATGAAAAAATGTAAAGCGCGTCACAACCACTACAGCATTGCCCAATACACTTACTTCTCTTATGCATATGCTAGTCGCAGCTGCAAGTGATTTCCAAAAGCATCGCTGTAATCGGCCTTTCGCTCACGGCCACGTGAATTATCGTCTTATATATTTATTTCACTCGAGTGAACGAAATTCGTATGATGCGTCTGTAACTTCCTCACTTCAATAACACACGGAGACCGCGATTAATTCTGCACATCGTTCTAACCTAATGTAGTGCACATTTTGCAGTAAGCGTCATCGCTCGGTGTCCACACTTTAAGCCAAGAAAGTTGGTGTCAAGGATTACACTTGACAAACTTATGTATATTTCTCTCAAATGAAACAAGCTGCACTAACGCTAAATAGTTACACATATGCTTAGCCGTGACGAAAATGTTTGGCACATAACCGATGAGCCAGCATTACAGGTTCATTCCATTCTTAAGCAGGAAACCAATAAAAACCTATCGCACATTTCTTGTTCGTTTGCTGAGCAACCAACCCATAGTGCAGGTCATTGGTGCACTTTTTTCTTGATTGCAAGGTGGTGAGCAGCACCCGCAGCAGCGAAAACACAGCAGCTGGAATGGTAGGCGCGCAGGCGGATGCCTACCACGTGAAACCTAAACTCCCGACGACAGTGCCACCGCATCTTCGTGGAGTAGGTCTATATGAGCAACTTACACTTTGCCGACGACATAGTCCTTTTTGGTAATGGTGGCAACTAACTGCAGAAGATGATTAAAGACTTGAACCGAAAAAGCGCTGAAGTAGTATTAAGGATTAACATGCAGAAAACAAAGGCAATGCTAGGTTGCACAGTAAAAAAGTGTCTTCACGGTTCAAAGCCAGACATTAGAAGTCATACAAGAATACATAGATCTAGACAGCTATTACATTCATCTTAAAGAAATGCACTGTAGAATGATAATCAGAAACTTACCATTGTCACTCAAGCAGAAGTCATATAACTACTACATTTTTCCAGTACTGGCATACCGGGCAGAAACTTGGAGAATTACAAAGAATCCCGAGAGGAAGTTAAGAACCACACAGCGAGCGATGGAACGAGAAGTGATAGACGTTACATTAAGCGAGACGCAAACAGTCGAGTGGGTCAGGGAACAGACAAGGGTAGCCGACATAATAATCGATGTTAAGAAGAAAAAATGGACATGGGCAGGCCATGTGATGAGGAGGATAGATAACTGACGGCCAGAACGATGGAACTGATACCAAGAGAAGGGAGCTGTAGTTTCCCTTCTCTTGGTATTTGTTTTGTCGAATAAATGGAATTCTGTCCTTTTGAATGGAATTGGCTTGCGCAGGACAGGGCAGGAAAGGATGGAGACCATTGGGAGAGGCCTTTGTGCTGCAGTGGACATAAGATTGGCTGATGATGTTGACCTTGAGCACTGCACACCAGGGCAGGCCGGTGGTCAAGAGCAATACGGTGATACTTCAGCGCACAGTAGCTGTCAATTCAGAAAAGCTGGCATAACTCAAGATATTGTCGGTTGACGTCGTCGCTTCCATTTTTCTGACCAGCTCCATATTTCGGATGGTGAGGGGGATTTGACGTCATTGCATACATTGCTCGAAGTATCTATGCGTTTCAGTTTCTGTTTGAACGCATCGTTCATTCGCTCATTTAAAATTGTTCGTGAGTTGCTGAGCTAATTTAACCACCACGCCTGTTACAGGACTGTCAATGCCATTGAAAAACAGCGATATCACAATATGGGGATAGAAACTATTGGAGTTCCCTTTGAGGTTCACACACCAAAAAGTATAACAAACACACCAAAAAAAGGAGGTTTGTTATACTGCTCGAGACTACGTCGGTAGGGGGGCATGGCGACGGTTGGGTACCTGAAAGGCTTTCAGTCGTTCAACTGCCGTTTACGGCTCACTCCTACACTGGTACAGGAATTGGCCTCCCTGGTGAAGTACTTGGCCACCACCTCCCACACGATGTCTATAATTAAACCCTCACCCTCAGTGTCCAGCAGCTGCAAAATATCTGCCCACGGCGGCGGTCAGCTTTGTGAAGCAGCAGAGGGCAGTAATAATCACTGGACCCGGACAGGCCACCGCTGGAAACTAAGCATTGGAACGCTTACAGCAAGATTCCTCTCCAGCGAAGCTAGATTAGTGGAACTACTCGAGGAACTAGAAGGCGTTAGTTGGGACGATATTGGTCTTAGCGAAGTTAGGAGAGCAGGTGAAGCTTACATAGTCTTAAACAATGGACATGCCCTCTGCCATAGACGAGTACCCGAAAAGAGAGAATATGGCATTGGGTTTCTAATTCACGAAGATATAGCGGGCAACGTAGACCAATTCTACAGCCTTAACAAAAGGGTAGCATGAGCCGTAATAAAACTAAATGAGCCGTATAAACTTAAGATACGAGCAAGTAGAACAGTTCTACGAGGATATCGAATTAGCAATAAAGAAAGTACAGACACGATACACAGTAGTCATGGGGGATTTCAACGCAAAAGTAGGAACAAAACAAAGTGGAGAGCAGGCGATTGGCAACTACGGCGTCGGCCGTAGGAATAACTGTGGGGAAATGCTAGTACAATTTGCCGAAAAACCGACTCCAAATAATGAATACTGTTTTTCAAGAAAGACAAGAATAGAAAGTGGATGTGGAAAAGCCCTAACGGGGAAACAAATAATGAAATTGACTTTATAATGTGCGAACAACCAGCTATAATTCAAGACAGAAGTAGTGGGGAAGATAAAATGCAGCGATCACAGATTAGTAAGGGCAAAGATTGTACTTAACCGAAAGAAAACAAGAACTAAATTATTTACAGGAAAAAAATGCAATCTTGAGGTAATCAGAGCGAAGGACGAAGAATTTAAAGTCGCCCTAAGCAACAAGTTCGAGGCCTTAGGCAAAAACTGTGACGATTTAGAAGAAATGAACAAAACTATAACAAAAACAATCCTTGAAACAGGGATAGAAGTCGGGGGTAAAACAACAAAGCAAGCAACAAATAAGTTGTCCCAATCTTCCAAGGACATAATTAAAAAATGCCAACAAATGAAAGTAACTTCGTCAAGAGATAATATAGAATTCGCAGAACTGTCAAAATTTATCAGTAAAGCCAGGCAAGGAGATGTAAGAAACTTTAACATGAGAGAAATAGAGAAAGCAGTAGAAAAAAATTGGCAGATCCCACGTGCTGTGGGAATCAAGGAAATGTGAAGCACGCATCAGGAACGTAAAATGGATTTGCATTAATGTCTCTGTATACAGAGTTTGGTACATATAAGTTAACGAATAGGCCGCAAGAGCACCATGATTGTGGCATGTCAACCATGCTGCTCATGCACGCATGACATGATTTTAACGTTATGACTTGTCATTTACGTTCGTCATGCAGTCGTGTTGTGCCGTAACAATTTTGGTATACATCCCATTAACAAAACGCGTGGCATGTAAATCATGCCGCCCATGACATGCATATCATGCTTTTCATGCTATAACCTGTCATTTATGTTCGTCATGCAGTCATGTTGTGGCATACCAGTTTTCGAATTCATCCCATTAACGAAACGGCCAGGAGAGCACCAAGACCATGGCATGAAAATCATGCCGCTCATGACATGCATGTCATGATTTTCATGTTATGACCTGCCATTTGTGTTGATCAGGCAGTCATCTTGTGGCATGCCAATTTTCGTATACATCCCGTTAACGAAACGCGTGGCATGTAAATCATGTCGCCCATGACATGCATATCGTGATTTTCATGTTGTGACCTGTCATTTACGTTCGTGATGCAGTCATGTTGTGCCATACCAATTTTCATATACATGCCATTAGTGAAACGGCCAGGAGAGCACCAAGACCGTGGCAGGTAAATCATGCCGGTCATGACATGCATATCATGATTTTCATGTTATGACCTGTCATTTATGTTCGCCATGCAGTCATGTTGTGCCATACCAATTTTCGCATGCATCCCATTAGCGAAACAGCCAGGAGAGCACTAAGACTGTGGCATGTAAATCATGCCACTCATGACACGCATGTCATGATTTTCATGTTATGACCTGCCATTTATGTTTTTCAGGCAGTCATGTTGTGCCATACCAATTTTCGCATGCATCCCATGAGCGAAACGGCCAGGAGAGCACTAAGGCCATGCCATATAAATCATGCCACTCATGACATGCATATGATGCGTCTGTAACTTCCTCACTTCAATAACACACGGAGACCGCGATTAATTCTGCACATCGTTCTAACCTAATGTAGTGCACATTTTGCAGTAAGCGTCATCGCTCGGTGTCCACACTTTAAGCCAAGAAAGTTGGTGTCAAGGATTACACTTGACAAACTTATGTATATTTCTCTCAAATGAAACAAGCTGCACTAACGCTAAATAATTACACATATGCTTAGCCGTGACGAAAATGTTTGGCACATAACCGATGAGCCAGCATTACAGGTTCATCCCATTCTTAAGCAGGAAACCAATAAAAACCTATCGCACATTTCTTGTTCGTTTGCTGAGCAACCAATCCGTAGTGCAGGTCATTGGTGCACTTTTTTCTTGATTGCAAGGTGGTGAGCAGCACCCGCAGCAGCGAAAACACAGCAGCTGGAATGGTAGGCGCGCAGGCGGATGCCTACCACGTGAAACCTAAACTCCCGACGACAGTGCCACCGCATCTTCGTGGAGTAGGTCTATATGAGCAACTTACACTTTGCCGACGACATAGTCCTTTTTGGTAATGGTGGCAACTAACTGCAGAAGATGATTAAAGACTTGAACCGAAAAAGCGCTGAAGTAGTATTAAGGATTAACATGCAGAAAACAAAGGCAATGCTAGGTTGCACAGTAAAAAAGTGTCTTCACGGTTCAAAGCCAGACATTAGAAGTCATACAAGAGTACATAGATCTAGACAGCTATTACATTCATCTTAAAGAAATGCACTGTAGAGTGATAATCAGAAACTTACCATTGTCACTCAAGCAGAAGTCATATAACTACTACATTTTTCCAGTACTGGCATACCGGGCAGAAACTTGGAGAATTACAAAGAATCCCGAGAGGAAGTTAAGAACCACACAGCGAGCGATGGAATGAGAAGTGATAGACGTTACATTAAGCGAGACGCAAACAGTCGAGTGGGTCAGGGAACAGACAAGGGTAGCCGACATAATAATCGATGTTAAGAAGAAAAAATGGACATGGGCAGGCCATGTGATGAGGAGGATAGATAACTGACGGCCAGAACGATGGAACTGATACCAAGAGAAGGGAGCTGTAGTTTCCCTTCTCTTGGTATTTGTTTTGTCGAATAAATGGAATTGGCTTGCGCAGGACAGGGCAGGAAAGGATGGAGACCATTGGGAGAGGCCTTTGTGCTGCAGTGGACATAAGATTGGCTGATGATGTTGACCTTGAGCACTGCACACCAGGGCAGGCCGGTGGTCAAGAGCAATACGGTGATACTTCAGCGCACAGTAGCTGTCAATTCAGAAAAGCTGGCATAACTCAAGATATTGTCGGTTGACGTCGTCGCTTCCATTTTTCTGACCAGCTCCATATTTCGGATGGTGAGGGGGATTTGACGTCATTGCATACATTGCTCGAAGTATCTATGCGTTTCAGTTTCTGTTTGAACGCATCGTTCATTCGCTCATTTAAAATTGTTCGTGAGTTGCTGAGCTAATTTAACCACCACGCCTGTTACAGGACTGTCAATGCCATTGAAAAACAGCGATATCACAATATGGGAATAGAAACTATTGGAGTTCCCTTTCAGGTTCACACACCAAAAAGTATAACAAACACACCAAAAAAAGGGGGTTTGTTATACTGCTCGAGACTACGTCGGTAGGGGGGCATGGCGACGGTTGGGTACCTGAAAGGCTTTCAGTCGTTCAACTGCCGTTTACGGCTCACTCCTACACTGGTACAGGAATTGGCCTCCCTGGTGAAGTACTTGGCCACCACCTCCCACACGATGTCTATAATTAAACCCTCACCCTCAGTGTCCAGCAGCTGCAAAATATCTGCCCACGGCGGCGGTCAGCTTTGTGAAGCAGCAGAGGGCAGTAATAATCACTGGACCCGGACAGGCCACCGCTGGAAACTAAGCATTGGAACGCTTACAGCAAGATTCCTCTCCAGCGAAGCTAGATTAGTGGAACTACTCGAGGAACTAGAAGGCGTTAGTTGGGACGATATTGGTCTTAGCGAAGTTAGGAGAGCAGGTGAAGCTTACATAGTCTTAAACAAAGGACATGCCCTCTGCCATAGACGAGTACCCGAAAAGAGAGAATATGGCATTGGGTTTCTAATTCACGAAGATATAGCGGGCAACGTAGACCAATTCTACAGCCTTAACAAAAGGGTAGCATGAGTCGTAATAAAACTAAATGAGCCGTATAAACTTAAGATACGAGCAAGTAGAACAGTTCTACGAGGATATCAAATTAGCAATAAAGAAAGTACAGACACGATACACAGTAGTCATGGGGGATTTCAACGCAAAAGTAGGAACAAAACAAAGTGGAGAGCAGGCGATTGGCAACTACGGCGTCGGCCGTAGGAATAACTGTGGGGAAATGCTAGTACAATTTGCCGAAAAACCGACTCCAAATAATGAATATGTTTTTCAAGAAAGACAAGAATAGAAAGTGGATGTGGAAAAGCCCTAACGGGGAAACAAATAATGAAATTGACTTTATAATGTGCGAACAACCAGCTATAATTCAAGACAGAAGTAGTGGGGAAGATAAAATGCAGCGATCACAGATTAGTAAGGGCAAAGATTGTACTTAACCGAAAGAAAACAAGAACTAAATTATTTACAGGAAAAATATGCAATCTTGAGGTAATCAGAGCGAAGGACGAAGAATTTAAAGTCGCCCTAAGCAACAAGTTCGAGGCCTTAGGCGAAAACTGTGACGATTTAGAAGAAATGAACAAAACTATAACAAAAACAATCCTTGAAACAGGGATAGAAGTCGGGGGTAAAACAACAAAGCAAGCAACAAATAAGTTGTCCCAATCTTCCAAGGACATAATTAAAAAATGCCAACAAATGAAAGTAACTTCGTCAAGAGATAATATAGAATTCGCAGAACTGTCAAAATTTATCAGTAAAGCCAGGCAAGGAGATGTAAGAAGCTTTAACATGAGAGAAATAGAGAAAGCAGTAGAAAAAATTGGCAGATCCCACGTGCTGTGGGAATCAAGGAAATGCGAAGCACGCATCAGGAACGTAAAATGGATTTGCATTAATGTCTCTGTATACAGAGTTTGGTACATATAAGTTAACGAATAGGCCGCAAGAGCACCATGATTGTGGCATGTCAACCATGCTGCTCATGCACGCATGACATGATTTTAACGTTATGACTTGTCATTTACGTTCGTCATGCAGTCGTGTTGTGCCGTAACAATTTTGGTATACATCCCATTAACAAAACGCGTGGCATGTAAATCATGCCGCCCATGACATGCATATCATGCTTTTCATGCTATAACCTGTCATTTATGTTCGTCATGCAGTCATGTTGTGGCATACCAGTTTCGAATTCATCCCATTAACGAAACGGCCAGGAGAGCACCAAGACCATGGCATGAAAATCATGCCGCTCATGACATGCATGTCATGATTTTCATGTTATGACCTGCCATTTGTGTTGATCAGGCAGTCATCTTGTGGCATGCCAATTTTCGTATACATCCCGTTAACGAAACGCGTGGCATGTAAATCATGTCGCCCATGACATGCATATCGTGATTTTCATGTTGTGACCTGTCATTTACGTTCGTGATGCAGTCATGTTGTGCCATACCAATTTTCGTATACATGCCATTAGCGAAACGGCAAGGAGAGCACCAAGACCATGGCAGGTAAATCATGCCGGTCATGACATGCATATCATGATTTTCATGTTATGACCTGTCATTTATGTTCGCCATGCAGTCATCTTGTGGCATACCAATTTTCGTCAACATCCCATTAGCGAAACGGCCAGGAGAGCACTAAGACTGTGGCATGTAAATCATGCCACTCATGACACGCATGTCATGATTTTCATGTTATGACCTGCCATTTATGTTCTTCAGGCAGTCATGTTGTGCCATACCAATTTTCGCATGCATCCCATTAGCGAAACGGCCAGGAGAGCACCAAGACCGTGGCAGGTAAATCATGCCACTCATGACATGCATATCATGATTTTCATGTTATGACCTGCCATTTATGTTCTTCAGGCAGTCATGTTGTGCCATACCAATTTTCGCATGCATCCCATTAGTGAAACGGCCAGGAGAGCACTAAGGCCATGGCATATAAATCATGCCACTCATGACATGCATATCATGATTTTCATGTTATGACCTGTCATTTATGTTCGCCATGCAGTCATATTGTGACATACCAGTTTTTGTATACATCCCATTAACGAAACGGCCAGGAGAGCACCAAGACCGTGGCATGTAAATCATGCCGTTCATGACATGCATGTCATGATTTTCATGTTATGACCAGTCATTTATGTTCGTCATGAAATCATGTTGTGGCATACCAATTTTCGTCAACATCCCATCAGCGAAACGGCCAGGAGAGCACAAAATCGTAGGCGGCTAGATAGATAGATAGATAGATAGATAGATAGATAGATAGATAGATAGATAGATAGATAGATAGATAGATATGCTCAAAGTCGCCGAAGTTCGCTAAGAAATGCTTCGCATTTAAAAGCACCACCATTAAATCGGTCAAAAAGAAACTACACTTAGGACAAAACAAAATGCATGCGCTAAAAGATAAACAAGCTAACGTTATCAACAGTTTCAATGAAATATTAAAGGTAGCAGAAGATTTCTACTCTGAACTGTACAGCTCTCAGAGAGACATACAACCTTAATAGAAATAGAATCAGAGGAGGGCACTGAAATTCCATACGAAGTCAAAAAAGCTGCCAAAGGCGTGTCCCACGGTAAAGCAGCTGGTGAAGATGGTATAACAGCGGACTTGGTCAAAGACAGAGGAGATATTTTACTTGAAAAACTTGCATCGCTCTTCACGAAATGTATCAAGACATGTAGTGTACCGTGCAGTTGGAAAAATGCTAATATAATCCTTATCCAGAAGAAAGGTGGCATAATGGAGTTAAAGAATTGCAGACCAATTAGCCTGCTCCCAGTAATGTACAAGCTATTTACAAAAGTAATTTCTGTGAGGATAAGAGAAACACTCGACTTAAACCAACTGAAAGAACAAGCTGGTTTTAGGAAAGGTTACTCGACAATAGACCACAGCCACGCTATCAACCTAGTAATTGAGAAGTACGCGGAATATAACAAACCTCTTTATACGGCGTTTATCGACTACGAGAAAGCATTTGACTCCATAGAAATACAAGCAGTTATAGAAGCTCTACGTCTACAAGGGGTACCTGGCGTATACGGGAAAACCATAAACAACATATACAGTAGAACCTCGTTATAACGAAACCGGATATAACGAAATATCGGATATAACGAAGCAATCGCAATTCCCCTTGAAATTCCTATAGATGAAATTGATATTGGTTATAACGAACTAATGGTTATAACGAAGTAATTACCACTCCCCCGTCAACTTCGTTATAACGAGGTTTTACTGTACAAAGATTGCACAGCCACACTACTACATGAGAAAAGCAGAGAAATCCCGATCGGGAGAGGTGTAAGACAGGGAGATACAATATCCCCAATGCTATTCACTGCATGTTTAGAGGAAGTCTTTAAACGTCTAGACTGGGAAGAAAAGGGAATTCGAATAGATGGAGAATATCTAAGAAATTTTTGATTTGCAGACGAAATTGTGCCCTTTAGCAATGATGGAGACGAACTACAAAACATGATTGATGACCTAAACAGGGAAAGTATTAAAATTGGATTAAAAATGAAGAGGTAAAAGACCAAAGTTATGTTCGATAGCCTAGCTAAGGAACAGGAATTTAAAATCAACTATGAACCCTTACATGGTGTAAGTGAATATGTATACCTGGGACAGTTAATAACAGGAACTCCTACCCATGAAAAAGAAATTCTCCGTAGAATAAGGATGGGCTGGAGTGCATTCGGAAGGCATTCGAAAGGCCACATTCGGAAGGCCACATACCGGGACTCGACCACTGCAACCCCAACTATGAGGTCAACTGCCTGGCACGTGAAGTCACACGCCGTGCTGCGGAAAGTAACCCCTCCAAAGGGGGGCAGTACAAGAATCTCAGCAGCAAAGACCAAGCACCCACATACCACAAAATCACTTCACATTACCGGAAACAAAGATGCACTGTCCAGCACATCACCATAAACTTAACAAAGCGCAAGCACTGACACTAAGAAGGCTGCGAATGCATATCCATATAATACCATCCACCTTACACAGAGTCGACCCCGACGCACCTCCCACGTGCTCGCTTTGCGAGCATCCCTATTGTAACTTCAAACACATGCTCTGGCTGTGGCCTACCCACAGCACATTGCAGCTCGACACCCAAGAGACTTGGCAGGAAGTTCTCACGAGCAGCGACTACCAGCAACAACTACTGGCGGTCCATGGGGCCCAGGACATCGCTCCAAGCCTTCATCTGCCAGCACCATCTTGGGTGGAGCCACCAGGCTGACTTAGGGGCCCTGACGGCCCCAGGCTAGCCTCCTCAGGATATTTTGAATAAAGTTCTTCTCTCTTTCTCTGGTGCTGCAGCGTTGTGGGCTCCGCCACCTGTCACTGCTCGCTTCAGGTACATTCCTTGGGTCTCGGCCTCCAATGGCTTCGCCGTCTCATCGTCTCTGCTGGCCACCCTTTCGGGTGCCTCTTCCCAATAAGAGCCGCTTCCAAGGAGGACATTCTAGAGGTGACGAGGAGGAGAGGCGAAGGAAAGTCTGCGCACTTGGGTGCACCTCGTACACAGTGCCCCACAATAATTAGGCAACAGATTACGGAATCACATGTGAGCTTGGCATCCTTGTGTGCCTATGCACACTTGTGCGGAGGTAACTACTTCAGTGGCAGTTAGAAAGGTTAACCGAGGAAAAACTACGGACACCATTTGTGCCTGTCACTCTGAGGGCAGAGCTTGCTGCAACATACTAAGTAAAAGGGAAAATTCGACTGCATGAGTAGCAGTGACCCACTTGTGGCTGTAGGGGTGAACCCACATTGGTGCATCATTGTCTAGCAGTGCAACAGTCATCATAGCAGCTTCTCAATGAAACCAAGCTTTTCTGGTAGTAACCAGTTGGTAGGTGTCCATATATTTTGACAAAGAAGACTTGGGAGCATCTCGGGACCAACTTAAGCTGAGGAGGACCATGGGTGACGACGTCAGGGGAAAATAATTTGGGACATGTCCCAGGAAGACAAAAAGAAAAAGCTTTCCTGTTATTGAAGGCACTGTACACCCTTTGCTGTTATTGCTTATGGTTTTTCCGCCGTTTAAGCTTGTTTGCCAGCTCGATCATTTAAGCGCTGCTAAAGCAGTTATCTGCCAAGTTTACCTCATGTTTCTCAACACCATATGTGCAGCTGTGCAGCAGTTGGCATCTCCGTGGAGGAGGAACCTGGGCTACCCATTGGCCATGCTGGCTCTGCTCAGCCTCACGGTGAGCATCATTCAGTATGTCACTACATTTCTTTGAACTGGAAAATGACAATAAACAGACTTATTAATGCAGCAGGTAATGCTAAACGTGTACTGAAACTAATAAGAACAACAGCATTTCATATCCTAAATGTAAAAGAAGATTAAGTGGAAAATTAATGACTATGTATAACAAGGATGCGTGAAAACTTCACACGAATGAATTGGGTATGTGCTCATGGTGCAGCAGGTCCTGGAATTTTATTCTCTCTCCTTCGATGGCCATGTACAGTGGCTGCATTTCACAATACTCATTGCTCCCACAAAATGAAGGGAACGACATGTCCATATTGACGTTTGCATGACTGCTGGAATTTAAAAGAAAAGAATAGAATGAGATGAAGTTTATAAAGGAGCAACAGGTGTAATATCTGGTAGCAGTGCACTCCTCAACAATTTCTCAGAGTTTGTCCCGTGGGCTTGGGGTTTCATGAGTGACTTGTATATTTTTGGGGTTAATAGGCCTGCATGTAATTCGCTCGCAGAGTGGTTTGCTAAGGGTCATTACGCCATGAGATTGCTCTGTCAGGGGAAATGTAAAGCCACACATTGTGCTGAAATGTGCATATTATGCATGCATTGCAATTGAACTTTTAAAGTATTCCTGTTATGATGTGCACCTTCCTGCTATTTAAATCCTACAATAATACTCACTTTCTCTTCCAAGTTATTCAGTACTCAGTGACATTGATTTCAACCAATAAAAAAAAAAAAAGAATATGGTATTCCCACAAGCTTAGTTTCCTGAGAGCAGCTAGTGTTACAACACGCACCACCTATGTACGTGGGTCGAAACTTAGTCGAAGAAAGAAGCTCTTCTAACCGCACATAGAGCAGCTAGACTATGTAGATACTATTACAGGCGTGTGGCAAAGAACTGCAGCACCGCTTCTGCGTTGGTGTGTCATGTTGGTGCTTTTCAAAATGAGCGCCAGTGAAGATAAAAACACTCTCGCCAACAGAGGCTACACTAGCCATGTGTGCACCCTGAAGGGGATCCGTTGCTGTAACTTATCTCGACTGGAAGGATGACAGTTGTTTTCCCCCATCTGGTGACTCGGAACCCGAACATACTGACCGCCATGGCTGACCAGGGAGCTCTCGCTGCTCTTCGCCAACCCATGCTTAAGAAGCTCAAAAACAGCATATCCACGGAATGAATGATGATGAGTGGGCAAAGCTCAGGAGATTCATCGCAGATCGTGCCGAGTTCCGGATTAATTTAGTTAACGCGCACACTACAAATCCTTATGGTTCAACTATGCACAAGTGAAATCTCCCACCAGCACTTCAGTGCAAGTCAAGATCCAGTGCCTATATATATATATATGGGTGGCCGGTGAACGGTTCTCCAACGCGAGCAGTCGGTATTTCTCAATCAAGAAACTCGCTAGGAGACGCTGCCTGCGCCAACGTTGTCTCTTGCGGGTGAAGGCGCGTTATCCTTCTTTGCGAGCTGGTAGAGCGTTTATCTAAGAAAGAGCATTTCTATAGTCAACGCGCGCCTTTCGCTCTCTCTCTCTGTCTCTCTCTCTCTCTCACAAGACAGCAGATGGAAGAGTGAGAGAGCTCGCGAGGCACGCGCGTGAGCGAGGCACGCGGCCGAGGCCGAGCGCGTGCCTCCCGGGAGATACTGCCGGTTACGCCTGACACGGGACAAGGTTAGACTAAGAGGAGCTTTGCCCCTAAAATACGACTTCAACGAAACTTCAAGCACAGAAATAGAAGAGCAGCAGCTTCAGGAACAGCATCAGCACATCTGTAACGGTTCCGCACAGCTACGCTAGGACAGTGCCTCCCGAAGCTCCACTTCAGCGGGTGCCGTCAACGTGGGTGCTGCTACTACTGCAGCCATCGCCTACCCGGACTTCTGGCCATAACGTTTCTACCATTGTGGGTAGACTCACTGGAAGTATGGTTCACACGAGTAGAGGTGCACTACTAATAAGGCCGAACCACACGTGCGCTTCTAAGACGCGTGCGATGCGCGTGCGCTTACTTGCACGCGCTCATTCGCGTAACTGCGCATGCATACATGGCGCAGGCGCATCTGGGCGCGTCTAGGCGTGGAGAACAAGCCCGGCTTGATATCCGCGCTCGATTTCACGCGTCCCACACACGTTTGGAGTCCTGTATACATGCGCAACTACGACGTGGCTTTACACCTGCACCAGTTCGATTGTTTGTTCTTTGCTCTCATGCTTAATTAGCAAATGTCTATGCATTACAGTTACGCTTGTACTCATATATTTATTTTCGACCACTGTTTAAAGACATTTAGGCACACTAAAGCACTTAATGGGCTCAGGTGCCTCCCGTCACCGTGGGCGTGGTTGCACCTCGTCGTGCGCGACCTATCGTGCACCTTGCTACATGTGCACCTTGCTACGACGTGCACGACGCCATCGAATGTGCGCTAGTGTTCGTCTAGCGGTGCTTCGTGGTGTGGAGTGGCCTTGTGAGGCACCACCTCTGCCATGGAATTGTGGCGAGGCCTAGCTTGAAGCTGTATCAGTAGATCGGCACGAAGCAGTACTTGCTACGCCGACGTCTGCATAGCCGGAGTGAACGCGCGCTGGCGCACGCGACGTGCGGTTGCAAGCCACTATTCCTGCGCCAGGCGCGGCAGAGTTTCGCGCGTCGGCGCGTGCGTGGATGCGTACAGAAGCGTACGTGTGGTGAGTTTCGCGCGTCGGTGCGTGCGTGGATGCGTACAGAAGCGTACGTGTGGTTCGGCCTATATGTCGTCGTCCACCTAGACTGAGCTTCACGACATACAAGTTGTCCCGCTGACAATTGTTACCTGCAGCTACAGACGGAAGTGATCCAATGGTGTTTGCCTTCAGAATACCAGAAAGCGCTGAATCAACATCACCCTTCAGCAGAACTTGATTCATAGGCACCTTGATCAATGCCGCAGTCGCGTCCCCGCACCTGCTCCCAAAGCGCTGACCGCAGCACCGACACATCGTATCGTAACGATAACAGTTGCTGCTACTACTATTGACCCTTCGGTGACATGTCCTGGAAATGTCAACCACCCTGCTCAGCTGGACATCAGGAAAACTTGAACGGCAGCCTGTAGAGCTGTCTGTCACCTTAGAGGCTGGGACATTTTTGTCATCGACCAAATCGCTAAGCTGTGGTTCCTCCACTCCTGTTCCAACACGTCTGTGAGCTCGCCTGTGATATGTGCCAATTTTGCACCACACTTGAAGTAGTTGGTGAACTCTAGCAGAATGAATGCTTTTGTTCTTGAGGGTGAATATCAAATTAGGATGGTAATGGTTAGATGTCTTCCATTGCACAATATAGTGAGTTCTGCATTAGGCATGCATGTTCTGTCACAATTATGCTCATATCTGAAACTTTTTCCTTTATAAAAAGAATTAAACGAAAGGGGACGTGATATGTCGGAGCAGACGACGTGAGTCGCATATCCATATGACACTGACCTTTGTGCTATTTGCTCATTATATAAAATGTGCTGCAAGATGTAAGGATCACATGTTGCATCGTATCAACTGACATGACTGCCGACATCACTGACTTATTTACACCATGACAGGTCTCTTCTTGCCATGCTAGTGCACATTAAGGTGCTTGCTATCCAAAATCAATCACTGTACCATGCCCCCCCCTGCAGAATGGCTGTCCTCGGACTGTTCTTTCGGAGCACTGACTTCAAAGTCTGAACAAAACGCTCAGCCACTCTATTGCTGCTTGGGTGGTACAGTGCGGTCCTTACGTGCCGTATGCCCCTTTGGTTGAGGTAGGCTTGAAATTCTGCAGAAATGAACTGGCTTCCATTGTCGGACATGAGTAGTTCTGGAAATCCAAATCTACAGAAAAGTTCATGAATGCGAGCAATGGTTGCCTCTGAGATAGGCATGGTCATAGGACATAGTTCCGGCCACTTGGAATGGGCGTCGACTATTTCTGTGTATGCTATACCTTTTATTGGACCCGCTAAGTCCACGTGTAGGCATTGCCACGGACGCATAAGCCAGGACAAAGGATGGAGCGACACTTTCACTGGCAAACTGCGCGTGACAAGAGCCCACACATCTCTGTATGTCATGATCAATATTTGGCCACCACACATAGCTTCTTGCAAGCTCTTTCGTGCGCACCACTCCCGGATGTCCCTCATGTAATTCATCTAGGACAAGTTTATGGAATTTTTGTGGTACCACCACACGTATTCCCAGCATGACACAACCCTGATATAAGGAAAGCTCTAGTTTCCTGCAGAAAAATGGTTTCAGGTTCGCAGATTCGTTAGAAGGCCAGCCTGACAAGATGTACTGCATTACTTGATGGAAAACTGGATCCCGTGCTGTTTCTTCTGAGATCTGTTTACTGCAGACGGGCATGCTGTCCAAGCGCAAAACCAGACACTTTTCTTTTGCCCCGTCTGTTCCCGGTTGCTTCCCGGTTGCTGGATTGGAAGGCGCGATAAGCAATCAGCGTCCACATTCTGCGGTGAAGGGCGATACTGCAACAAAAAAGAATATGCAGAAAGCGTGACTGCCCAGCGTTGCAGTCGGGCAGATGCGATGGCAGGAGTGCCTGTTTTGGGGCCAAAGATCGTCTCAAGTGGCTTGTGACCTGTGAGCAACACAAACTTCCGTCCGTAAACGTAGTAATGAAACTTCTTGACTCCAAAAACAAGTGCTAATGCTTCTTTCTCCAATTGGCTGTAACCTTGTTCAGCCTTTGTTAATGTTTGTGAAGCACAGGCTATTGGATGAACTTGGCCATGGGAAACGCATGACAAAACTGCGCCTATTCCGTAGGAAGAAGCATCACATGACAACTGCAATGGCTAGATGGGGTCGTAGTGAATCAGAATAGGCTTTGACGAGAGCAGCTCTTTACTTGCGCAAACGCACATTTACACACGGCGTTCCATTGCCAAGGTTTATCTTTACTCAAGAGCTTGTTCAGAGGAAAAAGTATGCATGAGAGATTCGGAATGAACTTTCCATAGTAATTTATGAGTCCTAGCACTGTATGCAGCTGCTGTTTGTCTGTTCGAGCTGGTGCATTTGCAATTGTGACCAACTTTTCATCCATCGGGCGAACACTGGCTTTTGTGATGACATGACCCAGGTACTGCAGTCCATTGCGAAAGAAATCGCGTTCCGAAGGTTTCATGCGAAATCCGCGTTCTGATAGCCGCTTCAGCACAGCTTCGAGGCTGATAAAGTGTTCTGCTTCTGTGTGGCCCGTGATCAGTATGTCATCGAGATAACAAGTTATGCCATTTAGTCCTTTCAGCTCGTTATCCATAATACACTGAAGTATTGCGGGAGCAGATGAAATGCCAAACAGTAGGCGGTTGACCAAAAACAGACCCTTGTGTTTGTTCAGCGTGAGGTAGTGTTTGGATTTGTCATCCATTTCGACCTGCTGATACGCCCTGCTTAGGTCTATCTTCGAAAAATGTTGTCCACCTGCCAGCGCAGCAAATAGCTCGTCTGTTTTTGGTAGCGGATACCTTTCGATGTCCAGTATCGAGTTTAACGTGACCTTATAATCACTGCACAGTCTGACTGAACCATCGTGTTTGACAACTGGTACGACAGACGTTGCGTACAGGCTTGTGGTCACGGGTGTAATTATCCCTAGCTCTTGTAGCTTGGACAATTCCTGCCTGACAGCAGCTTTTAGAGCGAAAGGTGTGCTTCTGGCTTTGAAAAATCTTGGCTTCTCATCACCCCTTAAGACAAGGGTAGCCCTTTCTCCCTTTACTGTGCCGAGTTTGTCCTTGAACAGGTCCTGATAGCGGTTTAGCAAGTACTTGAGTTTAGGCGATCTCTCGTAGCCATTTGTGTTTCCCTCCTGCATGTAGGGAAGACCTTGTATTTGCGTCCAGTCTAACTGGAGGTGTTGTAGCCAAATGTGCCCCAGCAGCAATTGGTCGTCCTGGCGGAGCACGTACAATGACAACTGTTGGCGCTGCGCATTGCACTGGACTGCAACAAATGCTACACGGCAGGGCTTCACGGGTTCATTTGTGTAGGTTGTCCTGCGCAAATGAGCTCTGGGAAAAAGAGAACGGAACGGTGAGACAGACATGATGGATATAGTAGCAGCCCCAGTATCGAGTTCCATGTTCACTGGTACGCCATCAATAGTGACCTCGACCATGATTGGTTTTTATCTTGCATCTGCAGCAGGTTTTACACTCTTCAAATTGTTGCGTGGCAGTGACAAGGTACTAACATGCCGTTTATTTTTACCTGTCGATTCATTTAGCTGTCTTCTTTGGCAAGCACTCTTGATGCGGCCCTTTTTGTTGCAATGAAAGCATTTGGCATACGCATACGGACAAGAGCTGGTGGCGTGTTTCACTGATCCGCAGTGATAACATGAGGTAGCAACTTTCCCAGTGCTTTGTGCACTTGACATTCTTCCTGTGCCGTTGAGCGCGTAGCAGGTGCACTTTGAATAGCAGCTTCAGTGGCTATTGCACGATCAACTGGTGTCTGAAACTTTAACTGGTTGTCTTCTGCAAATAAACTTTGTTGTATGTCAGACCAGAGAAAACCGCAAACAAACCTGTCCTTTAAAGCTTGATCAAGAAAATTACAGAAACTCACAAGTTTGCATGAGTCTGCGCAGCTCTGCGGCATACTGAGTAACGGTCTCTTGCGGTAGTTGTGAGCGGCGATGAAATTTGGCTCTTTTGCCGATAATGGACAGTTTAGGAACAAAGTGGTTTCGCAGTAAGCTTAGAAGTTCATCAAAGACTTCTTAGCGGTAGTCTCAGGAGACCAAAAACGACTTCAACAATGCGTATGTCTTCAGTCCTACCAGGCTTATCAAGGTATCAGCCTTCTGGTCCTCCAAGACTTTGTTAGCACGCAAAAATGCTTGGAGGCGTTCTTCATAACTAGCCCAATCTGCTGAAGATTCATCGAATGGTTCTACTTGCCCCAAGCGCGCCGACATCGTTTCGCTGACTTGTCTTCTTGTGGCAGTCCACCAGGGTCCCAAGAACCACATCACTAAGAACTGTGTCGTGTTCCAGGGCTACCAGGTATGAAGATGCCGACAGTACTTAAACATGCTTTATTTGCATGCCAGCAACATAACGATAACCAAGAGTGCCGAAGGAAACGTGCTAACCCCCCCCCCCGCCGTGCGTCAAGCGCTTTTATTCACATCGTGGGCGAGAGCGTTGCGATATGGGCCACGTGACAGAGTATCGCGCAAGCACACGTGTACAGATATGCGGCAAAATGCTTTTAAAAGATTTTACACAACATAAATTATCATGAAACGTTTTTACAATGTATGCTACACATTAGAGTAACACTAAAATTAAATATTCATTACATGTTTTTACAATGTTCCAAATTAGCCCAATGTTTTTTTGAGCATAACATTTGGCTAAAGATAACATTAAAAGTTACACTCTTGTAAAATTCACAGAATAATCACCTGTGGTAATACACAATAAATGAAATGTACACTCATTTGTTGCAGTGCCATCTAAGCACACCAATACTGCCCCGCCACGGTGGTCTAGTGGCTGTGGCACTCGGCTGCTGATCCGAGGGTCGCGGGATTGAATCCCAGCTGCGGCGGCTGCATTTCGATGGAGGCGAAATGTTGAGGCCCACGTGCTGTGCGATGTCAGTGCACATTAAAGAACCCCAGGTGGTCTAAATTTCCGGAGACCTTCACTATGGCATCTCTCATAATCAGAGCTGGTTTTGGGGCGTTAAACCCCACAAAATCAATAAGCACACCAATAGTCGAGTATACATTTTACTTTATGTAAAAATGACATAATCCTCCAAACTTGGCTTCACAGAAAAACTTTATTAGTGAGCTTACATGACACAAAAGAGTGAAATGGTGTTGCACTGGATTAAAAAAAAAAATACAATCTTGTAAAGAAGCATTTGGAAGCTCGTAGTGGGCCGTCCTCTCCAGTGAAGATAGGCGGGTCACGGACACGAGGGACACCAGAACAGGCGGACGGTTCGGGCGGTGGCGTTTGCTGAGCGGCGTCTCGAGGCATGGTAGATGGCACTGTACGGGATCGAAGTTCCAGGGGCATAGAAGGGTACCTCAGTTGTTTTGATGGAACAGTACCCAGCGCTTCCACCAATTGTAAAAGCGTTTATTCAACGCTGGCGTAAGGGCCGACCGGTAGCTCGATCAATGGCTCAAGTCACAATCCCTGGAGCGAGCGGCGACCACACGAGCAATGCGCGTCTCAGCGAGCCCGGACACAGAGCACGAGCGGCGTCTTCCTCAGCGGAGCGCTGAAGAGCGAACCCCACTGTAAGGCGCTGGAGAGGACGGCCCACTACGAGCTTCCAAATGCTTCTTTACATTACCCCCGGGGACAAAAAGGGAGCCACCCGGCGACCTAACAGCTGGTCACTATGAGTGGGTCATAGTAGACCTTGAGGCGCTCGATGTTCACAATGTCGTGGCCCCGACAGCGCATGTCTGAGGATGGCTCAACAGGCTCGATGAGGTAGTTGACCGGGGAGGTACGCTCGACTACTCGGTAGGGTCCTTCGTACTTGGGCAGTAGTTTTGAAGAGAGCCCTGGTGTAGTGGAAGGGACCGAGAGCCACACAAGCGTCCCAGGAAGGAACGCAGGTGCAGAGGCGATGTCACCGCGAATGCTCTTTTGGCGCTCTTGGTCACTGGTAGTAAACGCCTGCGCGAGATCGCGACACTCTTCAGCACGTCTGGCTGTGGCAGAAATAGGCGCAGCCTCAGATGCATCCGGCCTGTACAGTAGGATCGTGTCAATTGTGTGCGATGGGTGCCGACCGTACAATAAAAAGAAGGGTGAAAACCCAGTGGTGCTCTGAGGGGCGGTGTTATAAGCATAGGTCACGAACGGCAGGACGGCATCCCAATTTGATTGGTCAGAGGCGACGTACATTGAGAGCATGTCGCCAAGCGTGCGATTAAAGCGTTCTGTGAGGCCATTCGTCTGCGGGTGGTAAGCAGTGGTTCTGCGATGAACAACGTGGCACTCTTTGAGGATGGCTTCGACGACTTCCGATAAGAAGACACGCCCTCGGTCGCTAAGCAATTCCTAGGGTGGGCCGTGTCGAAGTATGAAGCGGCGGAGCAGGAAGGAGGTGACATCGCGCGCTGTAGCCGCGGGGAGGGCGGCGGTTTCGGCGTATTGGGTGAGGTGGTCAACAGCGACGATGGCCCAGCGGACCAGCCGATGTCAGCGGGAGGGGCCCATACAAATCGATGCCGACGTGCCCAAATGGCCGGATAGGGCAAGGCAGAGGTTGTAGACCTACTGGAGACAGGTGCGGCGAAGACTTCCTCTACTGGCATTCGAGGCAGGAGCGAACGAAGTGCTGAACGTAGCGGTACATTCCTCGCCAGAAGTATCGCTGTCGGATGCGCTCGTACGTTTTGTATATCCCAGAATGTGCGCACTGAGGATCAGAATGGAATGACGCGCATAGTTCAGAACGCAGACTCCGGGGTACAACTAGCAACCACTGGCGGCCGTCGGCGTTGTAATTGCGTCGATAAAGTAAGTCGTCGCGAATGGCGAAGTGGTGGGCTTGACGGTGCAACGCGCGAGTGGTCGGTTTTGCCGATGGGTCAGAGAGGAAGTCGATCAACGAGGCGATCCAGTTATCCTTGCGCTGTTCGGTAGCGATGATGTGAAGGTCGATGGCAGAAATGGCGATACGAGGTACCGAGCCGCGGCCATCGTAATGTAAAGAAGCATTTGGAAGCTCGTAGTGGGCCGTCCTCTCCAGCGCCTTACAGTGGGGTTCGCTCTTCAGCGCTCCGCTGAGGAAGACGCCGCTCGTGCTCTGTGTCCGGGCTCGCTGAGACGCGCATTGCTCGTGTGGTCGCCGCTCGCTCCAGGGATCGTGACTTGAGCCATTGATCGAGCTACCAGTCGGCCCTTACGCCAGCGTTGAATAAACGCTTTTACAAATCATATAATTTCTCATGCATGTGGCCCATAGCAGCACACGTATCTTTTGAGGTCATCTCAAACGTAAAAGAAAATTAATACATAACAGCAAAAATGAACAAAATACACACATGTAAAAGTCAGATGGCACTGCTTTGAAACAAAGTCAGTAAGTGCAACTTGAGATACTGCCACAAAATTTACTCAGCAAAATGGTCCAAGTAAAAGCTGTAGGATTTGAAAACAAATATCAACAAACTAAAAGTAGTGAAAGGTGTTGAAAATGACATTGCATGTGAAATGTTCTGAATGTGGCTAGAAATACACAAATAAGTTTGGGCACCATCATGCTGTGCTTGACATAGTAGAGCACTTAGCAGCATGGTTGTAAGATTAATTTGTGCAAAGTTGATGTAGTCGTTAGCATATGTACAAGGGAGATGCGAGAGGGGCACTTGGTTCTCGGGAGATGCGCTGAAACACTTCGAACACTGAGGATGTGGCTGAACAGATGGCTAAAATAGGTGACATAGTTGAGCACTTGGAACATTTGGGAAGCAGCAGAGTGCTTGCTACACTTAAACAGGGCAACTTAATGAGCAAACAGACAATGAAGCATAGGAAAGCATAGAGGAAGTTAATTGTAGTGTCGTAATTGTGAAGTAGAAAAGAATTAAAGTGGACGAAAAGACAAACCTGCCTTCAGTGGGAACCGAACCCACGACCTTCAGATGACGCGTGCGATGCTCTACCGCTGAGCTACGAAGGCGGTCATCCTCCCATCCACTGTATTGGATATTTATGTACATATTATCCTGGGAGTGTTAGGCAGCGCCACTTGTAGCCATGGCGGCGTGTGTGGAACACACTTACTTGCCAGGAGGCGTCACGTAAACAGGGCAAAGCACATAGCATGCAGTATAGCAAAGTCATTAGGCATAGTCACTTGACACAGGACAATAGAGTAGCACAGCGCACAGGTACTGTGATGGTAAATTCCAACATGAATACTTGAGAAATTGAAGCATACATGTGCACTCAACTAGGTGCACAATAACAACTGCCCACAACATAGCGATATGTAAACATGCATCAATAAATGCTACCTTAAGCTTGTAGCAAACATTTCTGCCATGTGGAGCAATCCAAACTATTTTCTTGATAACAGATGTGTGGTTTCATATATAGCTACGCATGGCATGACTTCCTGTAATACTTCCCACTTCATGGCTGTGGTCCATGTGAAAAAATAATCAGTTCCGCCAAAAGGGCGAAGCAGTGAATGCAATAACGATGCATGATATAACAGCAGCTTTAGGGGGAATCTGAATTGTAGTGAATGTGGGCTTATTGGGTAAGCATGCAGGTGTGTAAAGTACCGGTGTGGTGGTCAAACGGCAGAGACAATAACCCAGCAGAGCTGCGTGTTAAGTTATGTTGTTTTGATGTCTTCTGGCGCGCCCTTCACACCGTGCGGCTGCGCAAAGTAGTGTGCCCTTAACACCATCGAGAAACATGGCCCAGCACAGTGGCATCAAGCAAGCGCACTCCTTCCGGCGCTCGTAAACGCATTCGCGTGAGCGCTATGTGGCAAGGGCATTGCCGGCATTGCGACTATATGTGAGGTGCCTGGAACAGAGAAGGTGATCAAGGCACTGCTACACAGTACGCAGCACGTCTGATGGCTGCCACGATAGCGCGCACGCCAGCGATGGCGACCGCGTGAAGTCCACAGTTGCTGCTCGAGCAAAACCACCCCCCGCGGCTTTTCATGTTTGTTAAAGGGTCCCTAAACAACCCCGAGGCCCAAAATTTGTTTTAAAGATATAATTGCGCTCCTGTGCGATGTGAACATGCTCCTGCAAGAATTTTTCAAATAGGTGCAATAATGATGAAGTTACACGGGTTTAAGTGGCCGCTTCCGTTGGTTTTGTTTTCTCAGTCAGTCTCCCCACCCTTCTCTGCCGAGGAGAGGGTAGGCGCGGCACGCCGTCGAGACTCCGCCTACTTTTGACACGTGAACCGACGTGAGCAGTTGACGGCCTTGACGCTTGCGCTGCAGTTCCGGTTGCTCCTGCGCTCACGGCTGTGGAATGGCCACAGGATCTGACATAAACCTGGTTCCGACCAATCAACGAGCTACAACTGCGTAAAGTTGTTCTCGGTAGAACATTACGACACCTAGGATGCGAGGGCAACTGGTCAATCGCAGGAAAGAGGCACGGGAATTTTTCGAAATACGGCGTCTGTGTGGCGCACAGCGCTGTCATATTCGCAGAATGTGATCGCTGCAGCCTTCTCTATGATTGAGATTGCTTGTTTGGGCGGTTTAAAAAAATAAGTAGGAGCCTCAAGACACTTCAAGCGCAAACAGACAAGGACTAGGACGAGTAGACACACATCGTTTTCCCGAGACGGGCAGGGCGCTTCCTCTCCACTTCGACGCTGGCCTTCCCGAGCAGGGTGATGTTATCGCATGCGCCTTTCGAGCGACTGAGACGGGCCAAGCTCATTTGATCTCTTCTTCAGCCACGTTCGTCACCTCCGCTCGCACGCTTTCACCCGTAGGTAGAAAGTATGATGCATGGTGGGTTATCAATTTAGACTTTATATGGGACGTAGTGGCAATGGCAAAAACCCGTCGAGACTGTCCATACAATTGCTATTGCAATAAAAAAAACACCGTGGCACACACTACACACACAAAAAAAAGAGCCAGGCCTGCGCGGAGCCACAGGACAGTGACAGTGTAAGCTGGAGGAGCGACCTTCTTAGAAGCCATTGTAAATGCTTGGGGAAACTAGTGCAAGTAGAGGTATCCCCTGCGCCATAACTCTTATCATTTCGCCAAGTAGGGAAATACCCACTACGCAATAATTACTGCGGTATTGTAATGTGCAAATCTGTATAACTGGACATCTTAGAGAGTCTCTTGGCATCGTTTTCCCGAGAACGAACTGAACTCTCGGGTCGCGACCTGCAGTTTGGGCTTCTCTCTGCACAGCTGTCTGTTGTGCCAGACATTGCCTTGCTGCAGCCGCGCATGTAGCTCAGCGATTCGCTTCTTTAGCAGCAGTCCGCACCTTACGAGGAGGCGCCATTAGGTATATCGAAGAGCCAAGTCAGGTTGCTGGCGGGGCTACGTACGTCGCCTGCCGCGTGATGCATGGCACGATGCAACAAAACTGCTTCAAAAGGCAGCGATTCGTAATGATGATGGAAATGTTGAAGAAGATTGTTTTCTAATGATGATGATGATGATGCCTCTGTAATGGGTTCAGAGCTACAAACTGCAGCCCTGTATTCTTTCACATGATTCCTCGAAGTCTTTATGCAATCCACTTTCCCTGACGTGTAGTGGCGTATTATTATTCTTCCACGTAACATTACGTTTGTTAATGTGGTTCCTTGGCAGAGGTTATACCTGTTTAGGTCTTTTAGCGAAGGTTTTTCAAGCACAGGTGTGGCCCAATGGTAGAATGCTCGACTGCCACGCAGAGAGTGTGGGTTGGAATCCACACAGAGGACATGGTTTGAATCCTCCTCGGTCCTGGTTATTTTTTCTAAAATTTGCGCGGTAGCGGTTACGGACACCGGTGGCGGCGACGGCGGCGGACGACTACGGTGCAAAAAACGGCCCTTGTGATCTTATAACAGCTTAATCTGTAAAATGTGGAGTGAATGTGATGTTAACCACCGAGACCGGGACGGTTTTTCTGGATGTGAAAAGGGTGCTGTGTGTCTCATTCCCTTGTCTTGCGGAAAGTGTTACAGTAGAACCTCGTTACAACGAACCCGGATATAACGAAATATTGGATATAACAAAGCAATCGCAATTCCCCTTCAAATTCCTATAGATGAAATTGATATTGGTTATAACGAACTAATGGTTATAACGAAGTAATTACCACTCCCCCTTCAACTTCGTTATAACGAGGTTGGACTGTATATCGGCCAAACCGGGAGATGTTTGAACAATCGTTTAAGGTACGTTGCCTCCATTAACAACGACAATTATTTCAAAAAATTCTAGTTTTATTTTTAAGGATATTAATAATCTGGAGACATTCAGAATTGTGCTACCGCAAAAATTACGTCTTTATCTTGTTTGGTTCAAAAGTTACGTTGTTTTTTACAACTATACCGGCAGACCTACCTGAAACCGAAACTGACCCGCTGTGAAAACGAAACCAACACTTCAATTCCCAAAAGTAATTCGTTGTTACGCTCAAATGCAAATGATAGGTTTAGATTAGTTTGTGATGAAGTATTTTAAAGGTCGAGAAATGGTGATTGCGACCTTCTTTATTTCTTTTTATTCAAAAAGCACAAATTGCCATGAGGGGGCACACGACGTGACAACGTGTTCACAGTGCACCCACGTGTTGTGCTATCATTGTGAAGGCTACTTCGTTGTGATGTCGGTGTCCTAGATTGCTGTCTCACAGAATACAACAAGATATGGCTAAGTTCCAAGTGCAGCAAAGGCCGAAACGCAAATTCTCGGGCAATCGATACATGACGAACAATTCGACCAAATGTGATGTGAACGTGGCTGTTTTGGCAAGCGAAGTAAAACTGGGCCACTTGGACAGAGACTGTGAACTGCCACCGGAAGATTTTGTGCTGCAGGGGAATAGGATTATGGATGTCGGTATTTTTTGCTCAGTTTTTGTGTCGCTGGCTTGCCCGGAATGCAAAAACATTTCATTGAAGCTTGAGGAGCGTTCGCGCCAAGAGGTATGTTTTGCTTACGCCGTAGTATGTACTTCATGTGTGCACGAACATTTCTTTTTCTCATCAAAAAAAACAACACACGCAGCTGAAAACAACATTCGGCTTGTCTACGCTATGCGCCAGCTGGGGAAAGGACGTACTGGTGTTGTAACATTCTCAAAGGTCATGAACATGCCACAGCCACTTTGTCATTCCAACTATGACAAGGTTTCTTCAAAGCTCTTTGAGGCCGCGAAAGTTGTCGCGTCCAAGTCCATGACTGATGCTGCTTCAGAAGTGCACTAGGTTGTAGGCAGCAATGAGTGTGGCATATCAAGTGATGGCACTTGGCAAAAGTGCGGACACTCGTCCTTGAATGGTTGTGTCTCTCTAATATCCGTGGACACTGGAAAGGTGATCGATGTGGAAGCAATGTCCACAAAGTGCAAGGCACATGAAACTATGCAGAAATGTTCCTCAAGCATTCAGTTTGAAGAATGGAAGGCGGACCACACTGATTGCCAAGCCAACCACAAAGGCAGTGCTGGTAGCATGGAGGCGGTAGGACTGTATCGTATGTTCGAGCGGTCCGAAACGACGCGCGATTTGAAGTACACTGATTTTTATGGAGACGGCGACTCGAAAAGCCATGCAGCTGTCAAAGATGTGTATGGAACTGAATCTGTGCGCAAACTTGAGTGCATTGGGCACGTTCAAAAGCGCGTGGGATGCCGACTGAGAAAATTGAAAAAGACTACTCATGGACTAGGAGGTAAAGGGAAGTTGACGAATGTCATGATCGATCGATTGCAAAACTATTATGGCATTGCAATCAGGGCCAATGTGGGCAACCTCCAAGCAATGAAGCAGGCCACACTGGCAAGTCTGTTTCATTGCAGTTCAACTGACGCAACTCCTAGGCACGGCCTGTGTCCTTTAGGAGTGAAAAGCTGGTGTGCCTACAACCGAGTAAAAGCTTTAGGCACAGGACATTACAAGCATAGGGGAGGCATTTCGAATGACATACTCAACAAAGTGAAGCCGGTGTACGCAGAGCTGTGTTCAGAAGACTTTTGAAGAAATGTCTTCACGGAAAAACGCGAACGAGTGCTTCAATGGGATGCTCTGGCAGCGCGTCCCGAAAGATGTCTATGTAGGCCTGCGCACTGTTTTGTTTGGCCTATACGACTGTGTATGTCACTTCAACAATGGAAATAGTGGCACGCTAGGCATCTTGAGCTAGGCTGGTGTTGACCCTGGCTACTACACCACAGTAGCTTGCCTCAGCAGGGACCGAGCACACTTGAGGAGCGCCAAACACCAGTCAACGGGCGACCAAAAACAAGCCCGAAAAAAACGAGCCGCTAAACGTTCTCACAGGGAACTTGTAGCAGCTAAGGAGAGACCCAGCTACGAGACTGGCGATTTTTAGGCTTCCACGACTATCTAATGATGTGTATAGCACGTTTCGAAAACTTTATTGTTGGTTTTCTCGAAACTCCATTTTCATTTGTTTTTGGTTGCGCCAAAGGTCGTAACTTAAGAATAAACCAATACATTTCTTCGAAACTTGCCATGCTTATTTCTTGAACACTATTCTGTGCAATGAACTAGGATAATTCAAATCCATGCACAAGTTTTGATGTTATAAGACTTCGACAAATGTGACTGCCTGAAATTATGAAATTTTTGGTTTTTCGGCTATAAAAAACCTAATTTTGTAGATAGTGCAAACATTCTAGTTCATTGCACAGCCTGCATATATAGCTAAACTGCTGCCAAGCCATTTTTGTTTAGTATCACAAGATCGTGACATGACCATTTGCGTGATGGTCATATTTTGGGTAATTTCAGTAAATAAATGGCGATCAGATTTCAATTTTTTGGTCTAGCATAATTGAAGGGTCTTTTTAAACAGCCTTTCTTATGGCAAACACAAAGCAATCAGTTTAGAATCAAAATCTAAAAAGTTTTCCAAAAAGGGGGCAACATACCACAATGGATCACAGGGTATCATTGAAAGCCCACCCTTCATCAAATTTATGCTTGCATTGTAAAGTTTGCAAATGTCGCCCGTTGTTGCACCAAATGAAAGTGCTGTCCCGGCATAAAGATAGGAAAGCGCAAGAGGTAGTTGAGGCTTCTTTTTTTTTTTTTTTTTTCACAAGTATGGCAATATGTGCGTTGCTAGGCCAGCAGTTACGTTGCACGAACTGGAGATTGATTATTTAACCACCAATCTCTAATCATACACGTGGTTTTTTATCCTGTTCTTTATATGTGTTTTTTCTTCAATAAATCCTCAATAGTTAGTCTACACTTGTGCGTGTCTCCCATGTCCCTGTTTATTTCACGCTGTTCATTTCCTTGGTTTTAGTCCAGATTTGTTTTCTGTTATAGACCAACATTTAATAGCAACTCGTTCTTTTTTTTAACAGCCACAAGAAGAATCTTTCCGCCTTAATTCTGAGCCTCCTCTCAATCAGTAGTCCGCGCAACACCTTCGTGCGTCTCCTTGCGTGTGCATGTCCTCTCAAATGCTTGCTATGACTGCTGGGTTTCTTCCCACTGCCAAATTTTTTTCAAGTGTTTCGTCACTTTGCACTTTGGACGCCTTTTCCGAACAACTTCTCTCGTGTGTCCACCTCCTGCACATGGTCGCAAACGCTTAGCCAGCCGGCAGCGATTTCTCACCCTCATGCAACTTCTCTCTGAAACAACCACTCCCTTGCGTTTACCAGCATGACGGGGTCTCAAACGCCTCGAACATCCACCGTGTTCGTTCTTGCCACCTGTCAAGCGCCTCCTGAAACCTTATTTTCTCATGCGTCTTTTTGCTGCACACCCTCGAGAACGCCTGGTGCAGCCGCTACATTTGCCCTCTTTCACTGTCAAACGCACTTTCAAAACTGCCTCACTCGTGCATCTAGTTTCTGCGTGCGGATGCCAACGCAGTCCCCTGTGTTTTCGCCTCTCACGGCTGACTTTTCTCCGGTGTCTACTTGACCCCTGCTCAGTCACCTTAGCATTTTCCCTCACTTTTCGCTCGTTTCAAACGCACGTTCTCAAACTCATCTTATCGCAAAGTCCTCTATCAACCTTCTCGACTACCTTTAGCTCATCTAAGACATCCTTATTTTTGTTATGGGCCAGCCTACGCTTATATTTACTAGTCTCATCATGGGCCACAGTTACACTGTGCTGGTTTCTCTAATTTGGCACATTCGTCACACAGATCCTGACTCAGCTTGACATCCTTCCCTGTGAGGCACGCATCCGAACAGACTCTGTTAGGTATGGGCTTGCAGCAACCTGCAATACACTCATGGTGGTCTTGCACCTAGCCACCTGTCAAGGTGGTTTTGGCCACCTGTCAACATGTGTTTTCTCCCCCAGCTGCGCTCACCAACAGCTCTTGGGTGCCTACGCCCGCATCATCCATCCCCGGCTCAAGCTCCGCTAACCTTGCGGTATCCGCATCCCACTGCTCTGACCCCACCGAGACAATCTCCTGGCTTGTTTGAATTTCCTGAAATTGGCCAACTTCCACCTCATGTTCGCTAATTTCGGCTGATCGTGCTGCTGGTAAATTTTGACAAGATGTCTCTTTACTTTTAAACACCAGCCCTCGTGCAGCCTGATCTACCTGTTGGTTTAGCAGATCTACAACTCGTTCATGCTCTTGTTCGCATTCTCTTTCAGATTCTTCAAAAAATCTTAACGCGTCCTTTCCCAACAGGTTTCTGCTCTTACCAGTCACCGCCAAATGCTCCCAATCCATCTTTGCAACCCACGACAATGTTCTGTAACTGGGCCAGAAGAACTTAATCCTGGCAAAGGCTCGCCACTTTTTGTCATTGATGGGAGAGAGATCTCTGGAGCGCTTGCTCAGATGGAATGAGAGACGCTGGATGATGACGTTGGCAGGACAAACGTTACTTTGTAACAAATAAACATGAATGCTAAAACACAAGAAACAAGAAACCAATGCACACACAGAAATGAAATATTCAACTAAAATTAAAGCAGAACCTCATTTGTCCGTGACACTAAATGTTCCCCTGCGTTAGGTGGGGTCCTAACAGCGGTCCACTAACAAGGGGCCTCATGTTCACGTCCGCGGGTACAACAGCTGAGTCCTTCGTGGCGTTGTGTCCACGCTGCCAGTATCGACGAACTGGACTGGCAGCAGTTGTCATTAGGTAGAGCCCAGCCAACCCGTCGGTATTCGCTGCCTGCCTTCCCGGATGATGTAGCAGTTGCCAGTTCTGTGTTAGGCCTATCCTCAGCCTTGGCCTCTGCTTCGAAGTTATGCCCGGTCCCCAAAGCGACCTTGCTCTGTGCTGTTGATTGCTGTGCTGGTGGTCCCATTCTGCCTGCGAAGGCAGAGTCGTGTTTGCACCGGGAACTGCTGCAGCTTGGCCGTTGCCGCCCCGAGGGATCTCGCTCAACCGTAAGCCTAGTCAGCAGCCACTCAGGAGCCCGGCGCCCTCAGCTCCTAATCACCAGTCCGTAGCTGGTAGGGCAACCTTCATCGACCGGTGCCATGCAGAGAATGACAGCTCAACATTTTCCAACTTTAATCGCGGCTTGGGTTGCACGTCACGAGCCCTCTGTCCACCATTTAAGTGCATGAACGTGTCCACAGCGCGTGCTTCCTGGCACTTCTCTCTTCCTTCGGGCACCGTCGCTTCTTTTCACCATCTCACACATGCCTCGGCCCCATTTACTCATGAAACCACAAAGACCTCAGCTCTACTGGACTAATGAAGTATCAGGATAGACCCAAAGGCTTCGGTGCTTGAGGATTTGGAGCCGGCACGTTTGCCGACATGCAGTTCAAGCCACTGTTGTTTCTGCAGGTTTTCTGTGCTTCCTGTACAGTGATCGCACACCGACCGCTTGGTGGGCGTACGGTTAATCCGTGCTATCCCGAGCAATCTTCTGACCCATCATGGCATATATCAACAATCAGCGCAAACTCATCACTGTACGAAGAACGCTGCAAGACTCACGGGGATGGTTTCCATGACGTCGATGGCAGGCTCGTCGAGCATTGTGAACCATGTGACCCGAGACTGGCTTTTATAGCTGCGCTGCTCCTTGACTGCGTGGGATTTGGTGCCGGCACGCTTGCCGACATGCAGCTCAAGCCACTGTTGTTTCTGCAGGTTTTCTGTGCTTCCTGTACGGTGATCGCACACCGACCGCTTGGTGGGCGTACAGCTAATCCGTGCTATCCCGAGCAATCTTCTGACCCATTCTGGCACATATCAACAATCAGCGCAAACTCATCACTGTACAAAGAACGCTGCAAGACTCACGGGGATGGTTTCTTCAACCATGACGTCAGTGGCAGGCTCGTCGAGCATTGTGAACCACGTGACCCGAGACTGGCTTTTATAGCTGCGCTGCACTTTGAATGCGTGGGATTTGTTGCCGGCACGCTTGCCGACATGCAGCTCAAGCCACTGTTGTTTTCTGCATGTTTTCTGTGCTTCCTGTACTGTGCTCGCACACCGACCGCTTGGTGGACGTACGGTTAATCCGTGCTATCCCGAGCAATCTTCTGACCCATTATGGCACATATCAACAATCGAAGCAAACTCTTCGCTGTACGAAGAACGCCGCAAGACTCATGGGGACGGTTTCTTTGACCATGACGTCAATGGCAGGCTCGTTCAGCATTGGAAACGGACTGGCTTATATAGCTGCGCAGCACCTTGACTGCGTGGGATTTGGAGCTGGCACGCTTGCCGACATCATGCAGCTCACACCTCTGTTATTTCTGCAGGTTAGTGCTCTCCACTTAATTGAAACTTCTAAAGCAGTCATGGTGTTGCCGGCTCCTCCCGGGCAGGCGAGTGTGGCATGTACAGCGCAAGTTCATTCCACTAGATATGATAGATGTTTTCGGTTTGTTGTGAACCATGTTTTATGGCTTGTTCTGCTTTTGCTACTTTGCGGCGACATTGAGCTCCACCCTGGGCCTTTTGATAAAGGCGAAATGGATTTCTTCAAGAAACTACAGGATACTATCATGAATAAGTTAGACAACATTGATGCCAGGATAACTAGTCATGATAGCAAAATGGCCGAAATGGACACCAAGCTTGACAAAACCCAAGACCAGATAGGTAATATTATGAAGCTAGTACAAGAACAAGCAAGTGTAATTAGTGATCTAAGTCATCGAGTAAGAATTCTGCAAAAGAAAAATGCAGACGTCAAAAACAAGCCATAGATTGAACCTCGTGTTTTACGGGATAGATGACAATGATCAGTCCAAAACGTGGGAACAAGTGAATCCTTGGTTAAGGGTATCTGCGCTACTGATTTGGGAATCGAACTGCAGTCTGTTCGGAGGGCACATCGGGTTGATCACTTTTATGAATGGCAGAAAAGACCTATAATTGTAAATTTTTCATCCGATAAAGAAAAAATGGCCATTTTAAAAAATGCAAGCATGTTCAAGGGCTCCTCTTACAGTGTTGAACAGGACTTTTTACTCGCAACTCGAGCAGTGTGCAATAAACTTTGGGAATATGGAAAAGTAAAGAAGGCGGATAATACCCCTGTCACACAGGCACTTAAAAGTCTTTTAAGCAAACAGACTTCTTCCAAAAAGAAGTTCCTGACAGCAGACACGCGGCAGAGTGAACTCCTTTTCAGAAGCGATATTTTTCATAAACGGAGTTTGTCGATCTCTTTTACGGCTCCAAATGAGTAGCCTTGAAACCAGTGGGCGCCAGCAATTTTCGACTGATGGAAAAACAGAGTGACTGCTTATTTTTCTGTCACCAAGGCTCTCTGTAAAAACAAATTTCACATCCCGAAGGAGGTGTAATGAACCATTTTGTTCGTTGTTTCTTTTTCTACTCTCGTGAGCAGCTAGAATGCATCAGGAATCACGTGGTTGTGCTCGGACTCGCACCGCGCCATTTTGCACAAGCGTGAAAAGCGTGCTTGGCAGCCGTGTGTGTGTACTCGACATTCCAGTAGTGTTAGCATCTCTGGCCAACCTTGGGGACCAAGCAGCCGTCGGTGCACGGAAAAATACAGCATCTGCGATGGTCAGAGGCCTGGAGTTTAATCAGACCTTGGGAAGATAACCTCCAGTCATTGCAGGCCGTAAGGCTTGTGATTCTCCCTTTTTTTCGGTACGGTCGCCCATAACGTGTCGAGAGCGCCAAAACATCAGTAGGGCAAATAAAAGCCCCGTGGTGCCAGACAGACTAGTACATATCGCTAGTTATGCGGACGCTTCCTTAACTAGTGCAAGAAACCTTCACATTGGTGTTTCTTCAGTCTGTTATTCTTAAATTTATTTGAAGAAATGAGCAACGCAATAAGTCTTTTAATTTGTATTCAGAGATACATCATTTTATTTTCATTGCTTCTCTTTTAACTGCTAGCGTCACGCTTTCGGTACTGTCTTGGAAAGAAAACACTAAAAGAAGATTGTTGGTGCAGTGTGTCTGCGCAGCAACACCTCTTCGTTAAAAGTCTTTCAACTTCATAAAAGACCACTTATATTTATGACCTTCTGCACACCCGTGTGACACAGTTATAAGAAAAACCAGGTTTAAGTTGAAGGCCGATAAGCTGATCATAAATGGCAGGGCGTTTACATGGGACGATCAGAAGGAAGAAGTTGTTGCCCTGTAAAAACGGTGGCATACAAATCATATTTGCTTTGTTCATCGTGATTTAGTTATTGCGGTGGTAAAATGCCGTAGTATAGCTAATAAGGTTGATGAGTTTGCTGGATTGGTTGAGTCATTAAAGGCAGATATAGTGTTTGGTACTGAATCCTGGCTTAACCCATCCATCACTGATAGCGAGGTGTTCCCCTGCAACTATACTGCTTATCGCAACGGCAGGCCGGGTCATGGCTGTGGTGTTTTTCTATTAGTTCATTCGTCCCTTTCATCTTCGGTACTGAACATCCGTCATGACTCGGTCGAGTCAGTTTGGTGCACAGTTACACTCGCTAACAATCTTTCTTTTGTCACTGGAGCGTTTTATCTATAACCAAGTACAGATTTCGATGTTTTCGAAATGCTGTACAATATCGTTTCAGAGGCATCTGGCCAAATAATATTGCTTGCGGGTGATTTTAATTTGCCCGACTTAAAGTGGGACAACGGCACATGCGAGTTAATGAATGCTAACCATACTAATCTAGAAATGAAGAACCTGGCTGGTAGTTTCGGCTTTTTTCAGTATGTCCTTGAACCCACTCGAATAAGTAGTACCCCAGATCTTCTCTTTTGTAATTCGCCAAATTTAGTTGGTAATATTAATATCATTCCAGCTATTACTGATCATCACGTTGTGGTTGCAGGGATTAAAACGAAAGTACAGCGCACAAAAAGGCGCATTAGTAGAAGAGCTTTCTTCTTTGAAAAGGGCGATTATTCATCAATTTCTGATAAACTTCTTGATTTTCTTTCTGTTTTTGAATGTTTTGTGGAGGAACACTATTGTGGAGCACATTTAGAAAAAGGCTGCTAGATCTTACAGAGAAGCTCATACCAAGCAAAGTATTGAATCGGCAAGGCTCCAAAAGCATAAAAAACCATGGATGTCTTTCGTGTATTGAGGCTAGTTAAGAAACGAAAACATGTGTTTCAAAGATATAAAAGAACAAAAACACAAGTGTATCTTAAAAGGCTACAAGAATTAACACGCGAATACAAAAACCTGTCGAAGAAAGCAAAAGAACAGTATTTTAAACGAATAAATGACAAAATGAAAACAAATCCTAAACCGTTCTGGCAGTATTTGAAGGGATGCGGGTCTGATCCTGTTGGAATAAATGAAATTATTTACAATGAATGCACTCTTTCTGACGGTGCAGAAAAAGCGACATGCCTTAACAGATATTTCCAATCAGTCTTTCTTTCTCAATCTGCATGCAGCTCACAATCATCAAATAGCAACATTCCTCTTATGCAACAAACCGAACATAGCGTTAGCGGCATTGAACCTCTGCTAAAAAACCTTGATGAAAGTAAGGTTATTGGTCCTGATGGTATCTCTCCAAGAATTTTAAAACAGTGTGCTCACGCCGTCTCGCTTTACCTTTATTTAATTTGTCAAAAGTCGTTAACTACTGGTCAGATGCCACAGGACTGGAAAATAGCAGATGTAGTCCCAATTCACAAAGGAGGCTCTACAAAAGAAGTTACTGATTATAGACCTATCTCACTTCGATTTCATGCAGGATCATGGAACACATAATACACAATGCTATTATGAAACACCTAATGGACAGCGCATTACTTACGAACAGACAACACGGATTTCGCAAGGAATTTTCATGTACGACACAACTGAATGAATTTTATGATGACCTAGCTTCTGTGGTTGATTTGGGTGGGCAAATAGACTGCATATTTCTAGACTTCCGCAAAGCAGGGATACTGTTTGCCATTCTTTAGTACTTCATAAACTTCGGATGTTAAATACAGATTCCTGTGTTTTTAGCTGGATAGAAAACTATTTGTCAAATCTCCGTCAACGTATTGTGCTGACTGGTACTAATTCAGATTATCTTGATGTCATATCAGGCGTCCCGCAAGGATCTGTCCTGGGGCCTCTTCTTTTTCTTATATATATTAATGACATTAACTTAGGTATTGACTGTAACATGCAGCTCTTCGCAGATGACTGTATTGTGTATAGAAAAATTGATAATGAAATTGATGTTCTCAAACTGCAGGCCGACCTAGAACGCATTTGCGAATGGTGCTCTAAGTGGAACATGAATTTGAATGCGGGTAAGTGCGTCCATGTGCTGTTTACGAAGAAGAAAAATGTAATCGATGCTAGCTACTATCTTATGAATAATATTTTAAGTAAGAAATTCACGACTAAGTATTTGGGCGTGATGCTGTCGGGTGACTGCTCTTGGCGGGCACATGTGGACTATGTGGTTGGCAAAGCGGCAGTTGCTTTGAATTACATTCAAGAAATTTAAATGTGCAAATTCCAACTTAGAAGCACGGCGTACCTAACTTGTATACGACCTATTTTGGAATATGCTTGTATCCTTTGGGACCCGTCACAGACATGTCTCATAAATAAACTAGAAAAAATACAAAACAGAGCAGCCAGGTTCGTCTTGACGGAGGCGGTACAGTTGCACAGCAATGAAAAAAGAGCTAAATTGGAAATCGCTATAGTGTCACCGTAAGAAACTGCGGCTAAAACTGATGTATGAAACACATCATAATAAAACAGGAATTGATAGGGAAATGTGCATAAAACTTCCAAACCATATATCTGCACGCACTGACAACCAGTGCAAAATTAGAGAATGCCAGGCTAGGACAGGCCTGTATGCCAATTCCTTTTTTGTTAAAACTATTGCTCAGTGCAGTCGGCTGTCATGTGAACAGGTGTGCAGTGTGAAAAGTGTGAATCAAGATGTATTTTTTTCATGTAACCCCGCTGCTGTAACGCTTTCGGGCTAAGCGGGGATATGTCTGAATAAAGAATAGAAAATATCATCTTTCAAGGGTGCCATAAGAGACGAAGCACTTTAGACGCAGGAAGAGCTTGACCTCCTCATCAAATAGCTTGGTCCCATATCATCACAGCAGATTCGAAGGTTGAGGCCGGTGCATGTGGGTGCACCGACCAGCCTTCAAAGGGTTTGAATGTTGTGTGCCAATGGCTGGACGCCGCTTTTGGACATCCTGAGGCAATCGAAGGCACATTGCTGGAAAGGTTGTAAGACTTCCCAAAAATATCCTACCAGGATCATACCGCATCGCAAGAGCTTGGTGAACTCCTGTTGGAGCTTGAAACTGCAAAGACTGATCTGTCCGTACCTTGCCGTTCTTAGCTACTTGGATACTGCACAAGGGATAAATAAACAAAATTGTTTGGAAGTTACCATCCAGGCTTTAAGAAAATTGGATGTCAGTGGGTGCAAAGTAAAAGAAAGAACACAACACTGTGTTTCTTTCTTTCGCGGTTTTCTCCAAATTCATACAAGATCAGGCAAGCATGAGGAATGATCCCAGTTTCATCTTACATCTGCAAAACATTTTATCTTCGTCAATGGAAGGGAAGGAAGAAATTATGATCAAGACCACACGGCAGAAGTCATCCGTCTCAGCAAGGGAAACGAACGTGGATCATGCCTTTGAGCAGCTGATTGAGTCTAAGAGCTTTGATAAGTGGTGCCCACGTCACAGGAAACTTCACCCTCTCCAAAGGTGTTGCGCTTCGCTTTCAGTGAAAAGACGGTGGAGGACTGCATACCCTTTCTCAAGATGTTCCTTGTCGACAAACCACACGCAGTGCCAATGCAAAATGATCGTGTCATATATGCAGCAGGTGATGACCGCGCAGCAGTGCCCCACCGAGCGTCTCCAGTGTCAGAGCCTCGGAAGCCTATTAAGTGCGATGACAGCTCTGCACTCAACTTGGAAGGACAGTTCACATCTACGTGTGCCAAAGTAGCAAAAGCTAACAAGAACTATAGATCGTGCGCTAAAATTTGCCTTATAGATGTTATTCACGAGTCTCAGCCTGAAATGACTCTCCGAGCATACGTGATACTCGATGAGCAGAGCAGCCGCTCACTGGCGAGGCCAGAACTTCTGGACGAGCTCAGTGTGAGGGGTACACCCACACAGTGCATGCTACGCACTTGTTCCGGCAAAACTGAAGATGTTGGAAGAATTGCTGACAGCTTCCTAGTGTGGAGCATATCGGTCGAGCCCCCCCTCCCGCATCTCATTGTGCAACGAAATTCAGACAAGAGATTCCAATGCCTGACAAGGCACAGGGCTACCCGCACTTGAAGGCCATTACAGCACATATTCCGCCGCTGGAGGGAGCAAGAATATTCACCAGGTGATAAACGGGCCCCTTGAAGCTCCATACGCTCTGAAGCTCGACCTCAGATGGGTCATTGTCGGAGATGTTTGTGTGGGTTGCGCACGAGAAACAGGCTGCATAAATGTGCTTAAGACACATGTGCTAGACAGCGGAAGACCAGCTCTGTTCACACCATATGCAATACATTTCACCATGAAGAAAGCATCGGGTCTCCCTACTGGGGATTGACATCGGGACAAATGGTTGTTCACGGTAACACTATCGAATAACGCCCTTGCCCCGGTCCCTTCAATATGACAGAAGACGAGCGTGATCCCTCCATAAAAGACACGGCATTCCTCAAGATAATGAACGAGGAAACGCACCAAGACGGATCAAATAATTGAGCCGGCCCTCTGCCTCTCTGATCCCAGAGAAACCTGCTTCTGGACAATAGTGAACAAGCCCTCTCTCGCCTCTACACCCTGCCTGCCAGCACGCGACCTTAGCAATGGAAGTATGTGCGTATGGAAAAGAATTCACTGGACCACACCGCCAGAGCAGTTGCAGCTGAGTAGCTCCAGAAGACCAACTGGTTGTCATGACCAGGTTTTATCTCGAAAAGCTTTAGTAGGAATAGCTACATCATGCTTCACTCTCGTAAATCTGAGCCAAGGACAGCGAAGAATTATGTCATCAAGACGCTCTGCAGACCAATGTCAGAATGCCTTTGTTTTCACCACAATCTAGCAGTGGCATGTAACAGCTGCAGGCACCTTATGGGGAGTGGCCATGTCTGTACCGCTGCACGGGCGCTGGAAACTATTGTCAACCTTTCTGTGGGTGCTTGCCTCCCCCACTTTAATGAGTGACGTACTTTGGCCAGAGCGCCTTGTGAGCTGAGGGGGCCACCCCGTTCTACCGCTTTGACAGTGGAAGGAATGCCTTGTCAACGAAGCAAAGGGCATACTCGCTCCACCAGACCGAGCAAAAGCATGCCTTTTTAATGGGTTGCTTGAGTACTGTAAACGTTTGAACAGGATGTACATAATTACCAATTAATTAAAATTTGTTTTGTTTAATGTTTATTAGCTCTCGACAGTTACCGTCGCTGGATAGCAGAAGCATCGACCACTCGAATGCGAGCTGCGAGGCCAGCACACTAACACAACACTCATTTGGCATCCCTTTTAGTGATCTGAAACAAATCCACAAGAATCCTTACAGACATCACTCTTTTCTAACGGTAAATACCTGCTTGTTGAAAACAACATCCTAAGCATTGTCCACTAACTATGGTAAACAGAGTGCTAAATATGCTTCGGTATCGCTGTTGAATATTGTTACGGTGAGAGATGTTTATTTTACAGAGCGGGGTGACGGATAGTCGCGGAAGGCTCAGCCCACGATTGAGCCACACTTTGTTATCCTCTTTCATTCTTCGTCCAAGGCGCCGCAGTATCAGTTCCCCCGTTGCAGACGATGCCCACCGGGAGAGCCAGTCAGTGTCGCGCGTGGTATGGCTTCAACCTGGCAACATCAACGACGTCAATTCTTCTGGAACAACGGCTGGTAGATGTGAGCTGGGAAATGACGTACGTAACATCGCTAAAACACGACGACAAAAGGACCTGTGTAGCGGGCTAGGAACTTTTCATACAACCCATGCTTGCGGTACGGAGTCCACAGCCATACCAAATCTTTTCTGCACTATACACGTCGATGTCGCCTCTCGTAACGAGCCTTTGTACGGTCCTTTGATGCGAAAGTGCGGAGACGCATGATGCACCATGCCTCCTCTGTGCGACAGAGTGTCTCAGCAAGAGGTGCTTTTTTCCTCGGAAGACGGGAGAATGGTGTCAAGGGTACCTAAAGGTGAACATTTTACAGAGATCTGTCTGGTTGGGATGAAATTAAAGGTGAAAAAAGGGAGGGACACCAACCAAATATAATCATCAAAAGTAAAAAACTTTACTCGAAAGATGACAAAAGCCGACGTTTCAGGTCCCACTCGGACCCTTCTTCAGGGGTGACTGGAGGGCACCAGACAGCAGCAGTGCTTCTAAGGCCTTCTTTTTCTTGTTTCTATTTCTTTCTTTTTTTTTTCCTCTCTCTCTTCCTTCCTTTCTCTTTTTCCGGTTCTTCCAACTGAGGGGGGTCATGCTAGTGATGAACCAGGTGCCGGGGTCTGCTAAAATAGACACTCGGCATTGCACCTGCGGACCGGTTCACGTTACCAGGTGTCGCCTGAATGTGCCATGATTCCACAAAAAGCCGCCTGTGAAAGCTGGTTTCCAAGTCGAGGACGCGGGAGTTGTCAAAGTCGATGTGGTGGTCGAGCACCTCGCTGTGCTCAGCTAATGCACTCCTTTGCACTCCTGAGCACGGCGAGGTGCACGACCACCGCATTGACTTTGACAACTCCCACATCCTCGACTTGGAAACCAGCTTTCACAGGCGGCTTTTGGTGGAATCATGGCACATTCAGGTGACACCTGGTAACGTGAACCGGTCCGCAGGTGCAATGCCGCAGTGTCTATTTTAGCAGACTCCGGCACCTGGTTCATCACTAGCATGACCCCCCTCAGTTGGAAGAACCGGAAAAAGAGAAAGGAAGGAAGAGAGAGAGGAAAAAAAAAGAAAGAAATAGAAACAAGAAAAAGAAGGCCTTAGAAGCACTGCTGCTGTCTGGTGCCCTCTAGTCACCCCTGAAGAAGGGTCCGAGTGGGACCCGAAACATCGGGTTTTTGTCATCTTTCGAGTAAAGTTTTTCACTTTTGATGATTATATTTGGTTGGTGTCCCTCCCTTTTTTCACCTGTCAAGGGTACTGCGTGGTCGCCGGACGTAGAGGAGGTAGAACAGACTGAAACCAGCGGTCTCAGTGCAGCGCAGTATTGTAGGCATAAGTCATAAAAGGTAAAATTGCGTCCCAGCTTTTGTGCTTCGAGTCAACATACATAGCAAGCATGTTAGTGAGAGTTCTGTTGACGCGCTCAGTCAGTCCGTTTGTGACGAAACTGGGAAGCTGACCAGCAAAGCAGCTCCTCAACGACGTCGGCTACGAACTGGCTGCCGCAATCGCTGATAATCGAGCGAGGGGATCCATGGCAGAGGATTATGTAGCGTAATAAGAAGTCCAAAACGTGCGTGGCTGAGGCAGCAGAGATTGGTGCGGTCTCAGCGTAATGGGTCAGATGGTCCACGCGGATTATAATCCAGCGATTCCCCTGGATGGATCTCGGAAAAGGGCCTATCAAGTCAATGCCGGCGACTTCAAAGGAAGAACATGGAGGCGGTATGGGGTGGAGAAGGCCCGGCGGTGCACTAGTTGGACGTTTGTATCGTTGACAATGGTCGCAACTCGCAATGTATTTGGCCGTAGTTTGACGCATGTGTGGCCAGTAAAAACGTTCCAGTGCACGGTGGTATGTCCTGGCAAACCCCATATGGCCAGATGTTGGGTCGTCGTGCAAAGTTTGTGACATGTTGGCTCGCAAAGCCTTAAGGACAACCGAAAGAAGGTGGGCCCCGGTCCCAGAAGAATTCTGCTTGTAAAGAAGCCATCCTGTACAACGAAAGGGCACTGGCGGGTCTTTTCGACAGCAGATGAGAAAAAAGGAGCGAGACTATGGTCTTTGCGTTGTTCAGCACGAAAGGCGGCAAGATCTGGAAATGGCGAGTCTATAGCTGCTAGACAGTCGTCGAAATTGTCGGCGTCACATTCCGTATTTGGGAAAGGGAAGTCGCTACAGGCTATCAGCGTCTGCATGACAGGCGGCCACTCTTAGAGCATACATCAAATTCATACTCTCACAAGCATAAGGCCTAGCGTGCAAGACGTCCGGAAGGATCACGTAGACCAGTTAGCCAATAGAATGAGTGGCGGTCTGTGACGATAGAGAATCGGCAACCATAGATGTACGGTCGAAACTTGTGCACGGCAAAGACGACCGCAAGACATTCTTGCTTGGTAACGGTGTAGTTGCGTTCTACTTTACTCAAACAACGGCTAGCATAGGCAATGACATGTTCGGCGGCTCCGTGACGCTGAACTAAAACTCCACCGATACTGATTCCACTGGCGTCACTGTGCACTTCAGTTGCGGCGGATGGGACGAAATGGCGAAGAGGAGGCCCAGAAGTCAGCATAAACTTCAGCTGAGAAAAGGACGACTCGCACACTTTCGTCCCCTGGAACGGCAGGTCTTTGTTGAGCAGACGAGTGAGAGGCTGATCCACATCAGCTAATTTTGGAACAAAACGCCGGAAATATGAGCACAGGCCCAAGAAGCTTCGAAGTTCTCGCAGTGAGCGCGGTCGAGTGAAGCTGCTTAATGCGATGACTTTCTGCGGGTCAGGTCGAACACCGTGCCTGTCTACAAGATGGCCAAGAACTATCGTTTCATGATCACCAAAATGGCATTTTTTTTTAATTCAAGGTAAGTGCCGCTTTCTCAAGGCACGTGAGGACAACATCAAGATTGCGATTATGTTCATCGAACGTGCGGTCAAAAATTACATCATCAACGTAACAAAGGCATATTTCCCACTTAGGCCGCGGAGAACAGTGACCATAATGCGCTCAAAGGTGGCAGGAGCATTGCATAAACCAAACGGCATAACATTAAACTCAAATAGACCGCCTCGAGTTGTAAACGCTGTTTTTTCCTTGTCCACCGAGTGCATGGGAATTTGCCAGTATCCAGATCTGAGGTCTGTGGAAGAAAAATACAAAGCAGAGTGCAGCAATCAATAATGTCATCAATTCGGGGAAGCCAATATACATCTTTCTTCGTCACAGAGTTCAGTCACTGGTAGTCTAAACAAAACTCCAAGAACCATCCTTCTTTACCAGTATAACAGGCGCAGCCCAGGGGCTAGATGACTCCTGAATAACTTTCTTGGCCAACATTTCCTCCACTTGCTGAGCTATAATTTTATGCTCAGACAGAGATACTCTGTATGGTCTCTGTCAAATGGGATGGGCTGAACCAGTATTAATCACGTGGCTAGTGCGTGAAGGTGGTACAGGAAATTCGTAGCCATTCTGTGCGAAATCAAAGACGTATGCATGATTGGACAGGATTCGAAGCAATGTTTCCCTCTTCTCCGATGAAAGCGACTTCACCATACCCAGGAAAACGTTATCATTTGGGCAGGACACATCGGATCCATCCTTTTGGTCGTTGCTAATGACCGCAGTGCTAACGTTATCGCTTGTGTTCTGTTCAAACACAGCCAGCCGCACTCCGCTAGGTATATAACAATCGGCTCGAAAGAGGAGTTTATCACCCATAGTAACGATCTGCCACTTTTCGTAGAAATCACAAAACACGGTACAAACACATCCTTTTTCTCACAGGTCAGCTGGATCGGGTCAACTATCACATCAACGTTATCAGGTGCGACACCACAGACTTTGACAGGCACTCGAACTATAGACTGCGCCAGCAGAGTTATGTCGTCAACGACAACAATAGTCGGCTGCAGCGCCTCCGAGGAGCCTCGGCCGAACGTGTTCGAGGTCCATGGCTATGCCACAGAGTACCAGCGTCCCGGGCTCCCAAGCTGAACACCCGCTGTTCCCGTCGACAGAGCGGAGCCGCCGATGCTTCCTTCTTTTGCCGTAGCCATGCAGACCATCCCCCTGACCAGCGCTGCTGCGCCTGTTGCATGTTGCAAAATGTTGCAACATGCTCGCTGTTTTCACTTTAACCACCATATTTTCCAGCACCTACCATGGTGGTTTTTTGGACAGCATAGGCTTCTATGCATAGCATGTGCGACAAAGTTAACAATGGCGCTCTGTGGTGGAGCCAACACTTGTGTACTGTGACAAAGCTACACTTGTGTACTCACCATTCCTGTATGTAGTACGCTTTGCTGCACAATATTTGTGTACTGCGACGAAGTTAACACTTGTGTGACCATTCCCTCATGTAGTACTTTTTACTGCATAACACTTCTTCACTACAGCAAAGCTTGCCTTGCTTCCCATTTGTGCAATAGTGTGCTTCACCACATAACATTTGTGTAATGTGGGAAAATTCACATTAGCACGGTGCAGTGGAACTAACACTTGCAGGGGAGGAACAGCTGTGCCACATGTGCCATTGTGTGCCAGACTTGTTTACCTGCGCCATCTTGCGCCGAACTGCCCCTGTTACTCCGAACTTGTTCATCAGTGCCATCCTGCACCGCATCACCTGCATTTAGCTGCTAAGTGCAACCGCCATCAAGCCCTGGTCCCGAAAATGGTTATGCTTTCGGTTTCATTGGCTGCATAGGCGCTATGTGCCATGGAGGAACGAGGGGAAGAAATAGCGTCACATCACCCTCAGCCTCAGCAAAGTAACCTTTTCTTATGCCTCCTTTGCCTCCCTTTTTACTATCCAGGCCCTCCTTTTCTTTTATCTTTCCAAAATCACACGTGACACTCTCTCTGAGCTAGGCGCCTTCATTTTGGACTTCTTTGTGTGGCGTTTTGATGGTTTTGTTTGCCAGGCCAGCCACTGCGCCACTGCTAATGAAGCATCACCAAAATTAAGAAAATGTTTTTGTGACTGGTCGCATAAAATATTCACATGAAGGATTTTAGTTCATTGGAAGTGAAAAACTATCTGAGCTTTACGGCACATAAGTTTCTGTAGCTGCTTAACTATCGGCGTAATGGACAGTTCGCCCACACTTTTCCATTAAGTTCGCTTTTGTAGTCCACGACAGATTTTCCGGAAGGAAGATTTTTTGGACAACCCAGTGGTACCGCCATAAGCCCCATAGAATCAATCTATGAGGAAGTCTGGAATTTCGTACACTTGAACCCTTCGCCATCCAATTTTTCAGACTCTTTGATGCAACGGAAAGTCCGAAACAATCCGCACTCCAACAACACTAGCGGGACGTGCAAAAAATTCGTAGTTGTGCAATTTCATCACAGCAAAACTTTATCTACAAGACTGCACAAGTTCGGAAAATATGATTATTATGACTTGTCGTCTGGTCCTCGCAAGCACATGCATTTTTTATTGTCATCGAACTCTTGATTACTAGGACGTACTCGGCCGCACGTTGAGCTTTCGCATGATCCTCAGAACGTGCGAAGTGCAGAGCGCCATGAATGCACATTGCATCGTGTGCGCTAGAGGCCGACCGCAAACAAAGTCCACGCCGCTGTAGTCATCAGCAAAGGGCAGGAAAGTTGGACTGCTTCATGTTTTTTATGCCTTTACTGGCTTTGAACTACCACTGTGTTGGCCACGTCGTTTCAGAGCTGCATAGTCGATATTGATGATCACGGCGATTGGAGACACATTCTCTTCTACAGTAAGCAGCATCCCGAAGTTTTGTTTACACTTACTTTCGTAAACTGTATGTACAGTTTTCACTGCAGCGTTTACGGAAAGCTACATTGTTTCAACTCACTGCACGTTGGGCGCACATATACATTCAGAGTTTGGCACTGGCCACTAAGGCCACTATGTGGCTACTAGGGCGCCCGCACATGATCGCATTTAGTGTCTGCTGTTTCTGAAACCTGTAAACGGCAAAACCTCATTCAGAGCTGCAGTGGCTTTAACGCACATGTACTTTGTTAGTGTAGCGGCTGCCATCCGCGGGTCGTGCCTTTTGGCACAACGCAATTTCGCTCGTACGTTGCATGTGTTGGCTCCGTGCATGCCTTCAAAATGGCCTATTAGTCATCTGCGACAGCAGAAACAGTGATAAGTCTGTGTAATGGACGTGATGTGAGAAACATGGTAGCAGTTCTTGAGTGTCGGTTCCACCACAGCCCGCACGTGTACCAAACTCGCTGGCTCCAGTGTGGTAATTCACCCTTGACCCTTTTGATCAGAAAAATATCAGTGAAAATTGTGCGTTTTTTTTTTTCATGCATTCATTTTTTTCGGACTGCCCGATCTTTCAGATGATTTTTCATACCTGAGAGGGTTCTAAAAAGCAGTCGTTGGCTATAATAATGAATTTTCACCTGTGGATCATAGTTTTAGCTTCACTGTCCACATAAGCAATTATGTGGACAGTGAAGGACGGTCGTATATTATTTATGCCTTCTAACGGGACCTCTTTACGTAGTACGATGTACGTTCGTCGACTCTCGCAACCCTGTGTTGGGCAAACACAAAACTATATTCAACTTTGCACTGAAGAAATTTTGAATGCCGCAACGACTGTGCTGTTATCGCTTGCCCGTGTTCGACCTGTGACGTCACAACAGATAGCTGGGCGACAACTGCATGTGCTGAGCTACCTTTATCACGTGATGTCCCCCGGAATGTATATTATCGACCAGCACAATAAAGAGTGGCTGTTTTCCTTTCCTCACCTAGAGCGCAGCTTGTCGACTGTTTATTGTGACATGCATACGCGCCTCGCTCGTGTGCAGTGTCACGACAGGGTGTGAGAAGTGGGATCCTGGTCAACTTGCTCGCTGAGGCCGCACACTGCAGCATTACCACAAAATGGCAAACAAGCCCGCAACGGTGATCCCAGGGCTCCAGCAGCCACCACCGCTGGACAAAACGTCGGAGTGGCCGGCGTGGATCGACGACCTCAATGGCTGCCACTTCGCCACAACTCTCAATGAACGTTCGGGAGAGGCCCAAGTACGCACGCTACTTTACACAATGGGGCGCCTAGCCCACCGATGTCTTTGCTCCATTTGGGCTGACCGACGAAGAAGCAAAAAGTTATGATGTTGTCAAGCAGAAGTTCAACAGTCATTTCGTCAAAGAGCGGAACATTGTTTATGAAAGTGCCAGCTTTCACAGATGCCAGCAATGGCCTGAAGAGTCAGTGGATCAGTTCGCAACCGCACTTCACATGCTGGCGGACCGCTGCGACTTTGGGGATATGAAGAAGGGACTCATCCGGGACCGACCGGTTTGTCGTCGGGCTCTGGGACGTTCAACTATCCGAGGCCTTGCAGATAGATCCGCAGCTGACATTGGCTACGGCGCTGGCCAAGGCTCGCCTCAAGGAAACCGTGTGACAGCAGCAGTAGAGCCTTTGGCCGGAAGGTGTCCACATCAGTAGCCTGCCAGAACTTCAGGACCAAGGCACCATCGTGGATGCCGTGGGCCACCAGAGACACCCACAGCACAATGGGGGACGGTGTCCCTACTGCATCAGACACGTGCACCCAATGTCGACGTGCCCAGCCCGAGCTTCCATGTGCCACTACTGCGCTTAACAGAGGACATTTTGCGAGAGCCTGCCTCAAGGAGGCTGGGTCAGCGGAAAGAAAGGTACGCGTCTCGGCTGTCAAACATGATACCGGAGAAACTTTCATTGGCGGGATTGACGCGGCTGGGAAAGCGCGCTATGTGCATGTTCTGGTAAACTTTGTGCCTCTCCTTGCTAAAGTTGATTCGGGTGCAGAAGTGTAGGCTCTACATTCTACATTTCCGTTGCCCACCCACCTGTATAACGCAGACGAGGTGTTACAGGGGCTGGCGGCAACAAGCTCAATGTTCTAGGCAAATTTGTAGCAGGGATTGCGTGGAAAGGGAGGACTGCCCGTCAAACATGCTACGTTGTTAGCCCTCTCCACAACGTACTTCTTGGGCTTCCAGCCTTAGAAGCTTTAAGTGTCGTTACATTTGCCGACGCGCTTAGTGCAGACAAGCAACGGCATGAGACACTTTTTCTGCGCATGAGTCGTAGTCTAGGCGCCATCCCAGGAGAATACACTATTAGGCTAAAACCGGGCGCCATTCCGCATGCCATAACCGTTCCGCGGCGTGTGCCGATTCCACTCATGGAAAAGTTAAAGCACGAAATCGAGAGACTCGTGCGCCTGGGAATAATTAGAAAGGTAGACGGCCTCACGGATTGGGGTGCAGGAATAGTCCTGGTAACGAAACAGTCGGTGGAACTGAGAGTATGCGTCGACCTCATAAAGTTAAATAAGTGCGTCGTTCGTGAGCGCTTCACGCTACCTATGGTGGATCAAGCATTAGGCTCTCTGGCCAGTGTGAAATGCTTTTCGAAGCTTGATGCTTACTCGGGGTTCCACCAAGTCCAACTAAGTATGGACTCTGAAGAAATAACTACGTTCTTGACTCCATTTGGAATGTACTGTTTTACCAGACTACTGTTCGGAATTACGTCCGCTCCAGAGTATTTCCAGAAAAGGATGTCCGAAATCTTGTGTGGCCTGCCAGGTGTTGTCAATGTCATGGATGACATTTTAGTGGTTGGTGATACAAAAGCCCAGCACGAAGAACGTTTAGCAGATGTTATGTCAACCCTTGCTAGCACAAACTTCACTCTGAACAAGGAAAAGTGCCTGTTTGACGTTAATAAAGTGAAATTTCTGGTCCATATTATGAATAAGAATGGAATTGAGCCTGATCCAGCGAAGGTTAGTGCTATTAAGAATCTAAACGCACCAAAAAAATGTCACCGAACTGAGAAGCTTGCTCAGCATGGCCAATCACCTAGGCCGCTTTTTGCCTCAACTGGTGCAAACTACTGCTCCGATGCATGCTCTTTTGCACAAAGGTAGCTAATGGGTCTTGGGGTGTGACCAAGCAAAAGCGCTGAACGAGCTCAAAGGGCTGATTTGTTCTGCGCAGTGTATGGCCATGTACGATGCAGCACTTCCTACCGTCCTTTCAGCGGACGCATCCTCGTTCGGACTGGGAGCTATCTTTTATCAAACGAAGAAAGACGGTCACTGTAGACCGATAGCTTTCTCGTCTCTATCCCTCATGAACACAGAACAGCGGCGCTCCCATATAGAAAAAGAAGTGCTAGCACTGACGTGGGCAGCCAAAAGATTTGACGAGTACATCCGTAGCCTACACGTTACCTTCGAAACTGATCAGAAGCCTTTAGTGTCTTTACTAGGCCAGATGGCCATTGATGATATTCACACGTGCGGTTGTTTTGATTTAAGTGGAAAGCCGTTATCGCTTCCCAGTGACACGCGCGCTCGTTTTGATTGTTTGTGGGGAGCGCTGTTATCACTTTCTGTTACACGCAACGCAGGCCGCGTTTATCTTGCATGCCACTTCTAGAACCATGTCGACCATTGTTGAAACTTTGCATGCTTGAAGCGCACATTTCAGTAACTTCTTGAATTCCAGAGATAATGTGAGAACGTGTTATGACGCTGGTATAAAAGCCAGCGCATTACACCGTTTGTCAGTCTTTCCGTCGACCGACGACTGTTCACGCCGCTGTTGCTGCGAATTGTGATTGGCCTTGTTTTGCTGGGCACAAGTTCGCCCAATAAACAGTTCACCTGACATCAGCTTGAGTCCTGCGTGCTTCGTCTCAAGTGCTGCGTGTGTCACAACCACGTAACAATATGCTCCCGTAAATTCAACGCTGCCAGCTATGCCTAATGCGCTATCTTTCCAGTGTCCAGTACGTTCCCGGCAAATCGCTAGTCACAGCCGACACCCTTTCGTGGTCCCCGGTTGCATGCAACGATATTGAAAAAGGCTTGAGTGTGTCAGATGTCACAGCGTACTCGAAGGCATGTTTGATTTTGGAAACGGGGGACAATTTTTTACCTAGAGTGAGAGAATGTCAAATTAATGACCCCATATGTAAACACCTGCGCAGGCAGTGTAAAACCAACTGGCCAAGGAAACTGAATGTTCCTTCTTTCCTCATGCCTTACTGGCAAGATAGAGCATGCCTTAGTATGATTGATGGTCTCTTGTTGAAAGGAACAAGGCTTGCTATGCCATAGTCTCTAAGAACAGACGTGCTATGCAGACTGCATGATGAGCACCGCGGTATTGGGCATTGTCGCAGTGTTGTTAAATGTTCTGTCTGGTGGCCAGGGTTGAGCACCGAACTGGCACAGTTCATGAAGCAGTGCACTGTTTGCGCACAGCATGCTCAGCGCTAGCCGAGCCCATGATAGCAACCGCAACACCATTGTTTCCTTGGAAGAGAGTGGGGGTAGAGCTGTGCGCAATCAACGGCCAGGCATACCTTGTCACCGTAGATTATCTTTCACGTTACCTTGAGGTAGCCAATCTTCCTTCCACAAAGTCTGAAATGGTCATTGATAGACTGAAAGATGTTTTTGCTAGGCATGGAATCCCCGAGTGTGTGGTGACCGACAACGGTCCTCAGTTCGTGGCCACTGAGTTTGAACAGTTCGCTGTGTCATACGGTTTTTGCTATGTCACCGTGAGTCCGAGGCACCTGCAAGGAAACGGGGAAGTAGAGCGAATGGTTCAGACGGTTAAGCACCTCATTCTATAGTGTAAAGACCCTTATCTGGCATTGCTGGCTTACAGGGCGACGGCCGGCATTCTTGGAGTTAGTCGTGTGGAAGTAATTATGAGTAGGCGACTGAAGACAAGAGTCCCAATGCTACCGCGTCATCGAAATCCAGGGAAAGCAGCCCGAAAGAAGTCGTGACCAGCGACCAGGAGATCAGGCGGCGGCAATTCCTCGCACCAGCACCGTAGTTCAATAAGGCTCTTGCACAGTTTAGCTTAGTGTTTGCTAAATGCAGCAGTGGATAAATACTGCTGCACAAAGGCTGTGAAGTGGTGCCATATATTCTAACGGGCTTTCCGACTGCTCCAAACTTGCTCAAAAATGTCTTTTTGGGTGCTCTAAGCCTGCTACAAAAGGCGCTTTAGCCTGCTCCCAGGACTGCTCTCAAACCTATGTACTCTGTTCCACCCCTGCACTTGTGTACTGCCTGTTCCTGCATGTAGTACTTTGCTAAATAACACTTATGTGCTGTCCATTACCGCATGTATTACGTGTCGACGCATAACACTTTCTGCTGCAGCAAAGTTCAAATTAACTGTGGTAAAGCCAAAACTGTGGTAAAGCCAAAACTTTTGTACTTTAGCGAAGCTAACACTTGTGCACTTCCCATTTCCGTATGTAGTACGCTTTGTCGCATAACACTTGTTCACCGTGGCGAAGTTCACATTAATGCGCTGCGGTGAAGCCAGCATTTGTGTACTGCCCATTCCCGCATGCAGTACGCGTTGCTGCATAACACTCGTGCACTGTGGCGAAGCTAACGCTTTTGTACTGCTCATTCCTAGATGTAGTATGCTTTGCCACGTAAGATTTTGTACTGCCACCAACTTATCAGCACGCTGCTGTGAAGGTGACACTTGTGTACTCCCCCTTCCTGCATGTAGTACACTTTGCTGTGCGGCATTTGTGTGCTGTGGCGAACCTAATGCTTGTGTGCCTGGGCCACGTTCACAATAGCACACTGCGTTGAAGCTAACACTTCTGTACTCCGGCAAAGTTGAGACGTGGTCTGCGGTGAAGCTAGCATCTTTTCTCTGTGGTGATGTTTATACTTCTTTACTGCAGTGAAGCAAACACATCTGAACTGCAGCAAAGTTAACTCAGCACATCTGCACACTTTAGAACTTAGATTTTTTTCCTTCTTTTCCTTGCTCTTGCCATTATACATAGATTTCTGGATGTTTAAAGAAATGACTCTTTTGATTTTTTATCTGTCTCTCACTTAACAGAGTGCAATTATTTCTGTCGACATTTCGTTCCCCGTAACCATTATGTTGTGGATCTAAAAGTGCACACTTTACTCTTTAGTGGCTGCACTTATGCCTGGCTACATTATTCTCTACACTTATTGTATGGGCCGAAACCAGCAAATTGCTAAGGGCGCAGATGTATTTCTTCCCTGTTCTTGCTTGCATTTGTTTAAAAATAAAAACGAGAAGCTACTGGAGCGTTCGATTTCTAGCATTACTGTGGGAGTACAATGGTTTCACAGTAAATTTCACAGCACTGTCTAGGTACTTGGCTGGTCCGGGTACATCCCCGGTACACCCGCATTTCATTGTGTTCCGAGGATTTTGGAAACGCTTCGCGAAGTAATGCGACACCCATCAAACATTTCTCAAAGTTTCGCAGCGAGCTCAGCGTAAAGACAAGACATTTGCGCCGAACCAGAGACAGTTGCAGACGCTGCACACATGGCTTCGGCTTCTCACCGTCCCGCCTCTTTTCTATATTACACTACGCGTGCGTATGCTATTCTAGGAGCTGCTTGGACTCCAAGAGAGGACGCATGTTCTTGAGACGTGAGGCTATATGCACAGACGCATAGCATGCATAGAAATGCACAGGCACTCTTGGGGAATGATAGTTTTCGCATACAGTCCCCGCCTTTATGATTTGACTACTGTGATTCGGCTAACAGCTTTGCTGTGAAAAACTTGGGTGTTCTTTTCCTAGCATTATTGTGGGAGTACACTAGTACCAGCATAAATTTGTTTTTGATTTTATTGCCCATGTTTAGCAGTACGTTATATGTGTGATTTAACATGGAATCATGCAAAGAAATATTGGAGGATTATTTAAAGAACTTTCATATTCGAATTCTCTTCGCACTCCTTATATTGGCACGGCTCTACCTTTTATTTCATGATGACAGGAGCAATACCACTGGTATGTTCACGTTTACTGTGCTGCCAAGAGTGAGCTTTTGCTTTTGTTTGTGATAGTCTTAATGTAGATGCTTGGCCTCACCTGCTTGTGTTTAAAATCCCTGACCTTTCTTCCCCTAGATCATCTCTCTCTTGATGGTGATCCACAACACACTGCAGCTTCTGATTGGTATCAAAGCTTTGCCGTTTTCTCAGGTTGAGGTAAGTATTCATGGTTAAACAAGATTGCAGTTGTCCAAAAGTGCTACCTGACACGAAGAAACGCGAGTAGTACTTAACATGAGGCCTGCAAAGCAGCTTTTTGAAAACTATGGTAGCACAAGGTAACAGGACACAAGGAGAACACGGAGCACACACACACAGCGCTACAGCAAGGCGGGCTTGTTGGTATGGCATTTTTTGAAAACTATGGCAGCGCAAGGTAACGGGACACAAGGAGAACACAGAGAACATGCACACAGCACTGTTCTCCTTGTGTCCCATTACCTTGTGCTAACATAGTTTTAAAAAAATGCCATACCAACAAAGACCGCCTTGCATCTTTACTGCAAAGCAGCAGGACTCCTTTTCAAGGTGGCACGCCAGTTGGCCTAAATGTAAACGCTGCAGTCCGTTGCCAGAAACGCTGCCCATTTGACTGACTATGCAGTGCAGTTCAGCAATATCAGTGGCACTCGCTCAGACTCAGACTATGTACATCTTGGATTGGGCTTACCCACCAAAACTACAGTCAGCCCAGCTCACTCAGACTCAGACTCGCAAAATTTGTTCTCAGGGGAACTCACTTATATCACCAGATAACTTCTCATTTGGAACCACTCACACTTGAACTCACCGAAAGTTCTACTCAGTCGGGCTCAATCGTTAGACCTACTAAGATTCCACATCATGCAAGCAGTTACTGGCTCGGCTTTCCTGGTGTTTAGTACATATTAAATATTAAAAAGTCATAATTGCCACAGTTTTATGTGCTAAAACCATGACGTCATTATGAGGCATGCCGTAGCACAGGACTTTGGAGTAATTTTAACCACCTGCAGTTCTTGAATGTTCCCAGGAATCTAAGTACATAGGTGCCTTTTTTTATATTTTTCTGCCATAGAATTGCAGCCACCATGGCCGGGATTTGATCCCTCAAGCTGAGCTGAACACGTTTCTAGGGTAGACGACGGACATAGGACAAATATGAATGATATAGAAACAAGGACTAGGCGGTTTTTCGCTCACCGGCTGTCAAATACAGCCACTCACAGTTTGCAGTTTGCCATAGATTAGCAGCCGCTAAAGTGCTACTCGGTCTGTCCACGAGACTCGAGGTCACAGCCAGACTCAAGAGCATGCGCCGAGACGTGGCTCAGGCACGGCAATGTGGCAGCGGCGCCGAGGTGTGGGCCGGGCATGGGACAGAGCGCCAGGACACGGCCCAGCTACAAGAACAGCTGCAGCACCGCTGGGGTGTGGCCCGAATACTCGTGCACAGAACCGGGACGTTGCCCTGCTAGGGCCAGGACAGCAGCAGCAGCACCGTGGCTCAAGTGCCGGAACATCTGCTCGGGGCGTGGCCCAAGCACAGGAGCGTATAGGTCAGCGGTCACCCAAGCCGGGGTGAGGCCCAGCCGAGCAGGAACCGCGTCGCTGAAGGAAACAGGGACGAGGCCTGGCGCTTGATCCGCGCCCGTCAAGTTCCAGTCGTTCTGTCGTTCGCTAAGCTGTTCCTCCCCGTCACTCAAGCTGATGTCTCGTGATCGCGCGTGGCCGCACTTCTTCGGTACCGCACACCGATCATCATCACGGCAAGCCCACGCAATTCAAATTTCGGCCCCGCACACCGAACACAACAACGTCGACTCTTATGCACTGTCCTCCTGCCACACTTCCCCCCCAGTTCAAGACAAGCGAAGCGGTGAGGCAGGGGCAGATACACTGAACAGCACTATACATAGCTGCATAAAAAAAGTTCAAGAGTCAATATACGTTGCGACCATTAGTCAGCATGTGAACAAATTAGCAAGAACCATGTGGTCATTTCTGTAGAGGGCGCCACCTGTACGCCTTGCAGCAAGTGGCCATAAGATGGCGCTACAATCCTCTGAAAGCACTGTATATATATGGGGGCTTTGGGGACAGGGAATAAAGTTTGTTTTGGTTTGCGCTTGCCAGTAGTCCGCCTCGTCCCTCGGCTGGCGCCTGCGCCGAACATGGTGTCAGAAGTGGGATCCCGCCGTTAACGCTGACATGCCTGACACGAAATCCATCCCCGCCGAGGCCACCGAACCAAAGGTGCACATCGTTCACGCTGGCACATCTGGCCTACGCCCACCGGAGAACTTCACGTTTTCAAACCCGTCAGAATGGCCAACGTGGATTTCGACGTTCATGGATTACGCTTTCGTGGCCTGCCTTCACAACGCCAGTGACAAGGCCCAGGTACGGACACTTCTTTACTCTATGGGACCGCAAGCCAGAACCATTCTGTCATCCTTGGGGATCTCAACACCGGAGGCGCTTTCTTTCACTGCCGTTAAAGAAAAGTTTGATTCGCACTTTGTGCATCCCGTAAATGAGATATACGAGAGTCGTCGTTTCCGTCGCCGCTCTCAGCAGCCAGGCGAATCTCTGGATGACTTTTTTACGGCATTATGCAACCTGGTAAAGCGCTGTGGCTACAACAGCCCGCTCGTCGAGGACCGTCTTGTTCGCGACAGATTCGTCGTAGGCATCCGTGACGAGAAACTGTCTGATCAATTGTGCCGATGCACAAAACTTGCCGCTGACGAAGCGCTGTGCCAAGCCCGCATACACGAAGATGCAGAAAAAAAGAGCGATTATCACGCGCTAGATTGACTATGGATAACGCTCTCGCCGAAACGCTAAACATTGACTCAGCTCGGCGAAACGATATGCCCACCCCTTCGCCACGTTTTCGCGACCAGTATGAGCACCTGGCTAGGTTATCATGTGGCTTTTGTGGACGACAGCGTCACTCTCGAAAAGACTGCCCAGCCAGAAAATCAGTTTGCCATTACTGTAAAAAGCTAGGACATTTTGCTGAAGTGTGCATGAAGAAGAATAGAAGTCAGCTACTGGATTCCATCGTACTGCACAACGTGAATTCACAACGGGCCAGATACATAGACCTACTCGTGAACGGGATAGACCTACTCGTGAACGGGCACCCGGCCGAGTTTAAGATAGACTGTGGTGCGGAAGTCTCTGTTGTCTCGCCGTCTTTCCCAGGCCAACCGCGGGTGCTGGATCATGTTGAAGGGGAAGTCTTGAGCCCTGGCGAACAGAGACTGCACGTCCTTGGTACCTTTAAGGCAACCTTACAGTGGGGTGATAAGTCCACAGTGCAGACCTTGTACGTTGTTGAACATCAGCGCACTCACTTGCTTGGGCTCCCTGCGATTGAAGCCCTTGGTGTTGTTCACTTCCTGGGTTCTGCCGAGTGCGTTCGTTCTCCCACAGCCAAGATTTTTCAAGGGTTGGGTAAATTTCGGCAAGCCGAATATCGCATTCGCATTAAACCCGGCGCACGTCCATTTTCCTTGAGCGCCCCAAGGCGGATTCCAATTCCTTTAAACGACATTGTCAAGAAAGAGCTGGACGACTTGGAGTTGCAGGACGTCATAAGGAAGGTAGAGACGCCAACTGACTGGTGCTTCGGGCTTGTAGTGGCCCCCAAGTCATCAAGTGGCTACAGAATCTGTGTCGATCTTAAGAAGCTGAACGAAGTAATCGAAAGGGAACGCTTCATCTTGCCAACAGTGGAACAGATCCTCGGCCAGTTGGGTGGAGCGCAAGTATTCTCCAAGTTGGACGCGCGGTCTAGTTTTCATCAGGTGAAGCTGTCAGCCGAAAGCCGTGAACTCACGACATTTATAACACCGTTCGGCCAGTACTGTTACAAGAGGCTCCCTTTTGGTATCGCCACTGCACCAGAGTATTTCCAGCAGTTAATGTCGAGGATTCTTGAGCGCTTGCCTGGGGTCGTGAACTTGATTGACGACATTCTAATCTTCGGGAAAGATCATCATGAGCACGACGAGCCTCTGGCTGCAGTCCTACGTCCCATTGAGGAGGAGGGTGTCACCCTTAACGAAAAGAAGTCCGCATTTCGGGTCAGCTCAGTCAAATTCCTCGGAGCAGTGATTGGGGCGGATGGGATCTCGCCAGACCCAGACAAGGTGAAGGCTGTCAGGGATCTGCCGCCACCGACCGACATCGGTGGAGTACGAAGATTGCTGGGAATGACCAATCACGTCGCGCGGTTTATACCTCACTTATCTGACGTTACGGAGCCCATTCGTTTCCTCCTAAACAAGAACAGCACCTGGAGTTGGGGTCCCAGTCAAGAAAAGGCCTTCTCACGCCTCAAGCTGCTGTTGAGCTCCGACACGTGCATGGCCAAATACGATTCGTGCTACCACACTGTAGTATCCGCGGATGCCAGCTCCTACGGTCTTGGTGCGGTACTGCTACAGGACCAGCCTGAGGGTACTCGAAGGCCTGTAGCATATGCTTCAAGGGCGCTTACTCCGACAGAAGCGCGTTATAGTCAAACAGAAAAGGAAGCTCTTGCAGTGACTTGGGCCATTTCACAGTTCGACCAGTTCCTTTGCGGCCTAAGCTTCGAACTAGAGACAGATCACCTTCCTCTGGTCACCCTTTTGGGTAACAAGGACCTAGAACTCGTGCCACCTCGCATACAACGAATGCGGATAAAACTGATGCGTTATCAGTACGTGGTAAAATATGTGCCTGGAAAGCACTTAGCGACAGCAGACACTTTGTCCCGAGCTCCCTCTGATATGCCAGCTACTCGCATAGTAGACACCCTGGAGTTGTTCGTCAATGAAGTGTTAAAGGAATTACCGCCTCTCGTAGCAATACGGCTAGAGGATGTCTGCATACATCAAGCCCAAGATGGAGTCTGCTCTGCAGTCATGATGTACTGCGTGAAAGGATGGCCTGACAAAAAGAAGGTGCCTCTGCATATCACTCCATTTTGGAAGGAGAGGGACAGACTGAGCATATATGACGGCGTCCTTCTTATGGACCGGCGACTTGTCATCCCTTCAGCCTTGCGCCAGGACATTCTCGCTCTCTTACACGAAGGACATCAGGGAGTACGCCGCTGTCGAAAACGGGCCAGGGAGTCGGTCTGGTGGCCTAACTGTAACAGTCATGTTGAACATATGGTGACCCAATGTGCCATATGCGCCGAGACTCGTGTTCAGCGTTCGGAGCCTATGTTGCCCACGGTTACACCCGACAGGCCATGGCAACACCTTGGCATCGATCTTTTTCAACTTAGCGGGCGCGATTATGTCCTGATTGTAGATTATTACTCCAGGTTTCCCGAAGTAGTCTCCGTGGTGTCCACCACGGCATCAGCAGTCATCTCAGCAATCAAGAGCTGCGTTGCCCGTTTTGGCATACCGGATATTGTCCGGACAGACAATGGACCGCAGTTTGCGTGCAGTGAGTTCGCCGAATTCGCGCAGTCATACGGATTCCGTCACGAGACCAGCAACCCGAGGTACCCCCAGAGCAATGGAGAGGCAGAGCGCATGGTGCGCACGGTGAAAGACTTGCTCTTCAAAGGTCCTGATCCCTACCTTGCCCTGCTGTCGTACCGTGACATGCCCGGTCCCAACGGCGTTTCCCCGGCTCAAGCCCTGATGGGAAGGAAATTACAAACTCGTCTCCCGAAACTACCGGAACAGCTGATACCGTCATTACCATGCTATACGAGGTTCAGGGAAAAGGACTCGTGGAACAAGGCACGGCAAGCGAGGAACTATAATCGCCGTCATGCTTCAAGTCAGTTGGCCCCTCTGAGTCCTGGAGGCTATGCATGGGTCACTGACACCTGCAGCACTGGTGAGGTACTCTCACAGGCTCAGCGTCCACGGTCCTATCTTATTCAGACCTGATAAGACAGATGCTTGGGCTAGTTGGTGATTGGGAATCAACATATTTGCACAGCGCAGGACTACGAGTAGTTACGACGTAACTACAGAAGAAGAGACAAGGACAGAAAGACCCTTGTCTCTTCTTCTGTAGTTACGTCGTAACTACTCGTAGTCCTGCGCTGTGCAAATATGTTTATTCAGACCCCCAGAGGCGTCCTTCAGTGGAACCGTCGACACCTGGTGCTTCATTCATCGGAACCGACCCCAGCTCAACTGGCAGCTTCTCCGCCTGTACCTCCCGAGATCTTAGAGCATGCAGCACCTCCTGAAGATCCAATACAGCCAGAAGTAACGCCGCAGGAAACGGTGACAAAGACTCACAGCGGCTGTATAGTGAGACCACCGCGACGGTTGGACTTGTAGGTGAAAAGGAGGGATGTAGAGGGCGCCACCTGTACGCCTTGCAGCAAGTGGCCATAAGATGGCGCTACAATCCTCTGAAAGCACTGTATGTATATGGGGGCTTTGGGGAGAGGGAATAAAGTTTGTTTTGGTTTGCGCTTGCCAGTAGTCCGCCTCGTCCCTCGGCTGGCGCCTGCGCCGAACAATTCCACTAAATATTCGACTAAGACAGTCAGCGTCAGCCTTATCCGAGCCACGAATGTTCTACACGGAAGTCACAGTCCATCAAGAGTAGGCTCCAGCGGAGTATTCGCGTGTTCACTTGACGTGCAGAGCTGATGTATTTGGGAGGCTGGTGGACAGATTGCAGAATGTGCGGCCGACCATACAAGTACACGTGATGTTTTCGCACTCCCCACATGGTTCCGAGGCATTCCCTCTCAATGGTGGAATAGGCCCCTTCTCGAGGTAGCAGTTTGCTGCTGGCGTACGACACCAGATGCAAGTGGTCGCTGTGTTCTTGCGGTAACACGCCCCCCAAGCTCCGCGATGACGCATCAGTACGCAACATGAAAGGTCTTTAAAGATTTGGCTCTTTGAGGCTGTTGCATGCGGATGTTGTCACAGCATTTTCTCAAGTTTCTCAAATCGCAGACATGGCAGGACTTCACATAACACTTTGTTTCAGACTGTGCACAAGGCCAGTAGAATTCGGCGAGAATGCGTTCAGTTGTTCCGGAGATCCCTTGATGACCTGTGAGAATCCCCTCGCGTGCAAGCCTGAGCACGGTCCGCGGTCTCTCTCAGCTGTACAGGCACAACAAGTTGTTTCAGTGCCTTTCCCGATAGTAATTTGTATCTTCTGTACAAAATTTCATTAGACAGGAAGTAGCATGTCTCACGATTCTTTATCACCACTGCCTTCCCCACACTGTCATAACGCCGTAACGATGCGTCATTCCGTTGGAGCTTCTCGAGAGTCGCTCGTTCTGTCAGCTCCGACTGTGATTTGTAACACTGGGGGCTGGAGGTGAAGCATTTCTGACTTCCTTAGGCAACTGCAGCGCGTTCATCTTTAAGTGCTTGTACAGTCTGTTTCATACTTAGGGGAAATCTCGGAGCACCTTGCAACGCGATGAAGCCACGTGGCCAACGCGATGTGGCCTCGGTTAAAGGCTGCGCACATAGAGCATCTGCGCCTGCGTAAGCAGCTGCTGTTGGCCGACTCCAGCACTCGCTGCATCATGGCCGCATTGCGTTGCAAGCCGCTCCGAGATTTCCCCTAAGTGTGAAACAGACTGTACATCCTTGGCACTATTTTCAAGAGAGCGCTGCCCGCCCTCAGCAACAGTGTGTCCTGACGCAGGGGCTGTGCCGTCTGCACCTTTCACTCTCTTATCTGCATGGCCAGCTTCATGCTGTTGCGGCTTGCGTGAGACTCCCTGGTCTGCAGTTAGTGCACTTTCGGTATTACCCAGAACCACTTCGTACAGGGGGTTCCGCATGCACTTAGCCCGCACGACGCCCGCGAACAATGGTGTACCTATGGAGACGATTGCTTCCGGCAAGTAATGCACAGTTCGGTCCAAGCGAAGCACTGGACTTTTTGTTCCTGTAATGTTTTCTTTCGGAACAAGTGTCTCCCTTACAACCACAGTATTGCAACTTCTATACCACAGAACAGTTACAAGCTTGCCCTCGAGAAATCCTTTTGCTGACGGCGAGGTTCCTATGTCAGAAGCGGTCGGCGTGCATGCCAACGTTGTACTAACGATTTTGATTGTTTCTCCATCTCTGAGAACGGCGTATCCGTTTTCTGGTCCAGCCGCCTCGGTAGTTTTAGCAGTCGACAGCATACACGACGCTTTCCCCTTTCATTAGTCCTATCAATTTCATCTTTCGAAGTTGTCTTACCACTGGACCAGCCAGTCGCTGATTGATTATTTCTCGTCCGAGACCAGCACTCGGATGCCTGATGTCCTGCCTTATTACACAAGAAACATTCAGTCTTGTTTTTATCTGGTCGCTTTGCAGGCTGTAGTTTGCGACTACTCTCCAGTGAACTGTCCTTAAACACCTTGTCTTTGCCTAGATTGAAAAGATCCTGGGCTTCTAAAAAACAATCAGCATTTTGCGCCAGGGTACTCAATTTCTTACATTTCCTCTCCTTTAAAAAAAGTAGCTGAAGGAAACAGGGAAGAGGCCTGGTGCTCGATCCGCTCCCATCAAGTCCCAGTCATCCTGTCATTCGCTCAGCTGTTCTGCCCCGTCACTCGAGCTGATGTCTCGTGATCGCGCGTGGCCGCACTTCTTCGTGCGAGCTGTTGGCACTGAGACTGACCGCTGCTGCTGGACGCCAACAAAACCCCTTCCAAAGTGGTGGAGGTGCGGGGTCTTCAAATCTGGAACTCCGAAGCCAGAAGCTGCCCATCGCCCCAACCATGCTTGGAGACCACATCCAGCAGGCCCAGCCAACCCAGCAACCCATGGTCCAACATCCGCCCGTCATCGTAACTGGCGCGCTGTGCCAGCGCGATCCCCCTTTCTTCAGCGGGGCAGATGACGAGGATGTCTAAGATTGGTTGCCCACGTTCGAAAAGGTGAGCGGACGCAATAAGTGGGATGACCCCTCAAAACTGCAGAACGTCCCCTTCTATCTAAAAAACATTGCCAGCCTTTGGTTCCACAACCATGAATCCGATTTCACCAACTGGACTACCTTTAAGAAGCGCTTCGCTGACGTCTTCGACCATCCCACAGTACGCAAGCTTCATGCTGAACAACGACTGCGCAGGTGTGCGCAGCAACAGGGCGAAACCTTCACGAGCTTTATAGAAGACATCGTCAACCTATGCAAGCACCTCAACCCTTCTATGACTGAACAGGAGAAAGTCAGACACATACTGAAAGGCATAGAAGACGATGCTTTTCAAATGTTGGCAAAAGACCCACGAACCATATCTGAGCTGGCCACTTTGTGCCAGAGCTTCGACGAATTGCGCAAACAACACGTCTTAGCTCGATGGCAGGCAAACCCAGAAGATTCTCTCGCCTCTTTGACTGTCGGCCGAGAAAATGCCATGCTACTGTCGCAAATCAAGGAGTATGTGCATGAAGAAGTGGCTCGACAGTTATGTTTATCGCATTTGCCACCCACGGAAGCTCCTACGCATTGCTTAGCGCCGACAATACGACAGGTAATTCAGGACCGAGTCTCTGAAGCTTTGCCACCCGGCCCTCACCCGACACCTGTCGCCACGCCACTGACGTATGCGGCTGCTGCTGCCAAGCCACCGCGTCAAGTGCCAGCGCCACTCAACCTGTTCGACGCCTGACAGCGCCATTTACTGGTGTGCAGCCGTACTACGGAAATCCATGGCGCACTCCCGACAACAAACCAATTTGTTATGCTTGCGGAATTCCAGGTCATGTTGCACGCCTCTGCCGTCGGCGACCCCGAGCGCCTGGACCTACCCTTACTATTCTTTCCGGTAGCCACACCACATGCAACGCGACCCACTACAAGATGCCTGCGACCCCCAGCCTTCTTCCGATTTACAGCCCTTCGCTTCCCATCGTTCACCCTCACCACGATGCTGGTCACTGTCGCCCATGCGTCGCCGACCCACTACCACTGAGATGGAAAACTTACTGCCGCAGCTCCAGAGACGCAAGCTGCGTCATCTACCTGTGTAAGTCCTCGCCTGTCTCCCGCCAATGTTATCAAAGTATTCGTCCAAGGTGTACAAACTCTTGCGCTTTAGATACTGGTGCCTCTATATCCGTGATAAGTCAAAGCCTTTGCCATTCTATTCGTGAAGTGATGACACCACCTTCGGGATTCTCTCTCAGTACTGCAAGCGCACAGCCAATTCGACCCATTGCAGCATGTACGGCCAAAATCGTCATTCAAGACGTACAGTACCATATCGAGTTTCTTGTGCCAGCTTCGTGTTCCTATGACGTCATCCTCGGATGGGATTTCTTGTCGCATCATCACGCTGTTATTGACTGCGCTCGTGCTCAGGTGGAACTATCTTCATTTGCCGATATGCCCACTGCTGATGCAGCCATACCTGGTGTGTACAACCTAGTCGTTGCTAGTAACATTGGCGTCCCTCATGTGCTACACCTCCTAACCCTATCGTTTTGTTCACACCATTCGGCCTGTTTATTCATTACCACCACACGTCGCTGCCATTTGCCGTGCTAGCACTTGATCGGCATGACGCTGGAATACTTGTCTGTAATACGAATCCCTGCCCTCTTACCTTGCGCCGTAGTGAGACACTTAGCCACGTTCATTCTGTGGACGGTGATGTAATCGTGCCCATTGATTCCGGTGAGACCAGCCCAAACCCTCTCCTGAACGCGCTGACTTCTCACCGTGGTTCAGATGACGTGTCCTCGGATGTACTTCACCTTTCCATTGACAGTGGCCTTGCTCCCAATCAAAGGGCACAACTTATCACCCTTCTCAACGAGTTCAGAACCTCATTCAATTTTCCCCATGCGTCCTTAAGCCGAACGAACATCACTGTGCATAAAATCGACACTGAGACTAACCCGTCGTTCTGGCAGCGCCCCTACCGTGTATCAGCAACTGAACGTCGCATCATTACGGACCAAGTTAATGAAATTCTTCACCGAGAAGTGGTGAGCCTTCTTGTAGCCCTTGTTCTTCCCCTGTTCTGCTCGTAAAAAGAAAAGACGGCTCCATTAGATTTTGTGTGGACTACCGACGTCTCAACAAAATTACTGGAAAGGATGTCTACCCTCTTCCTCGAACAGACGACGCTCTCGATTGTCTGCAAAGCGCCGAGTTCTTTTCTTCCCAAGACTTGCGATCGGGTTACTGGCAAGTTCCGATGGCCGAGACTGATCGACCAAAGACAGCATTCGTCAGATCAGATGGTCTCTACGAATTCACAGTCATGCCATTCAGCCTTTTCAATGTGTCAGCAACATTCGAGCGAATGACGGACAGCATTTTATGGGATTTAAAATGGCAGGTATGTTTATGCTATCTTGATGATGTCGTCGTGTTCTCCCCTGATTTCGCCACGCACCATCGACCGTCTTCGCACAAAATTTCAATGTCTTACAAATGCAGGCCTTCAACTTAACCTGCAGAAATGTCGCTTCAGAGCTACCCATCTAACCATACTTGGCCACGTTGTATCGAAAGACAGAATTCTTCCAGACCCTGATAAACTTCGTACTGTCACCGAGTTTCGAAAGCCCACCACAGTCAAACAACTACAGAGCTTTGTGGGCTTGTACTCTTACTTCTGTTGGTTTGTCCGGAACTTTGCCTCAATAACTGCTGACGAAACTCTTTCCTGGTTCTGGTCTTCTCTCAGATTGGACAACAGCCCACGAAGAAGCCTTCACCACACTGCGGCAACTACTTCCATCGCCACCTGTATTGCGGCATTATGACCCGACAGTGCCTATCGAAGTTCACACAGACACTAATGCCATGGGAATAGGTGCAGTACTCTCACAACCGGCTTTTAAGAATATGTTGTTGCCTATGCTAATCGGGCCTTCACGAAAGCGGAAGCAAATTACACGGTCACTGAGAAAGTGTGTCTGGCAATCGTCTGGGCGATAAGCAAATTTCGTCCCTATTTATACAGCCAGTCTTTCGACAGTGACCGACCATCACGCTCTTTGTTGGCTGGCATCCCTCAAGGACCCTTCTGGTCGTCTTGGATGTTGGGCTCTTCGCCTGCAGGAATTTGACTTTCGTGTCATGTACCGATCAGGCTGAAAGCACTCGTGACGCAGATGCACTGTCCTGATCAGTACTGAACTCAAGTGACAAGCCACTCTCACCCGGTGACGTTTCATTAACTACACTTACCATCACAGACATGTAATCAGAGCAGTGAAAAGACCCCTGGATCGCGTCTTTTCTTAATGTTCTTTCCGGCTTCTCAACTTCTGCACACACACGTGCTCTTCGTCACCAAGCCATGCATTTCACGGTATGGGACAAACTATTATATTGTTGCAATTATCATATCATCATCATCATCAGCCTGTTTAGGTCCACTACAGAACGAAGGCCTCTCCCAACGATTTCCACTCCACCCTATCCTGAGTAAGTTGGTCCCACTTTATGCACGCAAACTTTTTAATTTCATCGCTCCATCTAACCTTTTGCCTGCCTCTGTTGCATTTTCCCTCTCTTGGTATCCATTCCGTCGCTCTTACAGTCCATCTGTGATCTTTCCTCCTCATGACATGTCCTGTTCAGGTCCACTTCTTCCTTTTAATTGATATAATAGTATCGGCTACTCCTGTCTGCTCTCTGATCCATTCCACTCGTTTTTTATCTCTTAGCATTACCCCTAACATTTTTCTTTCCATTGCACGTTGCGCGCTCCTTAGTTTCATCTCTAGTTTTTTCATTATCCTCCACGTTTCTGCACCGTACGTTAGTACTGGGAGAATGCAGTGATTGAATACTTTTCGCTTTAATGAGAGCGGTAAGTTTCCAGTCACGATTTCGTAATTCCTGCCGAATGCGCTCCAGCCCATCCTTATTCTTCGGAGAATTTCTTTTTCATGGTTAGGAGTTCCTGTTATTAACTGTCCCAGGTATACGTATTCGCTTACACATTGTAAGGGTTCATTGTCGATTTTGAATTCCTCTTCCTTAGCTAGGCTATTGAGCATAACTTTGGTATTTTGCCTATTCATTTTTAACCCAATTTTAATACTTTCCCTGTTTAGGTCATCAATCATGTTTTGTAGTTCGTCTCCATCATTGCTAAAGAGTGCAATGTCGTCTGCAAATCTTAAATTGTTTAGATATTCTTCGTCTATTCGAATGCCCTTTTCTTCCCAGTCTAGACGTTTAAAGACTTCCTGTAAACATGCAGTGAATAGCATCGGGGATATTGTATCTCCCTGTCTCACACCTCTGCGGATCGGGATTTCTCTGCTTCTATCATGTAGGAGTAGTGTGGCTGTGCAATCTTTGTATATGTTGTTTATGGTTTTCACGTATACGCCAGGTACCCCTTGTCATCGTAGAGCTTCTAGAACTGCTTGTATTTCTATGGAGTCAAATGCTTTCTCGTAGTCGATAAACGCCATATAAAGAGGTTTGTTATATTCAGCGTACTTCCCAATTACTAGGTTGATAGCGTGGCTGTGGTCCATTGTCGAGTAACCTTTCCTAAAACCAGCTTGTTCTCTTGGTTGGTTAAAGTCGAGGGTTTCTCTTATCCTCGTAGAAATTACTTTTGTAAATAGCTTGTATATTACTGGGAGTAGGCTAATTGGTCTGTAATTCTTTAACTCCTTTATGTCACCTTTCTTGTGGATAAGGATTATATTAGCATTTTTCCAACTGCGCGGTACATTACATGTCTTGACACATTTCGTGAAGAGCGATGCAAGTTTTTCAAGTAAAATATCTCCTCTGTCTTTGATCAAGTCGGCTGTTATACCATCTTCACCGGCTGCTTTACCGCGGGACATGCCTTTGGCAGCTTTTTTTTCCTTCGTCAACGGTTATACATGGAATTTCAGTGTCTTCCTCTGATTCTATTTCTTTTAAGGTTGTATGGTCTGTCTGAGAACTGTACAGTTCAGAGTAGAAATCTTCTGCTATCTTTACTAGTTCGTTGAAATTATTGATAACGTTACCTTGTTTATCCTTTAGCGCATGCATTTTGTTTTGTCCTAAGTGCAGTTTCTTTTTGACCGATTGAATGCTGGTGCCCTTTTTTTTACTGCTTTCTCTATTTCTCTCGTGTTAAAGTTTCTTACATCTCTTTGCCTGGCTTTACTGATCAACTTTGATAGTTCTGCGAATTCAATCTTATCTTTTGGCGAAGTTACTTGCATTTGTTGGCGTTTTTTTATTAAGTCCTTGGTAGATTGGGACAACTTACTTGTTGTTTGCTTTGCTGTTTTACCCCCGAGTTCTATCGCTGTTTCAAGGATTGTTTTCGTTTGGTTTTGTTTATTTCTTCTACATCGTCACCATTTTCGCCTAAGGCCTCGAACTTGTTGCTTAGGGCGACTTTAAATTCTTTGTTCTTCGTTCTGATTACCTCTAGATTAAATTTTTTTGAAGTAAATAATTTAGTTCTTGTTTTCTTTAGGTTTAGTACAATCTTTGCCCTTACTAATCTGTGATCGCTGCATTTTATCTTCCCCACTACTTCTGTGTCTTGAATTATACCTGGTTGTTCGCACATTATAAAGTCGATTTCATTCTTTGTTTCCCCGTTAGGGCTTTTCCACGTCCACTTCCTATTCTCGTGTGTTTCTTGAAAAACGTGTTCATTATTCGGAGTCGGTTTCTTTCGGCAAATTGTACGAGCATATCCACACGGTCATTCCTACAGCCGACGCCGTAGTTGCCAGTCGCCTTCTCTCCACTTTGTTTTGTCCCTACTTTGGCGTTGAAATCTCCCATGACTACTGTGTATTGTGTCCGTACTTTCGTTATTGCTAATTCGATATCCTCGTAGAACTGCTCCACTTGTTCGTCGTCGTAGCTCGTTGTTGGCGCATATCCCTGGATTATCTTAAGTTTATACCACTTATTTAGTTTTACTACGACGCATGCTACCCTTTCATTAATGCTGTAGAATTCATCTACGTTGCCCGCTATATCTTTGTGAATTAGGAACCCAACGCCATATTCTCTCTTTTCGGGTAATCCTCTATAGCAGAGGACATGTCCATTGTTTAAGACTATGTAAGCTTCACCTGCTCTCCTAACCTCGCTAAGGCCAATGACGTCCCAACTAACTCCCTCTAGTTCCTCGAGTAGTTCCGCTAATCTAGCTTCGCTGGAGAGGGATCTTGCATTGAACGTTCCAATGTTTAGTTTCCAGTGGCGGCCTGTCCGGGTCCAGTGATTATTACTGCCCTCTGCTGCTTCACAGAGCTGACCGCCGCCATGGACAGATGTTCTGCAGCTGCTGGACACTGAGGGTGAGGGTTTAATTGTAGGCATCGTGTAGGAGGTGGTGGCCAAGTACTTCACCAGGGAGGCCAATTCCTGTTCTGGTGTAGGAGTGAGTCGTAAACGGCAGTTGAACGACTGAAAGCCTTTCAGGTACCCAACCGTCGCCAGGCCCCCTGCCGACGTGATTTCGAGCAGTATAATAATAAACCCGCAAAAAAAAAAAAGGGAGGGGAGGGGGGGGCGTCAAACCTGTGACCCGTGGCGGCCCCGGTTTCAGCGCCTCCGCATCGTTAAACATACAATCTTCACACTTAATCCTACAAAAACTGTATTCATTATTTTTCACTCCGAAAGACGACAAGTCTTAGCACACAATGACATAATCTACAACAACTGTCTAATACAGCATGCCAATCACACAAAATTCCTGGGAGTATACATAGATTCTCACCTAAAATTTCAGTTACATGCTCGAAACGTTGTTCAGAAAGCTTCATACGGATTGCATGTTCTTTGTAAATGTCGGCACTTTTTTTCAAGAGAAATACTAATTAACCTTTATTATGCATTCATTCATTCACACATCAATTACTGCATTGCTATATGGGGTTGCACGTACAAATCTCACCTTAAACCCGTTACAGTTATCCAAAAAAGAGCTCTACGCATAATAATGTCTAATAGTATGAACGTAAGAGGTGACAATTTATTTCTAGATTGCAGTGTGTTAAGTGTACACAATCTGGTTACTTATAATATAGCATCCATAATATACAAAATACTTCACGGTAGTCTGAACTTACTGTCCGTGTCCCTTCGTCCGTCACCTCGAGCTCACGGGTGTTTTTCAGGCGTCCGACTTTTACTACCAAAAATAAATACTAATTATGGTCGTCAAACTGTGGAATTCCGAGGAACTACCATTTGGAATAGCCTCACTACTAATCTAAAGACAGCCCCATCATTTCCCTCTTTCCTAGCACAACTGAAAAATCCGCTCCATAACAATTCGTCCTGCTAAGAGATATCTTTTGTTGATTTTCGCATGTATTCAACTTCGCACTTATACATATCACGTATTTAGAACTTTTTCTGCTCATTACATCAAATTACTGCGTCATTTATGTTTTAATGATTTGTTGTATAGCTATATTATGTGTTAGCTTAGTTCTTATGTTTTTGATATTAATTCCTATTTAGTGTTTCGCCAATGACAATTGCCGTTTAGTGTTTTTTTATGTTATAATGCCGTTAGGGACCCTTTAACAAATTTGTTGGGTCCCTAAAAGTGTAAGTACATGTAAGAAGCAAAAGAACAAATAAACTTCAACTTCAACTTCAACTTCAAGGCCTTTCATGGGCGATAATTTCTATCTGAATTACTATTGCGTACAGTATTTGGTCTCAAAATGTCCGCGATCTTCTAGTTTTGCTGATCGCGACATCCAGGACGTCAGGGTTCTCAAAACTGCTCTGACAGGTAGATCGACACGCGTGGAAAATCGTGTTTTAGTGAACCGTTTTAACTTGTCGGTTGTTGCATGTATTCGCGTGCCGAGTTCTGCGCGTTGGCGAGCGTAGTAGAAGTTAGGGTTAAACAAATTATTGAAAACTTTCAATGTGGGCCCGTATACAGAAATATTTCTTTTTTAAGACGTACGTGAATATGAAATAAAAAAACAAATTGCTGGTTGTAACAAATCGCGGTTGCATGATGTGCAATGAGTAATGAGATCTACAATTTCTTATGCCGGATTGGATGTGTGGAGACGAAATGGAAATACACAGGCATCAGGGAGGTGACAGGCACACAGATACATACACACATATCTATAAGCACGCAAACACGCAAGCATACACCCCATCAGACACACGCAAACTATCTATTGTGGTGGTGAAGGCATAGTGTCGCGTTCATTCTTATAGGTAGTGGGTTCAAAGTGTTAATGCGTCATCCAATTTGTGTGAAGGTTAGTAGTGTACGGCTTGAGTCTTGCGGCAAGGAGGAATCAAGGAGTAATGTATAATCCTTACTGTGCTTGTGATGTTATTTTGTCATCTATCTATCTATCTATCTATCTATCTATCTATCTATCTATCTATCTATCTATCTATCTATCTATCTATCTATCTATCTATCTATCTATCTATCTATCTATCTATCTATCTATCTATCTATCTATCTATCTATCTATCTATCTATCTATCTATCTATCTATCTATCTATCTATCTATCTATCTATCTATCTATCTATCTATCTATCTATCTATCTATCTATCTATCTATCTATCTATCTATCTATCTATCTATATCTATCTATCTATCTATCTATCTATCTATCTATCTATCTATCTATCTATCTATCTATCTATCTATCTATCTATCTATCTATCTATCTATCTATCTATCTATCTATCTATCTATCTATCTATCTATCTATCTAACTTTCTTCGTTTCTTATGAGTTGCTACTATTGGAGACTGTCGGTCGTTATATCCAGCGTCGCATCGGTTTTGTTTGTGCGGAATATTGTGGGAACATGTAGCTGCGTTAGTAACTGTCAGATCCTACTATCTGTTATGAGAAAAGGTTTGTTTAACTGCTCACCGAATTATCGTCGGCACGTTGGGCCCGGCGCGGTTGTAGTCCTGTCATAGCTCACACGTGCATTATTGCTCGCATGCGACTCTGCTTGTATCTGCAATGTCAGTCTTATTTATAGAAGGCCCATTCTGAGGAAAGAGATTCTCCTCTCCCCTTTCCCACGCTGGACTGATCTTTGCGTACAAGTAAGAGGGTGGGGCGATTTTTGCCTTCGTGCTGCGCTTCTCGCAGTTGACTAGGGCGAATACCAATTGCTGACATCCAGGACGTCATGGTTCTTAAAACTGCTCTGACAGGTAGATCGACGCGCGTGGAAAATCGTGTTTTAGCGAATCGTTTTAACTTGTCGGTTGTCGCATGTATTCGCGTGCCGAGTTCTGCACGTTGGCGAGCGTAGTAGAAGTTAGGGTAAAAGAAATTATTGAAAACTTTCCGTGTGGTCCCGTATACAGAAACATTTTTTTTACGACGTACGTGAATAAGAAAAAAAAAACAAATTGCTGGTTGTAACAAATCGCGGTTGCATGATGTGCAATGAGTAATGAGATCTACAATTTCTTATGCCGGATTGGATGTGTGGAGACGAAATGGAAATAGACAGGCATCAGGGAGGTGACAGGCACACAGATACATACACACATATCTATAAGCACGCAAACACGCAAGCATACACCCCATCAGACACACGCAAACTATCTATTGTGGTGGTGAAGGCATAGTGTCGCGTTCATTCTTATAGGAAGTGGGTTCAAAGTGTTAATGCGTCATCCAATTTACACCAACCAGCTAAAAGATTTGTGTGAAGGTTAGTAGTGTACGGCTTGAGTCTTGCGGCAAGGAGGAATCAAGGAGTAATGTATAATCCTTACTGCGCTTGTGATGTTATTTTGTCATCTATCTGGATCAGAACTCTTGTTTGGGCTAGTTGGTGACCATTCATAGTGACTTGAAGACGCGAAAAAAGCACACAGACGATACACAAAAAACGACAAGGACAAGCGCCTACTACCAACTGAATTTATTAGAGCGTACAGAAGGGGTATTTGTAGGCAGCCATCTTCACGTGATCCCACCTCCACGTGACACCGAAGCAAGGACGATTAGTTTAGAAGCAGTGATAAAATATTATACATCGTAGTGCCAATGTGGCTAGAGCTGATACAGGGCATAGGCAAGCTAAAATGCTGACTGTGCTTCCACAATCAGTGAAGTGCATGATGGCCCGCGTTGGAGAGCAGAACTGCGCTGTGCGTGCACGAAAGAACGAAAACCTGGTCGATAACTGACAGCAGTAACAGCAGAGCTTGGCGTGACAGAACGTAGTGTTATAACAGAAGGCAAAATGCATTGATATACATACATACATATATACACATATACATACACACAAATATATATACACATATATATATACACATATACATACATACATACATAGATATATATACACATATATATATCTTTTTTTTTCCCTTAACAAAATGGTGTGAATGAATCTCTAAGAGGAATGAGGCACATGCCGTGTCAAATGGCGATAAAAATTCTAAGAACAAAAAGCGAAAAGGACCGGGGTGTAAAGAGCCCTGGGTAAAGAACAAGATACAGCGGAGCTGCACATTAAAATCAGGTAAAAATTGAAAACATTAAAAACAATGATTGACATAAAAACAACTGGTAAACCTGTGATCGATAAAGCAGATGCTGCGTTACAAGTGGCCATTTAAGAAGTTAAGCTCTTTGTCACTCAATGAAATGGATGCTGTACTGACACACGTGCTGCCTGCTTTAGTTATGAAGAATGCTTCGATGATTTCTCTTTCAATTCTATCGGGTGCGCTCCCCAAGAATCTAGCCTTTCGCAATAGTGGCTTGCATGGCTTCTCGGAATCACACCGCTTGCAGTGCTCGGACAGATTTCCACCTGCATTGCTTTTGACAGTCCATGCGTGTTCTTTTGCCCTTTCATTGAAGCATCGCCCCGTCTGTCCGATGTAAACTCGGCCACATGTCAGAGGTATCTGGTAGATAACTCGTTCTTTGCATTCTGTGTATTCGATATCGTGGTTCCTAGTACATGGCGGCCGCTTTCTCTTGTGCATCATTGGACACAATTTTGATAGCTTGCTGGGGGCAGAAAAAACCACATTGACTTCGTGCCGTGCAGCCATTTTCTTGACGTTGTGTGAAAACTTATGTATATACGGGATGGCCTGCACGGGTATCTTTGCCTTCTCCGAGTTCTGGAACTTTTGCTTCTTTTGGGGGTTCTTAATCTTCTGTAGCAGGCTTTCGGAAACACCTACAATCAGATGCGAAGGGTATCCGGCGTTAATGAGGCGGGTTACTTGCTGTTTGAAGCTTTTTTCCATCAAATGAACACAAGATTTTTAAGTGCGGCCTCAATGCTGTTGGATGCAATGGCTCTCTTTATCACCTTCGAATGGGCGCTAGTAAACGGGAGGGGACTCTTTTTGGACCTAGGGTTGTACATCCAACAAACGTGGGGAGCGGAAAAATTCAGTAGTAGGTCCAAAAACTGTATCTCGTTGTCAGTCGGTAACTCGTAGGTGAACCTTAGCCCTCCAGATTCAGAGTTGAAAACCCCGATGATGGTGCTGATTGTCTGATTAAGCTGGTCTGACGGCGCTTGTCCTTGTCGTTTTTTGTGTATCGTCTGTGTGCTTTTTTCGCGTCTTCAAGTCACTATGAGTCATCTATCTATCTATCTATCTATCTATCTATCTATCTATCTATCTATCTATCTATCTATCTATCTAGCTATCTATCTATCTATCTATCTATCTAATTTTCTTCGTTTCTTATGAGTTGCTACTATAGGAGACTGTCGGTCGTTATATCCAGCGTCGCATCGGTTTTGTTTGTGCGGAATATTGTGGGAACATGTAGCTGCGTTAGTAACTGTCAGATCCTACTATCTGTTATGAGAAAAGGTTTGTTTAACTGCTCACCGAATTATCGTCGGCACGTTGGGCCCGGCGCGGTTGTAGTCCTGTCATAGCTCACACGTGCATTATTGCTCGCATGCGACTCTGCTTGTATCTGCAATGTCAGTCTTATTTATAAAAGGCCCATTCTGAGGAAAGAGATTCTCCTCTCCCCTTTCCCGCGCTGGACTGATCTTTGCGTACAAGTAAGAGGGTGGGGCGATTTTTGCCTACGTGCTGCGCTTCTCGCAGTTGACTAGGGCGAATACCAATTGCTGACATCCAGGACGTCATGGTTCTTAAAACTGCTCTGACAGGTAGATCGACGTGCGTGGAAAATCGTGTTTTAGCGAATCGTTTTAACTTGTCGGTTGTCGCATGTATTCGCGTGCCGAGTTCTGCACGTTGGCGAGCGTAGTAGAAGTTAGGGTAAAAGAAATTATTGAAAACTTTCCATGTGGTCCCGTATACAGAAACATTTTTTTACGACGTACGTGAATAAGAAAAAAAAAACAAATTGCTGGTTGTAACAAATCGCGGTTGCATGATGTGCAATGAGTAATGAGATCTACAATTTCTTATGCCGGATTGGATGTGTGGAGACGAAATGGAAATAGACAGGCATCAGGGAGGTGACAGGCACACAGATACATACACACATATCTATAAGCACGCAAACACGCAAGCATACACCCCATCAGACACACGCAAACTATCTATTGTGGTGGTGAAGGCATAGTGTCGCGTTCATTCTTATAGGAAGTGGGTTCAAAGTGTTAATGCGTCATCCAATTTACACCAACCAGCTAAAAGATTTGTGTGAAGGTTAGTAGTGTACGGCTTGAGTCTTGCGGCAAGGAGGAATCAAGGAGTAATGTATAATCCTTACTGCGCTTGTGATGTTATTTTGTCATCTATCTATCTATCTATCTATCTATCTATCTATCTATCTATCTATCTAATTTCTTCGTTTCTTATGAGTTGCTACTATAGGAGACTGTCGGTCGTTATATCCAGCGTCGCATCGGTTTTGTTTGTGCGGAATATTGTGAGAACTGTAGCTGCGTTAGTAACTGACAGACCCTACTATCTGTTATGAGAAAAGGTTTGTTTAACTGGTTTAACTGCTCACCGAATTATCGTCGGCGTGTTGGGCCCGGCGCGGTTGTAGTCCCGTCATAGCTCACACGTGCATTATTGCTCGCATGCGACTCTGCTTGTATCCGCAATGTCCGTCTTATTTATAGAAGGCCCATTCTAAGGAAAGAGATTCTCCTCTTCCCTTTCCCGCGCTGGACTGATCTTTGCGAACAAGTAAGGTGGTGGGGCGATTTTTGCCTACGTGCTGCGCTTCTCGCAGTTGACTAGGGCGAATACCAATTGCTGACATCCAGGACGTCATGGTTCTTAAAACTGCTCTGACAGGTAGATCGACGCGCGTGGAAAATCGTGTTTTAGCGAATCGTTTTAACTTGTCGGTTGTCGCATGTATTCGCGTGCCGAGTTCTGCACGTTGGCGAGCGTAGTAGAAGTTAGGGTAAAAGAAATTATTGAAAACTTTCCGTGTGGTCCCGTATACAGAATTTTTTTTTTACTACGTACGTGAATATGGAAAAAAAACAACTTGCTGGTTAATTGCTGGTTAATAATTAATTAATTACCACCAACCAGCAATTATCATATGGATGGTCGCAAATGGCTGCCAGTCATCCCCAGCCACACAAGGTCCGACATTTGCAAATACTTTCGTGCTCACGCTGGTGCTCTGAAAACGTATCAGCGGCTCCACCAACATTACTATTGGCATGGAATGTACACGTTTATGCGCAAATACATTCGATCCTGCCCATCCTGCCAACAACACAAGGCGTTTCCTCATTCGCCCGGACTCCTACAACCTCTATCGTGTCCTGCACGTCCCTTCGACCGGGTAGGAATTGATCTTTGCAGACTGCTCCTAAGCTCTGTCTCTGGCAACAGATGGGTGATCGTCGCTGTGGACCATCTAGCCATGTATGCGGAGACAGCTGCCCTTCCTTCTGCGGGTGCTTGTGATGTCGCCAACTTCATTTTACGCCATTTCGTTCTCCGCCATGGCGCACCACGCGAACTACTCAGTGACCGGGGCCATGTGTTCTTATTCGACGTCATTCAAGAGCTCCTTCGTTCATGTCGTACCGTTCACCGAACGTCTACTGCCTACCACTCCCAGACAAATGGTCTAACGTAACACTCCAAGCGAACGCTGGGAGACATGCTGGCCATGTACATCGATTCCAACAACTCCAACTGGGACGTCATTCTTCCCTTCGTCACGTAAGTCGTATAACACCACAAGTCAGTCTACCACAGGCTTTTCTCCATTCTTTCTCCTATATGGCCGGAAGCCGTCCACACCACTCAACACCATTCTGCCGTATCGACCGGACCCTTCCGAATTCAGCTATGTTTCTGAAATCGCCCAGTATGCAGAAGATTGCCATCAGCTTGCTCGCTCATTCACTTCGGACAACCAAGCCATTCAGAAGTGTCGCCATGACCGCGATCTCTTAGTGGAGACTTTCGCAGCTGGCTCCCACATGTGGCTCCAACCTCACCTAGTCTTAGTTCCAAGTTTGCTCCAGAGTACCACGGACCTTATTGCATCATCGAGTGCCCATCTCCCGTCACGTACGTCATTGAGCCCGTGAACCCTTCCCCAGACAAGCGCCGCCTTAGTCGCCAGGCGGTCCACGTGAGCCGCCTCAAGCCGTATCATGACCCCCTTATTCTAGTGTCCTTTTGAGTCACCAGGATGGCTCCCCTTTGCCGTTGGGGTATTGTAGTGGGGAGGAACGAACCCACGAAATATAGTGGGGTGCTGCCTAGCCAATAGGTGCGAGCCCAGAGTGCGATCTGTTGGCTAGGCAGCATCCCACTATATTTCATGGGTTCGTTCCTCCCCACTACAGCCCTGTAAAACCTGTAATGAAGTTGTAATAAAGTGGGAGACATGGAAATTAAACGCGAAGCTTCTGAAGAACGATCAGCTTATAAGAAGTGTACGTACAAAAGTTGCAAAAGCAAATGGAGACTGTGGAAGAGGATGGGGTGAGCTATGGGAGCGACTTAAAGAAGTAGTTAAAATGAACCCCATTGAACAAGCTGTAGAAATATGCTATGAAAAGCACCAAGAAGAAAGGAACCTGAAAAAAAACACTGCAGGAATTTGTGGATGCCGAGACCGCGACACCCAGCACCTTTATGGAAGAAATAAGAGAAACAAAGAGTAAAATTGAGGCTATTGACATGGAAAAATTCTGTGGTGCACTTGTTCGTGCATATCGAAAAAGATTTTGATTGATGAAATGCCAACAAAGCGTGCTTTCACAGCTGAGAAAAAGTACGCTAGCAGGAATAAAACAGCAGAGATTGAATACAAAGGGAAAGTATCTAGGGAGGCAGAACATATTAAACACGCCTTTACGGAGTATTACAGAGAGCTGTGTAAAGGGACACTGAAGCGGTTTTAAATTCTCTAATTTAATGGAAATTCGGAATCTGTGACCTCGTATAAGGTGCCTACGATGGTTTTTTCATGATATTTAATTAAACAACAGCAATATGAGAGCCACACTTGGTCTTAGGGAGAACGCCCCACAGCGCGCACGGAGCGCAGGTAAGGAGGATGACAGAGAGTGAAATGCAGAAATGAGCACCAGCGTTTTAGAGATTTCTTGTGCGGAACAGCCTGGTTAATGGGAACTTGCATTTATTACTACGATGATGTCACCGATCTCGGGAGCATATGCAGAGTGTGAGAGGAAGAGAGACGTCTGATGATGATAGCGTTTTTGGGCATGGCAAATCAATTTATAACAGCTCATGGCAAACCAAAAAAATGAACAAAATATAGACAAGCAGAGGCTAGTACAGAAAATTGACTACCAATTGAAACTAACTGCCTATTCTAATAATACTTTTCAAATTCTCAAAAATCAGCGCAGCTCTTAGTCTTGGGTCTAGCCACAATGACTCCACCGACGCAGTCACGATGAACAAGTCGAATGTTCGTACTGGGGTTGGCGCTGTCCCTTTCATCGCCGTAGGCGACTTTGTCCTTATGAAAAACCGTCTGTTCGTGTCAAGGGCGACTGCTCCTTTTCTTTACCAACTAAAGTGATCGAAGGGAGGGGACCAGCCTCTTTCCGACCTGGAGACGGCCGTACGTGGAATGCCTCCAAGCTTTCCAGGGTCCCGCCGCCTGCCACGCCACAGTTTCTTCCTGGCATAGCGCAGCCTGGTACACCGCAGGTTCCTGGCGCACCGCAGCCTGCCATGCCGCAGCAGCGGCGGTCCTTTGCCGTGCTGCAGCCTGCTTTGCTACAGTCGCCTTCTCCCAGCATGCTTTCGCGGTCTCCAGGCATATGGCAGCAGCAGTCCATGAGCCCGTCGACAGTGCGACGTCCAAAGCGGCCGACCCGGGAGTGCTGGCCACCGGCATGGCTCCGTGATTATCAGACAGACTAGCTGGCGGTCTGACGTTGTCAAACATCTGACGTTGTGTACATAGGTTGTGAATAAGTAAAGTGTGCATGTCTTGGGTATTCTTTACTAATACTTACTAGCTACTAACCACTAAAAATGAGGGGAGGACTATGTTGTATTCAGTTTAGGTTTTTATTTGAGTTCTTATCCCCCCAGGGGCACTTCTGGTCTCTGTTTTATCTGACTGTATGTGAATAAAGAAGGCTTTTTGTACATAGGGACGGCTGCAGTCTGCCTCCCACCTTCTTTAATGCCGCAAGCTCTTCACCGAACACGTGCCACCCGCCCAAGAAAATCGAGGTCTTTTTCAGATAAAGCTACAGATGGCTTACTCCCGCACAACATGCCACATTTTGCAATAGCACCCGCTTCAATAATCTCAAGTGTTAACTGACTACGACTAGAGCCCAAAATGATGCAGCAGTCAAACACCGGACTACATCTACATGTAAGATGCAGTCCGGTGTTTGACCGCTGGCACATTCAGCTCCCCCGGCCAAATATTTCACATCGCCTAAAGAAGGTAGGAAATCGTTGAAATGTCAGGGTGCTGTTTTCAGCGCTCAAGAAACTATAGAGAAACTGAGCCAAGACTAATCGATTACAAAAAGCAAGAAAACCTTGCCCTGTTCAACATCATGACCAATTTAAGGGTACCCGAACACCCTTCCTCATCATTTTTGGGATGAGGCTGAGCACTTGAACTGTGTCACCATGCTGCATTGCAGACTTCTCTTATTGTTGCAAAGTGAAACATGCACGGGAGACAGAGACAGGAAAGTATCATATACTGTGGACCAGGGACCTGCCTTCCCGGTTCTGGAGTCCCTGGTAACGCGTGAAATATGCTGTGACCAGTGGCCGCCCACCTCCACATGCACACCTTGTGCTCTGGTTAAGCTAGCAATTGCATACTGCAACGTAGTTAACTTATGCGTACGCAGAGTTGTCTGGTCGACAAGTTGGCTTGACTGTTCTTTTTCTAAGGAAGACACTAGCCGTGAAATGCATCTGATACTTTTTTGCCCATGTTTAGCAGTGCATATTCAGCAGTGCAATAAATATATTCAGACATTATTTTTAAAAAGATTCCAATTCATTTCGCAGTCAGATTTCTGCTATTCACACAGCTCCACTTTCAAGCTAACAAGCTTGGTTCTTTTCACAGTTTAGATTGATATAGAAAAATGAATTGTATGGCAATTGCAATGAGCATTAAGATATAAAATTTCCTCAAGGTGATAAATAGTTGCATTACAAAAGCATTGTTTCTGATGGGCCTAGTATGTTGTGCTTAAAGAACATGGAAGGCCCTGTAGCGTAATGCGTTGCAGTGCATGGTTTTTATGTGAATCAAGCAATAATTGCATGGTAATGCTAATGGAGTTTTTGTTTGGACAGGTGTAGTGCCCGACCTTGTTCACTTTACATTAAGCTGTGCCTCTTACATCTCACTGTATTTCTTTCAGCAATTCTCATTGGGTATCAGCTCACTCTCAGCATTAGGTGTGGTTGGCTCTTCGCTGGAGATTGTGCTCATCCTGTATCCTTGTGTGCTTTTGGTGTGCTGCAGAGCAATGAGAATTTGTTGCCACTGTGTGCGTGGAATTGCTGGGATGTGTCATATTGGTATCACTCACAAAGTGCTCTGACATCTGGCTTGGACACATTCCGTGCTTCGCAATGGTTACTTCATAAAGGAAGGAAAGAAAGGTACTGGAGTGGAAGCCACCTTTACATGCCCATTGGGGTAAGCGGCGGCATCTCACCAGCAACAAAAAGGAGCCGAGGACAGCCGCATTCGTGGTCCTTTGTGCCACTTGTGCCACCTACCAAGGTGCTTGTTTTCACAATGCGATGACGACAACCAGTTGTGGTCGCAAATGTTTATATTCCACATGTCATTAGGCAGCTGGCACGATAAAAGCTAGCTTATGTACACAAATCATATGGAGAGAGACTTAACATGTTTTGGACCCTGGATTCGGACCCAGAGCCCACAACATGTTATGGGTACAGGTACCCAATACCTGACAATATCATCCTGAAAGTTCTGGAGTGGAAGCTTTTGCAGGACTTTACCAACAAGTCTGAAGCAGTAGCAACCACTAGTATATACTGCAAAAAATAGCCATGGAAGATGGTGCCTGCACAGAGGAGCGCATTTAGAGGCCACGGTCGTAAGTCCAAGTAACACATCCGTGCATTTACGGCCTCCAGTAACGTTCACCGAGAGTTCTAGGTTTAGGAAATCAACTAATAGAACCCATAAAATGGTATCTGTCCACAGGAAGATTGGCCGTAGGGCAGCGCCGTCTGCCACCTTGACCGAGAGGCAGAACTACCAGTCACACCGGCGACCGTGCTCTCATGTATTTTGCATTGCACATGCGGAAAACTTGTTTTACAGTGAAAGTACACAAGTCATGTGTCCTCTAACCGCCAGTGGTTTTGTCTGCATGGGGAAAAATGTGCCGATCACAGAGGCAGCACAGTTAGACAGTCAACTCTGTTAAGCTTAGTTGAGCCTGACAAAACCTAACTAAGCATGACAGTTTAGACTAAAACAAAGAGGGGGTGTTAAAAGGAAGTGTAGGTGGGAGAAAAGGAAAAGATTAGGAAGCAGAGTAAAGCATATCATAGCCTTGTATAGCTAGTGCAAAAGGAATTGAAGGGGATGGAGCCATCGAGAAGGCATGTGCGCCATCCTCAGATAGCACGCACAAGTGGAAATTGCGGCAGTGTCTATAGGGCACGTCCGGCATTCCTAAGCATGAAGAGTCCAGCACGCCGACACCTAGGAGGTCATGATGTGTCAAGGGTTTTCTAGGGGCTAGTGCAGTGCCTTGGAGCTGCCGAGGAGGCCTGGACGTATTCTCCAGATGGACTAATAGCTGCTGGCAGCAGTGGCAGCTAGTTTCATGATTCAGGTATCATAGACACAGTTTGTAAGACAGCAGGAACCGCAGCGCCTGGGACCTAAATGACACGAGCCTCCTCCATAAAGGCCAGAGGTTGACTACCTTTTGCAACTGCGTCATTGTGAAGAAGACAGGTGGTGATGATGGTGATGCACCTGAACACACGCGGCACTCACCCACCAAGAAAGATTGGCCAAGAGTTATTTGAGAATTACGTTACTTTTTCTGTAGGCCAGCTCTTCTATTCGCTAACACTCTTTGTCGTCCTCGTTCTCGTGCCAGCTGAGTGAGCACAAAACCCCAAGCGCTGCTGTCTCCTTACAATATACACTGCAACCTCGTCTTAACGAAGTCGAAAAGAGACACAGAATTACATTATTATATTCATTACTTCGTTATAACCAGTATTTCCCTTATCTGTAATTACCATTGGGAAGTGAAAATTTTAATTTGAAGTTAGAAGTCTAAGGTGTCGGTTAACCAGAAGTTATTTCTCAATCTTATAGCTCAAGATGATTGTAATATTTGCGAAATTTCGTATTATTAAAGTGAAAGACAGACTTAGCGTGCTGTATCTACATCGCTAGCACTGCAGCTGACTACAGCGCCACAGCTCGTGAAGCGTCAATGTTAGGTACCGGCGGCATCGGCATCGCAGCTGACGACAGCGCTGAAGGCAGGCTTAGCTCATCCGCCCAGCACAATCGCAGCCTCGCATGGTGTCGTTGACGTGCTAGGCCTATCTGTATGTTTCCTCGAGTGTTAGTGAATCGGCCCGCCGGCATCATTGCACAGTCGCAACAGTGGCAACTCGCAGACCTTGTCGTACGCTTGACTTGGCGACAAAAGATTTTGAAGGCAGTTGAGGACGGAGGCAACAGAGGCACCGCCAAGCGGGACATCGCATGGAAGTGCGGCATCAAGCGCTTTTTCGAACACCAGTAACAAGCGCTCGACACTTGAAGCATTTGAGAATGACCAATTTAAAATGTCATGCATGAGAATGCGCACCGGTGCCCACCTGGAGTTAGAGCAAGCATTGCTCATTTTGATTAGGGAGGCCCGGAGCAACCAAGTTCGGTTCAGTGGAGGCGATATCGTAGCAGCAAAAGCCTTATTGCTTGCGGCGATATTAGACATTCAAAATTTTTCTTCGTCCGATGGATGGCTGTACCGAAAGCACCTTCTCGAGCGGATGCTTTTGTGCATGGATAATGCCACACAGTGCGAGGTGAGCCTCCTCAGTGCTATTGCTATCCACATGCTAGCGCTAGCATGGGGTCGCGTTAAAGAGGAGACTATCACGAACTGCTTCAGGACCTGAGGTTTTAGTGCAAGTGGCTCGAGAGATGGAGGTAGTTCTTCTCCAGCGGGGGAAGCGCACACAAGCGAACTTGCGAGGAAGAACTCGGCCACGTCTACAGAACTTGCTCTCCGCGGCAAGATGCCGCAAGCAGATTTCTTTTCCAAATGAAATAATAAAAATGTCCGTTTTTGCCCGCTTTGGTTAATTGGAAGTTCGGTTAATTCGAAGTTTTTCATGGTCCCCGTCAACTTCGTATTAACGGGAGTTGACTGTATTTGAAAAAGAATAATTGTATAATTATTACCTCTGACAAATATCAGTACATAGTTTTCTCGGTGGCATGTCTCCTTTATAGTAAGGCTTATTTACAAATTATTTTACCGCTTTAAATACAACCTTTTGGGAGATGTCTTTGTATACGAAACCCAAGCCCTTTAAGCCGTCTCCTGTTTTGTGTCCACGTATGAGCGAAGTCAGAATTCGGTGGTACGGTTGTACGGTAGCCCTGCAGACCTTGGCGTTCCCTTGTGATGATCAGAAAACAACCTGACGTCATGACAAGCCAGCACAAGAGGCCTGCACTTGAGAATATTCTCACTACTCTGGAAGAAATAACAAAATTATGACCACCGCTCTCGATCACCGTTAACTTCAAACACCGGCATGCAAAGTTAAATTACCGGGTTATCTTACGTTATACCGCATTAATGAAATGGTGGCACTTGCTGAAAGGCACTAAATTAATGTCCTAGTACGGGCCAACCATTGATGTGGATGATTTCTAAGTACATATCACTTGGGCACTTTTTGGATATCCCAACCTGGATTTGGGATGTTGGAGCACTTTTGGGACATCCCTGTGCCGCTAATGTAGTATATAATATTCTGTTGTCGTGTGGTGCATCGTACGTTGGGCTAACAGGGCAATGCCTGAACACGAGATTGTATGAGCACAGGTTAGCGGTAAAGAGAAACGAGCATGCTCATTTGGCTACCCATTGCAAGAAGCGCAAATGTTATCCCATCCTTATTAACACTAGTGTTGTATTCAGGCATAAAAATCGCACCATCAGGGAGATTGTGGAAGCCTTTCATATAAAAAGAGGGGGAAAGGATTGCGTCAGCCAAACTTCACCTAATCTGTTGTTTTTGGACACCACCTAGGACGCAATCTGCCAAAGCCTTGTGCATATCTCCATTGTTTGACATGATATGCACATTCGGTATCACGTGTTGTTCTCCTTTATATATATATGCTGTCTTTTTCAATAAACTTTCAGTTGTTAGTCAGCGCTCGTGTCGTCTTTTCCTTCCTGTTCGTCCGTGTGTGTGGACGCTGTTTCATGATGAAATTTAATTTAGTTTTGAGAAATCTTGCTACTATGGCCAGTAGAACCTCGCTTCCTCAATTCTGCATTTTCCACCATGGCGTGTGCAGGGCATGTGAAATCCACTCTTGTGCCATGACTGTGGTACTGTTATCATTTTTTTTTTGTTCGCACGTGCTGCTCTTCTCCTTTCTTTCTAAGGACGGGGGGAGTGTGCAAAGGCGTACATAAGGAACGCTAGAGGAGGCTGTCGCCGCCCTGATGAAGACAAGTCCGCTTGTTGAAACGTTGGCTCGTGCGACATTCCCTGTTCTAAATCGTATTTTGCGATTTGTTCATCAGTACTGTTATCATGTGCTGCATCACGGAGCACAGCGTGAGCTGGTCCAGCAGCCACAAAAGAGCTTCGAGCTTGTGAAGGTGACTTACTATGTGATGATACTGACACGTCCAGTTGCTTTCGTTGGTTTAAGGGGGACATCGTTATCACTTTCCTGTGATACACGTGCTTGTTTGTGGGGAGCGCTGTTATCGCTTTGTGATATGTGCAGCACAGGCTGCATTTATCTTGCCTGTCGCTTTGGGAACCGTGTCAAGCGTTCTTGAAACTTAGCATGCCTGGCACGTGCATTTGAGTGTCTTCAGGAATTTCAGAGATAATGCGAGAACGCATTAGTACGTGTGTATAAAGGCCGGCACATTTTGCCGCTTGTCAGTTTTTCCGTCGACTGGCGACTGTTCACGCCACTATCATCTTGCAGATGGATTTGCTTTACTTTGTTGGCACAGGTTCACGCAATAAACAGTTAGACTGACAACGTCCTGAGCTCTGCGTGCTTCAGTGTCACGACCATGTGACAATACAAGAGAGTAGTCCACATTTGCTCTCTCGGCTGTGGCCAACACTATGAGGGTTACAACTGCACGGAAGTTCCCGAGAAAGCGAAAGGGATTGCCATAATTGGTTGAGCCTTTGAGGATACCAGCTCCAATGTCAAGAACCACTGACAAGTGGCATCAACGCGGACATGGCCATTCCTGCACACCATGCTCCTGGCACTCAGCCACATCACCGGGTCGGCCTCCTTTCCATGCGAACTTTCTGTCCCTGCTGCAGAAGATGGTCACAACAGGCTGGTCGTGTGAAGCCTCCCACGATCTCAGAAAGGTGGTCAGCCTCACTATTGCCTGCCAGCCCAAGACACATTGTGCGTTAGCAAACTGTTTGCTGATTGTGGTGCCTGCTCGGAAGCGACAAAACCAGTCTTGTCTGCGGCGTCTTAGCCTAGTGCACCTCTACCAATTACCTCCAATGCAGCGGACATGGAATGCGATGGAAGGTTGCTTTTTTGTCTAATTTCACTTTCCTTCACGATAACTTTTTCTTGGGCTAGTTGGTACTTGCTGTATGACTGTATGACATTTTGTAGTGCAACACTAGGAAAAAAAAAAGCGAAAGAGGAAGACGGTGTGGCACCTTCTTTACTCTTCCTCTTTCACTTTTCTTCCAAGTGTTATGCTACAAAATAATTTCATTTTCCTTCGTCTCATAACTATGCTGCAAATGGCACCCCGTGTGGCTTCGTACTATAAAGTGCCCCTCTCCCCTTTTCAGGGACCGAAGCGTTATTGCGACTGAGTTTAGTTTCTTTCGTGCAAATGTTTCAAGATGATTTCATTGTAGCTCGACATCTTAATTGCCTCATTGATGCTTGATTTGGTACTCTTGTTTAATGGCCTTGAAATGGCTAGAAATGTAGCACAAAAATTGTTTTCCCCTCTTTCTTTTATCTAGCCAACGTATAAGAACATATCCCAAGTCCAAGAGGTAATTGTTTGCATGGAAGGCTAGACCACTGATACATCTTCAAACACATTCAATGCCCCTTTTACACCACCAGCAGCCAGTTTGCTTTGTGGAAGTGCATAAAAAGTAATTATCAACATAACTGAAGCTTCAAATGCCAAGTGCTTTGTTCTGCCATTATTATTAATGTAGAATTTCTTATACAAATTAGAAAAGAGAGGCATTTGAAACATCTTCTAGTTTACATCTATGTAGATAAGCAGACCAACGAGAAATTATCACCCAGAAGATGGTTATAGGCAAGGAAGCTGTCTTAGTAACACCGTATGTTACACCGGGTGTTGCACATAGTCAAACTTGACAAACTATCTATTAAATCTTTCATTTTGCCATGTTTGACCTCTCTTTGTTTTTGCTTAGCATGGCGAGTTGGTTGTGTTTGTACATTATTACGACAACTATCAAATGCAAGGACGACACAAATAGATGACACAATCGTTTTACTCATGTACAGCTGATGACATCTGTGTTGGGTAGTGCATATGCATGTGAAATTCGTCCCACTAAATCACGTCGTCAGTTATCACTCGTCCTGGTTGTTTCTTTGTGTCGTCCTTGTGTTTAATGCTCTGCAGCTCTGGTAATTTGTTTTTGCTCTGCATGGTTTCATGGGTTGACCATCATTTAGGAGGGCAGCATGCAGCACCTATGCACTGCATCCATGGCATTAATCATCATCATCAACCTGTTTAGGTCCACTGCAGAATGAAGGCCTCTCCCAACGATTTCCAATCCACCCTATCCTGAGCAAGTTGGTTCCATTTTATGCCCGCAAACTTTAATTTCGTCGCTCCATCTAACCTTTTGCCTGCCTTTGTTGCGTTTTCCCTCTCATGTTATCCATTCCATCGCTCTTACTGTTCATCTGTTATCTTTCCTCCTCGTGACATGTCCTGCCCAGGTCCACTTCTTTCTTTTAATTGATATAATAATATTGGCTACTCCTGTCTGTTCCCTGATCCATTTTGCTCGTTTTTTATTTCTTAGCGTTACCCCTATCATTTTTCTTTCCATTGCACGTTGCGTGCTCCTTAGTTCCATCTCTAGTTTTTTCGTTATCCTCCACATTTCGGCACCGTATGTTAGTACTGGGAGAATGCAGTGTTTGAATACTTTTCACTTTAGTGAGAGCGGTAAGTTTCCAGTCATGATTTCGTAATGCCTTCCGAATGCGCTCCAGCCCATCCTTATTCTACGGAGAATTTCTTTTTCATGGGTAGGAGTTCCTGTTACAGTAGAACCCCGCTGTTACGTTCCCGGCCGCTGCGTTTTCCTGGCCGTTACGTCGTTTTGGGCCAGTCCCAGCATAGCTCCCATAGGATTCAATGCATTAGGAACCCCGCTGTTACGTCGCAGTGTGGGAACATTCCCTTATGTTACGTTGCAAATCGACACTCCAAGCGGCGACTGCCGACGGCAATATTGACTTTTCACGTAGCTTGACTTGGCTTGACTGTATTAGCTGCACAAAGGGCGACGCCCATTACATTTCCGGCTTCCGCCAGCAAAATTATGGCGCAGATGTGCAAACTGTTAGTGACGGAATCGCATACAGTGGTTACGTTTCCATCGATGGTGCTGTTGTCGCCTTCGAGGTTTTCTCTGTCGACGAAATCGTAGCCGAGTGTGCCGATGCATGCACTGAAAGCGCTAGCACTGAAATAAAATTGTGTGCCGATCAGCACTTCTCTCATTTTTCCATTTTTCCCGTTTCTCGGCCCTTACGTTTCCCGGCTCTTACGTTTATTTTCCACGGTCCCGTGAAAAACGTATTAGCGGGGTTCTACTGTATTAACTGTCCCACCCAGGTATACGTATTCGTTGACACATTCTAATTGTTCACTGTTAATTTTAAATTCCTGTTCCTTAGCTAGGCTATTGAGCATAACTTTGGTCTTTTGCATATTCATTCTTAATCCAATTTTAATACTTTCCCTGTTTAGGTCATCAATCATGTTTTGTAGTTCGTCTCCATCATTGCTAAAGGGCACAGTTTCGTCTGCAAATCTTAAATTGCTGAGATATTCTCCATCTATTCGAATTCCGTTGTCTTCCCAGTCTAGACATTTAAAGATTTCCTCTAAACATGCAGTGAATAGCATCGGGGATATCGTATCTCCCTGTCTCACACCTCTCCCGATCGGGATTTCTCTGCTTCTCTCATGTAGGAGTAGTGTGGCTGTGCAATCTTTGTATATGTTGTTTATGGTTTTCACGTATACGCTGGGTTACCCCTTGTCGATGTAGAGCTTCTAGAACTGCTTGTATTTCTATGGAGTCAAATGCTTTCTCGTAGTCAATAAACGCCATATAAAAAGGTTTGTTACATTCCGCGTACTTCTCAATTACTAGGTTGATAGCGTGGCTGTGGGCCATTGTCGAGTAACCTTTCCTAAAACCAGCTTATTCTCTCGGTTGGTTAAAGTCTAGTGTTTCTCTTATCCTCGTAGAAATTACTTTTGTAAGTAGCTTGTATATTACTGGGAGTAGGTTAATTGGTCTGTAATTCTTTAACTCTTTTATGTCACCTTTTTGTGGATAAGGATTATATTAGCATTTTTCCAACTGCACGGTGCAATACATATCTTGATACATTTTGTGAAAAGCGTTGCAAGTTTTTCAAGTACAATATCTCCTCCGCCATCGACATGCCTTTGACAGCCTTTATGTGTTCGTCAGCGGTTATACACGGAATTTCAGTGTCCTCCTCTCATTCTATTTATATTAAGGTTGTATGGTCTGTCTGAGAGCTGTTCTGAGTTCTGTCTGTCTGTCTGAGTTCAGAGTAGAAACCTTCTGCTACCTTTACTATTTCATTGAAACTGTTGATAATGTTACCTCATTTATCCTTTAGCGCATGCATTTTGTTTTGTCCTAAGTGCAGTTTCTTTTTGACCGATTTAATGCTGGTGCCTTTTTCTACTGCTTTCTCTATTTCTCTGATGTTAAAGTGTCTTACATCTCTTTGCCTGGCTTTAGTGATCAGTTTTGATAGTTCTGCGAATTCTATATTATCTCTTGACGAAGTTACTTTCATTTGGTGGCGTTTTTTTATTAAGTCCTTGGTAGATTGGGACAACTTACTTGTTGCTTGCTTTGTTGTTTTACCCTCGACTTCTATATCTGTTTCAAGGATTGTTTTCATTATGGTTTTGTTTATTTCTTCTAAATCTTCATTGTTTTCGCCTAAGGCCTCGAACTTGTTGCTTAGGGCTACTTTAAATTCTTCGTTCTTCACTATGATTACCTCTAGATTTGCTTTTTTTCTAGTAAATAATTTAGTTCTTGTTTTTTTAAGGTTTAGTACAATCTTTGCCCTTACTAATCTATGATAGCTTAATTTTATCTTCCCCACTACTTCTCTGTCTTGAATTATGTCCGGTTGTTCGCACATTATAAAGTCAATTTCGTTCTTTGTTTCCCCGTTAGGGCCTTTCCACGTCCATTTCCTATTCTTGTGTTTCTTAAAAAACATATTCACTATTCGGAGTCGGTTTCTTTCGGCAAATTGTACTAGCATTTCCCCATGGTTATTCCTACACCAGAACAGGAATTGGCCTCCCTGGTGAAGTACTTGGCCACCACCTCCCACACGATGTCTATAATTAAACCCTCACCCTCAGTGTCCAGCAGCTGCAGAACATCTGTCCACAGCGGCGGTCAGCTCTGTGAAGCAACAGAAGGCACTAATAATCACTGGACCCGGACAGGCCGCCACTGGAAACTAAACATTGGAACGTTCAATGCAAGATCCCTCTCTAGCGAAGCTAGATTATCGGAACTACTCGAGGAACTAGAGGGAGTTAGTTGGGACGTCATTGGCCTTAGCGAGGTTAGGAGAGCAGGTGAAGCTTACATAGTCTTAAACAATGGACATGCTCTCTGCTGTAGAGGGTTGCCCGGAAAAAGAGAATATGGTGTTGGGTTCCTAATTCACAAAGATATAGTGGGCAACGTAGATGAATTCTACAGCATTAACGAAAGGGTAGCATGCATCGTAATAAAATTAAATAAGCGGTATAAATTTCAGATAATCCAGGGATATGCACCAACAATGAGCTACGATGACGAACAAGTAGAGCAGTTCTACAAGGATATCGAATTAGCAATAAAGAGAGTACAGGCACAATACGCAGTAGTCATGGGGGATTTCAACATAAACATAGGAACAAAACAAAATGGAGAACAGGCAATTGGCAACTACGCCATCGGCAGTAGGAATAGCCATGTTATTAATGTGGTTATTCAAATCTTGCAAGCCTGGCTTTAGCGGTAGCGACTCCTGCCTTTGGAGGGGGCCCAGATTCAAATCCCAGAACTGGCAACAAATATTGCTTCTTTCTTCCTTTGGTAGAAAATCCAGGGCATTCTACATATGTTCACATTTCGCAAGTGTGGTTATGTTGTCTAGTGGCCTTAGGAAGGCCCAGGTTCGAACCCCAGGACTGGCAAGAAATTTTTTCCACTTGCATTAGTGTTTTAGGGGCTGCAAGGTGAATCCACCACTAAATTTTGAAATGGCTGTGCTCACACCTGTCTGGCCAAATGAATTCATGGCCTGCCAGCTCGACCAATGGCATTTCATACGATGCTGATGACTGCACATGTTCGGTAAGGACAGCTTCACTGTAACAAGTCTTCTTCTTTTGTATGCTCTTCCTGTCAAGACAGGTAAAGCATCCAGAATCAATTGAATGAAAATGTGCCTTCAATATAGTAGTAATTCTTGTGTTAAACTTGCAAAGAGCTTGTAGAAAGATTTTTCGTGTGCCACAAATTATTTGTGACATATGTCTACGTCAGACATTTTAGCAGCTCCAGCTTACAAAACTGCAAGACATATTTTTTGCGCATAGTTTAGTAGCTGGAACCTACTGATATAAGTAGCTTCAGTGAAATATGATGCCTTACAATGACAGTGCCTCCCAAATGGCTGCTCACATTTCCTAAGCTGCAGTCAGCTACCTGTGGCTGGCATCTGTGGTGGGTTTCTTCACACTGCCTGTCTTCTGCCTGCTACGGCCCAAGCCATTATCGGCCACCCTGACCCAGATCATCGGCAACTGTGCCGTCCTACTCGTGCTCAGCTCTGCACTGCCTGTCCTCGCCAGAACACTGGGTAAGCCTCCTTCACTGCCCTTTTCTTTTTTCTCTCCTCCTTCTTCTTCTTCTCTCTTTTTTTCTCTTTTTTTCCTCAAAAGGACACCAGGTGGTGTCCCTTCTTTTCGAAATAAGGTCTGCGTCCAAGTTGGTGTTCATACCAAGTGACATATTGCAGCACGCTAGACACAAGACTGGACAGGTGCTCTACCTTATTAAAGACAATACTCTCTCTTGGGCTACCTAAATGTAGCAAACCTAGTTCGTCTGTGTGTTTGTCTGTTCTGTCCGTCAGTCGATTAAACTTCCCGGCCAAAACCAACCGTGCTACTAGCTCTGGTGGACGGGGTCAAACGTGTTAAGCCCCAACAGGTGGCATGAGAGCTGGGAAAACACGGGAAACTGAATTCAGCAAAACTTCCATTGCATTCATCAGGGAGGAGTGAGAATGGAGGGGAATAGAGTGAGGGAGAATGGAGAAGAGAGGGTGTTACGTATCAGAGGTGGCAGAAGACTATTGTCGTTCCATGTAATTTGCAGCAAAGCAAGCAGATATACAGGCATTTTAGGGGCGAAGCACCTTAGGGTCGAGGCTTGTCTGATGTGCGTCCGTCACGGCACCTGGGTCCTTAGCAATACTGCTTGTTCTGCCCTAGCGAAAATTCTAATAGAAAATCTAATAGCCTATGAGGTTATTGACACCAATACAATTTACTAATATTAGACTAATAGCTTGTACTAGACTTGCAGGAAAACATAATACAATTAATGGCGAATGAGTCTGCGGAAATCTGCAAGGTGGAGTAACATTTCTTTATGAAAGGGAAAATTAGTATCCACCAGTTTTGTAGCACAAGGCTACAAGAAAATCCATACGGATACGGATTTCTCAGAAATGAAAGCGTCCTAGTTGCCGAAAAATTCGTCCTGGTCCGGAGTTCGAACCCGGGACCACTGCCTGTCCGCGGCGCTCGCTCTGCCATTTGAGCTAACCAGGAGGCTAGCGATTGACAGCGCAAGGGCAAATCCATCGACAACTCGAAGCACATGGGCGAGAATAATGCCAAATGAGTTCTGCGGAAACCCGCAGGGGAGTAACGTTTTTTTATGAAAGGGAAAAGCCACCCGTTTTGTAGCACAAGGCTACAAGGAAACACAAGGAAATTGGGATATATCATTCCTAGAACAGACACCATCACTCGTCTTACTAACTAATCCCCAGACATGCTAACATGCAAAATCTTGCGGCCTGGTCTGAGCGACTATGCCCTTCTTCATGTGTGCATATCATTGCCGACGACAAAAAACGAAGAGCATCAACAAGAAAATTAATTAGTGCAGCCTGCACTAGTGGTGCAAGGCTAGCGAAGCGGATAAGCACTTGGCTGGTCCAGGTCTTCTTCTTCTTCATCATCATCATCAGCTCCTTCATGACGTCACCATTGCAAGGCATGACAATTCCAGGTGTTGTAGCAGCTGTGGCACCGCTGGTTGCCATAGCTGCAGTGCGGCTGGCTTTTCATGATATGGACACACAAATTACCGCTGGCTTAAGCAGCTTCACTATTAAAAACCTATCATTCCCTTTAGAAGAGCCAACACTTATTTACAATCAACTTGAGCACTGCATAACCAATTTACAATACTGTAGGTATACTACTAGATGTCATTGCTAACTGGAAGTTGCAGAAGAGCGCATTGATCAACTTATAACATGCTTGTTTTAACTGACGTCATAATGTCAGACTCCAACAACCAGCAGTTCAACAATGAACACTTCTGAACAGGAAGCACAGTTTAAGAATAAAGTGCTAAGAAATATGCGGGCTGTAGTTGAAATGTGCGTTATGCATATGACAGGTGCCAAGCATAAATTATTACATCTGATCTATCAATTCAATGAAATTCTATTAAAATTTGGTTAACCCTTTGTTGTGAATACTGGTACTGACATCATTGCCAAAGAGAGTGCCGCTCAACCAAATTAAGCTTATAACTTTGAGTAACTGTCTTCAACAGATGCTTCCTGATGCTTTCAGCTACAACTGGCTCTATCACTAGTCACACACTGCTTAAATCTGAAGTGGCCAAGATGAGATAGCTTTACAAATAGGTCTGAATTTGATCTGGTGGCTGTGACCAGTTTTGTAGCAAATAAAACATTGTCTTTGTTGGTTCTACCTTATCTGTTATTCATGCAGTCACTATGTTAGGACTTGAGAAGGCCATCGTCATACCAATTCGCAGCTTTGATGATCATTGAAATGTAACAGACAAGCACTTGATACCTCTGACACACATATCATCTAGACTACACTTGAGCATATATTTTTCAGCCTTACAGGCCGTGAATTTACTAATTTTTTTCTACCAGCACATATTTCAAATGCGAGTGTTCTGTTATAGTCTGCTTGTATGGTTCACACACGTCACCTTGCAGACAATGATATGGCACAAGTAGATATGGCTTTCCGAAACATTCAACATGGTGTGATGATAGCAGGTTCTTTTGTTTGCAAGGCTTGTTTTCGGACGACTCTCTCAGGCGAAGCCTCCGAGAGTAATTGAGGACAAAGCTGTTTTTCACACAAGGCAGCACCAAGCTTTTAATATAAACTAATCAGAAAGAAAGTGAAATAGTAGTAACTCTTTGAGAAAAACTTCACAACGTAAACGAAGCAAGTCTACTAGAAAATCTATAGGTCCTACGTGAGCCCTGACAGCTTAGTGCGTATGGGTCCGGCAATCATGTGCGAAGGAGACGTGGGAGAAGTGGATGGCTCACCAAATCGTCGATCAGCTGTATTGAAGGACGGATGATCGAAGCGCAGCAGGCTTCCGAAAAGGATGACACCGGATGTCTCGTTGCGACGGAAGACATGGGCGGCCAGGCAGTCGTTCAGGTGGTAGCGGCATCTTGGGCACAGGATCAGGCACAGGATCAGGCACAGGATTCAGCAAGTCCTTGCCTGGAGCTTGCGAGCCACTGGTGTTCCGATGGCTGGAATCAGGTCAGCAGGAGGTCCTGGTCGGGTGAAGCCCTTGTGGCCTTCCTGGAACTCCCCTAGAATCTGATGCTGCTTGCTTTTCTCTCCCTTCTGCTTATTTGTTACTCTTTGATTGGCCACCGCTGTGTTCCCTTGTTCACCAGCTATATTGGCTGCTGGGAACACCATGGATCTTCGTGAATGGCTGCTTTGTTTTCTTATTTAATTTTCTAAGCCACTCCTTTTGTTGTTCTTCATCTTCCTCTTTCATTCATGGCTGTTCTCCCGGTCCACTATCGTCTTCGGTCGTTGTCTTTCTTTTCTTTGTGTCATTCATTTTTCTTGTTCCTCACACGCACTTTTCAAAACCGCGCACATCACACATGGCACCACATAGTCATCTTGTGAAGCTTTCTGATCTTGCCTTACCTACTCTACTTTAAATTGTTTTGATAGAATAATTTTAAATCTAGCGTTGTAGCTTAGATGTCTCGTTTCATATTAAAATACTGGGACTGTGCACACAGGACTAGGGCACTGAAAAGAATGAAAAACAACCTGTTAATTTTCGACAACAGTTATGTTAAAAGAGAAGGGCACACTTGCGCCAGGGGAAGTATGCCATTTTTTTTTAATGAAGATTGTTTTTGGAAGCTGTGCCATGATCACCTGTTCACCATGTGCTTTCATCTATCCGTGTCTCTCTTGTAGGCATTCTTAAATTCTAAAAGTCTAAAATGATGGCTGCACACAACACGCCCTCTGCACAACAATATTACGAGGTGGACGTGAAAAACCATTTTATTTTGCAAGCACTCAAAAGAAAAATGTCTGCCCCCCGACAGACGTTGAAAACGTCTGTAGGGGGCGCACTGCAGGAATTGTCGTTCTTGAAGAGGAAACTGCTTAATACCCCACCTACAGTAAAACTAAATGTGTACAAAGCACTAGTGTGACAACAGTTGGAGTATGCAGACATTATTTGGAGCCCTTAGCAGCGATGTTTGATTAAAAAATAGAAAGTGTACAAAATTTAGCTTTGCATTATTGTTTATTCCGTTTACTCCCGACATTCTAGTGTAATCGATTTATGCAATAAGGCTAACTTACAGAAACTTGAGCAGTGCAGGATAGTATCTAGATTAAAATTCATTTACCAGCTTTGTTGCAGTGACTTCAAATTAACACGGGAGTGTCACCTTCAAAATCCTTTAAAAGCTTCAGCCAAGACGCATCACTGTGAAACTTTCAGAGAACCAACTAGCCACATCACTGTGAAAAACTTTCAGAGAACCAACTAGCCACATTAATGTCCACAAGTTCTCTTTCTTTCCTCTAGAAATTTTTATTGGAATAGATTAGCTGAAGAAGCAGTGAACTCTGTCTCATTGGATTCATTTACTCATAATATCCTTCCTTGGCACTCTAACACCGTAACAATATCAATAACATATCATTAACTCTCTTGTATTAACAATATATGTAGTACACTTTCCATTTGGGTACTTGTGATTCATTTTTTTTCTTACATTTATGCCGAGCCATTCAATGTATTTACCTTATTATCTGTTTGTATAGTTCGTACACACTCCTGCATGGGCCTGGGCAAGGCCTGCAGTATCTGTAAATAAATAAATAAATAAAACTTCAGCCTGCTTATTGCATCTGATACTCGGTCACTCATTCTCACTGCCACGTGAACTTGAGTTCGTTGCACTAATTGAGCAGCTGCCTTGGTATGTCACAGCACATGCCGAGAAACACAGGCATGACCTCGAGACACAAGACGTTGCCTCAAACATTGGCAGTGAGCAAGCGCATTTGGCATTGTGTACGTGCTCTTCATCGAAAGAAAAGGGGCACTTACATCCACAGAGAAACTTTTTTCCCAGTCTTTTTGTTTCAATAAAAGGGGAAGAGGGGGGGGCAAGCATAGAATTGTGAAAATGCAGTATATTCAGCACCTCGTTCGTTAGCTAGTGCTTCGATAGTGCTTCGAAGATGAGCTACAGCAGAAGTCTGATGACCGCTTCTGCCCTTGGGACATATATCAGTGAAAACAACAATCCCAGGACCATCAGGTCTACTGGTCGCAGCAGGGCTAATGACCTTCAGGATTAAGATAAAGTCACAAACATGCTTGGCAATGAGCCTCAACACTGGCTTTTTGTTGGCTAACAATTCCCTTGTTTCCTAGGACATAGATAACACTGCAGTACTACAATGCTGTCCATTTCAGGATTCATGCTTCTTTATTCGCGATTCCAACGAAATGCTCGCCACTTATTGGACATGCCTGAAACAGGCGATCCAAGGTTGGCCCATAAGGGCACGACATTATCACATTACTGCTTTCTGTAAAAATAACGGTATAGTTCTTAATTCGCTGCCATGTGGCTGTGCATCAACCCAAAAAAGATGAACATGAAACTGTCACTGATCTCAGAGGCATATGCAGAGCGTGGGAGGAAGAGACATGTTTGACGATGGTAGCATTTTGTTTTTGGCACAGCAAGCCAAATTTATAAACAGCACAGCAAAACAAAAATTCGACAAAATATATACAAACAGAGAACCAATCCAGAAAATTGTCTGTCAAATGAAACGAACTACCTACTCTAACAACACTTTTTAAAGTCTCAATTTGGCGCAGTACTTAGTCCTAAGTCTGGCCACGTTGGCTTCACCGACGCTGTCGCGATGAACACATGGAACATTCTTACGTGGTCAGCGCTGCCCCTTTCATCGCTGGAGAGTCCACTGCCAGTCTGGAAACTAGTTGGGCGACTCCAAGTTGTCGCTGTCCTCCTTTACGTCGGCTGGAAGATACCGCTTGCTTCCGTAGCTGACGCCTGGTCTCAGCTGCTGACGTGGCACGTCCATCGACGGTTAGGCCTAGCCTGAGGCTTAAGTACGAGTATGGTCCCCCGCTCGAAGTCGTGACGTGACGTACTGGTGAATTGCTGCTGGCCAACCTTCGAGGGGGGATTGCTGGTGATGTGTCCGGGACTGTTAGCTGCAGCACCTACGAGTAGCCTCACCCAAAAGTCTTGGAGTTCCACGCCCACGCCAAGGAGTGCCAGCGTCACGGGCTCCCGAACCGAACACCTCGTCCCGTCGACAGAGCGGAGCTACCGATACGTCCTTCTTCTGCCATCGCCATCCAGACAATTGCCAGCTCAGCGATTTCCATTTCCGATCGCAGCTCGGGTCGTGCGCCACAAGCCAGCCGTCCACCAACCACAAACATAGACGTGTCAACGGCGCGTGCATTCTGGCGCTTCTCCGTTATTCCATATGCCATCACTCGTTTTCGCCACGTCACGCATACGTTGGGCCCCTTTACTCATGACAAAAACAATAAAACTGTGTTTTTTGTTACAGCGCAGAAACACACAAGGAACAGAATGTGAACGACACGTTCTGCCCCTTGTGTGTTCCTGTGCTGTAACAAGAAAAATGAAATTTTGTCCTTTCCAAAATGCTTTTGTGCACCTTGATGTGTGTCATTGCATTGGAAAGGCCACGAGGCATCATTTCCCGTGAGAAGCAGATGGCTCGCTATGATGGGCGACATGGGTAAGAAACTCACACATAGGCAGCAAATTTACAGGCACTGTGCTGGTTTGTTCTGAGCACTGACTCGACAATCTTCTTTTTCCCTGTTGAGTAGAGCGTGCATGAGTGAATGTTAATAATCATATGGGGACGTTGGCTGGTCATCTTGTAGTACCATGTTTAAGCTGCTTCTTTTCTACATCCAGATATTCCTGTGTGGTGCAACATTAAGAACCAGCACACATCAAAATGTGACCAACTTTGTCATCAAAGTGCGTGATGCCACTTTCACGCATTATCAGCGAAGGTTGGGCAGTGTTGCTTTCAATGGCATCAACATCCGCTCAAGTGGATAAAAGACCCCTTCAGTGGGCATATTCGTTGGTCATCTTGTAGCATTTTGTTCAAGCCGCTTCTTTTCTGCGTGCAGATATTCCTCTGCAGTGCAACAGCAAGGACCTGCGCACATAAAAATGCGACCAACTTTGTTATCGAAGCACTTTCACACATGCACCATTCATCATCGAAGAAGGTTGGGCAACGTGCTTCCAGTGCCATCAACGTCAGCTCAAGTGGATAAAAGACGACCCCCTCCCCAGACCCCTTCAGTGGGCATGTTGGCTCATCTTGTAGCACTTTGTTCAAGCCGCTTCTTTTCTACGTGCAGGTTATTAACAAAATTTCATCCATTAAAACTAGCAATTCTTATTTCGTCCAGCTGACGTGCCCACATAGTTTCTATGCGTTATATTACGCCATTCAACATGTGTTTTTGTCCCTACTGATGTTAAGCGAGGACATTGAATCTAATCCAGGACCCTACACTTCAGAATTGTTGACACAGTTGATTGAAGGTCAGAAGAACTTTTAAAAGAGGCTTGATAATATATGTGAGCTGAAATTGAAAACTGTGTAGCAAACTTCTGAGGTAATTAATGGATTCAGAGATACATTTAATAGTCTTGAAAAGACAGTTCAAAACTTAGAACGTAAGACGAAAATTATTTAGTGGGAGCAAAACGGAGAATACTCTCGTGTGCTCCGTTTTTGCCGGCGCTAAATAATTTTCGTCAGTATGCACCAACTAGGCTTTCAAAAAGTCCTATTAGAACGTAAGCTCAGTTGAGCGCATTCATAGGCTACGGCAAAAGCAGCATGGTAAAGGGCGACCAGTGATCGTGGAGTTTTTTGACCACAGGGAAAAAGTTAATGTTCTGAAAAGTTGCTTCAGATTAAAAGGGAACAGAATGTCCATCTCAGAGGATTTTTCTGCAGGCACTAAGCGTGTCAGGAAGCTACTGTGGAACAGCACTTCAGATATTAGGAGATCAGGCACAAAGGTGAAGCTTGTCCATGACAAAATTAAGATTGACAATCGATTATTAACATTAGGTGAAGTTCATTGTGAAATGGTCTCTGTGAGCCCACTGCTTACCAGAGAAACAAGCAACAAGTGAAACAACAAAAATATCGGGCCTTTTCAATGCTTAAATATAGTGCCCGCAGTATTCTAGCAAAAAGAGGTGATTTAGACAGCTCAACAAGACTTTATACTGTGCAAGATGCTGCATACTCTTTATCAGGGTAATGTAGGCGCTGGAACAACACAGTGACAAGGGGAAACAGGACAAGCACTCACTTTCATGTACCTTTATTTGTAACTAGACCGACAGATATATACACATACCGTATGCATGCTCCGTCTGTCAAGCACGCCGCCACCATCATCCGACATCACATATCATTACACACAGCCCTCTAGAAATCTTATCTCTCCTTTCCTAAGATTAACAGACGTTTTACTAATGCACTCTTTGCCCTTCTTACAAATGAAATATTTCACTTGCCATCTCGTCACTTCCCCTACCTAGAATTTTAGTCTTTTTTTTTCAGCTTGGCTTGCAATCACTACATCTTGCACAATGCTCTGCCATATTAGTTCCCCCGTTCTTAATTGCACGTGCGTGTTCCATTGCCCGGTCATTGAAGCAACGACCTGTTTGCCCTATGTAAGATACCTATGCCGCGCACCATTGGTACCTCGTAAACCACCCTAGTAGCACATATAGCATATTCTATGCCATGCTTCTTCTTGCATTCTCTTCTTTACTCCCTTTCGTGACACACGTTAACAAAGTTGTCCGAGCATCTTCGGTGCAGCAAATACCACAGGCACACCATAACATTTCACCACCTTTTTCACGGGGTGCGTGATTCTGTGTACGCTATAATGACGTCATCGGGATAGCATGGCACTATCAAAACCCTTGAGTACTTCATTTATGACCGCTTGAAGTATGCTGGAGCACTGGTAATTCCGTACGGTAGTCGCATGTACTTGAACAGACCCATGTGCGTGTTTACTGTGACAAGTGACTGCGAGGCCTGGTCTAGCCGTAGTTGCTGATAAGCTGTAGAAAGATCCAATACCGTAAAGTATTTACATCCATGCAAGGTTACGAAGATGTCTTCCTTTACGGGTAGTGGGTAATGGTCAGTCCGCAGGCGAGGATTCACAGTCACTTTGTAATCACCGCAGATGCGGACCTTGCCATTTGGTTTCGGAACTACTACCAGGGGCATTGCCCAGTCGCTCTGCTGAATGGGGACTAGCACTCCGCTTTCTACCAAGGACTGTAACTCTTGTGCCACGGCATCTCGCATAGCGAAAGCCACCGTCCGGGCCTTGCAGAAAACTGGTAGCGTGCCGTCTTTCAATATGAACCTGACCGGAACGCCCCTGATTAATTCCAGTGCTGGCTCAAACACTTCCACAAACTTTTCGATCAGTGTCGCCACTTTATCAAGACTGATGCCTCACACGCTCATCCAGTCTAGTTTTAACGCCTCCAGCCAATCTCGACCAAGCAGCAAAGTTTCGCATTTTTGTGTTGTTCGTACCACCACAAGTGGTATATTCGCTTTCTGGCCGTGATACTCCACAAACAGTTTACACTGACCTAGAACTTTTAGGGAAGGGAAACGCCTCCATGCGTTTTCAACCGCAAGGTGCACGGAGTCAGCGGCAAATCAGGCCAATATTTCTTATAAGCACTCTCTGGCACGATAGAAACTGACGCCCCCGTATCGATTTGCATTCGCACATTTCTTCCGGCCACTTTAACGGTCACCGTGTAGTTATGACTGCTGTCGTCACCAGAAAAGATATTATGCAGCAGTACGTCACCGTCACTGTGTGCTTCCGTATTATCGGTGCTGTCGTCCACACTTTGTATCACCCTTGACGTTTGGCAACACCTAGGTAGGTGTCCCAGTCGGTGACAAGCACGGCACCGATTACTTTCGGAATGGGCAAGCACTGGCGGCGTGGCTCTGTCCACATCGAAAACAGTTTTGTATGTTGGGTTGCGGCCTTACCCATGTCTACATTGCCGTGGTTTTCCAATAGGCTTTTGATTCCAATCTCTCACCTTGAGCGTGCCGTTTTACTGTGTTAACTTCTGTTTCCCCAGACTAGTTCGGCTATATTAACTTTACCTCTGCGCCGGCCAGCTCGATACTCTTGGTGACTTCGCACGCATCAACGAACGACAGTTTGCCCCTTTTCAACAGTTCAGCTTGAGTCACCTGGTCTCTTAATCTAGCAACAAAACGGTCTCGCAAAGCTTCGTCTAGGAAATCACCGAATTCGCACGATGTGGCGAGCCTTTTCAATTCAATTGCAAATGCTGCCATGGGCCCATTATCTTGCTGTACTCTGCAGTTAAACTGGAACCGTTCCGCGATGACCATTCCTTTCGGAGCATAGTGAGCTTTGAGGACCTTCACGAGACCTTGAGAATCCTTGTTGTCCGGTTTTTCTGGGGCAAGCAGGTGCTTCAGCATTTGATATGCTTTCTTTCCCACGGTCGTTACAAATACGGAAACCCTCAGCTCAGCGCTCACCTGTGTGGCTTGGAGGTAGTGTTCGAAGCGCTCGACGTACGGCTCGAAGTTTTCGTCCCCCTCTGCGACGAACGGTTCGGACCGACCATGTGCAGCCATGCCGCCATCTTCCACCGAGATTCTGTAGGGCTGCTGGTAACAGTGCTTCAGTTCGACGGCAGTCCCACCCTCATCGCCACTGTTGTAACCTTAGCAAACATGGTGCAACATTTAGGCTTGCACCAAGAGTTTATTAACAGAACAGGTCGAAAGGAAGAGTCACTGTGAACATACATACAGGCAGTAATCGCGATAGCGATGACGTCTGTCCAGTTACACACACGCACTTTTACCCGCACCGCAATGCATTCACACACACGCACTGACGCACGCGCACTGACACGACATATGCCATGCCTCTTCTGGCATTGTCTTCTTTTTACCCCCTTTCGTGACGCATGTGAACAAAGTTGTCCGAGCTTCTTCGGTGCAGCAAATACCACAGGCACACCGTAACATTTCGCCACCTTTTTCACGCGGTGCATGATTCTGTGTACGTACGGTATCACCACCGGTTTGGTGGTGGTCCTTTTTTCTTTCCCAACCATTTCTCCGAACAGTCCCCGCAGGGGTATCTGCTTCTTGCAGGCGTTTGGCATGTGGCGACACCACGGACCGGAGCCAATCGGGGGGGGTTTCAACCCCCTCCCACGTGTCGCCGTGCATGGCTTAGCCGTGTCCGGGGAAAAGGGGATCCTGGGGGTTGAGCCGACGCTGGGTGATTGGACCTTTAAGGCCCCCCCTGCCGAGGCAACACACCCCTTTGGCCCTGGCTTCACGTAGACGGCACCCCCGGGCTGACCCACCTGGGGGAAATCGGCAGTCGCCTTTTCCTCTCTCTCCCTCCTCACATCTTTGCCTTTACTCCTACTTTAAATCTTTCCTTTATTCTACTCTCTTCTGTTTACTTCTGTTTTTCCTGGCGGCTAGGGTTAACCTTGTGTGGATACCCTACCTAGGTTACTACATATTAGGTTATAGTAGTAACGTACAACTGACGTCTGTAAGTCCTTATAAGCACTGCAGTGTCCCCTTGTTGGGCTTCATGGTGGGTGGTTGGCGTTTTTACCGAAACACAATCTATTTCATGGCTAGTTCCCTCCCCAGCCCCCCTGATCGCCCCCGTAAAAGAGGGCGCATCGATGCATTCAGGTTTCTTGGCCACCAGAAAGAAAGTTTTCCTCGCTACCGTGTGATCCATTCCAAAAATGCAGCCAAATCGGTCAGAGCAATTCTGAACTTTTCTCGTCTCACGGTGTCTTATTGAAATCTTAGGTCCAGGACACAAAGCATCTTTGATCATTTCGAATTCTATGCTGCACTGTACGCATGGCACGTATGCACGTATTGCTAGCTGTTCCCTATAGCACATCGGAAACTGCTAGCAATACTTTCACATACATCAGCGAAACTTAGAATAGCTAAACACGGCCATGTTATGTGCACTGCATTGCATGGAATGCCTTTCAGGATCCCCAACACGTCCATCCTTGATCTCTGTCCTGCACATCTTTCTTTCCACTGCTAGTTATAAAGGAATCGAGTAGAAGAGTGAAAATTTGTATGACTCCTGAAAGGAGTAAATTTTCTAGCCGCGTCAGGAAACACTATTAGAGAAAAATAACCATTCAATATCAAGTAAAGCTAAATGAAATTAAACTTTCCCTGGAGCCTGCTGGACACGAAACAAACACCCTACATAATTTGATAAATGTACACCACAACAGAGTTGCATCTGGAGATTCATGTTGATATTAGTGATAGAAAGAGGCAACAGTTCGTCATATTTACATCTGCCATGGAGTACACCTCATTGAGCAAACATGCAATTATGAATGTGATAAAATAATTAGCTTTGTATCAATTGAAGCACAATTGATCAGTTGCATAACTTCCTTGTTTCTTGCAGGCTGCGCTCAAATATTGTGCTGTTACACAGCAAAACTAGCATCTATCTCGGACTGTCGTTTGGCCTTGTTCCTTGTTACACGTACATTCAGCGCTTGTCAGTGTAAAGAACGCATTTTGCACTAAGTATATTGCCGAAAGTTCATTAAAAAATTGTTTTCTTCGATTTGTGGTGGAAACAATGCATGTTTTCATGCTGCAGTCCAGCACGCCAAATTGCGTTAACTTTCACAGGCGATTCTAAAGAGAAAGGATAAATAGCTGTGGTTCGCTGTTTTCTGTAGCACTTGTAGGCACCACTGCCGAGATCCAGGGGGAAACCAAATGAAAGGCATGCTGTACCATGGAAGTTGTAACCAGCTGGGGTTACTTAGCATGCACTGGCATTGCAGAGTGCATGACCCTTAGCATTTTGCTGCCATAGAAATGTGACTGCGCAGCCGAGTTTGCACTCGTGCTTTCCGGGTCAGCATTCAAGCACTGCAGCACAAAAGTAAGGGACAAAATCATAAGAAAATGAGTCAAACAAACAAACCGATAAAGGCTAAAATAGAGAAAGGCCAAAATCAATCATAGCTACAAGGCGCTGCCGGCAGGTTGCGGCACCCTTAGTTTTTTAGTCATTTTGTTCCGGACTGATAACCAATAAATATTTTTGAGTTCATGTTCAGTTCAGGTTCAAGCACATTTTGAGATTATCGGTTCAGGTTCAAATTCAGTTCTGGCCAAAATACCAATCCAGGTACAGTTCGGTTCGACACCCTGGTTACTACTGAAAGGTTCAGTGACAGAAAAAAAAAAAAAAATGAAGGCCAACTGAAGACAACTGCACAGCCCCTACAGGCACTTACAGAGGTACCTGCACTGATGCAATGCATGTCAAATGCAGAAAATAGGCACTGGGATCAGATTTTACCTGATGTAAACACTCAACAAGAATCAAATATGACGCTGGTCAATTTAATGCACCGTCGCAAAGACAGGGCAGCATTGGATGCTGTGCTGTTACATAATTGTGATGAGATTCATACAGGTGATTAGAAATTCACTCATTGTGCCAAACAGGCACGAATGTACCAGCATTCAGCAAAACCAGGGTGCTAAGTGATATACAGTCTTTGACGCACATCTGTTGTCAGCACTCCCAGCAACAGATTGTACGTTTTGTTACGAACGCATCATGAGAGACATTTTGAAAGCTCCTAAGACGAGATACTTTGGGCAGATATTACGAACTGTGTTATCATCGGTGTCGAAAACGTCGCTTGTGGTTTGAAGTATATTCAATATTGATGAGTGCATATACAGAATATAGACAATTTAGTAAGAAAAAAGTTTTATAGTGTAAACGCTGTAGGGGGACCTTGTTATAATGGTAAAAAAAAATAGCACTAATACTACTTAACAGCAGACAGCAAAATATTCAGAGTACAAAGTAAAATATGAAACACAAAGAAAATACAGCAGATCAACTATATTTGGGCAAACAGTGATATAATGAAAAACATAAAATGATAAGGATAAGGAAATGTAGCAGAATACAAAGCAAACACTAATCAAAACGACAGAATTAAAGTTGTGTTTGAAGAACATTCAATAAATGGTACGAAGCTGATGTTGGATTGACGAGACAGATGGTGCAGATGAAAGGGCACCTGTCCAACTAACTTCTGTTTCTTGGTTTGTGCGTCCCGGTGAATGGAGCAGCATGGTTTTTCCTACGTGACAGCCTCTCGTCATTTTTTTCTTTTTGTCTTCCGGAAAGGTGACGTCCGACTAACCCGGCGAAATGCTACTTGGACTCTGATGATAAAACTGTGCTTGGCTGGTTGGCTGACGTTTTCAGCGCACAAAAGGGCCTTGAAAAAAAATTTGCACTGTGAAGTCTTCTATAGTTGTACCTCATTCTTAAAGAGATGTCCGAATCATTGCAGGATTATGTTTCCACTTGTTTTGCATCAATTAGACAATGACTGTCTGGTCCACCTGCACTGTCCCAGCTCACCTTGGTGAGATGCAGAAAGGTGCAAGTGGTGACATCTTTGCTCATCAAGAGCCATTGTGCTTAACCTGCACAGTGGCTCCAGTATGCTGCATTTCACTAGAGCTGCTACATCCATACTACAAATAAGTAAAAGTGCTCCACTGGTGCTCCCAAACATGGCCTCGGACACTGCAATTATGAAGAGTGGTGTAACATCTCCTGCCTCCGCCAAAGTTCATGAAGAACCACACATCCAACCATTTGACCACCTGCCCCCTTTCCTTAGTCTTAGTTTATTTTATTAGGCAGTAATTGAAATATCGGCAATTGATTGAAATCTCCCATAAGTATTTTGTGAGATTTTAGTGCAGATCCTTCATTATTGTGAACATTTAAGTTTGTTCTATATCTGTAACAAGAGCAACAGGCTACATTTACACTCTCTAGGCAACATGCTACGAATGAGATCGGCTACTACAAATTGACTTTTTTTTTATGCTACAAAATATGCTTCAAGGCTCCCTGAGCTATTCCAATCACTGTAAGTATGAAATGGTTTTAGCTCCCATTGTTGGTGAGCTTCAGAGGCCTTGAGCCAAAAGCCAGAGCCATTAGCCGGCCACTTGAAACGAAATCATCCAAATACTCAAACGAGATCGTCCAGCCATCTTGTACAGAGGCGAGCTTGCATGCACTTGGTTAAGCCCAAAGAAGTCACAGTAAGCACTGTTTCCAAGTTCTTTTCACTTTTTGTTCACACTTCTTGTCCATCGGCGTCCGCACCTCATCCCCCTCTCCATGCCAGCTGTGCGATAGCACGCTGCTCCCTCCGTCTTCCTCTCCATGCCAGCTGCCCGATAGCGTGCGCACGCGCTCCTCTCCCTCTGTCCTGTCCATGCCAGTGCTATATATAACCACGTGCACCCACCACTGCCTCAGTTGCTTCCTTGGATGAGTCTCGCTCCGGCATCTGATGAGTACCGACAGTCCTGCTAGCGGATTGGGTAACACAAGTTCAGCCAGCATCAGCCAACCAGTTAACAGAGCCGTTAGCACCGTTGAAGACTGCTGCGAGGGAGAGAGCATGCGACGCAGAGCGTCATCGTCAGCGCCGATTAGCGGATTCCTCACTTTGAGAACGAGAAGCAGCTGCGAAACGCCAACGTAGAGAAGCGGATCCCGCGCTTTGAGAATGCGAAGCCGCTTCGACACGCCAACATCAGGCGCCCCCCTTGCTGCAGTTTAACCAACCAACAACGGGGCAAGCCACAGCTGCGAACACTGCGCTGCTAACATCTACGCAGTAACTGTCATGACCGTGTACATCACACCCATCCTCTCGCGTGCAAACGTGGAAGAGTACGTCGAGAAGGCGATGGAGTCTCACGATGACACAGTGCCATTCATCCTCGTGGGTGACTTTAACGTCGACGTAGTCAAGAATGACTGGTTAATACAGTACATGACTTCAAGATACTCGCTACACTGCATGTCGTGCGAAGAACTGACGACTATATGGGGAACGTGCATAGACCTCGTGTTCAGCAATTTCAAGATTGAACCTTTAATACGACGGCCATTGACGCTTCACTTTACTGGCCATAAAGCTGTTACACTGAAGGCAAAACGTTACCCACTAGTTAATAAATAAATGATACATTTAACACACTACTACATGTGTCTTTAACAACCAAATAAATGACATCATCTTCCAAAGGGATCCCTGAGGTGCTGCGAAGCATCGCAGAGTTTACACAACGTTCACGCGATGTGGGTAACGCAAGTGAAAATAAAGGGAACTCCGCGATGCTTCGCATCACCTCGGGGTACCCCGCAAGACTAATTATGAAAAAAAAGTAATTCGGCTTAGGGGGAGGCATATGAACAAGGATAGCTTGTATATTTTTCTGACTGCAGCTTTTTACATTCTACGTCCACAGCTCTGTGTGGCAATGAAGCGTGCCACATGCGTATGGTTAGGATATGGAGATGCCTTCTTAATTCTTTGACACGCATATTGTTACGTGGCGATTAAAGATGCTGACCTGCGGTGGGGTGTACAGTTACAGGGATCTGAAAGACACCCAAGAAAGAAGACGATGATATACAGTAAAACCTCGTTATAACGAAGTTGAAGGGGGAGTGGTAATTACTTCGTTATAACCATTAGTTCGTCATAACCAATATCAATTTCATCTATAGGAATTTCAAGGGGAATCGCGATTACTTCGTTATATCCGATAGTTCGTTATATCCGGGTTCGTTATAACGAGGTTCTGCTGCACCTTGGGTGAGCGTGGTATGACTTCCAGCTTGGTCAGTGTAAAATACAAGCGCTGTAAATAATGGTATTGTTGATTAGTCACTTCGCCTTTGATAAGTGCAATATTTTATTTGATGCGACAGTCCTCAGCAAAAATGTTCAAGTGTCCTGAAAAACACCCCGCTGCAGCGCTAGCACAAAATTTCCACCTAACATACAAAAAAACAAAACCCAGTAGTCCAAGGGTCTTTACATACTTCATGTACTTTGTCAGATAGGATGTTTGTTGACAAGAATATGCCTACACCAAGTCACTGTATTGCACAGTTCCCTGATAATATCTCAGAGACCGCAGTAGAGCCCGAGGTTGGGGTGTGAAAGAGAGCCAGCCTCTGCTAAAATGCCTTGTGTTTAATGCAGGCATCACCAACTTTGACCTGCTGGGCGATTTCGGCCGCATAGAGTGGCTGGCCAGCTTTCCACTGGTGCTCACCTACAATGTGGTGTTTGTGGCCGCTGCTGCCACCAGCCTGACCACCAAAGTGACCGCGACAGTGCGCACCGAGCTGCTGGGCCGCCTGGCCGCCTGGACAACACCAAAGCAGGACTGACAGTCGATTATTTATTATAGTTCCTAATCTTTTCTTGAACTGTGGCATTACTTAAGTGCTGTGTACAAAGTGTGTTTATGTTTCTGAAGAGTGCTCACTAAACCAGTCCGAACAACTCGAATTGTGTGTGTGCCTCATCCCATGTAGTCACACCTGCAGTGGCACAGCAGCTGCCGTGCGAGACATTTTTCTCAACGTAGGTGGCACTGCTTCAGTCTTGCTCAGCATGGTGGAAAATTTCTCTTCTAGTTCATGCCTTCGTTCCAGTCATCATACTGTGTAGTGTGGTATGGTGACACTTGACCTGGCTATGCAGAGTGCATTCTTTTCCATTTTGGCAAACTCAGCTCATCTGGTCAGGTTTTATTACGGGGTGCCTGATCAGGACAAGTGCGTGATCGCAAACGTGCCTGTTAACTTCGAACACACTCTGCTCGTGGGTGCCCTCAAGTAGACAGGCTGGGCTGATGAGAGAAGTAAGTGATGGCTGCTGTCCTTGCAAGAGAGTTCTTGCGGCTGCACGTTCCTTGTACATAGCTACGTAACACGCTTTCATCAATGCGTCTTGCACTTCCTATTTGGTCTCCTCCCTGAACTGCTGATGTATTTGCCACGGTACTTGATCATAACTCATGTGAATGAAAGGATGACTTTTCTTTTTTTGCACTGTAATGGTGAAATGTGTTCTAGCCTGACAATGTCTCACATTAAAGTGACCAAAGCTCTCGCTGAACAGTGCACAAAGGTATAGGAATTAATGAAGCTCCAACTCACAAGAAATTGCTAGATGTGTAGAACACATCCACAGCTGTTAACGCAACTGACTATTGAATGGCCTTATTTTAGACTTGTGCAGCGGACGCAACATGCCGTTTACTATACAGGGCAACTAGAGCACTACGCCGGAGAGTTGGAAGATCAGCTAGAGATGCAACGTTTTCAACGTCACGCTGGTTCAAGGGGTCGGGAGCAGCTGATTCGGACGTGGACAATGCAGATGCTTGAAACCACCATTACACAGAGACAAGTTACAGAGGCAATAAGTACCCAATATACTGATACACCATACTAAACTTGCATGCAATCAATACTCACTGATTAGCGCAGTGCAGGAGTTATTTCATAATAAAGCATGCTAATTTATTCCCTCCTGTCAATAGACCTTATTGCCTCCTGTGTTACTTGCATGTAAGAAATTTTTTGCCATTCTAATAACAGGCAAATACTTTACTGCAATTCCACAGCTGTTACATAATAAACCCATACTGTTTCATATTATGTACTGAATATGAATTGTTTTTAACTGTTTCATTTTACAATGCTGCGGGGTTCCCCTGAGACCTTAGCCCTTGGACCCTGTAACGACGTTATATAGGCAAAGGATCACGTGATCCAACACAAGGGATAGTTGCAGTGGTGATGTATCACTCTACAACACTTCCTCCCCTTTGGATTATTTCCGGAAGTCACTGGGCTGATGTCTGTTCAGGGGATGGCACAGCTGGGCACTACAATGTAGAACTGGAAGCTCAGATGCAGAGTTCAACAGGTCGGAAGCAGCTGACGCAGATGGTGGAAGGCAAGGTTCCGCAGACTCTGTTGAGCATGGAACCACGAGAGGCGGCACAGCCCACTCGACGTCAGAAGCATTGTAAGAACAGCACCTGGCAAGGCTGTAGGCACAGCTCGAGGAAGCCGGGCTGGCATAGCATGCTCGTAGCAGGCTGTCCATATGGTACGCATGGGTAAATCGCTCTGCCTGCTACACTTTCACCAGATAAGAGCTGACACCATCATCCAACGACCCTGCTTCACCTCGCACCCACATAGCATCCCCCACAGCAAAAGATCGAGTAACCCTCCATGATACACTGGTGCTTGTTGTGCAGAGGTCATGTCAAATCAACCAGCATTTTTCCGACATTCACAAATATGCCTGAAAAGATTTCTACATGTTTGTTCAAGTGCAAAACTAGCTCTGCTCGTTTAGTTTCGTTGTCAAAATGTTTTGTGCCGTTTTTGACACCTTATTTTGACATTCACTTGAGTTAAAGGCTGGAAAACTCGATTTTATTTCCAAGGACTAGTATGCAATGCAGGCACTAAATTGTTTTGATTGCAGCCCTGAGTGATCTCTTTGTAGAAATAATGAATTCTTCAATTAAGAAAGCATTTCTGACACTTTTGAACTGGGAAAAATTAAAGTTCCACATTTTTTTCGGCAACGTTGATACTTATAATGCATTTGTTAGACCTGTACTAGAGTACACAAACCTCATATGGTTCCCCTTTACTAAACAAGATATCACCAAATCTGAAGCCATACAAAGAAGGGCAATTAGGTTTCTTTTTTACCAGGTACAGGCCCCACGAACCACTAACTAAAAACAAGATATCACCAAACTTGAAGCCGTACAAAGAAAGGCAGATAGGTTCATCTTTAACAGGCTCCATGAATCACCAACTGCACTGATGGAAACTACTGGCATAGATACTCTTCAGCACAGAGCCAGAGTAGCTAGACTTAAATTCATGTGCTTACTTATACATGACAAACTAAATATTGATGTAACTAACTTACATAATCAGGTTACAAACACGCCCCACAAGACATAACCATGCACAATGCTCACTGAATTGACCTTCCACGCGGACTGTTTCAAAAATTTTTTTCCATTGACCATAAGAGAATGAAATAACCTTCCCCTACATATCATAGAAAGTACAACATTAACACAGTTCTTAACTGCGCTTGAAAGCTTGTCTTGAACTCTGTTAAATAGTTCTGGTTCATCTTTCTTTGCTTTCATTGGCCTATCAAACTACTCTTGTCTGCCTCTTCTTAATGCATTTTTCTGTTGTCCTTATTTTTCTTTACTGGCACTTGAGGTGCCTTAGCATGTAGTTGTCGCCTCGCACTGCAGCACCACTGTGTAAAAAATGTCTTTTTTTTTTCCCTTGAAGTGTCTGGATATGTACAATATGTATTTCTTGCCTCGCATTATGGTACCACTATGTGGCATGTTTATTTTTCTCTCACCACAATTTTCTTCACTGTGCAAACCCATTTAATTTTAGATTCAACATGCTACTAATCGCTCGTTTTGTACTTTATTTGAAACTACTTTGCCAGTGTATCAAAATTTGTGTTGATTTTGTATTGTAACACTGTATACGCACTCCTGCTGTGATCCCTCTGGGATTGGCAGTATTTACAAATAAATAAATAAACTGAAAGACCGAAAATATTTTCTGACCTCATAGAATGATAAACACAGTACAAGGGAAAAATATTTGGGAGGATGCAGTCTCAGCAAGCAGGTGGTCTGAAAAAAAAAAAAAAATTGCGAATTTTACTTTTTTTTGCAAAAAGCCCTCCAGTCGAACTAAAATAAGTCACCTTGGTGGTCGGGCTAAAAATTTTTATTTTATTTATTTATTTATTTATTTCACAATACTGCAGACCAGCATGGCCTTGGCAGGAGTGGAATTGCAACAAAATAAAAAGGAGAAACACGTGAATAATTTGCAACAGCACACGTGCTGCACGCAACATGGCTGTTTTTGCCGAAACAAGAGAATTTGGACAAAATAGATAATGAACACCACTTATGATTTTCGACAACACTCGCACAATACACAATATAACGGTTTCACTTGGTTCAGCATGACAAATATTGCTCAAAGGCTTCATCAAAATTGTCGGCGTCGCAAGCAAACTCGGGTGGGCTGTTGCAATCCGAAACAGTGCATGGAAAGAAACTCTGTTTGAATGCATCTGCTTTAGCAAAAATATTTTGTGAGGTGTTTGCAAGTGCTGCGTGTTGTTGCTTCTGTGGTGGAAAATAAGTATGCAGGTGCAACCCTATGAAGTTTTGCATTCAAGATATTGCGTAAAAATTTGATATTCAATTGTTTTGCTTCACTGACTTTACTCAACAACAAAAATATAACAAAACATAGACGTTTCGCCACCTATGCGGGTGGCATCGTCAGTACACAAATGGCATCCCATGAAAGAATACATCAACTTATACCTTGGCGTACACAACAAGCAAAGGACCACGATGACTATTGCATGCAGATTGATTATGACGGATAAACCATGATTCGATGAATTTCCTTGGGCCCCATCATTGTTCCCGTGCCAGCGTCGTCACATTATCAAAATCGAACACATGTCCTTTCGTCAGGCAGTGATCGACTAATTCCGTCTTGGCACGTGTTGAATGTGTAGCTTTGGTGACGTCCCTGGCGTGTTGCTTGAGGCGAGTACGACGTCGTCGCCCGGTCTCACTGATGTAGCAGGCATCACAGTCCATACAGTTAACCTTGTACACAACTCCACTTTGTTCGTCAGAGGGGGTGCGGTCCTTTGGTTTCGGGAACACGTTTGCCTGTGTGCGCATGGGTTTAAACACGTAAAAATTTGAGCCTACTGGTTTTTTTGTATTAAGCCAATGTCGGGATGTTGTGAGCTTTCATGAGCTGGGCTGCTGGTTCTAGCCTTTTGTACTTATTAAATATACATCTGATGGCTTTCTTTTGCAGTCGTTCTAAGCTCTGTATATCTTTCTTTGTGTGTGGATCCCACGCAACAGATGCATACTCAAGTTTATGTCTCATAGTGGCATTATACGATTGAAGTTTAACATTAATAGTTGCCTCTACAAGCTTCCTTTACAAAAACCACTGTTTTTGGAAAGCTGATGTGCAAATTAACTATACGTGTGCCGCCCATGTCATGTCACTAGAAAGAATAATCCCTAAATACTTACACTGTGTTACTGGTCGAATGGGGGACATATACACACTGGGATTAGTTTTAGGAGCACTGTTTTGTCAACGTTTAATTCCATGTCCCATTCTGCACATCAACATTCAATCAGGTGTTTTGTCAACGTTTAATTCCATGTCCCATTCTGCACATCAACATTCAATCAGGTGAAAGGCTTTCTGTGGTCTTCATGGTCTTCAATACAGGTTATTTTTTTTTTAAACACTATGAAACCATCCGCAAGAAGTTAGACACTGATTCAGGAACCACTCACGCTAAGTCATTGACATATATAATGAATTATAGCGGCCCCAAAGCACTTCCTTGACGCACACAGGAAGTAACATTGAGTATCCTAGGAACACTAGATTTAATTTCTACAAACTGCTTCCAGTTACATAAGCTTCAACCCATTTAATAAGATAAAGCGGCGATCCTATGTTATGTAATTTTAGAAGTAATTTACCATGATAAACCTTATCAAATGCTTTGGAGAAATCTAGTAGAGGTATGTCACTTTGCCCTGATCTATCTAGAACTGTTAAAAATTCATGAATAGTTATCATTTGTGTCATCGTGGACATTCCCTTCCGGAAGCCATGTTGGCAAAGAGACAAGACGTTATCTGCTACAAAGCACTGAATACTGTGAGCCACTATATGCTCTAGCAACTTGCAACATACATATGTTAAAGAAATTGGTCTGTAATTACAAACTGTTGATTTATTCCCTTTTTATGGATTGGCACAACATGAGCAATCTTCCAGTTAGCGGAACATCACCATCACGCAACAATCTCGCCCCGCCACGGTGGTCTAGTGGCTACGGTACTCGGCTGCTGATCGGAGGGTCGCGGGATCGAATCCCGGCCGCGGCGGCTGCATTTTGGTGGAGGCGAAATGTTGAGGCCCGTGTGCTGTGCGATGTCAGTGCACGTTAAAGAACCCCAGGTGGTCTAAATTTCCGGAGACCTACACTACAGCATCTCTCATAATCTGAACTGGTTTTGGGACGTTAAACCCCACAAAAAAAAAAAAAAAAACGCAACAATCTAATAAAGATCTCTGCCAAGAAGTTGCTTATCGGTGTCGATTAGCGCTTTAGAAATGCGTTTGGGATTTTGTTGGGTCCTATACTCTTTCTGGCACTCAGTTTTCTTAGCAAAGTTATATACCTTCTATTGCGACAGCAGGAATGTCCACATCATTAGGAACAGCCAGTAGGGGTAGGTAATCACTTGAAAGCGTGAAGATGCTGTGCAAATACGTATTAAACGCTTCCAATATTAAAAGGCCATCAATTTCATACTGTGCATTCAGTTTAATTTTATTCAACATTTCATTTCTTTGATCTAGAAATCTCCAAAATTTGGCAGCCTCATCTTCAATGAATGATGGAATGTATTACTTGGTAGTGATGTGTCCATTTGGAGTAACGAAAATGGAGTAATACTCCATTGCGCTTAGGTTCACAAAAAATTTGATCGATGTTGAGACCTAACATAATTCTGAAATAACATCCCTCAATTTAGATTGCTCGTAATCTAAATCCTCCCACTTAATAGCTGGAAGGTTGAAGTCTCCTGTAATAATGATTTGTTCTTTATTTGTAAGAAACAACAAAAGACAAACCTGCCTTCGGTGGGAACCGAAGGCAGGTTTGTCTTTTCGTCCACTTTAATTCCTTTCTATTTTCTCCACAATTACAATACCACAAGTAACTTCCCCTATGCTTTCCTAGGCTTCATTGTCTGTTTGCTCATTAAGTTGTTTCTTACAAATAAAGAACGGGCCCTTGACCCCTTCCCTTTCGTCATTTCATAGCTTGGGCCTCGTTGCGGCAGACTTGGTGCCTTAGGTAGCATGCGAGGGCTTATTGGGCAGCAGCCATCTCATCTAAGTTCACGTTCTTCGTGACGCCTCCTGGCAAGAAAGTGTGTTCTACACACGCCGCCTTGACCACGAGTGGCGCTGCCTAACACTCCCAGGATAATACGTACATAAATACCCAATAAAGTGGACGGGGGGACGACCGCCTTCGTAGCTCAGTTGGTAGAGCATCGGACGCGACATCCGAAGGTCGTGGGTTCGGTTCCCACCGAAGGCAAGGTTTGTCTTTTCGTCCACTTTAATTCCTTTCTGCTTTCTCCACAATTACAATACCACAAGTAACTTCCCCTATGCTTTCCTAGGCTTCATTGTCTGTTTGCTCATTAAGTTGTTTCTTACAAAAAAAGAACGGGCCCTTGACCCCTTTCGTGATTTTGGGGGGTGTTACCCATGGTGTAACCATAACATAGGCAAAGGGGGCGTTGACGTCAAGTCATTGGTTACCTGGCATATTTTTGGAGGGGTTGTGAGGATCCAACTGAGGGGACATGCTAGGGTAAATAAGCCGCAGTGAGCAATCAGTGGTGATTGGCAACTCAAGTGCACTTACCTGAGGAGCACGTGGTAAACTCGACATCATTTCTAATGCAGATGAAAAGAAGGTTGCTATTATCGTAATTGTAATTTTATTGCGTATAGATGTACTCTGCATGCAATGCAGCTAGACATAGAGTTTGATGTGCACCATATGCGCCGTCCAGCTGCTATAAGTGCACGATCATGATATGTTTGGTTGTGCCGAGGAGTTCTCGTAATTAAGCTTGAAAAGTACATTTCGCACATTTTATGTGCAGGATGTTCACTCACGTGTAGTATGTGAGAACACAGATAAATCATTGATGTTATTCAAGCAGTGCATTATTAAAAACTGGCAAAACTGACTAGTGATGAAGAACACAATGAATCATGATATGGTTATTAAATATGCCGTAGTAAAGGGCTCTTTAACATGCACTGAACATTTCTCCTCTATCAAAATGCAGCCGTCACGGCTGGGATATGATCCCATGACCTTTGGATCATCACACAGGTACCATAACCACAAGCCACCGTGCTGGAGCAATTTCTTTAGGATGTTGAGGCAACCATCACTGTTTATGGCGAGCAAACCATCCCTCACTTGTACCTTTTTGTTAGGCACGAAACTGACTTTTCAGAGAACATTAGTTATCCCACCTCTCTCCCACCTGCTTCCTTCACAAGTATGCACTGGCTAGCCTAAGCCTTCCCTGTTTGGCTAACGAAACTGTCTCCTTTGTGGAGGCGAGGTGATCACCTTCTCCCCACTGCCGTCATGGGATGCGTATTTATAAAACATATCCACTACGATTTACAGGACGAATTCTGTGCCGTTAATGGCTACGTGATAGACCTATTCATTTACGGTTAAATTTGTTTACTTTATGCTAATATTGAATTTTCCGGTGTATAAGACGCACCTTTGTATAAGATGCACCCCCCCAGTTTTCGCAAGCTTTCATGCAAAAATTGATATATAAGATGCACCTATGTTCACTCACTTCCCGCAAAGAAACTTCATAACGTGGGGTTGAGCGAGCATTGTAAAATGCTGTACTTACGTTTCTGAGCACTAGTCCGTAAGAAAACTTCTACTACACCAAACATGCAAGAAAAAATAATGCACACCCACTGAAACGTTTCGCATGACTGCAGTAAAAACATGATAATATTCAAGCGGAAGATGATGCCGAAAGATCCCTTCCCGCCTGGCGTCGTCATAGAAACGAACGTGAAAGGCTGGATGGGCGAAGAGATGATGGGCAAGTGGCTCGAAAAATGATTTTCTAAACGACCGGATGGTTTCTTTCATGCGAAGAAGGGCCTCCTGGCCTTGGATAGCCTGCGGGCACATATAACGGAGCTCACTTTGAAGTGCATCAAGGCAAAAAACTGCACTGGTGCGGTTATCCCAGGCGGGATGACAAAAATGCTTCAGCCGTTGGACATCTCAGTGAACCGCAGTTTCAAGGCTCTGCGGATATGTTAGGGAAATACGCTCAGCGTGGACAAACCGAACAAATGAAGTTGCAAATGGCGACTAGCCCAACTCGCTGAACGACAGCGTGGCCGGCGTGGTGGCCGAAGCCGAGCCGAAGCCGTCGTGCACCTATCGCCATCTTACGCCGATTTCACCGAGTACAGCTCACTATGGTGCAGCCTCCGAAACTTGCGCAGCTTCAGTGAGCTGAGAACTCGCACGACAACATACTTTCTTTTATTTTTCCGTTTTATGTACTTTGGTTTTGTTGTGGAACTGCAGTACCGGCACGTTGAGTCATCATTATTATAATTATGACGCGTAATTTGCGTCGGACTGCTCTAGTCGTTAAAGAAAAAAAAAGCTTATCAGCATCAACCTGAGTTTCTCCCAAAAAAACTACAAAAGTACGTATAAGACACACCGTTGTATAAGACGCACCTCCGATAATTTTGGAGAAAGACCGCGTCTTACTCACCAGAAAATACGGTACATGAGATGGAAGACTGAAGCATTTGGTGAAAAAAAAATCTAACTGCACAAGAAAGCCAGTTTGACACATTGACCTACAAAAAAAAAAAAAGGACTTGGTGATAAAAGATTATAGATTGCCCAAGGAAACACCATTTTTCTTGTTATGCAAGTTGGTCTCACATTAAAGCACTTAGTGGCAAAAAAATCAAATTGCACAAGGAAGCCAGTCTTGCATACTGGCCTACAAAAAAAAAAAAAGAACTTGGTGACAAGAGATCATAAATTGCACATGGAAACAATGTTTTCCCAGTCTTACATACTGGCCTATGAAAGAAAAAAAACTTGGTGATACAAGATCATAAATTGCATTGGGAAAGCAAATTTTTTTCGCAGTGTTATGCAAGTTCGTCGAACATTAAACATTTGGCGACAAAAAATAAAACCTTAAGGGAACAACACTACCCAGTCATGGATACACTCGCTTAGAATTCAAACATTTGCTGACAAAAGAAAATTATATATTGCTTGAGCAAACAACCTTTTTCAAAGCCTTGCGTAGTTCCTTGAAAGTGGCTTCTTTGCAAATTATTTACAGGCATCCTGCTTGTCAGTCACATTGAATGCATAATTTGAAAGAAGTGGCCTGAGAAAGTGAACTGGTATCAGGTTCATGAGTCGTGCCCTTTGGTCACAGCTTCCATCACTCTGGCATTTGAGGAACCTTGATGCACATAGGGCTGGAACGGTACACTTTGTCAAGCTACTGAGTGGCTTTTGCAAAGTTGGATTGTCTCTTAAGTGCACTGTCTGCAAATGCTCGCAAAGTGTCCAAAATGAAAAGAAGCTGGTCTGACGGATACAGCAAACCACCCCCGTCCTGGTTGCATGTCAGCTGTAGGAGTGGCTGATTGGTTACTGGCTTCGTACACAGAGAGATACAGTCTTTGCAGTTCACTTTCTCGCTGACTACACGGGCAATGTATCCCCCTACATACACAGTGGCCGATATTTGATGACTTGGGAGCTACTGAGGCAACACCGAGGTGGTTAGTCTTTGCAGCACCACAACTGACTTCTTTAGTGAAGGCTGTGTCTGGACGTCTGTGCTCGCAGCTGAGGAAACCAGCGCAGGCAAAGTACAGGCAGGCTGTGAGCTTGAAGCACTGCCAGGTAGGGGCGTAGATGTCACACTCTCGGCATGAACGACATTTGATGTTACATTGGCCTCTGCAATTCCAGTCTTCAGGATCTTTTCTAAACCCGAAAGTGCTGCACAAACATCTAACATGTCGTTGGTACCCGATAACCATTTGCAAAGTTCCAAGCAATGACTCTATTGGGTCGCTATTGAACCTGCGGGTAAGAACAAAAAAAGAAGTTCTCCTCTGTGAGCAAGTATCTTGTATGTGCCACAGTAGGGTAGGTGGTGACAAGAACGGCCTCATATGTTTCCTTCGTGAGAAATTCCTGTGGATGGTTGCACCTTTTCTTTAGCCCATCCAAGTACACTGGAAAGGTGACCTCAAGCCTCTCGAGTCGGGAATCTTGAACGTCAGCAAAATTTTGAACCAAGTGTTGCATGGTACTACTCGTGTCGTGGAGTACAAACCAACGGTAAACGTTTCTCATGAAGGTTATGGTTGGGCCTGCATAAGCAAATGATTTTGAGCATGTATGCTCAGCTTGCCACTTCAGATGCTCTAAAGCGGCAGTCACACATGGCGACAGGAGCTGAACAGCTCTTCCAACATTCATCTTCTCTATATTATTAGAAGCTCACAGGAAGATGGATGCTTGAATCGATGAACAAATCGCAAAATACGATTTGTTCAATTCCCTACAATTCCCTGTTCTAAATCGTATTTTGCGATTTGTTCATCTATATTATTAGGGAAGACATGTTTCCGGCTCGGATGCCTTACAGTCAAACCTTTCTGTAGCTCGTACAGATCCTTGATGTAAGATGCAGAAATCTCATGTTCTGGACCAATATCATGCGACAACAGCTGCGACCGGACATTCTTTAACACGTGACACGGGTCAAAACTAATGAACAGCTGCCTATCAGGTTCACATGGGTGCTCAGACCTGTAGGTGACCAAACCATTTCCAAGAAGCTTCATGGCATTCACGTTGACCTTGTGGTTATCGGTCACCAGCCGCACAATTTTAAACCCACAAGCTTCCACTTTCTTCATCACAAAGATAATCAGCTTGTGAAGTTCATCTGCAGTGAGTCCCTTTGTGAAGTAATACGCCACTGGAATCCGGAATGACATAGTTAATCCGCTGATTACGAAACAAAGAAGAGAATTGGCTACAACAGGACTGGTGTCCTTTTGTCCCAGTTCAGTGTCCACTTGTCTGACGAAGCAATCCCTTTGCTTGTGATACTGCAACTTTTCTTTTATCCGCATTTCATCGACGATTAATGAGCAAACCCTTCACTGTGGCATTTCCAAGTCCCTGGCTTCTGCAGCTAGCCTTGTTTCCACCAATTTGCTGAAGCCTGTCTCCCCACTGGTAGTTCCTATGTAATTAGACAGTGTTGTTCTACTCGTTAAAAGGGTCTCGCCTCGCATGTGCTCATAGGCTTTAGTAGACAAATGTCGAAGGATCACACACCTACGAGTTGTCTCTTCAGACCATGTTGGCCTTTTTCTCCTGAAGTTGATAATTTGATCAAGAAGAGTGCTGCTGGTTGTTGTTCCACGGCTCTTTCTTTGGTACAGGAGATATCTGCTACCATGGAATCTTGCTGTAGTTTCTCAAGCTCCAATTTGTATTTGTCAACTGTCCTTTGCAGTCTTGACACTCGGTTCCTGAGGTCCCTTTCTTTTCTTTTCCATTTGGCTCTCTCCATGGCCAGCAAGCTTGGCACCGCTTGTCTACTGTCCACCTGAACACCTCGGTCACATGCAGGAGGAGTCTTGGGCGGAAAGTTACTGCGTTGGTTGGTATCGCTGACAGCATTGGTGATATCCACGGGCTCTGGTTCTTCAAGTTCGTGGTTTTGTGGTGTCGGTACTGCAGGTGGCAACACCACAGATGCAGCGGCGCTTGTCGGATGATCACTTTTCTGTTTCAAAGGAATGCAAGCTCACTTTACGATGCTTGCTCTGCTTCGTTCGGCGCTTGATTTTGGTTGCAAGTGCGCAGGGTAATCTTCAAATACTGAAGGAACAACACCTTTTTTCAAAAGCTGTTGTCGTTTTCGTTCCATGAAGTCCTCAAAGCGAAAATGACGGCTGCATACCTTCGTGTAGCAGGACGTTGAATTTGGCGAATTCAACATCCTGCTACACGTTGTCACGTCGAATAACGGCCAGCCACTTTTCTCGTATGTCGGCGGCAGACTTACACACCGGCACGCAGCAGAACAACATCTTCAGTCATGCTACACGTGCGGCCGAAGCACAGGATTAAACAAAAAAAGAAAGAAAGCAACGTGAACCAATATACCACAGCATGCAACTTGAAGAATGCAACACCACGTGTAGCTGCACAGCGAAGGGAGTACCGCCCACGACCTTCTCGGTACCACCAAACCAGCGAGCCAACCATGTTTACATAGCGCCACTACGCATTAGCGGCGAGTGGGGAAGCACTAGCGCCGACAGCCTTGAGAGGGCCTTCTTTCAGGCACTGAAAGTTATAGAGAAGGCACTGGCTCTTGTCTATAGGCGAAAAACACGTTCTTGTTCCCACTGGTTTCACTGTCATTACTTAACGCTTTAGTCTAGGCAAAAATATTAAGTGTGGTCGGCAAACGCAGAAATTAAACTTTGTACCACTGTATAGCTCACATGCGTACAACCAGCGCGTTCGAAAAAAACGACTGTAACGCGGACAGCGTGCCGCCAGAGTGGGACCGCCACCTTAAATGCGATTTTGCGCAGTCTAAACACTCGCGGTCAGTCGGGGATATTTCGCTTTGTGACCATGCGTGCGTACGTAGCGTATGTCGATTGCTTGGTCCAAGTGCACGGGATTGAGGTACGATGCCAGTCGTAGGCATACACGGTCAGCGCCACGGAGGTGCGATATAAGCTTGCACAATTTTTCTTTTGTGCAACTGATAACGAGTCGGCGACTGAGAAGGTGTTTATGCGTTCATACACCTACCTATTTGCATAAAATTCACAGAACAAAACCACTCTGTTCGTCACATAAAAAACTCATTCCAAGCAATAAGTGCTCAATACTTCACTGCAATCAGCCACCGCATGACAGCTATAGTGTGCTTATTTGTCGTGTTAACAGTGAACAGTGCTATAAAGCGAAAAGGCAATTGCTTCATGAGGTCTCTTCGTTTTATTTTTCATTATTTAAGGCAGCTATTATGCCAAAGCAACCAGCCAAGCTTTGTGCACACCGAGCACAAAACTAGCAAGCGCGCTAAGTTGCCTTTAGGTTAATTTTGTAAACTCAAGATTTACATTACACGCATAAAATATGAATTTACACCAGGGAAAGTTTAATACGAGTTTTCTAAATGCACATCACAATTCACGTTCGTTTGCGCAATGCGCTGACCGATTTCTAATGGATCAACGGCACTGAGCAGTTCTCGTAGTAGACGTGATTAACGGCTTATAAGTCACCCCCGTGAGCCAAACTGCTCCTTCTAAACTATCGCCAACGTTGGCGATCTGCCTGTAGCAGCAAAACAGTAAACGGAGCTCGCCTTGCGGTGCAACTTCGAGGTATGCTACGGAAAGCAAATGCATGGTTGCGCGCGCCAGGAACTAGCAGATAATGCCCCTCCTGGCCGCTGTGGCGCTGTGCGGTCAGAGAGCGGTGGCGCCGCCAAACGAGCTCACTAAACCTACACGCGATCCTTGCATAGCTCCCTCCCAGCGCTTTCTCTTGCTTGCTAGTACTTCACTTGTCCTGAAACATCTCCTGGCGCACTTAAACACTAAGTGTACTACATGCAATATATCAAAAGCACGCAATGTATAAAGGGAAATTCAGCATAATGGTATGTTTTAGGGGCGAAGCTCCTTATGGCATCCCCTGGGCGGTTCTCGGTTGTCGATGCATCCTGCGTAGCCAGTAGCGTCTCCCTTAGCATACAATAGATGGCGCTGTCCCATAGAGATAGAATAGAATAGTTTATTTCAACATCAGATCACGACAAATACAGATGTTGAGGGCCGCGAGCTAAAAGCCACAAAACTGCTTGACAAGGCCCATGCATGCAAACTGCAGTTGGGTGACGATACACTAGATGGCGCTGTACGCATTCTGTGTCGTCGTCTCCATTTCTCGTCTCGTTTCCAAGAGGGCGCTGTCCCATACACATGCGTACAATATGGCGGTTGGGTGAAGGTACACTAGATGGCGGCGCTGTCCCATAGAGATGCATGCAAACTGCAGTTGGGTGACGATACACTAGATGGCGCTGTACGCATTCTGTGTCGTCATCTCCATTTCTCGTCTAGTTTCCTAGATGGCGCTGTCCCGTAGAGATGTGTGCATCTTAAAAAAATTCCGAAAGTTGTGTCCGAAGCGCGGAATCGGACCAGGGACCCCTCGCTTCCGAACGCGTGGTGCTAGCCACTACGCCACGAAGCGCACGTAGATACATGTAAATACCCAACATTAACGAAATACTGCGCGTTTCTAACGCGTTTGCGCTAGAACGTTACGGCCCGTGTAAGAAGCTGGTGTAAGACGCTGTGGCCTCTCCGCCTTATACTCTCTCGGCAGTCATGTGATGGCGTCGGCAAACGCGGTGCGCGTTCCGGCCTGTGTAAGGGGCTGCGTAAGACGTCTTTACATGATGATCGACTGGGCGAATTACACGGAAGATTCACGGTTTACCGATGATTCCCTCCGGAGCTTCGCCCAATCATCATCATTCACCCCGTGGATATGCTGCGATTTTTTGCTGTTCATGATACTTTGCCAGCATGCCGTCACAACAGGACATTAAAGCTGTCTTATTTTGCGGACATTACATTTGGACTTTTCATGTTTTTTGTTTAAAATCAACGTATATATGTAGCGTGAAACACGACAGTACGCGGCCAGCCCAACTTTAACTTTGCCTCATCTCATTTCCAAGTGCCTTGAGCGGTACTCTGAATGAACACGACGAGACATTTGCTCAACTTCATCTTGCAATTTTATTACACAGAAAGCCATCTCGGTTTCCTGCTTACAATGATGTACTGTACTATAGTGCCTAGAATAGCACGGTTAGTGCGCTGAGCGGAGGGGGCTCCCAATGGGAGGAGGTGGCAGTGTGGGTGATGCCTTCCAACTTAGGCCGGCAGGCGGCGCCACTGAAGGAAAGGAGCGGTGCGGCCGCATGGTTTCGTGCACCTGTAGTTCCGTCAATGCTCCGTGTCTCGTTTTTTCTGAAGGTATTTTGCCCACGTATGCATTGCAAATTGCGAGAGACAGAAAAGAAATGACTGAGGCGTCACAAAAGATAAGCGAAGCTGCTAGAGACAAATTAGTGTCAATCCTTTCATTATTTCCGAGCTTTAACTGGTGGACAAGAGAAAAAGCCCAAAATTGTTCCAGAGCCCTTGCATGAACAGCTTGCTATAGCAGCCTAAAAGGTGTCAGCATGCCAGAAGGATGAAACATGTGGAGGTGGGGTGGCGGGCTGCAGTTGTACTTGAAACATCTACCGACGACATAAATGTGCCAGTTTCAACATCTCACAAGACCCAAACTTTATTTTCTAGCTGTTAGCTTCCACTGACTTCACTTCTTTTACATCACATTTAAAGCTGTCCACTTTGAAAACTGCATTCTAGATTCTTACTAGTTAGCAGCGTGGATGGGCAATTAAAAGCTAATTAAAAGGGTAACTCACACTCTGAAGGCACGTTATCCGTGCTGGCTACCAAAAGGCATATATAGTGACGGGCTTGTCGGTTACACACGATAGAGGAACACCTCGTATGTTTGTTATTTTTAGGAGACAGGAACGCATATGAACTGCGTACAGGCACATCTGCTGTGTCCATTTTATGTGCGCCCTTCTGTCGCCCGCCCCCCCCCCCCCCCGGAAGAAAAAGTCTTGCACAACTGTTGCTGTTTACTAAGTCATGTACGTGCAAATTACGCTTCAACGTCTGGGCTATGAGATACCTTTTTACATCTACAAAATCATATGTTGCAGTGATACTGTCGTGGCTTTTCTTTCTTCAGTTTCTCTTATTTGGAGATGAGAATCACCGATGCGATTCCTTTTTCTTTGTTTTTGCCATTCTGTTAAAATTAGGATTCCAGCTTGTGGACACCCTCACAAGGTCAACTTTACATAACACGAGAACTGTCTTGCATGTTAAATGTATCAGCTGTGAATCCACTTCACGCGAGCACGTAGGGTGGGAGTACTTTCACTTGTCAAGCTGGGTCTATCCTAGGATATTCTTTGACATTTTTGTTTCACTTTACTGGTTAACCGCAGAATGACGGAAACTATATAGCAGACGGCATGTGGTATACATGTTCAGTGTGCGTGTTAAACGTTCCATCGTTTTTTAGTACCGCATTATGCGAGGATCTTCGGCAGTGCTCTGTACACAAGTGATGTTTGCCGAAATAAAGGTTGTTGGCATTGTTACGTCCGAGACATCGGAGACGGAGTGGCGCCACCAGAAACTCGTCAACGCAGGTGTCGCTATTGAAAAACGAGTCGGAACGAGCCGAGTGCCGGTAACGATTTGCTCGTTACCTCCGGCCGGGGGTGGCGAATGACCACCGGAAGGCGTCCAGATGCGCCATCGTACGGTCCGGCTGCGTACGTGTCACCTCGGCCACATTCAAAGAAAAAGGGGGAGGTCCACAACCTTCTTCCCCTTCGGACCTTCAACCTCGGATTGGAGGAGAAGCATCAACTGGGCCCTCCCAAGAAGGCGTCGAGGACGACGCGACCTATTTAATCCACGGGAGAACCCCGGGATCAGGAGGATTGATTGAGATTCGGCCATCAGCTACCAACATGTAAATAAATGTAAATATTCTCTTCTCCAAAGCAACTCCTCGTACTCTTCCCTCCTGCCCCGTGGACTCCTGGCCTGAAGGCGACACGAGTCCACGACAAATGGTGGCAGCGATGAACCACGACAAGCAGTGGCAGCGGTGAGGTCGCAACAGCTGGCTGGCAAGCGGTGGGATGAACCACGACCACGGATGGCGAGCGGCGTGATGAACCGGAGGCTCCATGGAGAAAGGACTGGCCGAAAGCCCTAGAAACTGGAAGACAGCGGGATCCACATAGCGTACCACGACTGCACGGCGTTGGGTGAGTGCCTGGCTTTGTACTTGAGAGTCATCGAGTCTTTTAGCCTAGGACCGTTAAAAGCTCGATCGTACAACTGCCTAGAATTGTGGTAGTGCGTATCTCAGCAGAAAGCAGCTTTCAAGGGGATGTAAACAAGCTGCTGAAGGCAACCCGTATAGCTTTGTGGAAAAGTGCAGAATTATTGGTAGTGGACGTGAGGAAGTGAACAGGGAGCTTGAGATTGATTATTGATATTGTTGAAAGGATAGGTGCAGAGGAGGAAGAGCTACGTAGGATTGGGAGTTGATTGAGGGATTAAGAAATTCAAAAAGGTAGACAAGGATTAGGCAACTTGGGACTGCTAGTGTGGGCTTTCGTTAATTCTGTAGAATTTACCAGGCTTCAATTTCTCTAGGACCAGAATTGAAATGCTTGTGGGTTTAATTTCTACATTTTGCGAAAGCTGAGTCAAAGTTTAAAGTGGTCACCATGGATCTGACGAGTTTGACGAAAGCTAGCTTGTTGATGCTCGCTGAAGAGTTTGATTTGGATATAGATGAGGACTTGCCTGAATCGGAAATTCGAAACATAATAATAGAAAGTGGTAGCGATCCGGAGGACATTGAATATTTCGGGACTTTAAATCTAATTAAACAGGAAAGGGAAATAAAGGAAAGAATGGAGGACGAAAGACGCAGGCAAGAGTTGAAATTTTTGAACGAAGAGATTGAAAGGCTAGAGCATCAACGCAAGGAAAGTCAGCGAAATATTGAGGTATCTGCGGAAGTAGCGCACGAAAGGTGCGAATCGGTAGCGTGCGCGGTGGAGGTCAGAGCCAAAGAAAGGGCTTGCGCACGTGAGAGTAGCAGCGCATTGACAAGCGAAGTGAACGTTGCTGATGAACTTGCCGCAGTGAAAGTGGATGCCGTTGAAGGCCGGAAAAAACGCGACGAAGTATCGTGCCAATGGGATGAAAGAGAAGCAGCTAGAGAGGTTGCGGACGATTTGGCACGAATACAAAATGAGGACGTCGTGACGGTGTATCTTGCATGCGATGTCCAAGGTGATTTCGACATGTCATGCAAGAACACCAGTGAAAGGCCAGGAGAGCGCAGTGAAGCGCAATGTGAGCAGCAGGTTGCATTTGAGGAACGCGACGAGGTATCGGACCGATGGAACGAGAGTGAAGCACCTAGGAAGCTTGCGGACGATTCGGTACGGATACAAAGGGAATATGTCGCAACGGTAGATCCTGCATGCCGCGTCCAAGGTAATTTCGACTCGCTAGGCAGGACTACCAGTGAAAGGTCAGCAGGGTGCAGTGAAGCACAATATGAGGAGGAGGTTGCAGTTGAGGGTAGCTCCCAGGTATGCGAGCTAAGTAGCTTAGAAGCAGACAGCTGCAACTTTCCTAAGTGTTTGAAGCTGTCCGCCAGTGAGGAGAGTGAAGGAACAGATGATTTTGCTGGAAATCATTTAGACTGCGTGAATCAGCCAGCTAGCGAGTGCAGTGAGGTTGTACAGGAGCATGAAAAGGAAGCGGAGGATTCCAAAATGCGCAGAAGGAAGCGGCATAGGCCGAAAAGGCGCCGTAGAGAAAGGAACGCCGTACAGAGCGTGCAAGGTTTCAAGGTGGGCATCAAACGAAGAAGCAAAAAAGTGAAAAGGGTGTGGTTGTCACCCAAGACAAATCGGCGGAGAATACATCCGAGCCGCCGAACGAAGGGGGGAAGAAAAGCGCACTCTGCGCGGAAGCGGTCCGAGGGCCGGTTGCAGTTATCTTCCCGTCCTCTTCACGGTGTAGAGTTGTCGCGGGTGTGCACGGTAAGGGGCCGTCGTGAAGTCAGCGAACAATGCGACCACGGTAGCGCAGGCAAGGAGATGGCGAGGATAGTGGCGCCGCATGGAGAGTCGAACAGGTGCTTCGCGTTTTGCGTTTCCTGTTCAAGAAAAGCGTTCCGAGCGCGACCACCGCGAGTACATCTCAAAATGGGAGACAGACCTAGGTTTTCCAACAATGTTAATGGATAACTTGTTGGAAAGACACTTTTGCTTGTTTGTATATTTTAGCCTTGCGAAGTGATGTTTCTTTATCTCCGCGTGTAGCCTGAGATTTGCTTTGCAGCTTTCTTGCAGATGTCATATTGAAGTTCGCAAACTATTTCTTTGTTGAGCCGATAGTCAGTGTGAAGGCAAAGTGGAAAGTGAGAGAGTTGTTCATTGAAAGTCACGTATGAGATTGAATAGTTTGCGATGTGTTTGAGAGATCGAGTTTGAGGAATCGTATGGCCGAAAATGTTTTGAAAGAGTAGTGTTTGATTTGTGCGTCATTCAGGTCGAATGCAAGGAATCGAGTTACGGTTTGTACAAAGAGTATGTAAACCGCGGAAGTGTTTGAGGTTATCTTTTAGCATGAGTAAGTCATAAGCAATGGTTGTGAGTTTTCTAGCGTGTAATGCTAGCGAGAGTTTTGTTTGTAGCTTTAGACTCGTGTGTATTGTGCGGACGCTGGGAAGAAATCAGGTTAGCGTTTGTTCAACAAGTGCGTAAATAGTGGCAGTGTTTTGAGTTAGCTTTTAGGCAAGAGTGATCAATAAGCATGGATATTCTTATTGAGTTTTGCGCCTAATTTTAGCGAGTTTTGTTTTCTGTTTATTGATTTAAAGGACGAGAGCAAGGTTTATTTTGTATAGGGTGTGTGAAGTGTAAGAATTGTGACCGCAAAGTCAGAGCTAGTTTTGCAGTACATTCGCGGAGTGGAAGTTTAAGTAGCACTAGGACGTGCGAAAGCGGATGTTGAATATGATTAGTGTTCCTGTTGCTATGCTACATAGGTTTGTGATTGTTTATTAGAGCACATTTGCATATTTAGCTTCTGCTCTAATGCAGCTCGACAGTTTTCTTTCGTCTGCTCACGGGAACATGATGATTCACTTTGACGGCACAAAATTTTGGGAAAAAAAGTTCGGGGTCATATGTGAGGCATGTACTGGTTCAGAAATGTGGAGCCTGGTGGATTTGCGGCAGATTGCGATAGCTCAAACATGTAGTTCATCGAGTGAAAATGATAAATAACGTAAACTGTAAGCTCAAATTAATTTAGGAATAGAGATTGGGAGCTTCAGAGAATGTTTACGAATGTTTTGAGAGTTGCTTTCATTTAATTTGAAAAATGTAAGGCAGATTGGTTTATGTATTTTGGACTCGATGGCTCCTAGTGCGGGCAGGGCACTGTCCGTGCCTGTAGTTGTGCGTGTGCACGTGTGTTTACGTGTGTGCCCAGGACGAGAGCCACCAAGGCATGTGTCAGAACCCCACATCGGAGCTTCCGTCATCAACAGTGGCCCACGGAGAGCTGACCGAACCCCGACACTTCGGGCGACCTGGTATGCTGGTCACCCTCAGGTCGAGTCTCCCGCCGGCAGACGGAGCTGTTACGTCCGAGACATCGGAGACGGAGCGGCGCCACCAGAAACTCGTCAACGCAGGTGTCGCTATTGAAAAACGAGTCGGAACGAGCCGAGTGCCGGTAACAATTTGCTCGTTACCTCCGGCCGGGGGTGGCGAATGACCACCGGAAGGCGTCCAGATGCGCCATCGTACGGTCCGGCTGCGTACGTGTCACCTCGGCCACATTCGAAGAAAAAGGGGGAGGTCCACAACCTTCTTCCCCTTCGGACCTTCAACCTCGGATTGGAGGAGAAGCATCAACTGGGCCCTCCCAAGAAGGCGTCGAGGACGACACGACCTATTTAATCCACGGGAGAACCCCGGGATCAGGAGGATTAATTGAGATTCGGCCATCAGCTACCAACATGTAAATAAATGTAAATATTCTCTTCTCCAAAGCAACTCCTCGTACTCTTCCCTCCTGCCCCGTGGACTCCTGGCCTGAAGGCGACACGAGTCCACGACAAATGGTGGCAGCGATGAACCACGACAAGCGGTGGCAGCGGTGAGATCGCAACAGCATGTAGCCGGCAGTGGTGAAGTGTGCTCACTCCATCGTCCAAGCTACAATGCGACAACCCGTATTACATTTCTTTTAGTGATACTATTTTACATTTTTCGCAGCACCACACGTGGGACATGGTCCCAAGTCTAGTTTATGGCATTTATTTTCAAAGTTTGCTACTTAACCCACGCGCTTCCGCGGCTTCAACGCCCGTTCCCGCGAGCTGTACCGCTTATTTTTCCCCACCACGGGGCATCGTACATCTATAACGCAAGTTATGTTTTAACACTTTTTGTTTTATTTTGTTTGGGAATGCCTCCTGGAAGCACTGCACTGGAGTGTCTTGCGAATATGGAAGGTCACCGTCACTCTCATCCCTGCTACTTTCTTGGTCCAAGATATCTTCCGCATTTATCAGCATAGTGATCACTTTGAAATACGAGCTCGGGAATTTCCTCACACGTGAGACCGTTTTTCCATTGCGAACCCATGCACAGGCTGACGACTTGGCAGTCGAAGCAGAGCTGGCAACTTTATTTTTTATTTTCAAACAACCGAGTTCAAAAGCAGCGGACAACTACGTCCATCTGGTGTAAAAATGAAGAAACCATTGAACAAGTGCGTTGAGAAAAGCGCCTTCTACAGGGGTCTTCTACAAACGATGCTTCACAAGGTGGCCGATGGTTCGCCAGCTTTGGAACCAAATGGGTTAAGGGACACTTTCACTTTTGTCCTTTTACTGTAGCAAACATGCACTTATGAAAAAGAAAGAAAGACATGGTGTAATAAGTGGTTGTTCAGTAACAGCCCGAACACACTCAAACCCCAGTTGTAACTATTACTATTACACGGGTCTTAGCAATCGGCAACATAGGTAAGGCTGCCTCGCCTGGTCATGCTGCATGTGGGGCAAGATCCGTGGATGTTTTAGGGCGACGGCATGACTAAAATGGAAAATTCAGGGTGTTTGTGCAGGGTGCTTGGTCGAGACTACGTCGTGGACGTGGACCAGTGCAAATGCATGGTGCAAAATCCATGTTTATCCTTTTGTGACAGCCGTTGACTGGGTGTGTTACGGAGAGATAAAGGAAGATCGGGAGAAGCTGCCTGCTGTGTGCTGTAGCTGGTCAACCATCATGGCCAGATTGACTACATCTGTATATATACATCCTGTATATACCTCCAACATCCCCGTAACAGGTACAATAAGGAAGTTCCTAATGACCCAGTCGGTGACATACTTTAGGCTCTCTAAGCGAACCGATTTTTTTCAAGACACATCAGGGCAACGTACGTAATAAAATAATTTGTGCAATGTAACACAGTGAGGCACAACAAAATATAGCAGCTGCAGCAACGCTCACAAAAAACTAGGGCTTTGTAAACCATTCATTTCCCGTGATAGGGTTCCCTATGAGCAAATTGAGCCCAGTGCTACTTCCACTGGTTCTCAGAAGGAAAAGTGGATTGCAACGCCTTTAACGGTAAAGAACTGCAACATGGAGTGGCTATGGTGCTTGACTGCTGACCCGAAATATGCCAGCTGCAGTTTCAATGGAGACGAACAGCTGGATGTCAGTGTACTATGCGATGTCAAAACGTGTAAAAGAAAAAAACACCCTGCGGCCGAAATTTTGGGAGCCTTCCAAAATGGCATGCCTCATAATAACATTGTGGTTTTTGCAAGTAAAACACCAGCAATTATATTACTGCGACATGGAACATGTGCGATGGCCTTTGTACTTTCCCATTACTGAAACTGAAAAATGCCACAATGTTATACAGTAAAATCTCGTTACTACGAACATCAGATTAATGAACTTTTTTTAAATCCCCACCAAAATTCCTATATTGCCAATGTAAAAAACTTTCAGTACTATGAATTTCAGAATAACGTACGTAATTTAACCCCGAAATCAACGAGATGCTTCGTTATTACGAAGTTCCGTGAATGTTTCGGTACGGAAATCACTGAAGCTTGCACCTATGATCATCTGCAGCAAATATGCGCCGTGAAACCCGCTTCAACGGGTGCAGCCCCATCAGCGTCAACGTCAACTCGAGCGTCACCAACAGGTCAAACTGGTCAAACCAAATCAAACAACGTCATAGGCTTAGTCCCGCTGTTGCCGCTGTTATCACCACGTTTCCAGTTGCTGTCGTTTGGAGCTGCGAAGTTGAGATCGTGCTGTGCGGTCGCTTTTCTGGCAATGAGTTCTCCTGGCCCCAGCGTTAAAAAGAAGCGACGCCAGTTTTCGCTCAAGGAAAAGGTGGACATTCTGACGGACTTGAATGCTGGAAAAAAAGCAAGTGGACATATGCAGGGAGCGTGATATCGCGCCGCCAACAGTGGCAACGATACTGAAGGATCAGGAGAAGATTGTGAAATTACATCGAGAATCACAGCTGGCTCCCTCAAGAAAACGCTTGCGGCTGGGCAACTACCAAACCGTCGACGACGCCGTCCTCACATGGGTTAAGGATGCCAGACAACACGGTGTGCCCTTGTCAGGCCCTATTATTCAAGGAAAGGCGCGACAGTTCGCAATCACTTTGGGCACCTCCGGCTTCGATGCAAGTGCCGGATGGCTCTATCGGTTCCGGCAAAGGAATGGCATCATGTGGCAAGTTGCGTGCTGGGAAGAAAAGGCGGCCGATGACGAAAGTGCGAGACTGCCTGGCAGAACGAGTGCTTTCAGGAAGTCGAGTCATTAAGTCTAGACAACGTTTTCAACGCCGACGAAACAGCTTGCTTTTATCAGCTGTTACCTAAGACAATGAACTTTAAAGGTGAAAAATGCAAGGGCGGAAAAAAATCGCGTCTTCGCGTGTCAGTGCTCTTCTGCTGCAACGCCACAGGCACGGAAAAACTCAAGCCTCTTGTTATTGGCAAGTCCGCCAAGCCTCGCTGCTTCAAAAACGTTGTCTCGTTGCCTTGCGACTATCGGGTAAATAAGAAAGCGTGGATGACACGGGAACTGTTCACACAGTGGCTGCTGCAGTTCAACGACACAATGAAGAAGAAACAAAAGAAGGTTCTTCTAATCGTTGATAACTGCTCGGCACATATGGTGAACGTGCGTTTGAGCAATGTGCAGCTTGAATTTCTGCCCCCGAATTGAACGTCTTTGCTCCAACCTTTAGAACAGGGCATAATAAGATACGTGAAGGCCGAATTTCAGAAGCGACTTGTGCAGCACCTTCTCATTAACATACGACTGAAGCTTCCCACGGAGGTCAACATCCGTCAAGCCGCAGAAATGCTGGCAACGTCGTGGTGGAACGTCAAGGCAAGCATCATTAGCAACTGCTGGCGAAAGGCAGGTCTTCTCGAGACTTTGCTTACGCCGCAAGACTGCGAGCCTACGCCACGAGACTGCAATGACGAAGCAGAGCTCGACCCAGAGCTTTGGAATGAGCTTACCGAGAAGCTCCCGGTAGACACTGCGGTAACCTTAGAGGATTACGTAGACAGTGACTGCGCAGCGGCTACGTTCGCAGAGCTCACCTGCAAAGAAATCGTGAGTCAAGTGCGTGAGCAAGATTACTGTAGCAGTGACAAAGACAACGCTGGAGATGCGGAGTCTGGGACAACGGAAGAGACTAGTATTTCCAGCTCGGATGTTGTGGTGTTCCTTGAGAAGACCCGATCGTACCTCGGCTGCTGCAAGAAGGATGTACCCGAAGACATCCTTGGGAAGGTTGCGGACGTGGAGGCATACATCCACCAGTGCCTGCTTTCTACTCGCCAAAACAAGATAACAGACTTTTTTAAGCAGTAAATTGTTTCCACTCGGTGCCCAGTGTTTTCGTTCATTGTTTACGCCCCAACACGTGCACCTCCTGCAAAGGTACGTTATTTTCGCTGTTGTGTTACATTACCAACATCATTTTTCAGTACTATGATATTTCAGAATAAGGAATTAAATTTGACGGTCCTGCGAAGTTCATTGTAACAAGATTCTACTGTACCAACAATATCCTTCGTAATCCACTTGCTGCATGTACAAGGATTTGCAAACAATAAGAACAAAGCAGGAGGCTGCACGTCGTCACCCCCCAGGCAAGCATTCTTTCTATATCAGCTGTTGGTGGCTCCCATGTGGCGGATACACCGCAACCGGTAAAACATGGCCATCATCCGACAGACTCCCGGTTCAAGTGAGTGTGCAGGTAGAGTGGGGAAACAAACAGCAACACACATGCCCAATGCAGATAACACTGCAAGTGGCCCGTTATACCTACGGGTGGTGCGGGCTTCACCCCCTTTCATTTAAATTATTTTTACTTTCAGGGGTTTTTCATTTAGACTGCAAGTGGCCACAATGCAAGTAATGATATCTGATCGTGTGGCGATAGTCTAATGTCCAATCCATGCTTCGGTTTTGTTCATCGACACCACGACAATAGCATGCATAGGTGATGACAAGCCATGAAAAATAACATTACACTCTGATGTGGGTGCAAAAGCTTTACGGCCTTCCTGGTGTTTGACGCGTCTAGCTGCACAGAAGTTGGCCACGATGGCTGCATTCTAACGGAGGCGAAATGTCACCTGTGTACTGTGCTATGTAAGTGCATGTTAAAGAATCTCGGGTGGTAGTTGAAATTTCCGGAGCCCTCCGCTGCTGCATCTCTCATAATTAAACCACAGAAATCAATCAAATCAGCTCTATGAAGTTCTCCAGAGACAAGAAAATTGTCACAATTTTAAATGCGATGCATTTCTTGGCGGAGTTGAGTCGCTCTGACTCTGTCTATCTATCTACCATATTTGCTCAATTCTACTGCACCCTCGATTGTAACGCGCACCCGTTGAAAAAAAAAAAAAAAGCGAGAGATCGATTGTGATGCGCACCCATTTTCCGTGACACGAAAAAAAAGATGTCCTTAGTAATCAACCTTCTCACATTCATAAAACCAAATGCCGTACTCGCGTACTGAATGCACTCGCATAATGAACGCACCGCTAACTTTGAACCCCTGCAGTCCCGCTTCACTTGATCCGCGGTGTCTCGAAGACGTTCAGTGCGCCGATTCATAAGTCCTGCATCCCAATAAAACTGCCGCATGTTGGCGGCCGTAGCCGCATGCAAGCAGCAGTAACATCATGTACTCGCAGTGCTGCATTCCTCCATGCTATCGCAGTTCCCTCATGCCTGCTGCCGCTTGCTGCCTTGCGTGTTGCACATGGTGGCGCAGTTAAGCCTAAGCATGGTCGGGGCATGGTCGCGTTTTCTGTGATTGCTGCGATGCAATCTCGGACATCAAGCTGCACACACGCTGAGAGGCTTGGGCTCAGCACAGATATGAGGGAGAAATGAGATGATGAGCCGTTTTTTGTGTGGTGATGGAAAACATCTATTTTCCCGTTACGGCCACCCTCGAACGCTATCGAAAGCTCGTGCGGCTGGGCGTCATGGAGATTGCATCGGCGACGTAGCGACTTTGGTTAGTCACAAGACAGCCAAGCCGGCGCGGCGAGTATCATTGGCCTACGCATCATGTGAATCATGGCGTCATTACGTGGGGACCGGCAGCGATATAGAAACTACAGAGACTATGTGCGCCAAAGAGTGACGTGCCGCTAGCTCATTTTTTCGGCAGTGACCGGATAATGGATAACGGTGTGGTTCGTTCGCACTCGATTCTAACGTGCATGCGATTTTTAGACCAGTTTTTATTGAAAAAAAAGGTGCACGTTAGATTTGTGCAAATAAGGTATCTATCTATCTAGCCGCCTATGTGTCATTCTGTCCTGGTTGTCTCGTTCACGTGGCGTACATTAATATTTGGATGGTGGGGTGTAATTGCATGAAAAAAAATGAATAACTGACCTTTACATCACTAACATGATCTACTCGTCATGCACGTCACAATTAATGATAATGCGAACACGTGTGGCTCATACCCATAGTGCTCAGTCCATGGTACATGGGCCGTAGGTGTCTGAATATTATATATAGGTTTTGTCAATGAAAGACCAATTAAAACAGACATCATTTAAGACGTCATCAGAGCTGACTAAAAAACAATGAATGCGCATCATTTGCTGTAGCTTGCGATTGAAATGCAGGTATAACAAGCACACTTAAACACACACAACCTACCTAGCAGTAGCGGGCTATCGAACCCGAACCCGCGAGGCACCAAGCAAGCACGGGGCTATGGCAGCTACGCCCGTGTGTTGCGGCAAACACTCACGTTCACGTACTGCGGCAAAGTTTCTGTTGCACAGTTCACAGTTGGACTGTTCTTTGGAATGACACTGTGGGACTACACTAGTTACGCAATAAATTTTTTGCCCATGCTTTACAGTACATTTCTCTTTAATAAGATGTATTGTTATTAAAAAATATTCAATTACTCGATTCACACTTGAACATAAATATTCAAGTTCACTTCGGACTCAAAATTCTGCCATTTGCACAGCTCTAATATAAAATCCACTGCTGCAGCAGGTGCAATGGCAAAATTTGAAGTCCTAGTCAGCAAAATATTGAAAGAAGGGACTCGTTCCAAACGGCAGGAAGCTGAGTATGGTAAGGATTCATAACGTAAGGAAGAGGCGTGCAGAACACAGACACAAGGGAAGAAGAGTGGACAACAAGAATGCCAACTATAACCTGAAGAAGTGTACCTAGGCAAAAAAGAAAAAGAAAGCACACACAACTTAACTGCGCATGCTCACGAATGGTAGTGCCACCTGTCAACGTGCCGGTCAACGCAGGAGACAACTGTTCAGACATTCTACCTTCTCTCTGTTTAAGCTATTTGATGGCTGACTCACACACACACTTCCACTATGACTGATATGCCAGGCTTCGACCATTAAACACATTTCTTCACTCTTATGCCTGCATAGAATCGCGCATTCGTTTAACTTGGATGTGCAATTACAGTCACGGCAGTGCAACGATAGATTAGAAGGCGTTCTACAGAATAAGAGCCTCCGACATTCAATTAATCTCTCATTAATACAACACCCTGTTTGTCCTACGTACAATTGTCCTCTTCTTCCCTTGTGTCCGAGTTTTGCATGCCTCTTCTTTACATTATGAAACGTGAATGAGGTACTGAAGTCCTGTGGGTGGCTGTCACATTTTTAGTAGTGGCAAGTCAGGAGTAGTTCTCAGTCTTCATGTCATTCAAGCCAAGCAGCTCATTCTGCTCAAAGGTGCGCTCATACTGCGTGACCGTCAGTGCTGGGTCCGGCTCTGGGGCGCACAGATTCTGCACGTAGCTGTTGCCGGCAGGATCATCCAGCACGAGCGTGATGGGTAGCCGACCAGCTGCGGCCTGCGCCAGCTTGTCAACCACGACAGCCATGCGCAGCCGGCCAGGCCCTGTGGCTGAGTCACCCTGCACCACATCACCAGAACAGTCATGGCAAGAACGGCACAAACCTCATGACTTGTCAAAATCTAGGAACATGTTAGAACTCGGAAAGTAACCTTGCATTCCTTTTGGACTATGAACAAACTTGTCCAGCAAAGCCTTCTGTTAGGTAATTGAGGTGCATTAGATAGAGGTGAACACTAAAGGGCAATTGAAGAGGTTTCCAAAAAAACTGAGCTATAGTGTCTTTCTGTACTTTCAAAGACCCTGAACATGAAATTTGACACTGCTCGATCAAAACAGCATTATTCACAGAAAACACTATGAGCTGCTGATGCACAGCAAAGCTGGCTTGCATCCATGATTCACCGTGACATCATCAGAGGGGCCCATGCACTGCGACAAAGTGCTCTGGCATGTTAGACACTGTAGCATAGCCAGGGAGGATTGCTTACATGAAAAGAAAAGTAGATGTACAGTATGTTTTGCACAGTATGAAGAAAGAACGGCACAAATGAGCGCTTTTATAACAGCAGCTCCAATTTGTTGCCGACACAAAACTAGCACTAAGTGAATAAAAATTCCAACATACAACAGCTCCGCGAGGCAGAGCACAGCACCAAACCATTTCCCGACATGGTAAGCTATGGTGAGCTGCATTCCACTAGTGGACAACGGCCCTGACCAGCTCAGCAGAAGCGGCATTTGTTTCACTTGCACATTTGCATTTCACATTGATGGCACCATGAAATGTAACTGTGTTTATTAAGTGTGAGGTAATAAACATGCTGATTACAACCATGACTATAAAAATAAGTGCTACTGGGAAGCATGTTATAAAACACAAACGGCCACATTGATCCCTCGTTAGTGGCCAGCAAATATGTGGTGGCATTCAGTGGCGTGGTTATTTTGCTTGCAAAGTAATGCTTTTACTGTCTTCAGCCACGACTGAGGTTTAATTTACTCCTATAATGATGCGCTGAGCGCGGAGCAAGAGGTTCATTTTGTACACTGCTGCATTGTTTGAAAGGAACAAAGTACAACGTCCAAGGTACCTCGAAAATATATATACAGTTAAACCTGAATATAACAAAATTCACAAATGGTCGATATTTTTTTATAAAGAGGTTTCTGTTATATCCAGTTTTGGCATAAAAATTTCACAAGGAAACATGCAAATGAAAGGTACACCTAGCCCAGAAACTTTATTTCACGGCAAAAATGCGGAAGGCATAGCTTCAATCAACCTCTGAAAATTTGTCACCATCACTGTGACATTGGAGACTTTCCAACCATTGCCTTATTCGACATCTCTTCGCAGTAGGGATGGCACAGTCGGCCACAACAACAAAAGAAAATAATTTTAAAGATCCCGCAAAATTGCAATAGCCCTGGGCTGCTCCATCTGCGTGCAGTGAAAGTGTGCATCCAGTCTTCTCCATCCACGTCCTAAAAGCACATTCCCACGGATGTTATAAGGCTATGGGATTTACCTCCCTGGCATCACCTGAACCAGCAATTTTCATCTCTATCAGACAGCGATGCTATCATCGGACGTCAGCGTCAGAACATTCTCTTTGCCCGAAGGTACGGAACAATCGGCCGCTGTGACAAAACGCAGACTGTGAGCATGACCACAAGAAGAAAATTCCGTGTCTTTCACGTGAACGACTCGTTGACGACAAGATATGACTGTTAAAGCTGGAGAGAGAAAGTCCCATCCTAAAATAAGTGCGTGAGTACATGAAGACAGCACAATAAACTGGATGTGGTGAAGTATGCCATCGATGAAAACTCACGCTGTGCACAAACCAACGGGCGGAATAAGAACTGCATTAGCACATCGAAAAGGAGCTCCAGTACATGGCATTTTCGCTTTCCTCAAACGCGAACATAGTTCAATACTAATGACGGAAAGTGCTGCACCTGTGTCTACCAATGCTTCAGCCCATACACCTTCAACACACACCAACAGTGCATTTGAGGGCCGCTGCGGAGGAGTTTGACTGAGTCCAAAAGATGCAGCTTTCCCTCCCGAAACTGCACTGCTTAGTTTTCCAGTCGGTGGTCCAAGGATGAAGTAGCTGGTCGAAAGGAGAAGAAAAAAGAGCGTCGCATCGGTGATGGAGAGCGACGACGCGAAAAATGGGAAGGGCCGGCTCCGTTGAAGCCTGGTGGAGATGGTGAACGACGCTCGTAACGTTGGTATGGGCGACTATGTTGCGAAGCCAGAGCAGAAAACTCGTCCCTTTCATAATAGTCATAACCTCGTCTTTCGTCCTGTTGATGGTGCCGGCAAAACCTCGAGATATGGCCACGGATCCTGCAGTAATAGCATACCAGTCGAGGTGGGCGCCAGACGTTTGGAGGTGGAAGCGGCGTTCGTGGTGTGAGAACATTCACCGAACCATGCATTGTGGGCGTGTGGACGGGTGGCTGTGGAGGAGACGCGAGTGCTGCAACCTGAGCGTAAGTAGGCGTCGGTAGGAGGTCGGTAGGGCGTTGGTAGGGGGGTAGGGTAGGAACATGTGTGCACGTCATGGCAACAAGTTCTTCCCTGAGGACGTCACGGAGGCTACTGCCAGGAAGCATCGTACGGACCTCATGTGCACAAAACGTAGCCTGTGTCTGAAGTTCCTCGCGGATGATGGAACGGATTAGCGCCCGTAGCTCGCTGTAATTGGTGGCCCTCAGCTCAGTGTAAGGCTGCAAGTGGAACAGATGAAGCTTGTCAAGGCACTGACATGTGGCTGCGATATCGGAGACTGTAGTGGGGTTCTTCACTACAAGGGCGTTAAAGGAGTACTGCCACGAAAATTTTCAGTTGGCGTTTTTTGCATGAAATGAAAGGCCAAGCCCTCCAGAGCCCAGAAAACGTACGGCAGTGATGCTACCAGCCTACGTCCTTTTGGAGCAGGTTTTGGAGCAGGCAAAACTGCTTTTTGTAGCAGCAAAACTGGCTTTTGGAGCAGGCGTTTGACAACAGTAATTGCAAAACGTACACAAGCTGCCTTCATGGTGCACAACTGATAAAGAGGGTGTGATGTACGCGCTGCGCACTGTTCAAGTACTGTGCAATAAAAACAGACACAGCTCTCTTTTCTGCTGGCCTGCAACTGCGCATGAGCTCGCCAATGACGAAACGCAAGAGCCAAGCCTCATACACAGGGAGCACAGTTATAAAAGTACAATTCATTACAAATACAAAATCATGCTAATTCTCCCACTAAAAATGAAGAATATTGCTAAAAGCCACGAAAAAAAAAACATTACACTAGTGTGCCCACTCTCTCTTTTTATTACATAAGGCTATGTTTTGAATGGCTGCCTCAAGTTGTGATTTGCCTCCAGCTAGAAGGGAAATGCCACTTTGAAATTCTCCAAATGTCGTTGGCTTTAAACGATCAGTTCAGCCCCTGTGAACATGTCCTGCAGTCTCCGCTTCCTTCTGAAAATCGCGATCCTCCTAACTCGTTAATTGGAGTTAATTGGGCAGAATAAAAAAAACTTCGGAATTACTAACAGTACCAGCAGAATAAATGTCTGCCATATAGATGCACTCTGATTTTATGAATGAATAAATGAATCCTGTTCTTAATTCTCATAATACCAGAGTAAAAGAAGCGTTTCTGGTAATTTTGTTACTGCCTTCTTGTAGCGACTGCGGTGCAAGAACCCCGCGCCTTGAGTTCAACCGGAAAGTAGCCTCTCCCCCCCCTTCCTATTTTGTTGCTGCTGCCGCCGCCACTAAACTAACCACGCGCTAGCCGACGATCCTCTTTTTTATTTTGTTTGTCAATAACTTGAGCCGGCAACAAACCGTTCATCCATCCCTGTTGTAGCCGTCGCGTTCGATGCCAGCATCGGAACGCGGCAAAATCGCTATTTATTTAGAACAGCTTCCGCCATGTAACTTCATAACATTGCACCGAGTCAAAACAAAACTACGCCACTTCTACTGAAGAAGTAACTGTGATCGCCAGCGACGCATTTGTTGCACACAGGCTCCGAAGACACGCGCAAAGACAAATAAATCGAAACGATTGTCGAGTGCGAAAACCGCGGCGTTCCGCGTACGTGACGGTAGCCACTGGCGACGCAATCATACGTAGTGCCCATGCACGCGCACGGTCTGAGCACAAAACTACTGCACTCCGCGTTCTCTCGGGATGAACCTCGCCTACAACACTACCGGTAATGCCGTGAAAGTGGACGGCGCCCACGCAGTTCTGAAGACATGCGCGGCCTAAGCGAGCTATCAAGAGGAAACCACTGCTTGCCGAAGCCGCCGCGCAAGAAACGTAGCTACGTAGCTCGTTTTTACGCAATCATGGATGGGGACACAATTCGGAAGGCATATAGCAAGCATGAAAATTCTGTTTGCCGCAGCCGCTGTGTAACAAAGTGGCCGTTATCGGCGTTATCGCGGATAAGCGTTCGCGCAGTTCACGCGCGCGGGGCAAGCACTAAATCGCTTGCCAAAGCCGTAGCTGATCTACCCTTCGTCACTATAAACGCGGTCATAGTCGGCAACCCTGCTTTTTAATAAAGGAAAAAAAGAAAAAGAATTGGAGCGAAGCGTCTAGTGTAGCGTGATGTCACACGCTGTAGTAAACACGGTTTACGCCGCTGCAGATGGTTGACCCTTAATGCGCTGCCTCGTTTTGGCATGCACGCTCGCGCCATTTTCACTCTTTCGTGTCGCACATTTGCGGAGAGTCAGACTAAGTGCGCTTCGAGGATCGTCCGAAATAACCGCCGGTTATAACCGAACTACCGATCATTTCATGCCATTAAATAACGCATATGCTTGACGGGACTAGCAGATAAGTCCAAATTATCCGAATTAACGAGAGCCATAACGAGCTTGTACTGCTTTTACCGTGTATATCATATGGGATTTAGCACGCGATGTCGCTGTCAGCGGGGGGACTTCGCGTAGCTGTAGTTTCGTTTCTGAAAGTCTGTGCATCCCTTTCGGCGCAGCTTTGGCGCAGGTTCTCCAGATTTCGGGGAAATGTAGCAGGATGTAGCAGCCTCCGCGCTTCGGCGCAGTTTGGCGCAATTGGCGCAGCGGTAGCATCACTGGTACGGGTAAGCGTGAGCGCGCCGTGAAAATTAATTTACAGCATGCCTTTAAAAGCTGGTTTCGGTTCCTACTGTATGTAGCCTGACGTCACGACACGGTATGTGCATAGTAATGAGCTCCTCGTGACGTTTTCGCCCAGTGGTCTCTCGCGCACAGCGCCTGCAGCAAGTGCGGGGTCTACGATGTACAAAATTTTGTATAGCGACTCCGTGACGACAGCAAATACTTCGGCACAGTGCAAGATGCAACGTACGGCACGCACGGTGGGTGTCGGCGTGGCTCCCGAGGCCGCGGTAAACTAAGATGGCCTCCGAGACCTATGCGGCATTTCAGGGGCAAGATGCCGGCACCATAGCGAGCTTGCCTTTCGATTATACGTGGGCACACACGACGATAGAGGGTAATTCGACTTCACTCGCTCGCTTTCAGCACTCTCAGCTACAGCGACTGAACGGCGAGAGCAGACGACCAAGAGTGACGCGCGAGCGGCCATTTTGCATGTTTTTGTACCTGACGTCATCACAACTTGCCATGCTGCTGCGTGAGGTTACCAAAATTTGTACTGTAGCCTGACGTCACACTAGTGTCGATGTCAGTAGGAACGCCATGTGAAAATTGACTTTGACGTCAAATTAAAATATGTTATCAGCATTTCCTGAGCTTAACATTTGCTCAGAGCTGTCTACGCATATAGGAGAGTTGTATGGTGGAGTAAACTCAGCTTCGAAAATTGGTGTCAGTACTCCTTTAAATGCCGCAGCTCCAATGCCTTCGAGAAGGTGGCGTACCCTGTCAGTCTCCATTATAGCGGTATTCACGCGACAACAAAGGGCCAGCACATCTTCGATGTAAGAAGTGTATGACTCGCCGGTTTGCTGGACACGCTCCGCTAGCTTCTTCTTTGCAATGTCTGATCGGATTGAGGGGCTCGCGAAAATCTGTCGCAGCTGTTGCTTAAAGGAGAAAAAACTCACAAAGTCAAGCTCGCAGTTAAAGTACCATGTCTTGGCTACCCCTGTCAGATGGAAGGCTACGTGAGTGAGTTTTGCAGGGTCGTCCCAGTGATTGATAGCACTCACGCAATCATACTGCTCTAGCCACTCTTCAACGTCGTCACCAAGAAGGCCAGCGAACATTGGTGGATCCTTCTGAGGGGTGGTGGTGACCATACAGGAAGGGGTTCCCATGGGGGCAGGCACCTTGGACGGTCCCGCGTTCGCGTGCTCGTCGTGCGACAAGGACAAGGGCTGTTGGTGCAAGCGGCGACCTGAATGGAGCTCCAGGGGTGTATTGTAGTGGAAGTCGTGGGGAACCGGTAGAGCGAGAGGACTGAGGAAAGGGACAGCACCGTTCAGGCCTCAAGACTCTTCCTTTTTTAATGTCCCGAAACCTAGCCCTGCTGCCTCAGCCTAAGCGGTGATGATGAATATTTACAGGTGAGAAGATGAAGCAGATGAACAATGCTCACAGTATATGCATACCGCTTATTCTGCAGCTCCATGAGATGAACGATTGGTTATAATGCGGCTGCTAGGAAATCAGCAAACAATTGAGGTAGCGAGCAGGCTTCACAATGGAAGTGCGCTGCCCGAGAAGAGCACAACGAATCGCTGTGGAGGAGGAAAAAGCGCGGCACAAATGAACAAGGAACGGAGAGAAGAAAAAAAAAAAAAGACTGTGGCAGCAGCACGTCGCGGGCACGCCCTGTGAGGATAGGATTGATAGGATTGCCAAGGCGACGGAGAATGCTGCTACGGCCGTTTGTCAGCTCTGAACACGCGCTCCGCACGAAAAGCGCGCCTGCGATTGTATTTCTGTCCGCTTACCGCTGTTTGTCTCCAGTTATTTTTTAAAATCATTTCACGCGCACTGCCCTTGCATAGACCCGCAAGCGCGATTTCTTGTGGACCCAATCCCTGTGTCGTCAAGGGCGAGCTTCCCGTGCGGCGCACCGCCCATGACCCCCACAAACTAGGCCTAACGAGCACTACCTTTTTGGTGCTGGCTGCAGATAGGGTGCTGCGGACGACTGTGGTTCATGGCGGCCATGTTTAAAATGCGGGAGAATCACTTCGACAATGAAAGCGAAGGCATGGCTGCACCACTTGAATGGTGGTTTGTGGTCGCTACGTTTTTGACATCGCGCACGCATCAGAGAAAACGAAGCATAGCACGTGCAGCAATCGGTGGCCATTTCTGTGCAGTCCGGTTCCGCGGGAAGTCCACATAAACGGCGACGTCGTTATAGCGCCTTTTCTTTTCTCTTTCTTTTTTGCACAGCTCGGCTGCGGACTTAAGTCTTCGAAATATCCAGTTTTTTTTTTCCTTTTTTAAAGGGCCCCTAAACCACCAAGAGGTCGAAATTTAGTTGCGGTGTTGCTTTTGTGCCAGTGTCCGCAACAAACACGTAGTTGCTAGAATTTTTCGAATCGGTGCCGAAATAGCGGAGTTACACGCGTTTGATTATTAAAACGCGGCGCTTGCTTGTTTCGCTCTCTCCTGCGCCCCACCGGTCGCTTGCGGTGCCACCTCCTCGCCGAGTGCTCCTCCGAATGTCCCGTGACATACATCACCGATGACGCGCATCCGGCTGACGCGCGCCTCCGCGGGCTCCCGCATTCGCACAAGTGTTTTGTTGGTGCTGTGCCAACGCTCTCTGTTAGCGCTATCCGTTGTGTTCTGACAGTTGCTGCAGTTTCTAGCCTGCTGTGCCTCACTTGCACTTGCGTAGCGTAGCGCACTTCGTGTGGTGTTCGCGTAACACACGCGAACACCACACGAACGACACACGACGAGGAAAACAAACAGGCAGGGAGCGCGTGCATTTGCTAGCAGACTAACCGGAAGTCGACGTTCTCCTTCGACCAATCAGCGGAGCTCGGACTCTTCTGACGTCACCAAAAACCACAATGTCGTCGCGGCTAACTTTGGTATACCGGAAATGGCTGGAGAGGCGCACAGGATTGTTTTTCGAGTTTGTGGCGCGGCCACGGCACGTAGCGCTGCCGCATTTGACATCGTTCATCGTGACGGCATTCTCAACTTGATGCCTATGTTAACTTGAAATGTTCAAAAAAATGTCGGGAGGTGGTTTAGGGGACCTTTAAGTGGGTGAAAGCATCCCGGTCGCGCGCTTCGAATGTCTTATACGCACCGCTACCTGTTCGACAGTTTTTACACACGTGTAGACTTTGAAAAATGTTGTTTGGTTATAGTGCGGTACCGCTTATAGTGCGGGTATTCACCATTCCGGCAACTTATGCTATAAGCGGTCTATGCTGTATTTGTTTTTATGAATATGAGAAGGTTGACTACTAAGGACGAAAAATGATGAGTGAATCGATGTTTCACTTTTTTTGGCCACGGGAAACGGGTGCGTGTTACAATCGAGGGCGCGGTAGAATCGAATAAATACGGTAGTCTGTGCTTGCATACCTGGGAAATCCCAGAGCACGTCTGTATGCTTCTCTAATGAGGGAGTTCAATTTCTCCACATCTGCTTTTCTTAGGTGTTAATAGGGGAACGAGTATACGACCCGACTGATTACAAAGACCTGGATTAATTTGCACAGGTCCAGCTCCTTCATCCCTCTGTTTTTAGTCGACACTCTCCGGAGAAGTCATGTTGCTTGTAGTACGGCTGCCTGGAGTCTTTAAAAGTTTCTTAGTTGTGGGTGCTGTGATGGATGAGCATTGCCAACACTTTTATTGTGCGGACAGTAAGGACTATGTTTTCGTCGACAATGACATTTATCCTAGAGTGATTATCACTGTAGCAATCACTCTTCTTGGTCTTGTTTCTGATTACCAGGAGCTCGAACTTCTTTGGCGAACAGCGAAGGTCACTTTTCTGTACATGTTTCTGCACAGTGTTGGCTGCTGTTTGCAAAGCGTTGCCAATTTGGCCATCTGAATGTGTGCAGGTCCATATGGTAATACTGCTGGCGTACAATGAGTGTCTAATGAGGGGGATCTGATCCAACAGGGAGGATAAGCCACGCATGGTGATGCTAAAGAGGAATGGGGATTACACGGCTCCTTGTGGAGTTCTCCATGTCCCAAAGGTAATTTTATGACTTTTGACGTCACCGTGGTTCAGCTCAGCCATACGTTCATGCAGGAAGGTTCTGATGTAATTGTAAGTGCGACTACCTACGTTCATTTGAGCCAGATTGCCAATTACGGCAGAATGACACAAACTGTCAAATGCCTTACAAATATCCAGGCGCAGGATGGTCCTGGTAGCCTTTATGTGTCTCCGATCTAGGATAGCATGTTTGATTTGTAACATCCTGCATGAACAAGGCAGTTGCAGGGAATGGAAGATCCCTTTCACAGTTGTTTCAGCAAGTTTCAGTTCCTCATTCAGCCACCCAGTTATTCTCTGAAACGGAGAGGGTAGGCATACACCATCGTCGTGGCTATGTCCACTTTGGCAACGTGACATGATGTCACCAAATCACCACTCCTCACCTGTGTACTGCATCATCGCAGTTTCTAGTGCCGGTTTCAACCAATGAACAGGCTCAGTGCTTCGTCAACAAGTGACGTCACTTAGCTGGTCAAGAGCACTGGTGAAGTGCCAGAGAGCAGTGCAGCAATGGTTTTTTGAAACAAAGCGGGCAGCACTGGGATATCCACAAAAATTGATTGCCACAGCCTTCTTCACAACCGAGCGAGCTTATTTGGAAAGTTTAAAAAAGGAAAAGTCAGGATCCTTTGACTGTCCCTTTAATGAATTGGCAGCAGAAGAGCATAACATGGGAAATTGGAAACTTGGGACCAAATACAATCAATTTTTTTTACACAGGAGATGATTCACATACAGTCAAACCCGTATTTAACAAACTCGAAAGTGGTCACTATATAAATAGTTTATCATACATGAACTCACCCTTCAAAAAGTGCACAAATTGGCAACCAAGTTGTTTTTTCTACACTTTCATTACAAAGCGCTAACAACACCTCTGGTAAAAGGTTAAGACTTTTCACTCCATGAACCAAGGCCTGCTGCGTGTTTACAAACATACTTGTTCTGCCTTTGCAACGAGTCATATCTGCCATTTCCAGGAGAATGCATAGTCACAGAAAAAAAAAAAGCCTTTAAAATCTCTGCGTCTCTAAAATCACTGCTCACAGTAATGGTTCTTTTTCTTCCTTTTGCTACACATCAGGCACACCAGGCAGAGCATGTAGGGTGCTGAGTTGCTTTGAATGGTGAGCACAGTGTTCAGAAAGTCGAATGCCACCACGATTCATTATCAGCAACTGCGCAAATGAAGTGATGACGAGCCCCAATCTCTCAATAGCAGCTTAATAACCACCGACCCTTTGCGCAGCGCTGCATTCATGACGACTTGCACTGCATAAAGATTGACAGCTGTGATAGCAACGCTTGAGCGGCAGTTAGTACGGAGTGGCGCATAATGTTGAATGACGGCTCCTTGCACATGCTTTGACGTGGAGAAAACTAGTCTCGGTAGAATTTTCAGTGTTTACAAACACTTCATGTGCAATTTCTCCCCGATGCAACGAGCCCAAAAATTCCTGCCCGTAAGCACCGAGCAAGAAACCGAAACCACATCCATGGCACTGACAACAGCCTCCCATCCGATCCATCAAATGTGGAACTACAGTTAAACCTGCTTATAACGAACCTCCATATAATGAATTCCTGGATATAACGAAATTTTTCTATTCCCCGCCATTGCTCCATAGAAGCACATGTATGTGAGACCTCTACGTAACGAAGTGCCAGCAAGAGACCCGCTCGAAATAACGAATTTTCTCCGCCAACAACCTAGAGATTTTGACCTATATTTTGTCACTATTTGCGCGAGGGACAACCGAAAGCACCTTCTCCACCAGATGGAATGCGAAGTGGCGGCATCGTACTTGGCGCTTGAAGGCACGGCGACTGCGAGGCGAGAGCGAGCACTTGTATTCGTGCGTGCGAGCGCGCGGGAGGCGCGCCTGCATCCCTTGACCCAGCGATCTTGTCGCCCCGGCTTGTCCTTTCCCCCTCACTTCAAACCTGATCCTGCCGCTTGCTACAGCTGGCCTTGCCCACCAAGCCGTGGCGGCTTAAGAGAGAAAGAGAAAAAAACGAGTTTTTGTTTTTTGTTTTTTCAACGTGCTGGGAGCACCATTCTGGTTACTGGACAAGTCTCTGCGCTTCACTTTGCTAATCTGACGCTAGGTGACAGCGCTTGTTAGGCCTAGCTCGCGGAGTTGCTGGCGGTGCGCCTCACGGGAAGCTTGCCCTTGACAGCACAGCGATCGGGTGCACAGGAAATCGTGCTCACAGGGTGATTCAAGGGCAGCACGCGTGAAATGATCTTAAAAAAAAGAAATAGAGACAAACAGCGGTAAACTGGAGGACATGGGCGTGCATTCTGTGCGGAGCGTTCGCAGCTGACAAACGGCTGTAGCAGCATGCTCCGTCGCCTTGGAAATCCTATCCTCGGAAGGCACGCACGCGACCCACTGCTGCCGTGGCCTTTTCTTTTTTTTTCTCCCTGCACTCACCGTTCACTTGTTCCGTGTTCCTCCCTCTTCCACGGTGATTCACTGCGCTCTTTTCCAGCGGCGCACTTGTAAAGCCTGCTCGCTACCTCGATTGTCCGCGGGATTTTCCAGCCGCCGCATTATAACCAGTCCTTCATCTCGGGTGAGGGGGGTCGCACAATAACGGGTGTGCATATACATTAAGTTCTATGGGAGGATAAACGAGGGTCAGAAAAAGCGGCATTATAGCAGGTCCTTCAATATAAGCTGTCACATGAGTGGTCGCAGCTGTAAATGTTTTCTCACCCCAAATAAATGTTTTGGGTGCGCTCTGCAGTCTGCTACATTTTTGCTTACTTAAGCGTTTATTCTTTTTCCAATCTTCGTGCCGAACCTGCATATAACGAAAGCCTCTTTATAACAAAGTTTTCCGGGAATTTGTCAATTTCGTTATATCCAGGTTTAACTGTATATTGGAACTACCAGAACAATGCCGCAGCAAAATGGCAGCGGGTCATATTCGCATTGGTTTGTTTCACCTTTGACCATGGCCTGTGCGCGTGGTATCTTTTGTCAAACTGAGTACAGTAAAACCTCGTTATAATGAAGTTGAAGGGGGAGCCGTAATTACTTCATTTTAACCATTAGTTCGTTATAGCCAATATCCATGTCATCTATGGGAATTTCAAGGGGAATTGCGATTTCTTCGTTATATCCAATAATTTGTTATATCCGGGTTCATTATAACGTGGTTCTACTGTATACAAATGGTGATGTGCCCCTTTTACTATCAAGCTAGTGTCCAAAGAAAAGTCACTTATGCGGTGAAGATAGTTGCATCACGCCTTAGTGCCCAAAGCCTGCGATGCCAGCGACACAGACCAAGGAGATCTAGAGCTGGATGTCCACTGCGTTTGTACAGGCAAAAACGGGAAAATCACCAAACCTAGAAGACAAGCTTGCAGTTTATGTTCAAAGCAAGCCATGTGCGCTGTTCTCATGCTTTGAAGGCCCATCTAGACTTTTTCTACACATCGTATGCACCATATTCTCATGACCATTGTGTCTGAAATGTTCATGGCATACCTTTCAAGCTAGGAGAAACGGAATGTGAAAGATTTACTCAATGGGGGGTATTGCGATAGCAATTACCGTATTAACTCGATTCTACCGCACCCTCGATTGTAACGCGCGCCAGTTTCCCGAAAAAAAAAAAAAGATGAAGAAAGAAGGTGAGCCATCCATTGTAACGTGTTCCCATTTTTCATGACACAGAAAAAAGAAGGCCCTTAGTAATCAACCTTCTCACGTTCATAAAAACAAATGCCGTACTCGTGTAATGAACGCACTCGCATAATAAACGCATCGCCAACTCCGAATCACTGTAGTCCCTCAAACGGTCACGCTATGGCTTTCCCGCTTCACTCGATCCGCGGTGTCTCGAAGACATTCGGCGCGCCGATTCACAAGTCCTGCGTCCCGGTAAAACTGCCACGTGTTGCTGGGTGTAGCCGCGTGCACACAACAGTAACATTTACTCGCAGTGCTGCATTCATCGTGCTATCGCAGTTTCCTCATGCCCGCTGCCGTGTGCATGCTGCGCAGGATGACGCAGATAAGCCTAAACATGCTCGGGGAGTAGTCTCAGAGACTGCCGTGATGCAATCTCGGACGTCACGCAGTGCGCACGACTGAGAGGCTCAATTCAGATATGAGGGAGAAATGCCTTGATGAGCCGTTTTTAGTGCGGTGATGGGAAACATCTCCCGTCATGGTTACCCATGAACGCTACAGCCACCCGCAAAGAAGGGCGGTCGCGCAAGCTATCTCGGCAGACATCGGAGCACAACTGAATTTCTGGGAGATTTTCCCGTTACCCGTACAACCAGGAGAAATGGTCAAAATCTGGAAGTCTCCCGGGTTATCTGGGAGACTTGGCAGGTACGTCATAGTAAATGTAAGGCATTTTGAAAAATGTTCGGTACATCTGGATGCAGTTTCAATGGCTGGCATAGGAACTTCGCATGCACATCATAATACAGTCAAATGCGATCGTTATAACCGACAGATCAATCCCACCACTATGTGCAGGATCGTCCGTATCCGGTGGACTTGCCTGGAAAAAGGGGTTCTCCTGTGCCAGCTGCTGGCGCATGCTGTCCAGGAGACCCTCGACTGTGGTGAAGCGACCCGAGAGGAGGCCCGCACCAGCCTCCAGCTCCAGCTCCGGCACACGTACAGTGCATGTCTCAGACTTGAGCACATCGCGCGCTAGGTCGGCAGGCTCCAGGACGCGCAGCTCAAGTCGTACACCCTGTGGCTCAATGCCAGCACCACTCTTGACCTCATTCGTACGGTGGCCGCACTGGTCACACGTGGTGGCCATAATCACCACCTCCTTGAAATGCGGCACCTGCACTTCACAGAAACATCAAATTAGCTGTACATCAGAATGCTGCTGCTCATGACGGGATGCATGCTAGTGGTACTCGGAATATTCTAGCACCCCCAAGCATTTGGGAGTGGTTCAGGGCACACTCCCCAAGCATCACCATTATACCTTATTTTCTCGAAGAAAAATGGCGCACAAGCAGTCTGCAGAAAGCCTCCGCTTGTAAAAACAGTAGAGATGAAAGCAACAATGTGTGGCAGTGCAGTTTTTGCTCTTTGTTCCTTAGCTTTGCTAAATGAGGCATTATACATATATACAAGCGAGAAATGTTTGCCCTCAGTGCAGCCTTCATGCATTTCCAGCACGAGGAATTATATACAAAGGCAGTTCTGCCTCTAATAATTGTAATAAAATGCACATTTGCATGGCTCAACTTGAATAACAGTGCCGAGGGCACATGAACAGAATTTCTTCCTACGCTCTGCTTGTGCAAATATATGTCCACTGCTGAAGGATACCACTTAAGGCACGAAGGTGCGTCTCACGAACAAATCAAATGACTACGGTGCTTATCTGATAACAGTCCCTCACGAGATGCCGAACTTCACTAGTGTTCACTAGATCGCTAGCGATTTGCTTATGGAAAAAAGGGCTACCACCTGATGTAGCAACTCTATTGGGAAACCTCAGTCCAACACCTAGTCATGTGACCAGGATGTGCAAGTTGCTTCGTTCTGAACGGCAACGGCAAAGTCTTCTGACGAAGACTTCTATGCTTTCAGCAGAATCATCAGAATGGTTCAAACCAGTGGTACCTGTTCTCCAAGATGATCAACCAATCTACGGAATTCCTATGGCAAGTGACGCTTCCGTTACTTCGGCAACATGTCCAGAGAAAGACTTCTTTTCAAGGAAACCGTGTTCATGTGCTAGGTGATGTGTCGCCACCTGAGGACGTTAAACAGGTCCTGAGCAACGGTCCCAAGTTTGCTACAGAGCCTAGTCAATAACCTGCCGAACTTCTCGCCATGGTAAGGCAAGTGTATTTGCCTGTGTCTGGATCTGAAGCTGGCAGACGTATCTCAGATGGTGTGGACATTCTTTTACGATATAGTAGATCTAGTAAACCCTTACCAAAATGGCTTGCAGATGTCATGCAGGCCTAGTTGGTTGTTGTGAGAGTTGTCAAGTGAGTACTGTCTCAGGTACCCTGGTCATCAATCTAGCGCAGCAGATTGCTTTAGTATTACTGAGTCTTCTGCGCAAGCATGCGTGGCCGAGTTCTCACGCACACTAGAGGCGGGATTTCTGCCCCCCCCCCCCCAAAAAAAAAGAAAAAAAGGGGCCTATTATATACAAGTGGCTGTCGTATAAATGGAGAGCCTCATCCTCTGACCACAAGAAAATTTTCCATCATTGTGCAAAAGGCACTCGTAATATACCTGGAACAACTTGACAGATGTACGTCCTGGATGCTGTTAAAACAAATGTGGGTGAGTCCATGCCGCAAGCAAGGAAATTCTTTCGAACTGCCATGACTCTGCAGCTGGGGCAGTCACAGATGGAGCGGTTACTTGAAGGACAGGCTACGATTCTATCTAAATTGTCGGCAATTGTGGATAACCAAAGACAGACCAATGCTGATATAGCTGAACTGAAAACACGCCTAACTTCACTAGAAAAAAATGTTCCGAACATAAAACAATTGCGAATAGCAATAAATAACATCGACGAAACACAGAAAGAAGATCAAGATGCTATGTCCCTTGTTCTCGGGAAATTAGATAGCCCTAAAAAATCGGGAAAGGCGTGTGAATTTAGTCTTCTACGGATTAGCGGACTCAGTGGCAAGCGAGACTAGCGCTCAGGTTAAGGAAATGATTCTTAATTTGTGCCGCACTAAATTTACACTCACTTCTGTGAACATAGAGCGTGCCCACAGAATAGGGTCATATCGTGCAAAAAAAAAAAAACACTGCCAGTAATCGTCAGATTCGCTTCCTTTAAGATGCGTCAGCAAGTGTTAAATGAAGCATATAAACTAAAAGAGACTGTGTAGAGCATATCTGAGGATTTTTCAAGGACAATCAAAGAGAAAAGAAAGAAGCTTTGGGAACTTGCACAAGATAATAGGAAAGAGAGAGAGAGAAAGATTTGATTCCTTGTACCTTGGTGATAAGCAATACCGAATTGAAAGCACTACGGGTGACGTAATTTAAATGTGACCGTTGTCGCAATCAGTGGCGACGCATCAATTAAGGTTACTGATCGTCAACTGCAGAAGCCTTAGAAATACCGTATTTGCATGAATCTAACGCGCACCTTTTTTCCGATAAAATGAACCTAAAAATCGTATGTGCGCTAGAATCAAGTGCGAACGAACGAAACCGTTACCATACTGCTGTCGGCATCAAAATGACCGCCTCCTAACGCGCTTCGGGCACTGTCGAACGGTCACTGCTGAAAAAACGAGCTAGCGGCACGGCGCTCTTTGGCGCGCATAGTTTTTGTAGTTTCTATGTAGCCGCCGGTCCCCCGCATAATGACGCCACGGCACACATGATGCGTAGTAGGCTGATGATTCTCGCCGCGCCGGTTTGGCCGTCTTGCGGCCAACTGAAGTCACTATGTCACTGATGCGATCTCCGAGACGCCCAGCCACACAAGCTATCAATAGCCTTCGAGGGTGGCCGCAACGGGAAAATAGATGTTTCCCATCACCGCACGCAAAACGGCTCATCATCGCATTCCTCCTTCATATCTGTGCTGAGCCCAAGCCTCTCAGTCGTGCGCGCAGCTTGACGTCGCAGCAATCATGGAGACCACGCGACGACGCCCTGGCCCATGCTTAGGCTTAGCGGCGCAACCCTGCGCAGCACACATGGCAGCATGCGACAGCGGGCGTGAGGGACCTGCGATAGCACGGAGGAATGCAGCAGTGCAAGTAAATGATGTTATAGCCGCTTGCATGCGGCTGCGCCCGGCAACGTGCGGCAGTTTTATCGGGATGCAGGACTTAAGAATTGGCGCGCCGAACGTCTTCGAGACACTGCGGATCAAGTGAAGCAGGACTGCAGGGGTTCAAAGTTAGCGGTGCGTTTATTATGCGAGTGCGTCCATTACATGAGTGCGGAATTTGGTTTTATGAATGTGAGAAGGTTGATTAATAAGGACTTTTTTTTTTTTTTCGTGACAGGTGCGCGTTACAATCGAGGGCGCGGGAGAATTGAGCAAATACGGTAAGCTTGATGACTTCCATTTGCTATAAGTTCCGTTGAGCCTGCAGTGGTGTTAGGCACAGAGTCATGGCTCGATGCTATGGTCCATGACAGTGAGTTGTTTCCTTTTCCTCTTGGTTATCACTGTTTTAGGCAGGACCGTGAATCTACGGGAGGTGATGTATTTCTTATAGTAAGGTCAGACTTGCCTTGTGTTCGAGTTGATCCTCGTTTGGAATGTGAATCTGTATTTTGCAAGTTGTGGGCTGAAAATGGTGAATGTTTTCGCACTGGATCTTTTTTTCGACCGCCTGGTGCCTCATTTTAGCAGTTTGCTCAAATGACTGCTTTTTTTTTTTTTTTTGAGACTGTTCAAAGCGAACACATTATATTGGGAGGACATTTCAATCTTCCTGGTATAAACTGGGGGTCAAGTAGTTTGCTGACAGGTAGTGCAACAGGTGGTCTATACACAGCGTTTTGAGTTTATGCAAGAGAATAGCTTGCATCAGTTGGTAAGAGCCCCCCCCCCCCCCTCTCGTAACGATGACACTGGTAACATGCTTGAATTGTTATGTGCACCAGACATAATATCAAGCATACGTTCTTTGCCTGGCCTAAGCGATCATAATTTTATTGTTGCGGACACTACCTTTCAGGATGTAAGTGTATCAAAAAAGGCCCCTAGAACTCTGTATGCATATAACAGGGCAAACTACGCTGCACTAAATTTAGCACTTGAATCCTACTTTCCAACTTTTGACACATTCACGGATGAATTAAATGTGGAGGAGTTGTGGGGATTACTTGAAAACAAGCTTGTTGAACTGTGAGATCAATTTGTTCCCCTTCTAACACTCTCTTCCAAAAGTGCGAAAGATAAACCATGGTTTTAACAGACAACTACGTTCACTGTTACGAAAAATCAGAAGAATCTATCGGCTCAGCAGAACTAAAAAATTGGGTAGACGCTACATACAGCTAGTTGAGTTGAAACATAGCTTCAGAGAGCTCGCCAAAGCATCCACGTGCACCTACTTCACTAACTTGGGCCAGAAGTTGGTGAATGATCCTAAGGAATTTCGGTAATACGTAAGAAAAAATGGTTAACACTTCCACCCTTGCATTGGTCCGACAGGTATTTTAATAATCTAAGTAAGGTTGAAATTTTTGTTAATTTTTTTCTTCAGTATTCCAGTCTAATCTTGCAAATACTAGTGTAGTTAGAAATGTAGACTCTGTCCAAGTCGATAAAATGTGTCGGGTTGCTTTTAGTGTGACGGGAGTCAAGAAACTGTTCACCAGTGTGCCCGTAGCACTAGCGGTGTCTAGCACATGAGCAGCTTTGAATCAAGACGAACTCTTGTGTGAAAGAACCTGCCTGACTATCGACAAACTGTGTTGCCTACTGGAGTACTGCCTCAAGGGGACGCACTTCAGTATCAACGGAAGCTTGTACAGACAAGCCAGCGGGACCGCGATGGAAACGGCGATCTCCGTTATGAATACGAACCTCACAATGGAGCGCATAGAAGAGACGGCACTGGGCTCCTTTACTGACAGGCCGAAAGTATATGTGAGGTACGTGGATAACTGCTTCTCCATCATAAAGAAGTCTGCAGTAGACAGCTTCCTTGAACATCTAACTCCATCGACCAATCGATACAGTTCACGGTGGAACGAGAGCGAGACGGGGCGCTTCCATTTCTCAATGTTTTACTGAGACGACAAAGCGAGTGCTTGACCTTCTCGATGTACAGAAAGCCAACCCACACCGGCAGGTATTTGCATTTCGCTTCCAGTCATGCAACTGCCCACAAAGCTTCGGTGGTTTCGATGCTCCTCTCACATGCACGAGTAATCTGCACGTTGGAAGTATAGTGCCTAGAATATACTGGCTAGTGTGCTGAGCGGAGGGGGTTCACAATGGGAGGCCGTGGCAGGGTGGGTGATGCCTTCCTACGTTGGCCGGCAGGCGGCGCCGCTGAAGCAAAGGTGCGGGTCACGTGGTGCAGGTAGTGCCGGCCCGGCGCGGCCGCAGTTGTCACGTGGTCGACGTGTCACTTGTCAGTTGACTCAGTCGTGGCGTCGCGGCTCCGTCAGTGATCCGTGCTGTCCGTGCCTCGTGTTTTCCTGTTATCGTGACGTCCACGCTGTGTTTTCCTACCTTGTTCGCATAGTTTTCTGTGTCGATACTTGTGTGTTAAACCGCGCAGTCTTATGATGCAGCGGGCGAAGCATCAGGGCACGGAGAAAACGTGCTTCGTGCCGCTTTGTCGGAGCGGCTATCGTTCGAACCCGGACAAAGTGTCGATGTTCGCCGTGCCGTCAGACGCTTCGCGACTTGCCGAGTGGGACATGGACGCCACATGGACTATGGTGCCTATTCTAGGCAATGTGCATGGACATTTGCGATTACTGCTGACCCGCTCCGGGGCGGATTTCTGTTCGCGATTAAGAATTATTGTACCCACACGACCTGACTACACGGCGCATGTTGAATGTACACTCAATACGATCACGACTGAAGTGTGTGAATCGCATTTCTGCCGTAGGATATTCAATTTGGCATTTCTGTTGTGGTAGGATAGCCATGCGCCGAATAAAGAAAACTAGCAGACGACGTAACGTACTAGGTACGTGTTAAAAGCACCGTAGTATTGTAGTGCCATGCCAGTTGAGGATTCTCTCCAGGCAGCAATTTAACGTTCAGTTTCCCTCCGTCCGGTAGTGTTGTCACGAGTGTCCTAAAGGCAACGAAAGACACTGAATTCGCAGCAGAAATCGCGCACTCGTACTCAGCTGAAAGCGGAGCCGCGGGCGACCGATACACCTTAGAGAGTTGCAGCGCCGCCACGCGGTGACTGTGGGAAGGCATCAGCGTAGCTGCCACGCCAACCGGCGCGCTCAGCACACTAGCCAGTATATTCTAGGCACTATATTGGAAGGGAAGAGGAAGAGAGAAGAGAGGATCATCGCCGAGCTACAAAGGAATGGATACATAGAAGCCTTTATCTGCCTGGTGTCACGCTGTTTATCGAGACAAAAACCACCGCACCACGGTGAGCCACCTGCAAGCGACACACCACACAACCCCCCTCCCTCCCTGGCCACCCCACCGCCAACGAGAGAATCAAAGCCAAACCATCGCGTCGCCATCCCTCATGTGCCGGGCATCAGTGAACTGCCGTCGATGGTCCTAGGAAAAGCCCATGTCACGGTAATTCATAAACCTGTTTCCAGGCTCACCCACTTGCTACCGCGACCAGCCGAAGGATCGACCTACAAAGGAGCGTTGTCTACAAAGTGCCGTGCTCTGAATGTCCAGCCAGTTACATAGGCGACAGCAAGTATTTCCTAGAAACACAAGAACGACGACGTCAGGAAGATGGAAGTGCAACGTAGTGCTGTGGCAGAGCACTGCGAGAAGCACGACCACAAAAATTGACTTCCATGGCACTTCTATTACTGAAACAGAAAGGAATTTAGGAAAGAGGCTCTTGCTCGAGTCCTGGCACATTCAACACACACTGCCAACGTGAACTGCTCGCTGGGAACAATGCCTTTGGTATATGTGCACAGTCTCCGAAACGTGAAGGAAAGAGAAAGCCGTGACCAACACAGTCACTTGCTGAGGAAGGGACCGAGTCGGTCCCGAAACGTCGGGCTCTCTTTAAACTGTGGCTGGAGCAATTTCAACTTCCTAAAAAAACTATTGCATGTCTTGAAACACACAAAGCGAGTGGTCCAAGTGATATCCCTGCATCGTTTCTTATAGACTGCTCGGGTGTCCTATGTTCTTATTTAAGTCATTTGTTTCAAATTTCCTTAAATGATAGCATTGTTCCTGGTGACTGGAAACTAGCGTGTGTGGTGCCAATTCATAAAAGTGGACAGAGGGACAGAGTTTAGAATTATAGGCCAGTATCTTTAACTAGTAAGTAAAGTTATTGAACACGTGATCTATAGCAGCATCATGTCTCACCTTGTTAACAATAACCTTCATCCTGGCCAGCATGGGTTCCGGCAGAGTTTTTCTTGTATGACACAACTGGTAGAATTCACTCATGAGCTTGCCTTAGCAGTCGACAAGAAGCAAATTGTTGACTGTATATTTCTGGATTTCAGAAAAGCCTTTGACGTTGTTACGCATAGTCTCCTGGTCACTAAACTGTCACATTACAAATTACATACCAAGGTTATTTAGTGGATATCTGAGTATCTTCGCTCAAGAAAGATGTGTCGGGCTCTGAATGGTTGTTCGTCTAAATATGTTTCTGTGAGCTCTGGTGTACCATAGGGATAAGTTGTTATTCATTAACGACATCACTGTGGGTATAACATCATCATTATTTAGAATGTTTGCAGACAATTGTGTAGTATATAGGGTCATGACAATAGTGATTCGGACAAGCAAGCACTGCGAAACAATTTAAATTTGATTGCCACGTGGTGTGATAAATGGAAAATGTCATTGAATGCGAAAAAAAGTGTCCCCATTACCTTTACCAGGAAGCCCCCACACTGCAGCAATCCCACTTTTCAAGAAGTCGCGGAATATAAATATTTAGGTGCATTTTTCGCTGCCAATCTGAGGCAGACGTGTCACTCACATTAGGAACAAGGCTATAGGAGCACTGAGCTTTCTGAAATGCAACTTCAGTAGTTTGCCACAGACACTTAGGGAGCAGTTGTATTTTACACATGCCCGCAGTATACTGGACTATGCGTTTGCTGCTGGGACCCCTATACAAAGGAACGTGTTAACAAACTTGGAAAAGTGCAGAATAGAGCAGTATGGTTTGTCATTGGCAATTATGAACGAATGCTTAGTATGACAGAAAGCAAAAGAAATATTAAATTGGCACCTTCTTGAACACTGTCGTCAAAACCTCAGATTAAAATTTCTCCATAGCATTTACCATACTAAAACAGTGATAAGCAGGCAATTGTATTTTCAGCCACCGAACTATGTTTCTCAAAGACGGGGTCATCAGCTTAAAATACGCATGATTACTTTTAAGGGTGACGCTACTCTTGTTTTGTTCACACTATGCATGCTTGGAACGCCCTGCCACCTGATACTGTCTGTATTTATTCAAATGACGATTTTTTCCATGCTTTATGAATGCATGTTTGTGTGCTTATTTATATGTAATGTACCCTCCCTGCTGTAATGCCTTATGGCGAAGTACGTGACATCGCATCTCGGTAGGGCTGAATGACGGCTCCAGAGCAGACCGAATGTTTTGAACCAACTCACTCACCCAGCTCGTCTGAGCTACCAATCTCATTCTGGTAAAGGTCGCTCGCTGTGTTCTTCGAAGCACCACTAGTGCAGTACCACAAACATTCTCAAAGAATTAACCACCTGCTTGGCGAGCTCACTCGTTCAAATAGCTCATTTACACAGTTTTTCTGCTTGCTAGCTTCGGCTGCCACTCATAAGCACGAGTCCTCTGAAGTACACCTCCTGCTTGTTTGCAGCCTCTGTGAAAAAGACTAAAAATGAAGGCCGACCTGAGTAATCTTCATCCGCGTCTCGCATGGCGCATGGCACTCGCTGCAGCTGGTCGCAAAGCCGAGCACGTCGTCGTGCGGGTCGTCGTTGGACTCGGCGGCAGCTAGTATGCCCAAGGCGGAGTCCTGCTCGGCTGTGCGCCGGTACCGATGCACGCTCATAGACGGGTCCGCCTCGGGGGCCTGCGGGTTCTCCACAAAACTGTTGCCCGACGGGTCGTCCAGGACGAGACGGAACGGCTTCTCCAGCTCCAACAGCTTCCTCAGCGCGTCCACAAAGTCCGAAAGCTTTTCACCACCACAGCCGGCCAGTCCTTGAACCGCTCGCTGCAGCAGGCCCTCGACAGTCGTGACGCTGCCTTCCTGCGTTCTCGCGGGTATCTCGAGTTCCACTTCGGGAAGCGTGACCACGGCGTCTCTCGTTTTCACCACCTGCCGGTTCAAGTCTTGCTTGGCGCGCACAAGCAGCTCGAAGCGTACTCCCGTGGGCTGGACGGTCGCAGCTGGCTGCAACTCGCTGTTTTGCCAACCACAGTGCTCACAGTGGAAGGACATCACCACCACTTCCCTGTAGAATGGAATTTTGGTGAGCAGCAAACGCGTGGTGCCGTTTCGCCGGCATTGCAAACAGAGGCTTTCCAGTTCTGTCACTTGCGGATCATCGCCAGAAAGAGCAGGGAACAGCTCTTCCTTGCTGACAGGCGCTTTATCCATGTCCTCCCGCGTCTCACTGTTTGCCGCCATTTAGCATAGAGTTAATATAATGACTGTGGAGGCAGAGCTTGGGCTACGGTGACCACGACCATGCTGACCATGCCACATGGTGACATAGCTGGGGCCGCGGGCCGCGGAGGGGGGGGGGGGGGGGGAAATTGGATGAATAGATGGATGGATGCCATGAGGGATGGTGCACAAGGCCAGGCGGCTCTACCGTCGCCCCTAAAGTTACTGCATATGTTCCCTAGAGTTACTGTGTACAGTAACTCTAGTCGCCCCTAGAGTCACTGCAGTGATAGAGTGTACTACCTTTCTAGTACACTCTAGCTAGAGTGTACTAGAACTTTTGAGTGGCGCGAGCGCCTGCCTGTGCGCGGCCGTTTCAGCGTGGAAAGATGCGGTGGCGCTGGCGTCGACCAATCTTCCCGGGCGGATGGCTGGCAGGCGTTCCGCGTACGCGTTGGTACCTCTCCGTCGCACCCAGGATGATCTTTTTCATTCCTCGTTATACCCACCCTTTTCAAAAATTTTAATGCAAATAAATATTATTTGACATTATTGTTATTGAAGTTGCCGCCGACTGTATTGCAGCCTGAAGTAGCGTAGCACATCGTACCGCATAACGAGCGCGTTCCCCCCTCCCCCCCTTTTTTTTTACAGTGTACACTTACACGAGAAACCAGCTAGCCGCGGTACACATCGGAAGCCTCTCTCATCCCCCCTCCCCAACGAAAAAAAAAAAAAGGAATGTGTTGCACATAAGTCGAAGAACTCCCCGTTCCACGTATATAAAACACCAATGTTGAAATCAAATAAAGGGCGCGTTGCTTGTGGTTGCGTTCACTCACAACAAAAGCAGGCTTTATTGACATTGCCATTGTCTGAAGAACAGCAGAGTTTTTCTAAAGCTCCCTTTCATCATTTTAATATGGGAATGCGTTTATTGTTGTAGAACCCACAAAAATGCACATACTGCATAAAAACGCCTTCAGCGAAACACAGCAGTGCAAGATTTCGGGAGTTTAAATAGGCAACAGCACGGCAAAGCAAGGTCGTATTAACAATTGATAACGCGAAAATACAAGGTTCGCATACTTATACAAACAATACATTTGCAATTAAAATTATAAAAAGCATAAAATTATAGAGCCAGGATACACCATATATAACATAAAACAAAACAGAATGCAGAGCTTAGGTTGTCTTCCTAAAATGCATTTAAATAAAAAAAGATGTTATTATCGTTGCAAAATCGTTTAAACAGACTCTAAAGCGGAACAATGAATCAGCTTAGTTCGAGTAATTATGCTCTGAGAACCCTAGAGTTGCCCCGCCGCGGTGGTCTAGTGGTGGCACTCGGCTGCAGATCCGAAGGTCGCGGGATCGAATCCCGGCCGCGGCGGCTTCATTTCGATGGAGGCGAAATGTTGAGGCCCGTGTGCTGTGCGATGTCAGTGCACGTTAAAGAACCCCAGGTGGTCGAAATTTCCGGAGACCTCCACTACGGCGTCTCTCATAATCAGAGCTGGTTTTGGGACGTTAAACACCACAAATCAATCAACCCTAAAGCTGCTAAATTAACCATCACAGGTTTATTAATACAAAAAGATTCAAGAACAAATTTTATTTTCAGATTTCGCGTCAGAATTTGCACGTTTTCTTGCTTACAAACCTCTTCTCGGAAAAATCATCTCTCTTCTTGGTGCCCCTTTAAAAAATTAAGAGTGCAATAACATATATATGCACGAAAACTGACATCTTTTTTATTCCAATGCAGCAATTTATAGCCTAAGTTTCAGCTGCTGCTGTGCGCTTCGTTTCTCATCCCGCCACTTGTTAAGACCCTTTATATAGAAATGCATACGCCTGACCACGTAAAAGCTGGTCAACTTAGCAGTTAATGACTTGCAACCAGCACCCCCAATGCTTCTCCTGTTGATCACTGCCAGGACATCCAAGATGCTATCTTTGTGTAAGTCACTCTTACTAAAGCAACCAGTGAAAATGTCATCAAGTTCACTAATAAAGACAAAAAGTTTCGGAGAAGGGTACAGAAGACCACCGAAATCACAAGGTTTCACGTCTTTCGGGGCCTTAAAAAGGGATAACTTGCGACTTTGTTGCACACACGGATATCCAGTTGTGCAACCTGGCGCGTAACAATGGTTTAAACGTTGTTTTATTGCCATTTCGCGACCAAAACAGAGATGCGCCGACTACAGAGGCTACCATGCCGCCGAGCAAACCTGGGTAGATGGATGGATGGATGGATATTAGGAGCGTCCCCTTTATAACGGGGCGGTAGCCGGGCCACCAAGCTCTAGCTTTATTTCTGTTTCCTCTACAAAAATTCTTTTCCCGAATCACACATATTTTCACAACTAATTTTTCTCCTCGTCTATTTATTTTATCTATTATCGTTCCGCTGTGATGTAACAATCTTATCCGAACTACCTTGCGCTTTTGTTTGCTCCATACTTTTGCGCCACCAATGCTCTAAGCGCCTTTTACTTATCTCTATCGCCGGCATGTTCAGCTTTCCCCTGTTACTCCTGAAACCGGAGTAACGGGAGTAACCGGAGGGGAGTAACAGGCCCCGCGATGGCAGCGCCGCCGCTACTTTCGCCGCAAGTTGGGCCACGGCCGGTCTGGACGCGCGCGCTCGCTCTCTCTTTTACGGCCTGCGCACGGGGGGCTGTTGCTACCTATCGCCGCAACTTGGCGGGGGCGCTCCGAGCCAACCCGCTCTAAACCAGCTCCCGGCCGTTGCGGAGGCTAGCGCGCGCTGGGAATGCTCGGCCTCAGACTTCCCGTGTCACTTTCTGATGCTCCTCTATATGCTATGCATGGTACCAATGCGATGAGAATACGGTAGCAAGCATATATATGGCAACTCTGGTGCTTTCCGCTTTTCCGGGGGAGAGGCACAAGCCACTGATTCGCCCGCTTCTGCTGCTCGTGAGAGCACTTACCGATGCGTGTCGCGCTCAGAAGGCTCGGCCGCATGATTCGTCACCGACCGTCAGAACAATTAAATGACACGAAACATTCTTTTTTGAAAGAAATTGGTTTCCAAAATGTTTACGTCAAATGCACATATGCCAACCATTAATGTACTTGAAAATGATAAAATATGGTCATTTTTATTCAAACTGTCGCAATTATTGCTTTATTATTAAAATAATACCTCGAAAAGGGGAAAGTCACACTCCCCACAAGTAGCCGTGAGTCGCAATCACAGCAGAAGGAGCATATCCCAGACGACACACACATCCAAGGGACGTCCCAGAAATGTACCAACATCCCACATCCATGTTGGGATGTCCAAAAAGCGTCCAAGGGACATGTACTTAGGGATCATCCCAAATACATCCATGGTTGGCCTTTACTAGGACTTCAAATTAGTGCCTTTCAGCAAGTGCCACAATTTGGTTATTTCGGTACAACGTCAGATAACCCGGCAGTTTAATTATGCATACCGGTGTTTGCTTAATGAAGCGCGTGCGTTTGAAATCAGCGGTGATCGAGGGCGCCGGTTATAATTTTGCATTTCTTCCAAAGTAGTGAGTTAATATTCTGAAGTGCAGGCCTCTTGTGCTGATTTGTCAAGTCATTTTCCAATCACCACAGGGGAACGCCGAACTCTGCTGAGCCATAGTACCACCGCATTTTGACTTTGCTCATACGCGGTAACGCGGACACAAAACAGGAAACGTCTTGAGCGTCTTCCGAAAAGTTGTATTTGAAGCGGTAAAATAATTTGTAAATAAGCTTTGCTATAAAAGAGACATGCCGCCGAAAAAATCTGCGCGCTAATATTTGTTAGAGGTAACAAATGTGCAATTAAATATTTCAAATATGTCCACTTCGGCAAGAGCCTTCACGGCCGACACCCTTAGCCACTGCGAGCTGTTCCTGCAGTTTGTCGTCACACGTGGTCTGATGTGCGTGGTACTTAGATCGTCACCAGCTTGTTTATCGGTGTCTCTAGCGCCTTTGGAATATTCGGCGATCCATCCTGAGTTCATGACATTTGAAGTAAGCTTAGACCATTTCAGTTATTAGATTCTTACAGGGGTGGGCAAAGATACTTTGAAATTGTATCGCGATACGATACAAGATACTCGGGCAAGAAGTATTTCGGATACAGATACAAGATACCACCTCAATAATTGTATCCGATACGATACTTGCCATTTGTATCTTAAGATACTTCGATACATTTATAAATTTCATATTATAGACATATATAATGCAGCAAAAAACGCCTATGAACAGGAGTGTTTGCTTTAGAATTTCAGAACTGCGACCAACCAAGTTTAACTTGAATGAAACATGTGTTAGTATCTCAACAACTGTTGTTTTCTCGCTATAATTATATTGTTTTCATTCCCAAACAACTGATTGGGGCTCTTTTGGCTGCTAAACATGACAGCTATGTATAAGCTACGCTGTCGGCGGTTTTTTGTGGTTTTTGTAATTCATGGAAGTCGATGCTCTACTTGCCAACCAGGTAGTGGTTTCCCACCTAATAACAAAAATGGCGATGCAAAACCTCGGCACGATGCCGCAATTACGACTTTGAGTTTAACCTGGTCCGTACGCGTATACCGTTTACGCAGTACCGGACCACGGGACAAGTGTACAGGAGTAACAACGCTCGTAGCGACATATTTTGTGACGCATCTTCTATACAGAAAGGACATAAAACCGCAATGACTTCCTAAATTCTAGTTATGTGCTCGCGTCAAGCGCTCGTCATCGACGGATTCACCGACGTGCAATTTTTGTAATAATTTCTCTCTACGAGAGAATTCCAGACATCGTAGCGGTACAAAGTCTCGCAGGATACCTCCGCTACTCATACTCTTGACATTGATTGCGCGAATTACCTTGTGATTTGTGACAGCGAAAAAAACAATGTGACTCAGAAATGATGGATATATATATATATATATATATATATATATATATATATATATATATATATATAATAGAACGAATCGTGCTGTAACATTATTAGTTACGATGTTTCTCAGCAAAAGGTGTCGTCAGCCTACCAAGTAAGATCACACACTGGAAATTTCACTGCTTGTGGAAAATGTCATGAAAGAGCTCGTGGGGACGGTCACAATAATAATTGTTGAGGTTTACATCTCCAAACCACGATATAATTATGAGTGATGCCGTACTGGAGGGCTCTGAAAGTTTAGACCATCTGGTGTTCTTTAAGATGCTCCTAAATCTAAGTACAGTACTGCACGGGACTCAAGTATAACGCCGCTATCGGATTTCGGCCTTTACGGCCGGGATTCGATCCCGCGACCTTCAGGCCAGCAGTCGAGCGCATTAACCACTAGGCCGCCGTTTCGGGTGGTTATAAGCTGTTATAAGCTTAGTGGCGGCAGTACCTGCTTGAGCAGCGGACTTCTGCCAGTATTTCTAGTGTCGCGCGGTGATGTTCCGACATCGGTATCTTGTATCTTAAGATACTCGATACATTCTTCAATGTATCGAAAATACAGATACTGATACACGTCTTTCAAGATGTATCGCGATACAGATACAAGATACTGAAAGAGTATCTAAGATAGTATCTAAGATACATGTATCTTCGATACTGCCCAGCACTGGATTCTTAGAAGCTTTCTTACATTTTGTTTGTTGCCCCTTCTGTAGTGTTTGCTCACGAAAGCAACGGGTACGAGACATGGATGCTACATGCGTGGCCCATAGTAGCTCGTGTGCTGCGAGTATTCTTACAACGCTAACGTCTGCATCGCTTGTATTACTGCCGCACTGCATTTTCATCACTCTCGCGTCATCTTTTTCTTTTACGCAGACTGCCTTATTTGATAATGAAACGCAGAACACAGAAGAAACAATCCCGGACATCCGCGTCCTCGTTCACCTGTGCAGCAGAACTCACAATAGTCAAGCAATGAAGACAACTGGTGGCGGAAAGCGGAGGACATGTGGGAGAATCTATGCATATGATACTTCCACCGGACTACTGCTGTGCAATAAATAATCGTGGTATTCACCTTATTTTAGCCACTTTTTTTTTGGGGGGGGGGGGGGGGGGTTCCTAAGAATTCTGTGGTCAGTGAACAACTGCCGGCGTGCGAGAAATTAATAAGTCTCACAAAGAAAGAAAGAAAAAAAGATCCCAATAACCTCCCACCACCTAGCTGTCCGGGACATCCCAAAAACATCTCTTTTTGTATCACCTGGGATGTTTTTCTGCGGTATATAGGACATCCCATGGGATGTCCATACCTCCCAAGTTGGACGTCTTTTCGTAGTCCTTAGGACGTCCATGTGTTGAATAATAGTAATAATAATAAAAGACTCGCACCACACCACGCTGAGTCCCTGCATGCATATAAATTCCCAAGCTCTCACGTGTCCAGACGCGGTCTTCAGCGTGCAAGTAAAGAGATGAGAAAAATCTTTTTATGCAATAACGTACGCCGCAGGCGAAGAAAAATAAAGAACTTTCACAGTAACCGTTCAGCATCATAATGTCCTTGGTACTAAAATAATATAATGCACAAGAAGAACTGAAAAAGAAAAAAAAAGCACTGCTGGTAAAACACTGTCGTGATGCTTACAGCTAGTTTAAAGTAGTCATCGTTCACAGCCGGAAATGTTTCCGCGTGGGCTTGTGAATATAGCCAGAAGGCTTGTCATGATCTGTTAACATTTTTGTGTAGTTCACAAGAAGAATCCGGAGAAAATTTTCAGAGATGATGTGCGCCGACACTATGGCGTGACTCTTGTCCACACCTTCCGGACAGTCCAGAAGCGGCGAATCTTCAAGATATGACTGAACAGTAAATTGCAGTGTCTCGAGGATTTTCTTTCGGTAAAGATATTTCGCTGCCTTCTCGAAGAACGTCACAATCTCATATGGTTCCGGGAAAAATTTTGACAATCACACAATTGAGCGGTTCGCCACAAGGCTGAGCAAATCCGTCTCATTTTAGAAACTAAGCAGAAGGACGCACTTCGGGACATCTGCATCAGCATGACGTCTATCATCCGAAACTGCGTTATGTTTATGAAGGACGCCGTGGTGGAAGGCTCCGGGAATTTCGACCGCCTGGTAATCTTTAGGGTGCACCTAAATCCAAGCGCACAAGCCCCAAGCATTTTCGCCTCCATCAAATACAAGATGGTCAAGTTTGACCAACCAACCAACCCATTCTTGTTGCTAGTAGCACTGAGTGTGCCTCTTCTTTTGCCGAGTGCATGAATACTGAGAAAGGCTGTCCCCACGCGCACCTGTACTGCTTCCACCACTTTCTACATGCGGAAAAAATAATTAACACGGTAAAGTGGCCGGGAACAGCTGGTTTACTATACGAAGCGCATGCAGAGCAACGCGCTTTGGGGGGTTGGCTCGCGACGCCCTCGCGCGGAACGCGCCGTCGTCCTGTATAGAAACAGATCCATTGTAGTCGTGGGCTCGTGGCAGCTGCTCAGGCCCTAAAAGAGAGAGCGAGCGCGCGCGTCCAGACCGGCCGTGGCCCAACTCGCGGCGAAAATAGCGGCGGCGCTGCCATCGCCCAATCTACCCAGGTTTGCTCGGCAGCATCGTAGCCGCTGCAGTCGGCATCTCTGTTTTGGTCACGAAATGGCAAAAAAACAACGTTTAAACCATTGTTACCCGCCAGGTTGCTCAACTGGATATCCGTGTGTTCGGTGGTCCTCTGTACCCTTCTCCGAAACTTTTTGTCTTTATTAGTGAACTTGAACACATTTTCACTGGTTGTTTTAGTAAGAGTGACTTACACAATGATAGCATCTTGGATGTCCTGGCAGTGATCAAAAGGAGAAGCATTGGGGGTGTTCATTGCAACGAACATTGTAAGCCATTAACTGCTAAGTTGATCAGCTTTTACGTGGTCCCACGTACGCATTTCTATATAAAGGGTCTTAACAAGTGGCGGGATAAGAAACGAAGAAGCGCACAGCGCAGCACCTAAAATTTAAGCTATACTGCTGCATTGGCATAAAAAGAATGTCAGAAATTTTCGTGCATATTTTATTGCACTCTTAATTTTTTAAAGGGGCACCAATTAAGAAGAGAGATGATTTTTCCGAGAAGAGGTTTGTAAGCAAGAGAACGTGCAAATTCTGACGCCAAATCTGAAAATAAAAAGTTTGATCTTGAATCTTTTTGTATTACTAAACCTGTGATGGCTTAATGAGCAAACAGACAATGAAGCCTAGGAAAGCATAGGGGAAGTTACTTGTGGTATTGTAATTGTGGAGAAGGTAGAAAGGAATTAAAGTGGACGAAAAGAATTCCTTTCTACCTTCTCCACAATTATACCACAAGTAACTTCCCCTATGCTTTCCTAGGCTTCATTGTCTAGCTGTTTGCTCATTAAGTTGTTTCTAACAAATAAAGAACGAGCCCTTGACCCCTTCCCTATCGTTATTTCATAGCTTGGGCCTCGTTGCGGCAGACTTGGTGCCTTAGGTAGCATGCGAGGGTTTATTGGGCAGCAGCCATCTCATCTATACTACGTGACGCCTCCTGGCAAGAAAGTGTGTTCTACACACGCCGCCTTGGCCACGAGTGGCGCTGCCTAACACTCCCAGGATAATATGTGCATAAATACACAATAAAGTGGATGAGGGGACGACCGCCTTTAGCTCAGTTGGTAGAGCATCGGACGCGACATCCGAAGGTCGTGGGAATTCGGGTCCCACCGAAGGCAGGTTTGTCTTTTCGTCCACTTTAATTCCTTTCTACCTTCTCCACAATTACAATACCACAAGTAACTTCCCCTATGCTTTCCTAGGCTTCATTGTCTGTTTGCTCATTAAGTTGTTTCTAACAAATAAAGAACGAGCCTTTGACCCCTTCCCTATCGTTAAACCTGTGATGGTTAATTTAGCAGCTTTAGGGTTCTCAGAGCACAATTACTCGAACTAAGCCGATTCATTGTTCCGCTTTAGAGTCGGTTTAAACGATTTTGCAACGATAATAACATCCTTTTTTTTATTTAAATGCACTTTAGAAAGACAACCTAAGCTCTGCCATTCTGTTCTGTTATATGTTATATTGCGTATCCTGGCTCTATAATTTTATGCTTTTTATAATTTTAATTGCAAATGTATTGTTTGTATAAGAATGCGAACCTTGTATTTTTACGTTATCAATTGTTAATACGACTTTGCTTTGCAGTGCTGTTGCTTATTTAAACTCTCAATATCTTGCACTGCTATGTTTCACTGAAGGCATTTTTCTGTAGTATTACCATGGTATTACCATAGATTACCATTATTACCTAGATAGGTGTTCTGTGCACAGAACACCTATCTATAACCAACTTATTACGTATGTGCATTTTTGTGGGTCCTACAACAATAAACGCATATATTAAAATGAAAGGGAGCTTTGGAAAAACTCTGCTCTTTTTCAGACAGTGACAATGTCAATAAAGCCTGCTTTTGTTTTGAGTGAACGCAACCACAAGCAATGCGCCCTTTATTTGAATTCAACATTGGTGTTTTACGTGGAACGGGCGAGGAGTTCTTCGTCTTATGTACGTGCAACACATTCGTTCCTTTTTTTTTCTCGAGGGGGAGGGGGGATGAGGAAGGCTTGCGATGTATACCGGCTAGCTAGTTTCTCGTGTAAGTGTACACTAGTAAAAAAGGGAGGGACACGCGCTCGTTATGCGGTACGATACGCTATTCCAAGCTGCAATGCAGTCGGCAGCAACTTCAATAACAGTAATGTCAAATAATATTTATTTGCACTAAAACTTTTGGAAAGGGGGGTATAACAAGGAATGAAAACGATCATTCTGGGCGCGACGGAGAGGTACCAACGCGTACGCGGAACGCCTGCCAGCCATCCGCCCGGGAAGATTGGTCGACGCCAGCGCCACCGCATCATTCCACGCTAAAACGGCCGCGCTCAGGCAGGCGCTCGCGCCACTCAAAAGTTAGAATGGTTAGAAATAGAGGAACAGTAGAACAGAGAACAGATAGCGGTGTACGCCGTTACAGAAACGCACCTTCGCGACTCGGAAGAGCCACCAATTATTGCAAATTATGTGTGGGAAGGGTGCAACAGGACAAAATCGGAAAGAAAAGGTGGGGGAATCGGTATATGCTAATTCATCGGGAAGCAAACTGGTGTAGGATTACTTCGACATGTGAAGAACACCTCTGGGTATCTGGAACGGTAAGCGGGAAGAAAACTATGTTGGGTGTAGTTTACATGTGGACTGGAAATAACTGCAAAGAGAAAAATCAGGAGTTAGTGAATTGCATAAGCAAAAATATTCAGAAATTTGGTAACGGGGCCGAAATAATCCTCTTAGGAGATATGAATGCTCATGTGCATGACCTCGACGGATATACAGATTATAACGGGAAGTTGATGCTAGAGCTCTGCGAACAACATAGTCTCGATATAGTTAACATGAAGTGCGATAACATGCTTGGTCGGAAGCAGGCAGTCAACAATCGATTACTGCCTCATGACAGAAGGAATTCACGAAAAGTTGAGACAAATGAGCATAGATGAGGAAGGGATCGAGTAGCAGCTTGGGGAGTGACCATAAACGCATAACTTTGCGAATGGGATATGTAGATCATAAAGCATCGAATTAAAGTCGGGCAGCTCCTTTCTAAGTGAAAAACAAATTAGGATCGTAGTCGCAACAATCGAGGACATAGTGAGCAGAACAAAAGGCAAGGTGTGGGATTATAATGAGCTTATTAATCTAATAAGGACTGAAGTTACGAAAGAGAAACGAAAGAGTTGCTGGAGGGGAAAGCGAAAGCCAAAACTATGGTGGAACAGGGAAATTCAGGACGCAATTGAGAATCGACGGGAAGCATCTCGAATACATAGGCAGGCAAAAAAGGAGCAGAGGCCACAAGACGAGGTCAAGCAAAAATATGGGAAACATATCTCGAGAAAAAAGCCCTGGTACAGAGTTTAGTTGAAGCCAAGATTAAAGGCCAAAGTGAACGTTGGATATCGGACATTCGCGAAAAGAAGGACGCATCTAGGCTTTTCTGGAACCACCTGCAATCGCTGGGGAAGAAAACTGTAACTATGCAACGGCATATTGTGGATGAAGAAGGAAATAAATTGGAGGGGTACGACGCATTGACTTATATTCGAAACGCAACAGCCGACTCCCTTTACGACGTGTAACAGTAGCAAGGGAGACCAAGTGGAAGAACTAGTTCTGGAAAATTTCAATTGGAAGAAGGCGGAGGAAATGATTCCCAAACGAACAGCCACAGGATTAGATGGGGTTAGCATTACTGTAATAAATGAGCTCGGAAAGAAACAGCAAAGAAGCCCTATTAAAAGCAATTGAAAAAAGGTTAAAGGACAGGCGAATACCGGACAGTTGGCGTCAAAGTATAGGATGAAGTTCATTTATAAGGGCAAGGGAGAGAAAAATAACATTCGCTCCTATAGACCACTGACCATTACATCAGTACTCTACAGGTTGGCGATGCAGGCAATTAAATTGAAAATGCAGATATGGACAGAGCTTAATGGCACTTTTGGCGAACTCCAAAATGGATTTCGAGTCGACAGGAGATTAGATGATAACCTTTTTGCGCTTATACGCAGTGTATAGAAATAGCCGGAAAAGAGAACAGACCTCTACATTTGGAATTTTCGGATATTAAGGGTGCGTATGACAATGTGAATCAGAATATTTTATGGGACATAATGAAAGAGGCTGGTATAGGGGATGACTGTATAGAGCTCTTAAAGGAAATATACAGTGGAAATACAGTATGTGTGGAATGGGAAGGTATGGCGAGTAATGGTAGAATGGAGGCCGTCGCTATAGGTAAAGGGTTGAGGCAGGGATGCCCGTTGTCCCCACTATTATTCATGCTTTACATGAGGAGAATGGAGAAAGCATTGGAGATGAGCAATATTGGTTTTAAGTTGTCGTACAGACAGGCAGGTATAGTGATAGAACAAAAGCTCCCCGGGTTGTTTTATGCAGACGATATTGTGCTCTTCGCAGACAGTCGAACAGACATGGTTAGTATATGTGGTCGGGAAAGTGAAGATTTAGGACTAAAATTTAATGTGACAAAATGCGGCTGGATGATATTCAATGACACCAACGATCAGACCATATCAATACAGGGCAGATACCCAGAGTACGAGAGTACAAATACATAGGGATATGGATAAATGATGGGAATAGATACATGGAAGTACAAGAAAAAGCTATGATAGTTAAAGGAAAGAGGAACTCCGCAATAATGAAGCATAGAGCGCTGTGGGGTTACAACAGGTACGAGGTAATTCGAGGTTTGTGGAAAGGTGTAATGGTGCCAGCACTTACATTCGGAAACTCAGTGGTGTGCATGAGGTCAGAGGTACAATCAGGGCTGGACGTGAATCAGAGGACGGTCGGACGTCTCGCACTGGGCGCCCATGGGAAGACCACAAATGAGGCTAAGGGGATATGGGATGGTCTGACTTTGAGGGAAGGGAAGCTCAGAGTAAAATTAGGTACGAACAGAGATTAAGGAATATGAAAGAAAGTAGATGGGCAGCGGGGATATGGATAAATCCCAGACAACACATGGACGTCTTAAAGGAGTACTGACACGAAATTTTGACATTCTCGTATTGTTGCTGTAAATGAAAGCACTGGCGTGGAGAACCCCAAAAACAGTGTCATGGTGGCCCGCAATGCAATGAATATATTTTTAATACGGCTCCCTTAAAAGCTGACTTTCGGTTTCGATTTCGAGGGGGTGGTTTCCTAGTGACGTATCAACATAGACGGACGACGTCTGAGCCACGTAGGGACAGAAATTCTTCATAGCGTCGCTGCAACTCTGTCGTCATTGGTCAATTACACCTGAGGCACGCAAACAACGGCAATTTCACGGTCGTCCAGTGACTCTGACCGCGATTTCGGCGATTTTTAAGAGCCCGTGTTCATACGTCATCGTAGTGTCCATTGCAATGGGGCTGTCTTGCTGTGCTGGGCGACGAAAACTTTAAAACCAAATTAAAATATTTTGTACGTGTTTCCTGGCTTCCGTGTGCGGAGGGCGTTAACAATACATGGCTAGGAAACGAAAAATGTATATTTTGCGCCGCCGCAAAATCGTGTCAGTACTCCTTTAAGGACTACGAAAAGACGTCCAACTTGGGAGGTAGGGACGTCCGATGGGATGTCCCATATACCGCAGAAAAACATCCCAAGTGATACAAAAAGAGATGTTTTTGGGATGTCCCGGACGGCGAGGTTGTGGGAGGTTATTTGGATCTTTTTATTTTTTTCTTTCTTTGTGAGATTTATTTATTTCTCGCATGCCGGCAGTCGTTCACTGACCACAGAATTCTCTGGAGCACCCGCTCCCCCTCCCAAAAGTGCCCAAAATAAGGTGAATACCACGATTATTTATTGCACAGCAGTAGTCCGGTGGAAGTATCATATGCATAGATCTCCCACATGTCCTCCGCTTTCCGCCACCAGTGGTCTTCATTGCTAGACTATTGCCAGTTCTGTAGCACAGCTAGGTGAACGAGGTCGCGGATGTCCGAGATTGTTTCTTCTGTGTTCTGCGTTTCATTATCAAATAAGGCAGTCTGCGTAAAAGAAAAATATGACACGAGAGTGACGAAAATGCAGTGCGGCAGTAATACAAGCGATGCAAATGTTAGCATATTGTAACAATAGCACACGACCTACCATGCGCCACGCATGTAGCATCCATGTCCCGTACCCGTTGCTTCCGTGAGCAAACACTACAGAAGGGGCAACAAACAAAATGTGAGAAAGCTGCTAAGAATGTAATAACTGAAATGGTCTAAGCTTACCTCAAATGTTATGAACTCAGGCTGGGTCGCCGAATATTCCAAAGACGCTGGACACACCGATAAATAAGCTGGTGACAATCTAAGTATACCACGCACATCAGACCACGTGTGGCCCGGTGCAGAGCGTCCGTTGAGCTCCTGGAGAACCTCCCAAAATTTCTGGTTCAGTGAAAGGTGCGTCGAGGTCGTGGACGCACACTCCAAAACCAAGGGACCCGCCCACCACGTCGAATGGAGCAAGAAAGTTGCTTACTTCTTTGCAAGGCTAATAGCACGTTTTATAATAATTTTGTACGGCGCTAGATTAAGCAAAACCTATTATTATGTAGAAACGCACGATCTATAATTAGATATGCTTTTGTGATACATCGTTAATTAGAACTCGTCCATTTATTCGCAAATAAAGCAACTTTTCTTTTATACTACAGTAATTAAATACATTATGCAGCATTAATTTACTTATTTTAATTGATTATAATGAACTTTATTAAAGTGACGTCACATCCGTGCGTGGCAGGAGACGAATCTGTGTGGAATCGTCTAGGTCGACGCGCGGCGCACGAGACGCTGCCAATTTTAAGAAAAACCCGGAATATTAAGTTCGGAAATGTAGGAAAAGAGCGGCAGTTGCTGTTCATAAGCTAATTTCTACCGTCAACATGATTGACAACAAAACGGGCTAAAGGGAGAATTACGTTTAGACTTTTTAAATATCAATTAACCAAATTAACAACATAAAAATCACAATCTAGGGATTTTTCTTGCAATTAAGGGATTTCCAGAGGCTCAACCTAGGGATAAAGTGGCGGGTTAGGTTGGCATCACTGTCTGGGAGCCTTGTACCGCGTTTAATGCGTTGAGGCAGCGCCGTGGTTACAATAGTTTCAATATATATTTTAGTACGCCGTGCAGCGACGTTACCAGTTGGTATAAGTGTTCTGTAACGTTGAACCGTTTAGGCGCTGTCTGTCGAAAGATGCACCGTGGCCGCTTGCAGTGACGGTGTTTTGGAACTGCGGATCCTGATGCACCACCGAAACGATGAGGTATGTTCTACAAGTCGATTTGTGCGGTTCGTCGGCGCTCCTTCGCGCGACACTGCCCCACGTTTTCATTCTGCTTGTTCAAGCGCTCGAGTAAGCACTGCGGCTACGAAGCAAGTCGCTGTTGATCTCAGGAACGCATTTAACGTCGTGTCACTGTTGCTCAAATAATAACGATAAAGTGTGAAAGGCTACGTCCGTTGCGCGAACCTTCGCTAGGGGGGCTTGTACCACATGCTCTGGACGTACCGCTGCATAACTCGAGCGATGGTTGCAGTTACGTCTGGACGTAACGCTAGACACTTCTGTAAGGTCAAGTAAAAATAAACTATTACTTACTTGATTATGCCACACATAGCGCAGACACGTAAATTTCTCTCCATTTATTGTCACAATGGCTTTGCTTTAATGTACGAACGCAATGCTTGAAATAACAAGTTTGGTTGATATATTTTCCATAGCTACTTTCAGCGCACAACGAAAGACACGGACCGAATTAAAAATAATCTTTTTCATTCGGTCCGTGTCTTTTGTTGTGCGCTAGAAGGTAGAGTAACTTTTATCTACATTCTTTAAGGTGTTCAACGTAGCGTGCGTTTGATGAGTAGCGTCACCGCGGAGCCGAGGTAACCCGTCCGGCTGACATACATGGCTGAGCCTGTGGGTTGAGCCGACAGGCTTGGTGATCTAATTAAGGCCCTTGGAGAAGTGGGGGGCACACGACCGGGATTGAACGGTGTGGTGTTGCTCTTCGGGCGGCAATACTACAAACGGCAGTCGCGTCTTTGCGTGCGACCAACACTTTATCCCCTTGTCTTTGTGCTCGCTGCGCAAAGTGAATGCAACTTGCTCATTTCTAATGCCTTATACTATCTATTTTTGTCTCTCGCTTTTGTTTCTTCTGACTTGCTTCTTCAACGAAAGACCTGAGGAATTTCATGGAAGCCCTCTAGGCTGCCACCGGGAGAACAGAGACTGCCTTGGATAAATGTGGCAGCATGGGACTTGCTGCTGCCAAAGCATACTCTGAATGATAGCCCAATGCACATTGGCACGTCGACAGTCCGCGTTGACACCTCACAGCATCTGCTCAGATATGTGTGCACAATCACTGGAAAGGAACTTGTTGGAGCTTGAAATACGTGTGTGATTACCGCACAAGTACCGACAATGCAGCGGAAATATGTGGCCAAGGAAAGTGTCACCCTATGAACTGCATCCCAACAGATCTTGTGATAGTGCCACTTCTCACCAGGCCACAAAATGGTGCCAGCTTTTGACGCCTGTTTGCAACCTGAAAATAATCCAAAAACATTGGCTAAAGTGTGTACTAAAGTGTCTTGGTGCCAGCTGTGAATGAAAAGAAAGACTGGTGCATGCTCACTCTGCATGGACAGTTTGGTCCTAGTTTACTGCCATGCTGGTTCTTTAATGCGAACTCTCAGTCTCAACAACATATGCTTGGTTATCCTAAATGTAGCCTTAAAGCACATGGTGCGTTGACAAGCTGGTTTATGTGAAGCTGACACTTTTATAGCATGGATTTGCAGGCTAGTTGGTCAAGCATCATGGAAAAAATCAGCGTGAACACAAGGACAATGAAAAAAGGAACACACACCACACACACACAAAAAAAAACAGCGCTCCGTGGTGTGGTGTGTGTTCCTTTTTTCATCGTCCTTGTGTCGGCGCTGTTTTTTTTTCCAAGACTTTTTTAGCACAAAACCGCAATACAAGACAGATGACAAGACAAGGCGCTACTCCCGACTAGTCTATTGTGAATAGCACCTTGTCTAGTAGTGTTATGTAATCTTTGTGTCACTCTCACTAGACACTCGTGGGGCCTCAGCTAAAATATGTGGCCCCTGTGTCTTGTCACCTCCACATGCTTATCTGGATGGTGCTCTTGAGTATGTCGTTAAAGATAATCATTACAATACTAGTGTAGTGAGAGATAATCATTGCAATACTAGTGTAGTGTGACTAATATTAAATCACCCTTTTCCTGCCCAATCCCTGAATCACTACAAACTGTAGCAGGGCCTTGTCTGCTTTCTAAACTGCTGCTCACTCGTCTGCCTCGTATAGACATTTCCAGTGGCACTCTCAGACCGGCAAGCTGGGGCCGGTTTGTTGTCTATTAGCTCACGGGAGACGGGTCTCTGGGCCTCGCCCTTCCTTCTTTGGCCTGTTTGTGGCTGTGGAGCCGCCCATTATTTATACAGCCACCTGTAGCTGTTGCTGTGTTTACATGATGCGCACGCCGTTTTTCGCTCGCTGGTGTGCTTTAAAGTGCCATTTAAGAGCAGCCTGTCAACAAGGCATCATTGCCTTGTTTACAGTTGACCCTACAACGAAAGGAAAAGAAATTCTGCATGTAAGCAACTGTGCAGCACATGCACAACCTTGCGCAAGAGGGGTGCGGCTGCGGCTTTCATTTGTTGCATAGATTTCTGGCTGATGCAGACTTGAAGAGACAGTGGATTGCTGCAGTGAAGAGAAAAGGTTTTGTCTCTTCATTGTCATCATGCATGTGTGCCGCGTATTTTGCCAACGGGAAGCAGAGTGTTCAGAACCCTTGGCCGATGCTTCACCTCTCCCAGCACTATCCATTTTGTCTTTCTAATGTGTATTGGTACTTTTTATTTGTATTTTAGAGACGAAGGCATTTGCAATCGCTCATCGCGTCTGAAAGGCCAGCCACCAGCTACTAATAGGAAAAGCATGCAGAGTGAACACCCACGCGGGTCTGCCTTGGGCAGGGCAAACCACTCAAGCACACAGTTAACAAATTGACATTGAATGGCACATGTGGTTGATCACCTTTCGTGCAGTGAACGTTTCCTTTAAATAAAGAAGAGCGTGGGGATCTCGGTATGCAGCTACAAAACTAAAGTCGACGATGAACCTCATTGTGCAAACCGACCCAACTAAATGATTATCCATGACTGCGATAAATGTGATAACAGTTAAAACCGATTAGAACAAAAAGTTCCAGCAGGTCTCAAAAGGACAGAAAGTTGAGTGATTTGGTAACAGTCCATAATCAAAAGAAGAGGCGTGCAGGACACGGACACAAGGAGAGCAGGGAACACCACGAACGCCGGTCTCGTGCGCTGCGGAATCCGGTGTTATGCAAGAAAGCCACCGCGATTCGTGTGTGTGTTAGCCAACATTAGATATCGCAGAGATGATATCTGGGCCATGATATGCTAGATGCCGTAGTGGGAAGCTCCTGAAATTTCGACCGCCTGTGGTTCTTTATCGTGCACTGACATCGCACAGCACATGGGCCTCAACATTTCACCTCCATTGAAATGCAGTCGCCATGACTGGGATTCTATTCTGCGACCTTCGGATCTGCAGCTGAGTGCCATAACCACCAGACCACTTCGTGGCGGGGCCTTGCAGAGAAAGTTAATACACAACAGCTGACGGTTAACTAGGATGAGGGAACTTCACTGAACGCTAGCTACCTGGGTAACCAGTGTTAGTTTCAAATGAGCAAACGCCACATGTCATGGCTTACATAGTGAAAAGAACAGGCGTGCAAAACACTGACACAAGGGCAAGAAGTGGACAACCTGAATGCTGCCTTATCAACAGTTGATAGTTGGCGTTCGTGTTGTCCAGTTCTTCCCCTTGTGTCCGTGTTTTCCATGCCTGTTCTTTTCACTATGGACCCTGACCAACTCGCTCAACTTTGTCCTTTTGAGTGTCATGGCTTATCTGTCGTGTAACATTTATATGTTGCCACGCATATTGATATATGTACCAGGCTAAGAAGTGGCTGTAATAATGTATCATCTACCATTTGGGTCATGACATGTAATTGCACTCATGGCATATCATCTCCCGTGTTATCTCACGTCTTTAACGTATGTGCATTGCAACTATGTTAATTGAACGAGGACAAGTTCACAAAGAATACCTAGTGTGTGCTGAGCCAGTCATTCCATGATCATAAGCTCACGTCATGTGATGCAGATTAAGTTAATAGCAAGGTAATGAAATTCCGATAACCATGACATTACGGTGACTGGCCCTCGACCGGGTCAACAACTACCTCGAGTCCACAGAAGTGTATCCACATACAATTATCGGCTTCCGGACACATCTGTCGACGCAGGATGCGATGCTCCAGCTCAAGCATCAGATCCTCGATGACAAATCTCGCAGCACGAAGGCAATCTTGGGCCTTGACTTGGAGAGCGCTTTCGACAGGGTCAGCCATTCGGCCATTCTGAGACAGATCTCCAAACAGAACCTCGATGTGAGGATTTATAACTACTTCAGAGACTCCGTCACTGGAAGGAAAGTTATCCTTCTCGCCGGCGATATCGCATGCGAAGAACAGGAGCTCGGTAGCACCGGAACCCAGCAGGGCTTGGTCATCTCGCCTATGCTTTTTAATTTGGTCATGATGGGTCTTGCCAAAAGGCTCCAGACAGTGAGCAACGTCAGTCACATGATATATGCGGATGACATCACAATCTGGTCCATTAGGGGCAGTGGTGGACAGATTGAAACGGCCCTGCAGAACGCCCTTGAGGTGGTCGAGGATTACCTGGCTGGCACTGGTCTTCGATGCTCATTGAAGAAGTCAGAACTCTTGCTGTGCCACCCTACCCTCAGGCGATGGCCTCCTAAAGGTTTTGTTAAAATCAGACAACGCGAAGAGATCCAGCTACACACCAAGGACGGGGGCACCATCCCCATTGTCAATCGCATCCGAGTCCTCGGAATGATCATTGAGTCCAACGGGGTCAACGGTGAAACTATCAAGAGGCTTACTCACAAGACCAGCAACGCCATTAGACCCCTCAAAAGGGTCACAAATAGACGAAATGGTATGAAGGACAGCCGCATCAGGCTGATCCGCTCCTTGTTATATGTCACATTGCATATGTTGCGTCCATGCACAACTGGTATAAAACCGAAAAGAAGAATATTAACACCATAATCCGCAGGGCATATAAAGTGGCCCTCAGCCTACCTGAATCCACCAGCACTGAGAAGCTGCTCCAACTGGAGATCCGTAACACTTTGGATGAAATAGCTGAAGCACAAAGATCATTGCACCTAGAAAGGCTCACCATCACAAAAACGGGAAGGAGCATATTGCAAGAGCTTGGCATCACGTACCACAAACAGTATGATGCTAAGTCGGACATACCTAAAGAGATATGAGTGAAGATATACATCGCCCCGGTTCCAAGAAACATGAATCCCATTTACAACCAAGGCCGCCGAAAAGCCCGAGCTACAGCTCTTCTGAAAGCCTACTGCAATGACAAGAATGCGCGGTTCACTGACGCCGCCCGCTACCCCGACGGTGGGCGCTTCGGTATCGTGATAAACTCTGAGAAAGCCACAACGCGTGCATCTAGTGTCAAGACCTGACACCCAGAGGTTGCTGAAGAAATGGCCATCGCCCTGGCCATAACTGATGCCGACATTCAGGTTATACTCTGTTGAGGAATGCATGTTTGCTTCCCTTTGTATTTTGTTGCTCTTTTGACAACCCACGTGCTTGAGCCACTAAAAGGAAGGGGGGACCAAAAGAATAGCGCAGCGGGCCGGAAGCATGGGAACGATGACTGTAATGGAACAGATTGGCAGACGGACTCGGGGAGCGGACGAGTAAAGATGAAACGATGGTAGCTCCTACGAGAAGTGTTTGAGATCCTGTTGAGGCAAAGTTTTGTACAGTTTTGTAAATAAGTGTAAATAAACTTTTACGGTTATCGAACTTTGACTTCCAATATCGAAGAAGCATCCACCATCGAACATGAAGAAAGAAGACTCATATATCGAACAACAATATTTTGGTGCTGAAACCCGGGAACGGATTATCAGGAGTATCGACCAGACCCGACCCCTGAACCTACAAAGAACCATGGAGATCCTGAAGAAGAAACGACGTGTGATCCGAGCTCAAGCGACTCGCGTCTTCAATGAGCCAACGACATTCTGGCAAAACAACAAGTTCCTGACATCGTTGCGGTAAGCGGACTTATTGAACATTTACTTCTCATCCAGAAACAGCTCAGTGATGTGAACGCCGCAATTGAACCGCACATTCTAGACGATGACGCAGACGCTGAGTTTGTGCAGGTTATGGAGTACGACGACAAGATTGCCAGCTGTCTCGGCTCCATGAAAAGCTTCGGCAACAGTTTGGCGGATGGAGCTCAAATCAGAAATGTTGCTCCAGCGAGAACAACCGCGCAAGTTCAAATCCAATTGCAAAAGACCAGACTTCCCAAATTGGAGTTAAAGAAATTTGACGGTAAGAGGAAAAATTGGCAGCCATTTTTGGAATAATTCGAAGCAGCGATCCACAAGAACCACGAGCTGTCGGATATTGATCGGTTTAATTACCTCAAGTCGCTTTTATCAGGAGAAGCGAAAGAAGCCATAGCTGGTTTGCAGGCAATGGCTGAATGCTATGCAGATGCCATCGAGATCTTGGAGCAGCGCTTTGGTAACCCAGCGGCGCTGATTCGGGCTCATCGACCTCAAGGGGTCATTGACCTCAAGCCTGTGACATCCGCCATGAACGTCCGTGAACTGCGACGGCTCTTCAACAACCTGCAGGTGCATATGCGTGGGCTCAAGGCACTCGGTGTTGGAGAGGACAGCTACAGCACCATGCTGTACCATGTGCTGTTGCGAGCGCTTCCACAGGAGATGGTCCTGAATTACCATCGATCACAGGCGAAAGCCCAGCCATATTTGGGTACCTCATCGACGAACGGCTGTTCATCATCAGCCGGATCAGCGACTGAACATCAGACAGCGCTCACCACCTTGCTCCGCTACTTCCGGCGGGAGTTGGAGAGCCAAGAAAGGGCTCTTGAACATCGACCCGACAACTCAATTGGTAAGCCCGCATTTTATTACGATCGAGAGAAGGTAAAGCCACAGCGATTGAACTGTCAACCATCATCTGCTGCGGCTCTGCGGGTCAGCTGCTGATGTTGCGTGCCAGATCTGCGGGTCCACGGATCATGAGAGCAAGGAATGCAGCTCAAATTTGGACCTCTCTGAGAAAAAATCTATCCTTTCCGCCAAGGGAATTTGTTTCCGCTGCACGAAGAAGGGGCACATAGCCAGAGAGGGCAGAGTGAGAATTGCATGCAAGAGGTGCAACCGTCGACATGCCACATCCATGTGCAATCCGGCCTTTGCAAGCGCCCAAAAGGAGAGGGACACAGAAACCCGACCAAAAGAGCAAGTGAGCTTGCATGCTTCGGGAACTGATACTGGAGGCACAAAACAGATAGTATTGATGCCGACTGTCACTGCATGGAATAAGGGTACGAAAACAAAGAAGCTTTTGCGGATCCTTTTTGACAGTGGCAGCCAGTGAACTTTCATTACCGAAGAGTGCTCGCAAAAGCTCAGCTGCAGGCTCCTTGGAACAGAAATTCTAACAGTCGGCACGTGAGAAACCTGGAGCAAGCCCTGCAGCGTATATCCGAAGCTGGACTCAAATTCAACGACAAATGCATCTTTAATGCGTCGGAGCTATCATTTCTTGGACATCATGTCAGCACAGAAGGAATAGCGCCCCTTCAAGCAAAAGTTGACGCAATTGTGCACGCTGCCACCCCCACAGATGCAGGCATGCTGCATTCATTCCTTGGTCTCGTTGAGTATTACGCTAAGTTTATTCCCCACCTTGCCGAAGAGGTAGAACCGATGCGTAGGCTACTTCGCAGGGACGTTCATTGTTGAATGGGATATCGCTGCTGACCAGCTTTGCAAAGGTACTCTTTTCATCCCGAACAGTACTGTGGATGTTCGACCCAGCGCTCCCTGTTATTGTGGCCACAGATGCGTCTGCTTACGGCCTGGGTGCAGTACTGCAACAAGCTGACGGCCCCTCCATTCGAACTGTTGCATTTGCATCACGAACCCTGACGGAGACGGAACGGAAGTACTCGACAGGGGAACGTGAGGCCCTGGCCTGCCCATGGGCATGCGAGAAATGGCACGTTTATCTCTGGGGACAATCATTCACTTTGGTAACAGATCACTAGGCCCTTGTATCCTTGCTTTTAACGCAAAGCACAGGACAGTGACCACTCCGCATTGCAAGGTGGACTGCTCGCTTGCTGCATTACAACTTTGTTGTACAGTACCGACGTGGAGAACACAACAGAATGGCAGGCGCTTTGTCCCGGCTCCCTGTCCCAGACGCACAAGGCGGCCTTAAGATCGAAGGAGAAATAGTGTCTATCGTAACGTCTTCGGTTCACATCAATGACCTCTGTATTGCTACAGCCGAGAACCTCAAGCTCCAGCAGGTTGCGCAATTCGTTCAGGCTAGGTGGCCAGCCAAGAAAACCTTGCCACCCGAACTAAGGCCTTATTATGAAGTGCGAGAGGAACTGTCAGTAGCGGAAGGACTGCTCATGCGCTTGGAACACGTTGTAGTTCCAGCCAAGCTCACAGCTGCATTCGTTCAGTTAGCCCATGAATCGCACCCCGGAATAGTGAAGACAAAGCAACGCCTTCGCGAAAAGTACTGGTGGCCAGGTATGGACATACAAGTCGAGAGTGCAATTCACAGCTGCGTAATCTGCCAAGTCGCAGACAAGAGAACTATCCCGCCCCCTACAGCCAGTTGCTCTTCCTGACCGGGCGTGGAGCAAAATAGCTATTGATATTGTTGGCCCATTTGAGCGTGCGTCAACTGACTGTCGTTTCGTTATATCTGTAGTTGATTACTTTTCGAAGTGGCCAGAAATAGCTTTCTGCCATGATGTGTCCCCCGTACAGTATTTTATTGCCTCTTGTCGGTGTTTTCACGGGAAGGCTACCCGGTTGAACTCACCTCGGATCACGGATCACAGTTTACATCCCGAGAATTTGAGTCCTTTCTTCAAGAAAGAGGAATCAAGCACAGCTTTTCAGCTGTATACCACCCCCAAGCAAATGGACAGGTTGAAAGGTTTAACCGTGTCCTCAAATCATACATTCAGTTGGCCATACTGGAGCAGCGCCCAATAAAGAACTCTGTCACCGAGTACTACAGAGCTACCCCTCACAGTACTACTGGACTCTCTCCGGCAGAGCTTCTACATGGCCGCAACATGAGGACATCCTTGGACGTCATTGGCTATCCCACTGCAAACTTCTTCGCTGACCCTGCTCAGGAGATGTGCTCACTTCGGGAGAGGGTGAAAGAGTGCCAACTTAAAAGCAAGCATTATGTTGACCGACGGAGAGCAGCTCGGGTACCAATGTTCCAAGTTGGAAAGTATGTGAGGGTCAAGAAGCCTGTTCCTGGTACGAAAGGCGCTCCCAGTTTTGGACCTCCTTTGAAGATTCTCAAGCGAATAGGACGTTGGCCCTTCCATCTTGAAGATGGTCGCACGTGGAATGCCTCTTAGTTGACGGCAGTTCCCGAGGAAGCATTGCCACAGCATGCACTATTATGGGAGAACCCTCTGCAGCGAAGTCCACCGACACCTGGCAGAACAGGACTGTCCTCTGAACTCCGTCAACGCCCTGCTCTGTCAATGCCGTCAGCCTTATTACAGTTGTAGGGCCCACGACATCCGGTGCTCACATGGAGCCCTGCTTCAAATGGCGATCGTGATGGTTCTCCTGTTGGTGGTGGTGGTGATGGTGCTCCCTTGGTTGGAACCGAACAGGCTGGTGAGCCACCACCTCTTCGTCAGTCCACAAGAAACCGACGACTGCCCACAAGGTTTTAGGATAACGTACCATGTTAACTTTGACTGTTTTTGTAATTAATTGTTTGTAAATATGTTTATATTTAGAGAGGGATAGATGTAGTGTCGAAGGTCGACACTAGGTTGCTTTAGTTACGTATATTTGTGGTCGAGAGATGGTGCCACCTCTGTATATATATATTCGCCAGTGCACGCTCGAATAAAGGAGTTCCTGCGAGGCATGGGTTGAGTGTACGGTGTGCTCAGTCGCGGCCCGACACTACAGGCGTGCATATGGGAAACATTCCCAACTCATGAACGGAAGCTTACCATTGTCACTCAAGCGGAAATTATGTAACTACTGCATTTTGCGAGTACTGACATACGGGGCAGAAAGTTGGAGAATTACAAGGAAGCTAAAGGGGAAGTTAAGAATCACACAGCGAGCGATGGAACGAAAAATGATAGGTGCTACATTAAGAGGTACAAAGACAACCGAAAGGATCAGAATGGACAGGGGTAGCCGACATAATAATCGAAATTAAGAAGAATAAATGGAGATGGGCAGGTCACACTATGAGAAGGCTACACAACCAGTGGACAGTTAGAACAATCGAATGAATACCAAGAGAGGGTAAGTGCAGCTGTGGATGATAGAGTAAGATGGAGGGACGAAATTAAGAAATTCACAGGCATCAAATGGAATCAGTTCGTACAGGGCAGGACAGAATGGAGAGCATTGGGAGAGGCCTTTGTTTTGCAGTGGACGTAAGATGGGCTGATGATGATGATGATGATGACATTGATTATATATTAGGCCATTTTACAGGCACAATGCATCCAATCATTCAGTGTTTTTAGGCAGATTTACAGCCAAATCTTGCATCATCCTTTAGTTTTTATTCCATTATTACACACAGTATTGACCTGGTGCTCTTGGGCCGTGCCTGACCCTTGTGCCATAAAACACCACATATCATCATCATCATTGACACATTGCACTTGGACCTTCTCAGCCCTCTCCCCCCTTCTAACCGTTGAAGGGCTACAGCTACATGTATTGACTGGCACATACAGTGCTGACATAATGCAGGCGGCAGCGCTGACTGGCATGCATAGCTGACATATCAGTGCTGACAGCTGCAGCAGCCTTTGTGTTCATATGGATTGTGAGGTTCGGCTGCCCATTTGCAGTCATCGTGGATCGTGACTCCACACTCTTTAGCGAACTCCTGGAGCCCCTTGGAACGATGTGCCTTCGCACCACTTCTTTCAACAGTCGGACGACTTGTTGAAAAGTTCCACAGGCATCTGCACATGAATCACTGGAAAAGTGGGTCATCCAACTGCCTCTAGTCTTGCTTGGCATTCGAACAGCCCTCAAAAGCGATCTCAGATGCCCCTGTGCCGAGCTGGTCTATGGGACTTCGCTGTGCCTTCCGTGCGACTTCTTCGATGCCTCTGCTAAAACTTCTATGCCACCAGCCGGTGACTATGTTTTTGAACTGCGACACACCTTCAGCATCTGCACGAGTCATGGTCTCCTTATGAGTCTGCACAGCTTACTCCTGCTACACACATTTTCATGTGCAAATGTGCTCTGTGAAAGCCTTTGCAGCTGTACTACTCCGTGCTCTACACTGTTGTTGAGCATTGTCTGTCGGCATTTGTTGTCAACATCAACGACTGACTAGGCACCATTGTCCTCGATTGTCTGATTGAAGCAATGCTGCCAGCAACTCCACCACTCTGTGATGCGACCTTCTTGCGCCCCTCAACCCCGCTTTCGTATGTGGTGCCCAAGACACCCCGTGTCACCTATACCATAATTCGCTCGTCGGACTTATCTCCTCCTTAGTGGAGAAGTGCCCTGTAGCAGCAGCAGCATCAGCGTTGCATCATGGAGAGGGACCGAGGCGCTCGCCCCAGTATGAGGTGGGTGCCGCTGGCATGGGCCTCTGCTCTAGCATTCGAGAGATTATTAAAACCTTCCAATATATAGTGGTCGTATCAGGCTTTCTCCCTCTCTCTCTCTTCAGGAGGTCGACATGGTGGTCTGCAAAGCCGTATGCTGCTACAGTGAATGTGTGTGTATATATATATATATATATATTGTAAAGAAGAGAGACGTAGACACAGCGCCTTAGCTGCAGGCCGGCTGTTCTATTCTGACTTCCTCGTCTTTCTCTTCGTCCGCTCCTCTTGCACTTCGCTCCTCTAGCGCGAGCGTCTTCGGCACGGCGAGCTCTCTGTTTTTATACATTACACTCGGCCACGACTGCGAGTGACAGTAACGGGCGAAACTGTCTCTGGAGGGCGGCACTGACTGTGTCGCGCTGGACGGTTTCGACGTAGCCCCGACTTGGCTTTGAGAGCTGCGAAGACAGCCTCTGGTGGCCGGCACTGACTGTTCCGTGGCGGGCGGTCCCGGAAACGCCGAGCACTCACTCGGAAACTTGCTAGCAATGGCTCCTGGCGGGCGACATTGACTGTGTCGACGCGGTCGTTCTTGTCCACAAGGCAGCAAGCCCTGTTGAGCCGCCAAACCAAGTTCGGGTGGGCGACACTGGCTGGCTCGTGGTGGTCGCTGCAGGTTTCGGCCACGCTGCGATTTAACGGGGTGACCTCCTGAAGACAGAAGCGGGCGGCAGTGGCTGCTAAGGCGCAGTTTTGCAGGCCCTTCACGCGTGCCTTGTCTTTCCCTTGAAAGTGATGTAGCACTTTCCTGAAAGTAGGCTGAACCAACGGACCCCGACGACAACCCTCCCGAAGGAGAGGTGCCCAAGTCCCGGGGTGCGGGTGCGACGCCCAAGCCAGGAGCAGACCGTGGCTGCAGTGGCGGGTCCCCGACAAAAGCGGCCTCATCCGCGGCACAGACACTGCCACCCCCTGGAAGGGCACCGCAGGGCGAACCGGGAACCCCAGCACACTCGGCCAATGACTGCCCCAACGACCGGGGGCGTGACCGCGAGCCTCCTTGGCACGTTCCCTGGACGGCATCACCTCCACACAGGTCAGAGTGAGGCTCCTCGGCGAACAACAACGTTTCATGATGCGCACGGTGTTCAGGGGGCGCCATGGAAGTGGTTAGAGATGGCTGGTCCATGGCATCTGACTCACATGGCGGCTGGGCAGGACCACCAGTGTAAACAGGGTCCGAGCGCCGTGGCTGGAATTCAGTCTCTTGTGTTGAAAGCTGAGTCGAAGAACAAATCCCGGGACCGATCAGCACGTCAGGGCAGGCCCTGATGCTCTCTGGCGATGAGCTGCAGTCCGAAGCCACAGCCTCGAGGTAGCGCTCCTCCTGAGCTGCTTCCTCGGTAGTGTAGTTCAAGGGACTGTTGGCATGGACATGGGGAAGCGGGCCAAAAGCCGCGATGAACTTGACACACCAGAGCGAAGTGCAAGAGGAGCGGACGAAGAGAAAGACGAGGAAGTCAGAATAGAACAGCCGGCCTGCAGCTAAGGCGCTGTGTCTACGTCTCTCTTCTTTACAATGGCGCAGTCGACAAAAGACAGACGCTGAGGGCGTCCTCGCGGGTCATCGGCGCAGCAGGGGCTCCAGTCCAGGGACGCCGTCCAGGATTACGCGACCATGGACCCCGCAACCCTTCTGCCGCCGGAAGCACCTATGGGACCCACGCCCACGCAGGGCCTCCTGTTACCACGGAATGGCGCTCACGCTTCCTGTGGTAACACCCCCTCGCCTAGACCTACGTCGGCACATGAGCCGCACAGGGACGCTGTCCAAGCGTCCTCGGACTTGGACACCGCCGTCGGGAGGACAGAGCCCGCCGTATTTTCCGCGGCCGCCGACCATGGTTACCCGAATGCCTCGGTCGGTCAACTCACCGACGTCATGCGGGCCATGTCGTTGCTATTCGAGCAACTGAATGTCTTCGGCATGGTAACTCCCGGATTATCTTGTGCGGCATCACCATCGCTGAGTGCATGTATGATCCCGGAGTTCCATGCTTTCCAGGACGACGCGATCCTCTGGATCGATAACATCAACCATCTCGGGACTCAGTATGCCTGGTCGGACCAACAGAAATTCCAGGTGGCCCTCAGCCACCTTGGAGAACGTGCCGTGGCCTGGCATCGCTACCAAGGCGTTAAGCAGAAGACCTGGCAGGAATGGTGTGTCAAGTTCATCGCGGCTTTTGGCCTGCTTCCCCATGTCCATGCCAACAGTCCCTTGAACTACACTACCGAGGAAGCAGCTCAGGAGGAGCGCTACCTCGAGGCTGTGGCTTCGGACTGCAGCTCATCGCCAGAGAGCATCAGGGCCTGCCCTGACGTGCTGATCGGTCCCGGGATTTGTTCTTCGACTCAGCTTTCAACACAAGAGACTGAATTCCAGCCACGGCGCTCGGACCCTGTTTACACTGGTGGTCCTGCCCAGCCGCCATGTGAGTCAGATGCCATGGACCAGCCATCTCTAACCACTTCCATGGCGCCATATATAACCACTTCCATGGCGCCATATATATATATATATATATATACACACACGCACACACACACACACAATGTTCAGCCCCAAGTTTTTGAAAGGTGGGGGGGAGGGGTTCAAAGAAGCTATTCTGCAAACAGTGCATGTACAAAGTGCACAGAAAATTAAATGAGTTAATACGAGGCACATTTCTCAGTGAAGTTCTTTGGCACTATGTTTTTTTTTTACCCGGTTTTCTTACCTTGTTCAGCGATAAGGATGCTGACATGCTGGCCAGTTTGTGGTAGTGTGAAGCCATTCGTAAAAGTCTGCAGCTGGGTATGTTCAATGCTGTCACAGCAGAACACCTCATTGCATTTCCTGTGAGCCTCGCTAAATGATAAATCTGGAAGCCAGCTCCTAAATTGACCAATTCCGTAAAACCCATGGCACATGTGCTATGCCGATGTGATGCGAGTCCTCCTTGCAGCTGTAGGCTTGATTGGAAACTGTGGCCTGATGCAGTGATGCAACTACTCCGGGTGGAGCGGCTTAGGGAACACAGTTGCTGTGCAAACACTGCTGGTTGTGTGCATGATTTTTATGAGTGTTCCATCTAGTAATTGCGTCGCTTTCGGGAGCACACATTAATTTACTATTGAAAAGGAAACTGTAGCTTCTTCCAATTTCCATCGGCGAAAGCTAACGCCAAAGGGAGTGCTTCTTGGATACCTGCAGTGTGGCGTAAAAGCCCAGCTGGCCTTTTGTGGTAGGAAAAGAACATTCTTGAATATGTGGGACGCACTTTATCAGTGTCTGTCTGTTTCGTCCAGCAGTCTTCTGGTCGTCATTACTGAAAAGCAGCCATGCGACATATTGGCATCTTTTGCTGCTCCTAAATAAGAGAAAGCATTGCAGAATACTCCCACATGAAGCTGTCTCAGCTTCCTGTCTATGTCTCTAAACCTCTATGTCTCTGAGCGCTTCCTTTATTTTGGAACTTGGCAAGCGAGCAGTGCAGAACGGATGCTTAGCCTATCTTAATGAGCTTGCCTCTCTAATGGAGCACTAACTCCCACAACCGTCCCAGAGGCATGTGCGAACAGGAAGGGCACATTGTTTTTTTTTGATCACCGATGACTGAAAAAGATCAGTAAAGAACTAAGTACAGTAGAACCTCGTTATAACGAACCCGGTTATAACGAACTATCGGATATAACGAAGCAATCGCGATTCCCCTTGAAATTCCTATAGATGGAATTGATATTGGTTATAACAAACTAATGGTTATAACGAAGTAATTATTGCTCCCCCTTCAACTTTGTTATAATGAGGTTTTACTGTAACACACATTCAAAGCAGACCACATGGCTATATCTAGCACAAGCTGCTCAATGGCGCAAGCCTTCTTTTAGAACCAAACATTTTAGAACCAAACCATTTGAAATGACGTCAACACAGCCATAGGAGGTATATGTTGGACACACTGAAAATGGCAGTGTAGGTGTGAGTAGGGTTTATCCTCCCTAGTTTGCATTGCAGTGCAACGAATATTCTACCTATTTGCGAACATTGCTCTTGAAGCATCACATTTGTGGGTAGTCTAATCGGTAACGAAAATAGTTGCACCTGCAAAACATATTTAGTACTTGTACTGCCCCTTGAAAGTGAGCTGTACGACTGTACCACCTAATGGAGAACACCCAGCACTTTCACCTGCACAGAATCATACTGCCATGCGTCCTAGTAAAATATCAGCATTTCATGGTGGTGCACTAGGTGAAGTACCAAATGCAAAGGGGCATATTTACTTCTGGTACCAGTCTTGTGAAAGACTAGAGCTTGGGCCCTATTTTCATGATGGCTTGTGCAGTCAACTGTTACCTGCATGACTTGCATAAGTACATCACTTACACAGTTGACACTGCCGCTATGATACCCCAAAGCTTTTGTATACTGTGTAGTCGCCAACTTATTACCCATCAGTGTCAGAAAGGACTGTTGCATGCATGCGACATGTAATCCATGTGAAGACACGCAGTACATGTGAAGACAGTGACAGGGATAAGTAGTGGTACAATGCGTCCATCACGTAGGAAGTGCGAAACTAAACATCTGACACGCACAAGGAAGGCGAGACACATGTGCCTACTTCAACTCAGTGTTTATTACAAAATTACAAAACATGTGGGCTTCTTTGTTGTTTTGTTTGCTCTTTCACACTCATATGTGTTTGTGTTTTGCAAAATGCCGAGTTTAAAAGTAAGCGCTTGCCTTGTCTTTCTTGTGTCTGTCAGTCATTTAGTTTTATGCTTCATACATGATGGATCCTTGCCGACCAGCCCGATTTAATTCTTTATTATGGCGCACTGCAGCCACGTGCAGAACTAAAGATAGTCATACTTAAAACAGTTTGTCATGCTAGATGGAAATCGTACTCCTGATGCATTTCCAGCGCTTGATGGAATAAGGAACTGAGACGTAGAAACACAACAGAGAAGAACAATGTTACTGTCTGTTTTCTTCCTTCTTCTCACTTGTTACTTGCTTCTTATTCTGTCAAGCACTGGAAATGCATTGGAAGTAAAGATTGCCGGTCTGTGCAGCATGGTCACAGCATTAGCTTAACTTTGCTGCATGCTCCTTGGTTCTTTCATTCCTTCGTTCCCTTCTTCCTCTTTCATTGCCTGGTTAGCTTCCTTTGCTTTGTCATTGGCGTCTTCTCTGTCTTGGTTGTTTTGATCTTCCTCTCAGTCTTTTTCGTCGTTTTTTCATCTTCCACTGTTTCCTTTGTCAGTGTCCTCTTGCTTCTGCTCCTCCTTTTTGTCTTCATAGATGACTGACAAACATGTAATGTCCTGAAACATCACTACCTCCACTAGAGCCGTGGTGGTACTGCTCCTTTTGAGCGAGGTCAGAATACGCACATGCGTGTAGTGTTTTTTTGTCGTCGTATGCGTGGACATATCGCCACCGAAATTGTCTACTGCAATGAACCTATAACAGTGGCTTATGCTGTTAAAAGGAGAACTATACAAGCAAAGGCAGATTTAGGATGCCGCATGGTGTTGCATCAATTGAAATGTAATTTTGTCCATTAGGGTGGATTGTAGGGCAACAATGGGTAGCATCCAAGGTGGGCATGTGAATGCAGGTGCCAATGGAACGGTGCCTGCTGGGTGGCCAGGTGGTGTGGCTGCCACAGGTCCTTTGTGAGCAGGAGGCCCTGCTGCGGGCCGTCCTCAGCATCGACACCTGGAACAACGTCCTCTCAGAGGCACATAAGATGCGGCTCATGGTAAGCACTGTTTGCTGTTATGCTTGACACATCGACTGCCAAGTGAACGCCTGTGTTGGTGGCACTTGTGTGATAGCGGCCGAGGACAGGAAAGGGGCTCACTTGCAGCTGAGGTTTGCATGGTAGAAATTTTTTTGAAAAAGGAAAGGCCAAGAGATGGACAAATTGTAAGCTCTCCTCCACACACACACACTCATCGATGCCTCCTTATATGAAACATCGGTGTAATTAAATGTTCAAAGTAATCAAGTTTTCTATGACTTCATAAGAAACCGTGTATTTTTACCTCAGTTCCTAAAGAAGCATGTTTATTTGTCATTTCAACATAACCATCTCGCTGCTGCAGCGAAGGAAAACAGAAGCAATGAATTTCAACTCTTGCTGGGGTGTGAATTTTGTGCGTCTTTTTGAGAAAATACTTTTTTCTAATGCCATGTCCCTAACATCTAAGACATTCACCCAGTGTGTCATAATTAACCCCTTAACTGCCAGTTTAACTTTCAAGAAACATACCCAAATCGCCACGTTTAGTACTTTTAGTATAACTTTTTACATGCAATTCTAATCATGGGAACGTATTACATCGTTGATTTCTGTTTAGAATTAGCACAGAAATTAGAAAAAAAAAGGCTGCTGTTGAAGGCGGCTCTCCCTCAGTGCATGCCGTGGTAATGGGTCAGAACATACTGAAAGTCAAAGTATTTATTTGATGCAGTACACGTTAACACACTGAAAATTGCACAGACATTGCTTTGTCATAACGAAAGCTTTCATGATTAATAGTCTCTCTTTGTGTGGTAGGCTTTGAAGTATGTGTCACACAAAGCCCGACTTGGCAGTCCTTGCATCATATTCGCGTTTCTTTGCGCCCTTCGAATGGGCATGTGGGAAGACAACACTTCTCTGCGTTAGCTCCTACATCTTTGGTGTTGATTGAATTTTTCTCGGAAAATGTTGGCCTTTCAGCCTCGTCAGAGATGGGTAGGATCTGTGACCTGCTCCGGCCAGAGCGTGGAGGCACTTCTCAAGTACTAACCCCACAAGTCGTATGTGGAAATCCAAATGAGTGATTAGAGGAGTAGACACTTCGGCCAGTTTGTTCATGTCGCTTGTAAAACCATTTTACATTAAGCAATAGAGTGATAAATGCATAATCACACTGATGATATTTTTGCTGGAAAAGAAATATAGTGTATTACAATGATCGCAAAAAACCTGATGGCTAATTATGTCTTTTGAAATTTTTTTTGCAATAGTGTAATTTTTAAGAAACTTTAACATGAGAGAAATAGAGAAAGCAGTCGAGAAAGGCACCTGCATTAAATCGGTCAAAAAGAAACTGCACTTAATACAAAACAAAATACATGTGCTAAAAGATAAACAAAGTAACATTATCGACAATTTCAATGAAATAGTGAAGGTAGCAGAAGATTTCTACTCTGAACTGTACAGCTATCAGACATACCATACAACCTTAATAGAAATAGAATCAGAGGAGGACACTGAAATTCCATGTATAACTGCTGATGAAGTCAAAAAAGCTGTCAAAGGCATGTCCTGCGGTAAAGCAGCAGGTGAAGACAGCATAACAGCAGACATTATCAAAGACAGAGGAGATATTATGCTTGAGAAACTTGCATTGCTCCTCACGAAATGCATCAAGACATCTAGTGTACCATGCAGTTGAAAAATGCTAATATAATCTTAATCCACATGAAAGGTGACTTAAAGGACTTAAAGAATTACAGACCAATTAGCCTACTCCCAGTAATATACAAGCTATTTACAAAAGCAATTTCTATGAGGATAAGAGAAACACTTTAACCAACCAAGAGAACAAGCTGGTTTTAGGAGACGTTACTCAACAGTGGACCACAGCCATGCTATCAGCCTCGTAATTGAGAAGTACACGAAATATAACAAACCCCTTTATATGGTGTTTATAGACTACGAGAAAGCATTTGACTCCATAGAAATACAAGCAGTTCAGGAAGCTCTACGTCGACAAGGTGTACCTGGCGTATACGTGAAAACCATAAACAACATATACAAAGATTGCACAGCCACACTACTCCTACATGAGAGAAGCAGAGAAATCCCGATAGAGAGAGGTGTGAGACAGGGAGATACGATATCCCCGATGCTATTCACTGAATGTTTAGAGGAAGTCTTTAAACGTCTACACTGGGAGGGAAAGGGACTTCGAATAGACCGAGAATATCTAAGCAATTTAAGATTTGCAGACGCCATTGTGCTCTTTAGCAATGATGTAGATGATCTACAACACATGATTGATGACCTAACCTGGGAAAGTATGAAAATTGGACTAAAAATGAATAGGCCAAGGACCAATGTTATGGTCAATAGCCTAGCTAAGGAACATTAATTTAAAATTAAGAGTGAACCCTTAGAATGTGTAAATGAATACGTATACCTGGGACAGTTTATAACAGGAACTCCTACCCATGAAAAAGAAATTCTCCGTAGAATAAGGATGGGCTGGAGTGCATTACGAGATTATGACTGGGAACTTGCCGTTCTCACTAAAGTGAAAAATATTCAATCACTGCATTCTCCCAGTACTAACGTATGGTGCAGAAACGTGGAGGACAACGAAAAAACTAGAGATGAATCTAAGGAGCACACAGCGTGCAATGAAAAGAAAAATGATAGGTGTAACGCTGAGAGATAAAGAACGAGTGGAATGGATGAGTGAACAGACAAGAGTTGCAGATATTATATCAATTGAAAGAAAAAAGTGGACCTGGGCAGGAAATGTCATTAGGAGGAAAGATAACAGATGGACAGTAAGCGCGACGGAATGGATACCGAGAGAGGGAAAATGCAACAAAGGCAGGCAAAAGGTTAGATGGAGTGAGGAAATTAAAAAGTTTGCGGGCATAAAGCGGAACCAACTCGCTCAGGATAGGGTGGGTGGGAAATCGTTGGGAGAGCCTTTGTCCTGCAGTGGACCTAAATAGGCTGCTGCTGCTGCTGCTGCTTCTGATGATGATGATGATGATGAAATATTTTTCCTGGCTACGTGGTGAGTGGTCTTAGCCTCTTATGCGTGCATCGTAAATCTTCCCAAGAGAATGCTTGGCTCTGCTTAAGCACAGCAGCATCTAGTCCAATGTTGTGGTTGCCCTTTTTACTGGCTTTACAAGTCGAGTGATTAGCCAAGCTGCAACATTGTGCAGCTGTGCAAGGCAGCCTTGTTCGCTCCATCAGTGTTTCGGGACACCTTGCTGTTTGATCATTGCCAAGATTCGTCTCCAAAGATGCCACTGTGTTTTCCACGGGGACGCTTATGGGCTGTTGCTGTCACATAGCTTTCATTTATCTGCATACTTAGCATAGCCATATTTCAATGTGTACCAAAGAAGGAAATGCTTGCGGCAAACTGCATCCTTAAGCTTACATTAAAACGAAAAAGAAACTTGAAATAAATTTCTAAAATAAGCTTCACTAGTGGAAACAACAAACATACACAAAAGAAATGCCTATCTTAAAGGGAAAAAAATAACCAACCAACCAATCAAAACGGTCGGATCCACTAATCCCTTAACAAAAGGGCATATTCTTTTCAAAAGGCTTTTGACGACTCCTATACCTTTCAGACATACTCATGGTGGTCGTGCGCTGAAAGCCCTTCTCAATTCGCGGGGAGTACACGGTGCGTGACGCCTGTTCACTCTGCCGCGGAACCCAACAGATTTCTTTGCTGAAGCCCTGCCTTTGCTATTAGCTCGTCCCGCAACTACACGAAGCCTGACGACCCCATACTCCCGTGACACTAACACACCGTGAAGGAAACTACTGGGTGCTATGGTGGACCGTTTTCGTCCGAAACGCACGCTTCTACTTCCTTTGTTTAGGCGCACCTGAAACTTTCGGTGCGAGCTCAACACGCGTGGCGAACCTACCGAGCTAACCACTCCCTTTCCCCGTTTGGGGCTGTTCTACATTCTACGTGACGCCTCCTGGCAAGAAAATGTGTTCCACATACGCCGTCATGGCTACGAGTGGCACTCCCAGGATAATACGTACATAAATACCCAATAAAGTGGACGGAGGGATGACCGCCTTCGTAGCTCAGTTGGTAGAGCATTGGACGCGTCATCCGAAGGTCGTGGGTTCGGTTCCCACCGAAGGCAGGTTTATCTTTTCATCCACTTTAATTCATTTCTACTTTCTCCACAATTACAATACAGTCGACTCTCGTTACAACGGACCCTCATAATCCGGGAAAAAATGTCTGTTTTATCCGAAGTCCGTAATATCCAGACATCGAACGTAAGGGGGGGGGGGGGGGTGTAAGGCCCATGTGTTTATCATCACTGACATCGCTCAGCTGTGTGATTTAGTCCTTTTTAAATAACTGCCGCCGAATATAAACACCACGGCACGGCTACGACCGACAGTGGTAATTTATAACTATAGCAAATGTTCAACTTTCATCAGGAAGGCCTGATGGGTGGCTGCCGAACCCATGTAAACATTAGTGAGGCTCAGTCCAAACTACTACCGTAAAATTCCGAGCAAGCGCCCCCCCTGGAGTTAGGGATAATAACCAAGTTAAAGGTGGGGGGCGCTTGCTCGGACTTGCTGCGAAATTCAAAATGGCGGCGGAAGTTTTCTTCTTTTAAAGAAATTGACAAACGCGGGTCATAGGGATGCACAGAATGATCAAAAACTTTATTCCAGCACAACTTTAATCACTCTGAAATCCGTCAAAGGAGTCCTCGGAGTCTGTGTCGAAAAATAGGCTGCAGCATTCGGCCTGCAGCCCATCGCGATGTTCCGGGGGAACGGCGCCAACGTCGGACAGCCAGCCATGCAGACAACCTTCCTCTGAGCCATCCAGCGCGTTAGAGATACCACAGCCCTTGAAACTCTGGGCAACGGTTTCCTCTGACACAGCTTCCCATGCAGCAGCCACGAAATCCAGGACGTCTTGACGCGACGACTTCCGCAGATTTCCTTTCGGAGTTCTCTCTGCCCTACGCATGAACTCCTCCCAGCTCCTGCAAAGGTTGGCTTTGAACGGCCGGTTCCAATACACGTCCGCCGGCTGCAGTATGCTCGTGCAGCCAGCCGGCACGTATGCAACGTCCGTCTCCCGTTCTTCCAAAGCATCCCTTGCTGCCTGCGTCTTATGAATAGGCGCTTGGTCTAGCACCAGCAACCGCCTCACGTCGTCGGTGTTAGGGCCCCAAACCCTCGACAGCCACTCTTGTAACTTGTCGGAGGACATCCACCCATTCTTGGATGCAGTCACACGGACATTTGCTACAAGAAAAAAAAAAGCGGTTAGCGCAATCTCGCTACCCCATGATTAGAGAGAAACTCACCTGGCACATGAAGCTTCATAAAAGCCTTCGTCGGAATCTTGCCGCTCGGCTCCTTCAAAATGACGAAGGCCGGGAGTTTGTGGCCCGATGCGCAGGCAGCCAGTGCAACTGTGAAACCTCGCCGGGCACAACCAGTATTCGTGATCCGCACCGAACTTTCCCCGATGATGTTGTTCGTTCGGGAAGCCGGACAGTCCATGCGAACCATTGTCTGATCCATGTTGGCCATATTAAATGGTGTATAGCCGTGACGCAATCGCAGCTCGTTCACGGATGACCGAAAAGCACGTGCTGCTTCTGCGTAGTCATCTGGCGTCTTCTGGCTGTCATTTGTTGCCTGTCGCATGGAGATGCTAAAGCGTTGCTTCCACCTGGCAATATAATGGGTCGAAGCGTGGAAGTTTCCTAGCTGCAGGCTCCTGGCTATACGCAAAGCCTCTTCTGCGAGCAGCCTATTACTAACAGCACGCCCGGCACTTCGCTCGCGCTCAAAAAACTCGAAGAGGGCGTCGTCTAGCTCCTCACTAAACACAGGAGCACCGTTGCTCAGCTTGCGTTGTAACTTCGACTTGCCGAAGTTTTGTTGCAGCAAGCTTTCGTACTTGCCATCCCACTCGCGGATCCGCTTCCGATCGATGTTAAAGTGTCGCGAGGTCTCGTGCACATTTCGTCCAGCTTGGCGATGCCACTGCACCACCTCAATTTTTTTCGCGACCGTGTAGGAACGCATCGGCAAGCTGACCACAATGAACAAATGGCGACTGACGAGTACGACGTGACGACGTTCACGGGTTCACGCACGCCAAGCCTAATGCCTATGGCTATGGCTAGAGCGATGGCTAGAGACGCCAGTGTTGTGTGGTGGCGCCAGCGTCGTGTGGGCGGGGCGGGGCAGGGGGGCGCTTGTTCGGAAAAGGGCGGCAATTTGAAGTTGCCCAAACTAAGGTGGGGGGCGCTTGCTCGGGTGAGGGCGCTTGCTCGGAATTTTACGGTAATCTAACAGCTTGCCATCACAGAGCCGCTCATGTTACAAAAAGAACTGGTTTCAGCTGGGGCTCGTTCTAACGGTCGGCATCACAAATTCATTTTTTGCACGAACGCATTTCTGCCTCAGCTAATCCAAGACCGTTGCTAAGCTGAATTAGCACGTGCATTCATTACCACGCACCTCGCGCGTAGAAACTTATTCATTACAACTTCTCAGTGGAACTCGCCGGTATTTGGGTTGGGAGCTCAGGAACGCCTCACTACCATAGCATTGGTCGCAATGCCTAACGATGCGATTGCGGAGAGCGCGACGAACATCCAAGGTAGAAAAAAGCGAACAAAGAAAAGCTTTTTATTCACACCTAACTCGAAAAGAACTTCGTTATCAGTGACTGGCGGCCCCCTTAGGTCACTTCACGGAGCCTGAAGCACTTGAGGGTAAAGTTCCACCGACGATTGTTTGCCGGCGATACCTTTGTTGTGCACGATGGAATTCATGGTCTGCTTCGATAGTCCCATAGCTTTGGCAACATCCACCTGCTTTTCTCCGCGTGCAATTGCACTCACAATTTTTCTTTTATCGCTGAGCGAAATTTGTTTCCGTTTTCTGGAGGCCATCATCTCAGCACTTGCCCTCGGTGCGGCACAACCATTCCCCGCGGAACATAACGACAAAATGGCGTTTGTTATGCTCTCAGGCTGGCTTGGCTAGAGGCTCGGCTTGGCCAGATGAGCACCAATGTTGCCAGCCGCAGTTTAAAATTTTTGCTTAAAACACCGGCGTGGCAAAGTATGTTGTCAGTCCGCATTGAAACGGCCAAAGTCCGTTGTATGTGCAACTTTGGCAAAAAACTGCCATTAATTTTGTCCGCTGTAGCCGATAGTCTGTTGTAGCGGAGTCCGTTCAAAGCGAAGTTGGCTGCATTGATAAAATACATGGACCAAACCTGGGTCAAGATATGGTCCATTATATCCGAAAGTCTGTTGTACGCGGGTCCGCTATAACGAGCGTAGACTGTACCACAAGCAACTTCCCCTATGCTTTCCTAAGCTTCATTGTCTGTTTGCTCGTTGAGTTGTTTCTAACAAATAAAGAACGAGCCCTTGACCCCTTCCCTTTCGTTATACCTAAAATCGATGTAACATACTTAAACCATTTAAAATCTTTTAGGTGAATAGAAATGGGGCACAACTGAAATTTCTGGGAGGTTTTCCTGTTACATACCTGCATAACTTGGAGAAATGGTCAAAATCCGGAAGTCTGCTGGGTAACCTGGGAGACTTGGCAGGTATGCAAACTGCAACAAAAACATGGACTTCAAGATTGGTACCGTAGAGGTGACATAGATGACGTCATGCGGCCCCAAATCTCGAAGGCTATGCTTTTGTGAACCGTCAAGCGGTAGCGCGAGGACAACCATCAGAATGCGCGCATCGTGTTGATGGAAGTCAATGCTGCTGGCGCAGCCTGCCAGAGCCACAGCCGCTTTTTATCCAATCATTTGCTGCCCTTGCCTGTCAGCCTTTTTAAAAGATGTTGCTGCTGCACGTTACGATCTAAAAGTGGTGCAGCTGACAAGTTAGGGCACTGACAAGTACTGTGCAACCTCCAAAACAATGCAACAACACCGCATTGTCGACACCGCACGCAAACATGAATTACAACACGTCAGCTACGGTTGAAACATGATCAACTTATGTAAGGGGGAGCACATTTGAGGTGTTCAACGCGGGTCAAAGTTTGATATATCAAATGTGGTGCTCCACGGATCTCCGATATACGTGCGTGCCATCCCTATACTTTAGCATTGAATTATGAAGGGGATTTTTCAACTGTTTCATATAACCAATAATTCGATATATCCGAGTTTGATATATCTGGGATGGACTGCATACACATGCTTCGTTTGAAAAATAACAGTGCTTGAAAGTCAGCACCGTGTGTGTGTTCTTCGTACATACTCGTTTCTTGCTCTCTTGTTACATTCAGTATGATCTACCAACAAGCCTAAATCTTCACCCTTCATAATGGCATTTAATTTGCATTGCTGTTGATTGTTATTGAAGGTGCCCTTGCAGCACTTTCCTCCTCCGAAGCCTAACATTTTTGCCAGGGGGCTGGCAGAGTCATTTCAAATGTCAGCGCTTTGGACATGGGTCGCAAAGCTGCAGAGGGCGCGCTACTTGCGCAAAATGTAGCTCCAACGAACACTCATCGGAAAATTGTACTGCTGCAGCCCGCTGTGCCAATTGCGAAGGAGACCATCCCGCCTACTCGCGATCGTGCCCATCCTGGAAAAAGGAAAAAACAAATCCTTGAGCTTAAAGTAAAATTCAATCTGTCTTTTCAAGAGGCGCGCCAGCGCTTCTCCCTCCACAACCAGAACACTCCTTCCTTTGCAGATGTGACGCGCCAGGGCGCCGCGCCACATATTTCCGCGCCCGCGAGTGTCACACGCAGTGTGACCGCGGTCGCGCCATCTGCGCCCAAGGCTGGAGTAGCCTGTGCTGCTCCGCCTCCTGCCAAACAGGTTCAGCAGACTTCAGAGTCTGCCGGACCCCGGACCACTGCACCCGCAGTTAGGTCCGAAACTGCTGTGAACGTGCCTGCTCATCAGGCACCATCCCCCACCTCGCAAGAGGTGATGGATACAAGTCCCACTCCTCCGGCGCCTCAGACGCCGAAGGATAGGCGCAACTCTTTGGAGCGCGCCCAAAAAGAAAAACGTCGAATTACGGGGCCCCCAAAAGGCCCTGTAACCTAAGGTAACAATTTTTGTACACACAGCACCACACAACTTTGAAATGACCCATATAATACAGTGGAACGTCAGAGGACTGCTGAGAAACCTCGACGATATCCAAGAACTCTTACACAAGCATACACCAAAAGTGCTGTGTGTGCAAGAAACACACTTAAAATTGAAACACACAAACTTTCTACGCAATTACATTATTTTTCGAAAGGACCGAGATGATGCGGTCGCATCATCCGGTGGTGTTGCCATAATAGTTAATCAAGGAAAAGCCTGTAAACATTTACCCCTTCAGACATTCCTGGAGGCAGTAGCTGTCCGAGCTGTCATCTTCAACAAACTGGTAACAATTTGCAGTATTTACATACCTCCACACCATCAACTGAACAAACACGAATTTCAATCACTAATCGATGAACTTCCAGAACCGTATCTCGTCCTAGGGGACTTTAATGCACATAGTGGCCTATGGGGTGACTCTCGCTGTGATGCGCGAGGCCGCCTTATTGAACAGTTCCTTTTCTCTTCTGGTGCGTGTCTCCTCAATCGGAAAGAGCCAGCATACTATAGCCTGGCTAATAATACCTACTCATCGATAGACCTCAGCATTGTCTCTCCATCGCTCCTACCTATACTTACATGGAAAGTCATAAATAATCCTTATGGGAGTGACCATTTTCCTTTAATTTTGAGCTCAATAACATCATCTGAATATCCTGCACACGTTCCCAAATGGCTGATAGAAAAGGCCGATTGGGACCAGTTTTATAAGATTGCTAGCTTGAGTTGGACTGACATATGCGGCTCTAGCATAGATGCATCTGTAGAGTACTTTACTGCTTTTGTTATTGAAGCTGCAGCTAAGTGCATTCCGCAAACATCTGGACTGCCCAGAAAACGGCGCGTTCCCTGGTGGAACAGTGAGTGTCTCAATGCGCGCAAACAACAAAACAAAGCATGGAGGCGTCTTCGAGACTCACCGACCACCGAGAACATTGTCAATTTTAGAAACATCAAGTCTCAAGGTAGGAGAACGCGTCGACAGGCCAGAAGGGAGAGCTGGCAGAAGTTTCTATCTGGCATCAACTCGTATACACATGAAGCAAGAGTCTGGAGCATGGTCAGTAGGGTAGTAGGACGAGAAGCACATCCTCTTCCTCTAGTAAACACACAAGGCAACGGTTTGGAAGACCAAGCGAACTCCCTCGGTGCCCACTTCGAACAGGTCTCCAGCTCATCCCAGTACAGTCCAGCGTTCCAACGTTACAAAGCAAGAATAGAAAAACAAAAAATAGAACGCAAAGTCGCAAGCAATAACGCATACAATGAACCTTTCATCTTAGCAGAGCTACAAGCATCCCTAAACTGCTGTAACAAAACCGCCCCAGGCTCCGACCGAATAGTATGCGAAATGCTGAAACGTCTGCCCCCTGAAACCCAAAAAACCCTCCTCTCCTTGTATAATGCCGTTTGGTTCTCTGGTGAGATTCCCTCCGCCTGGAAAGAAGCCATCGTTATTCCGATCCTTAAACAGGGTAAGGACCCATCTTCAGCATCAAGTTACAGGCCCATAGCATTGACGAGTTGCCTTTGCAAGGTCTTTGAGAAAATGATAAACAGGCGACTGATGCACTTCCTTGAAACAAATAGCCTACTTGACCCATACCAGTGCGGGTTTCGAGAGGCTAAATCCACTACTGACCACCTTGTCCGTATCGAGGCACAAATTCGTGATGCTTTCATTCATAAACAATTTTTTCTTTCTGTGTTCCTCGATATGGAGAAGGCCTATGACACAACGTGGCGCTTTGGCATACTCCGAGACCTGTCACACTTAGGTGTGCAGGGCAGAATGTTCGCAATAATTGAAAGCTACCTGTCCAATCGGACATTCCGTGTTCGAGTAGGCACTGTGTTGTCCCGCACATTTGTCCAAGAAACAGGAGTGCCGCAAGGAGGTGTATTGAGTTGTACACTTTTTATAGTCAAAAGGAACTCCTTGCGCCTCGCTATCCCACGAAATATGTTTTACTGCACATATGTTGACGATGTACAGGTCGGTTTTAAGTCGTGTAACCTCTCAACGTGTGAACGTCAGGTTCAATTAGGTTTGAACAAGATCTCTCATTGGGCAGATGAGAATGGTTTTAAACTGAACGCGCAAAAGAGCACCTGCATCTTGTTCTGCCGGAAGAGGGGCGTGCATCTCGATCCCGAGATTGACCTGCATGGTCAACGTCTGTCTGTAAAGTCTGAGCATAAGTTTCTGGGCCTAATATTGGACGCAACACTAACCTTCATACCATATATAAAGTATTTAAAGAACAGGTGCTTAAAGACAATGAATATTCTGAAAGTGTTGTCACGCACTACGTGGGGTAGTGACAGGAAATGCCTGATGGATTTGTATAGAAGCCTCGTACGCACGCGCCTAGATTACGGTGCCATAACCTATCAGTCTGCGACACCATCAGCCTTAAAGATGCTCGACTCTGTCCACCATCTAGGCATTCGCCTTTCTACGGGTGCCTTTCGAACTAGCCCCGTAGAAAGCATGTACGTAGAATCAAATGAATGGTCGCTCCATCTGCAGAGATGTTACATGTCCTTTACATACTATCACAAGGTTAACGCAGACGAGGAACATCCCACTCACTCCACAATTAATGATTTGTCCAATGCTGCCTTGTTTAACAATCATCCTTCGCTGAGACAGCCCTACTCACTCCGTGTGAGGAGCCTCGCTGAGGAAACAGGCGTGCCACTTCTAGAACACCGTTTGATGGCTCCCGCAGCATATCCGCCGCCATGGCAGTGGCAGGTTATTGACTGCGACGTATCCTTCGTGGAAGTTACTAAACACGCACCTACTGCACACATCCGCACACACTTCCTCGAACTTCAACATAAATACACTTGCCCAGAATTCTTTACAGATGCGTCAAAGTGTCATACTGGTGTGTCCTATGCAGCTGTTGGCCCATCTTTTTCAAAATCCGGTATTCTGCACCCGCAAACAAGCATCTTCACCGCAGAAGCCCATGCGATATCTGTAGCCGTCAAGCATATCAAGGAATTAGAACTGCAACGCGCGGTTGTATACACAGATTCACTGAGCGTCGTTACAGCTTTGAAAACTCTGAAAAAACATAAATATGCTGTCCTTGTATCACTTTACTCTCTTTTATGCACGATCTACGCCTTAAAACGACAGGTTGTGGTGTGCTGGGTGCCAGGGCACCGCGAGATCGCTGGAAATGTGGTGGCGGACCAGCTGGCCGGGTCTGCGCACGACCACGCACCCGCCAATACATCCATGGCCGTCCCTGCACTTGACATGAAACCTTTCCTACGACGGGAGCTCAGGGCGTGCTGGCAGCGCCTATGGGATAGGCAAACGGATAACAAATTGCATGTTATCAAACCGAGACTTGAAAACTGGCCAACAGTATCCCGATCACGCTACACACAAGTCACACTTACCAGGCTACAAATAGGACACACTCACTCAACACATTCACACCTTTTGTCTGGTGGTGATCCGCCATTATGCGAGAGATGTGGAGAACCACTTTCGGTTCTGCACATCCTCGTCCAGTGCAATGAGTTAGATGCTCTAAGAAAAAAGCACTTTTTACTACCCTACCGACAGCAGCTCCCACTACACCCTGTGATGCTCATCGGTAGGGATCCGCTTTTTAAACTTCAATCACTGCTCACGTTTTTAAATGATGTACAGAGTTTTTACACCATATTCCGAGGTGATCCGTAGCACGACCTCTGTACCGAGGTCGCAGCTGCGGTGACTACATCCCCGCCATGTTTTATTATCACGACCTTTTGCCATCCACTTTAGCTGCACATATTCCACGTCACTGTCATGATTTTAATAACTGTATCTTTTTACCCGCGTTAGCGCGAGGAATTTTAAGGCCCCTATACAGCCACGCACCATATCATTGTTCACATCTCTTGTCTTCTGAAATGGCGCTATTTGGCCATCAATTGGCCCTTGCGCCATAAAACAGCACACATCATCATCATCATCATCCCTATACTTTAGCATTGAATTATGAAGGGGATTTTTCAACTGTTTCATATAACCAATAATTCGATATATCCGAGTTTGATATATCTGGGATGGACTGCATACACATGCTTTGTTTGAAAAATAACAGTGCTTGAAAGTCAGCACCGTGTGTGTGTTCTTCGTACATACTCGTTTCTTGCTCTCTTGTTACATTCAGTATGATCTACCAACAAGCCTAAATCTTCACCCTTCATAACGGCATTTAATTTGCATTGCTGTTGATTGTTATTGAAGGTGCCCTTGCAGCACTTTCCTCCTCCGAAGCCTAACATTTTTGCCTGGGGACTGGCAGAGTCATTTCAAACTGTTGGTCACAAAAGGACTTGTAGCCCTGGTGCGCTTAATGAATCATTTCAACAGGGTAAACTCGCAAAGCCTGCGGTAGTCTAGCACGGACTCCAACATCTGCACAGTGTCAGTGCTCAGCCATGCTGCTCAACCACAACTGAATGGAGACGGTGGTGCTGCCAACACAGCCTACACGCACCAAACAAAGGAACTTGAATTGCTTGAGTGACCTTAGTATGTTTTGCTGTTCTGTTGCGCATTATGTGTAACCATGCTTACCAGCTCCATGCTCTCAAACACGGGTGCAGCAAGGCGCTCGTGACTGGTGACAGGAAAGTCTACCTCCATGGCGTGATGCCACACCGGTGTGTGGAACTGTACGGCCGTGCCTCGATAGTGCACTCTAAGTTAAGCAAATTATAGCATGCTTGGAGTAACGTTGGTAAGAATGCATGCGCTTTTGTTGGGACTGCAACTTTCAAATAAAGCGATATCTCGACTTAGCTAAACGTTTTCTTGGGCTAGTTGGTTCATGACTTCATGAAAAAATTATAGCGCAAAGGAACACACGAACAGACAAAGCGCTGGTCCTGTGCTCTTTGTCTGTCCGTGCGTTCCTATTGCGCTATGATTTTTTTCAAGAAACGATATTTTGAGTAAAGTGATTTTGTTATAATGAGGGATTACTGCAGTTTCTATGCAGCCAGCTACCCTAGCAACCACACTTAAAATTTATGACATTGGTATTGGCCAGATGGAATGGCATTTTTGCACTAGTTTTAAAAATAGAAACAATATGTTGTTGAGATGCAGTCGTTCCTGCCTTGACACTGGATAATTTGCTGTTCCCAGGAATTTCTGCCCAGCTTTGGTGAGAATGACAAGGAGGAGAAAGTGGAGACCCTGCAGTAAGTATTCACTTGAATAATTGACACCATGAGTGAGTGCGAGGCTTATGTCGGAATTGTCGGAAGATTCTTCTCATTCTTCCACATAGAAGCCGCTTTGCAAGAATTCCCCAGAGCCTACAGGCATGAAATTATTGAAATTTTAGAATGTTTTATGGTGTTTGCTATCCAATTCAGAACAGTTATTTACTATTTCAAGTGTTTGAAGATCTTGATTAAGGGACAGTGCCTGCAGTGCCAAGGGAGGCACCGAGCGGCCGCTTCCCACCCTTGGTATGATTCTCTGCACAACAATGATGCACTGTGGTGAATGGTGGGTTGTGTGCGGGAAGACAGCCAGTGAAGTATAGATGCACAAGGGATACTGGCAATATACCTTAAAATAGTTAAAAGTTGGGCTAGTTGGTGTTCGGACTTCACGTTCATCGTAATTTAGTGCAAAGGTAACGCAGACAGTAAAGAAGGACCACAAACAACAAAGACGCAACTGTAAGGACGAAGATGAGGACGCACGAAAGCCCTATCGCCATCGTGTGGCTCGTACCAGATTCGCTCGCTGGCTGTGCCCTACGTGCCGACGTGACGATTGTCGCTGCTACTCGACGTCGCCAATATAGCTCCTTCACAATTGGTGGAGGTGCTGGGTAAAGTAGGAAACCTGGAACTCGGGAACCGGACTATCCACCCCGCCTCCATGACGCCGGAAGACGGACCACCTCAACCACAGCCCGGTGCCTCGGTGACTACCGTGGTTTGCCCTGGCCCTCCGCACCAGCGCGATCCACCCATATTCAGCGGTACCGAAGACCATGACGTCGAGGACTGGCTCGCTGACTACGACCGAGTGAGCATTCACAATCACTGGGACGATACCCAAAAACTGAATGACATGTCTTTTTATTTGAGCGGTGTAGCCAGTGTGTGGCACCGAAATCATGAACGTGATCTTCCGACGTGGGCGGCCTTCAAGGCGAGCATCACGGAGGTATTCAGACGTCCCGCCGTTCGCAAGCTTCGTGCCGGGGAACGCTTGCGTGGCCGTGCGCAGCAGAGCGGTGAGACATTTACAAGTTATATAGAGGATGTCGTCGACCTCTGTAACCGCGTTGACGTAGAAATGGCTGATGTCGAGAAGATCAGGCACATTTTAAAGGGCATTGAAGATGATGCCTTCCAGATGTTGTTGGCCAAAAATCTGGCAACAGTATCGGAACTCATCAGCCTTTGCCAAAGTTTCGATGAACTGCGCAAACAGCGCGCAGCCACGCGCCAGTCTCATCCTCAGGTAACATCCCTTTCGAGCTTGACGGTGACCCCTGACAACACCTCGCTCCTGCGACAAATTAAGGAGTTTGTCCGTGAAGAAGTCGCTCGCCAGCTTTCGCTGCTGCCGCTTACTCACGGCCCATCGACTTCTCCGCTCGAACTCCCACTTCATTACATCATCAAGGAGCAGGTAGCCGACTCCATCCCGCCTTCTCTCCACCAGGCTCCGACTGCTGCTCCTCTGACGTATGCTCAAGTGACATCGAGGCCTGTGCTGCCGACCTACAATCCACCTCGCCCGCCTTTGCGCCCGCCAGTATCCCCTCCCGCCGCACCTATGGTGCAGAATGCGCGACCTCGAGATCCGTGGCGCACGGAAGACAATCGCCCGATTTGTTACTATTGCGGCCGTGCTGGACATGTGGCACGTCTCTGCCACCAACGCATACAACATGTGTCCAACACCGTGCCTCCACCATGGGCCACATATGCGCCGAGTTTTCAGCAACGCCGCAATTTTTTCGACCGCCGTGAATCTCCCTCTGTCACCGAACCCGTATTCGCTACTCGCCGTTCGCCTTCTCCTCGCCGCCGCTCCATTTCACCAATGCAGCGTCGGCGCAGCCCCCTGCGCCAGGAAAACTAAATATCGCAGTTCACGATGCAAGAACTGCGGTTCCAGCGAAATGCACAAGGCCTCAAGGTTGTCCGAAAAACGTTATCGACGTCGTGATGGAAGGGATATCGACGCAAGCACTTGTTGACACCGGCGCTGCTCTTTCTACGATAGACGCTCGTATTTGCCGCAGAATCGGAAAAGTGATGACACCGCTTTCTGGTGTATCTCTCCGAACCGCCAACTCGCAGCACGTTGAGCCTTCTGGCGCCTGTACCGCTCGTGTCCTCATTCAGGATGTTTTATATGTCATTGAGTTTGTTGTGCTGCCATCATGTTCTCATGACGTCACATTAGGTTGGAATTTCCTATCCACACATCATGCCATCATTGATTGCGCCCGTGCCGAAATCGATCTGTTTCCGTTTTCTGCCGAAATTATACGCCACGACGACCCTTGCCGCAAAATTGCCGTTTCAGAAGACACTGTTATACCGGCCTGCTCTTCCGCCCTTGTACGAGTCTCCTGCGACTCAGCGGATGGAACAGTGCTGTTCGTGCCGTCTCAACTCTTGGCACGCCGCCGCTCGCTACCACCGCCGTTCGCCCTCCTTGAATTCACATCTGGCGCCTCCATGCTGTACGTATGCAACCCATCGGCGCAACCAATAACTTTACGTCGACGTGAAAGCTTGGGCGAAGCCCATACACTGCCTTCACATGCAATTTTCGACGCAGTAGACAACTCCACTTCTCTTACCTCACTCGAGGCGTCGCCTGCTCCGTCGTCACCGCGTCCTTTTCAACCCTCTATTGCCAGTAACCTTACAACGACGCAGCGAGAACAACTGCTTCGCCTGCTCCACAAATTCTCTTCCTCGTTCGATTGCCAAGCCACGTCACTGGGCCGCACAACGACTGTATCGCACACTATTGACACCGGAAGCCACGCCCCTATTTGCCAGCATCCATACCGAGTATCGGCAAGCGAACGACGCGTTATCGATGACCAGGTGAACGATATGCTCAAACGTGGTGTCATACAGCCCTCTAGTAGCCCCTGGGCGTCGCCAGTCGTCCTGGTTCGGAAAAAAGACGGCAGTATACGATTTTGCGTCGATTATCGACGGCTCAACAAAATTACCCGAAAGGATGTATATCCGTTGCCACGCATCGACGACGCACTCGACTGTTTGCAAGGAGCGGAATTTTTTTCCTCCTTGGACCTCCGCTCTGGCTACTGGCAGGTGCCCATGTCCGACGCCGACTGTTCAAAAACTGCATTTGTAACCTCGGACGGCCTTCTACGAATTCACAGTAATGCCGTTCGGGCTCTGCATTGCACCCGCCACCTTTGAGTGCATGATGGACGGTATCTTGCGCGGGCTCAAATGGCATACCTGCCTTTGCTACCTCGATGACGTCGTCGTCTTTTCCCCGGATTTCCCTACCCATCTTAGCCGTTTGCAGCAAGTTTTAACCTGTCTCCGCAACGCTGGTCTCCAGCTGAACTTGAAGAAATGCCTATTTGCAGCTCGCAAACTCACAATATTAGGCCACGTTGTTTGCAAAGAAGGCATTCTTCCTGATCCTGCTAAACTTCGTGCCGTATCGGAATTCCCGAAACCCACTAACCTTAAAGCACTGCGAAGCTTCATTGGCTTATGTTCATATTTCCGACGTTTTGTTCACAACTTCGCTACTGTGATCGCACCCCTCAACCAACTCTTACATGGTGACATTGAACTTTCCGCTTGGTCGGAAGCCTGTGATGATGCTTTTACAACTCTTCGCCGCCTACTTACGTCTCCACCAATTTTACGACATTTTGACCCAAGTGCTCCCACAGAAATTCATACTGATGCCAGTAGTGTTGGTCTCGGTGCAGTGCTCGCACAACGTAACAACGCTAATGCCGAATACGTGATTGCTTACGCCAGCCGTGCCCTCACAAAAGCCAAGGCCAATTATTCAGTCACTGAGAAAGAGTGCCTTGCCATCGTGTAGGCTCTTCAAAAGTTCCGCCCATATCTCTACGGTAGACCTTTTGATGTAGTCACAGATCATCATGCTCTCTGCTGGTTATCTAACCTCAAGGATCCGTCGGGTCGCCTCGCTCGATAGGCCCTGAGTCTGCAGGAATACGACATCCGCATCGTTTACCGCTCTGGCCGCAGGCACTCCGACGCTGATGCCCTTTCGCGCTTCCCCGTTACTCCAGACGCCAACCCCTCTACCTCCGGTCATGATACTTCACCGCTTGATATAATAATAATAATAATAATAATTGTCTTTATTTTTCCCGTGCAAAAGGGGGGAAGGGACCCCAGACCAAAAGCTACAAAACTGTAGCTTGAGTGCGCCTGAGGCCCAACAAAAATACATTCATGTAACATACATGGCAGAAGGAACTAAGTTAACGAGCAAAAATGGAAAAACATTGCACATACAGATGGAACGTCACATATAATACATAAGTCGAGGAATAAAACTATACAAATGGCAAGAAAGGAAAAAAAAAAAGAAAAGTTGTACTCTACTAGTAAAACATGCACACAAACAAAAGACCTATACACTGTACCTTACAAAATATTCTTTATGTTCTTTGGATTTTAGTGTGAGTAGGCGACAATATGTGGGGACAAACCGACGACTTTTAAAGAACCGAAAACCAGGAACAAGAAATGACCGCTAAAGAGCAAAAGGAAAAGATGCGTTTCACGCAAGAGCAAAAAAAAAAAAAAAAAAACAATCGTGAGTCACACCAACCAAAACAGCTTTGCTAGGAGCGATTACTTCATCTGCCGCTACCTACACAACAAAGCCAATCACGTGTGTATTTACAAATCGACAAATCTAAAGAAAATATGGAGTAATACATGGTATAATAAACCCGGCACACACCGAAATCAGGAAATGGGCACAACAGAACGCACAATGAGTAAAATAAACGAATGGCTAAAATTGGTACGAAACTTTCAGGAAAACCTTTAGAACTCTCCGGACACATTGAGGCTCATCTGTTCAGTTCACCAAAATGTCCGGTCCAAAGAAGCACAGGGCTGCCACTTTTTCATTATGCAGAAGCTTGCAGTAGCAAGTTCGGTGTCCGTAGACTACGCAAGGGTTCCGACTTTTTAACCCCGCCAGTTTCAGCAGATAGCCGATGCCCATGCGACATAACCTGTACGCCCGAAAACCACTGCCGAGTGAAAGCCGCTTCGCTTGCCTACACCCCCCACCCCCGCTCACTACGAAGAAACATGTCAAACGGGTATGCGAAGCAAAACGGATTAGTGCAGCCCACGCAGCGGCGCCGCCCCCACCCCTGCCGCGGTACACTTCGATGTTCGCCGGGCTGCTGTGCCTGCTGCTCGATGTAGAAAGTTAACAAAGGCTTTGCTCTACCTTGCAACATTTTGCATGCACTGTATTTGCTCATGCATAACTTATACCGTGCTTACTCGCGCATACCACGTAACTCGTGTTTCTTTTTCTCCATGAATCTAGGAGTTCAAGAAGGTGCGTAAATTACATGGGAAATTCGCAGATACTTCCGAAATATCGTGTAAGGAATCTTCACTCGTGCTCAGCTGAGATGTATCAAATGAAATGTATCACAAAACGAAGGTAGCTTTCACTCAGCAGAACGCGTACCTTAACAGCTAAATTCATTCGTGGGCTGCATCCAAGCATTAGCGGGTGTGTGACTCCGAATCGTCGTCACTGGTGCTGTCAGCGGCGTCTCCAAACTCCAGTATCAAGCGTGACTCATATTCACATGTCGAAATCAAAATGCAACCAGCTATGGCGAAGCCTGGGTACTGAAAAAGGACAGCGCTAGCCTGCGCCATGTGGCCCTGGGTGTCATGGGGAGAGCATGCAAGTAATATTTTCGCGTAAACCGTACACAAAGTTGGGAGTGCAGAAATTACGCGTGGGTGCTAATTATGCGAGTGCACACGTCACGTACATATATATTAACATTGTTTCAAACGAAAAACATGTGATTTCTTCCAATATGTCGGTTGTAATTCCCAATGTGAACAACATAGGCGTGACAATATTTACGTCTGGACAATATTATCTCGCAAGCAGCATTGGCTGTCCTGTATTGGCGGAACCAGCTAGAATGTCTGGACACTATACACAGGCTACTTCTACTGTTTTGCAAATATTGCAATGACAGCAGATAAAGTGACCTTCTAGGCCATGCACGTGGGCTAGGAAGCCACTAACATGCTGCTGGACATTCTGGACCATGTGATGGCGTTGTAGATGTCGTTTCTCAACTTCCAATGTGCAAGTTGTAGCCTACTTCACACACACTTAGCTAGAACTTGTGCAAGTAAGCAATTGCGTAAATTATAGAGATAATTTTTTTTCTGCACTGAATATAAACAGAATGTCTTTTCTGAACTCATTCGCGGCACCGAATCGAGCTAGTGGTCCCTTCATATTGGTAAAAGTGGAAATATATCATGTGTACTTGCCTCCCGATATATCATGTGTACTTGCCAATGTTACCAACATTTATGCTACAACTCTTGTGTAGGGGCAATATTGTAAGGCACATAACATTACAAGTCCAACGTTGGTGACGTAGCGAGACTGATTGGGCAATACATATAGCCTGCCACCATTACATAACCAATATTTATACAACTATGTGGAAACTGACCCATCATTTCCATCCTTGTGCACTGACCCCACCAATAATGTATGCTGAGTGGAAACTATGGCCCGCTTTTGCATTCTTTACAGAATGGAAGAACCAATATTGCGAATCGAATGGTTACGATGGGCCATTGTTGAAGGCCTTAATAGATGGCATTTCCAATGCTGGCTTATGAGATGTATCACAGGGCCTTCATTGGACCTCCGTACGCCAACAAAAAACAATATTGGCCCGAGCATCTGTGCTGCCTGGGGTAGTGGCCAGGCGAAGGTGAACGCGATGGTCGTCGTCGTTGCCACTGCGATCCGGCGATGTAGTCGGCAATGTCGCGAGATCGCTCACCTGGGTGAGGACGCGGCGTGTTCACGTAGAAGCGACGCAGTCCCACCTCCTGGTATTGGCAGTCGCGGTATGTGTGCCCGGCTTCCCCACACTGGTAGCATAGTGGCCGGTGGTTCGGGATGCGCCAAACGTCGGTTTTCCTCGGCGCGCGCTGGATTACCGGTGAGCGGGATGGCATCGGAGGTGGCGGCGGTGGCTGGCGACGAAACTGCGGAGGCGTTGGGTCCTGGCGTTGGCGAGGAGCGGCGCCAGGACGGCGTGCAGTAGCGGCGAAGGCCATCGCTTCCGGTTGGGGCTGCGGTCATTCGGGAACACTCAGTGAGAGCTGTACTTCCCCCCGAACGATGTGTTCGCAGGGAGGCGACCTGGGGCTGAGAGGACAGAAACATCCGGCGCAGTTCTTCACAAACAATAGCCCTTAGAGTCTCGCGTAGGTCGTCGGGGCAGGGTCCTCGGACTTCTGCGACGTCTTGGTACATGCGCCGATTGTATTGGCGGGTGCCCATTTGAAGAGTCTTCTCAATGGTCATAGCCTCGGAGAAGAACTCTTGTACCGCCTTCGAGGGGTTTCTTATTAACCCGGCGAAAAGCTCCTGCTTAACTCCTCGCATGAGGAGCGAACCTTCTTCTCCTCGGACATGTCGGCGTCGGCTTGGCGGAAAAGCAGCGTCATCTCCTCCATAAAGACGGTTACGTTTTTGTTGGGGAGCTGCACCCGAGTCTTAAACAGTGATGCGGCTCTTTCCTTCTGCACAATGCTTGCAAAGGTGGGAAGGAAAGCAGAACGGAAGTCGTCCCAGGTTCGAAGTGCTGACTCACGGTTCTCGAACCAAGTCCTTGCGGAGTCTTCCATGTAGAAATACACACGGCGCAGCTTATCGTTGGGGTCCCACTGATTAAGGGCTGCGACGCGATCGTAGATGTCCAGCCAGCTTTCCGGGTCCTCGTATGACGATCCGCGGAAGGTAGGCGGATCTTTGGGCTAGTGCACGACCATGGTTGCCGGAGATCTTGCTTCCGTCATCGTGGATGGTGGTTTCGTTGCAGCCCTTGGCTTCTTGTCCTTGTCGGGAAGTGGCAGGTATTCTGGCGGGAGTCCCTGTTGTCTGTGGCTAGCTCGAAGGGCTGGGTAGGAGTCGTCCTCTTGGCGGCTTGGGCTTGGCTCACAGCTGGACGGGCGTACGGTACATGGACCGAGGAGCACCCCCACTAGATGTCACGTGGTAGTGACACACGCAGCACTCAAGGCGAAGCACGCAGGGCTTAAGCGATTTCAGGCGAACTGTTTATTGGGTGAACTTGTGCCCAGGAAAACAAAGCCAATGAAATTGCACAGCAATAGCGGCGTGAACAGTCGTCGGTCGACCGAAAGGCTGACAAGCGGCGTAATGCGTCGGCTTTTATGCACGCGTCATAACGCGTTCTCGCATTATCTCTGGAGTTCCAGAAGTCACTGAAATGTGCGCGTCAAGCATGCAATGTTTTAAGAATGGTCCACATGGTTCCAGCAGTCGAATTCAAGATAAACGCGGCCTGCGTCGCACGTAACAGAAAGTGATAACAGCGCTCCCTGCAAACAAACAAAACCAGCGCGCGTGTCACTGGGAAGTGCTAACGGCTTTCCACTTAAACCAATACAACCGCACGTGCCAATATACACACACGTTGTCAATCATTTACATGCACGAGTGGGCAATGTCACGGGTGATTTATGGTAACACACAACAATCCCCAGCTTCGCCCAGTCTTCATGGTTCACTTCGTGGAGATGCGTGGAGTTTTAGGGGCGAAGCTCCTTAGGGTGTGGGTCGTTCCCTCCTCTGTAGTAGTAGTAGTAGTAGTAGTAGCAGTAGTATGTATGTAGCCACTTCACGCCGCCGGCTCGCGCCGCCTGGAGGCTCGCGCTCGCGCCCGGCGTGTGCCTCCCAGCGCGCGACCTCTCTCACTCTTCCATCTGCTGTCTTGTGAGAGAGAGACAGACAGAGAGAGAGAGAGAGGGCGAAAGGCGCGCGATGACTATGGAAATGCTCTTTCTTCGATGAAGGCTCCACCAGCTCGCAAAGAAGGAGAACGCGCCCTCCCCCGCGAGAGGCAACGTTGGCGCAGGCAGCGTCTTCTAGCGAGTTTCTTGATTGAAAAATACTGACTCCTCGTGCTGGAGAACCGTCCACCGGCCACCCATATGTATATATTTGACTTGCAATGAAGTGCCGGTGGGAGATTTCACTTGTGTGTAGCTGAACCATAAGGAACGATAAGTTAACGCGCGTTAACTAAATTAATCCGGAACTCGGCACGATCTACGATGAACCTCCGGAGATTCGCCCACTCATCATCATTCACTCCGTGGATATGCTGTGAATTTTTTTCTTCTTCTTTACTGAATTTCGCTTTGTAACTACGCGTGCTAAGGCAGCCCGATCTCGCTTCAAACAGTAAAGCGCTTCCTCTTGAATTATCATAAAATGCCTCCCTCTTTATTTCGTTTTTGCCCTCTCGGTAGTTATTCAGAGTCGGTTTTTGTTTTCCATTGTTGCCACCCAATAAATCTACTCCTCTCTGACTTATTGCTTGACGCTCTTTGTTATCAGTTCTCTTAGAGCCGTATATTTACGATGAACCTCCTAGTTCTTTTCCTCCACTGCGTGTCAGCGCTCTTTCTATATAAATAACGGAACACCTTCACTGCCCACCTACTCTCTTTCATATTCCTTAGCCTCTCTTCAAACCTTATTTTGCTCTGGGCTTCCCTTGCCTCAAAAATCGCCCATCCCATATCGCCCTTTACAGCCTCATTTGTCATTTTCCCATGAGCACCCAACGTGAGGCGTCCCACAGTTCTTTGATTCACATACATTCCTCATTGTATCTCTGGCCTCATGCACGCCACTGAGTTCCCAAATGTAAGCCCCGTACCATTACCCCTTTCCACAAACCCCTATGGTATGGTATGAAAAACTTTATTAGGTCCTGAGGGATCAGTCTGTGGGGACTGATGCGGGCCGCTCCCACGTCGGGACAGAGAGGCCGAGCTCCTCTGCCACCACACGGGCCCTCTGGACAGCCCTGAGTTGGTCCGTCAGCACTTCACTGTGCAGCATCCGCTGCCACCACTGTTCATCTTGAGAACTATAACTGGCCAACGCCGAGCAGCGCCAGAGCATGTGGTCTAAATCGAGTAGACCCCAACACTTGCTACAATAGACTGAAACTCCGCAGTCGGGATTAATTTGATTCATGATGACCGGGTTAGGGTACGTCCGTGTCTGCAGAAGTCTTAATGTAACCGCCTGTGGCCTGTTTAATTTACAATGTGGCAGGGGGAATGCCCTGCGCCCTAATTAATAGTGCTTTGCGATCTCGTTGAAAGGTTAACAGCTGGTCCCTGAACTCGGGAACGAGAGATCCAGCACCCTCAGGGAGCGCACGGCACACCAATCCTCGTGCCTCCCTGTGCGCCACCTCGTTGAGGTTACGCTGGGGCTCCCTCCACTGACCCCATGTGCGCCGGAACCAAGTAACTGTATGCGAAGTGATATCCCTGCCCTGCAGCAGTCTGTAAGCTCGTTCCGCAACAAGTCCCCTCGAGAAAGCTTTAATCGCAGATCGTGAGTCACTAAACACTGAAACCCTGTCTGAATCAATTAGTGCTAGAGCAATAGCCACCTGCTCAGGGACCCCCGGATCCTTTGTATAAACAGAAGCGGCATTTCGAACACTCCCTTTGCCATCTACCACCACCACTGAATAGGCATCTTTCCCAGTTATCCATGCCGCGTCATTAAACGCTGACTCCTCCTCCTGATCCTCTGCCTCTCGTAACAAAGCCTTGGCTCTCGCCATCCGCCTCCCTACATTGTGCACGGGGTGCACATTCCGTGGAAACGGACGCACAATAATGTTGGCCCTAAGGTTCACGTTCAACTCGTGTAGCCGCGTCCCATCATGTGACTCAGCCCACCGATTCTCCTATTGACTTCAAGATATACCTACCCGCTGGTGTACCTAGCAACCGCTCTCTCTGTGCTGTACGCTGAGCCTCGGCAATTTCATCTAGAGTGTTATGCAAACCCACTCGGAGCAACATATCGTTTGACGTGCTCACAGGCAGACCATGTGCTGCCTTAACGGTTTTTCTGATTAAAGCATCCAGTTTAGCTTTCTCCCCCCTGTCCCAATTTAACATAGCTGCGACATACGAGAAATGACACATAACGAATGCATGAACTAACCTCATTGCACCTTCTCCTAATCCCCTATGCCTATTTGAGATTCATTTGATAAGTCTTACGGCTTCCTCCGTCTTTTTGGTAATACGCTGGATGGTTCTATTGTTCGATCGGGTCGCTTCAATTATCAAACCCAAGACCCTGATGGCTTCAACTTTGGGTATCAGCGACCCATCCCTAGCATGGATTGTAATGCAAGGCGCAACTTCTGGTACCCAGTCCTTCGGCCTACGACCTAGCTTCATAGACTTGAAGATCAACATCTCCGACTTTTTACTGGAGCACTTGAGAACCATAAGATCCAAACATTCTTCCGTAAGCGTTACCACCTCCTGCAATCTAGCCTCAAGCTCCCCGTCACTACCACCGGCACTCCATATAGTAATGTCGTCCGCGTAGATAGTATAGCCAATGCCCTGGACAGTGTCCAGTGCATTAGCCAACTTCAACATCGCCATATTGAATAACATAGGCGAGAGTACGGATCCCTGCGGTGTACCTCGACAACCCAATTTAAAGACTTCCGACTTGAGCTCCCCAAACCTAAGACATGTCCTTCTATCCATAAGGAAGGCCTTGACAAAATGATAAAGCCGGTGCCCCAGATTCAAGTCCGATAGCACTTGTAGAATGTAAGACTAATGGATATTATCGAAAGCTTTTTCGACATCAAGTTCAAGTAGTACCTTAGTATCTCTTGTCCGCCGATTGAGTAGCTGATGCTTAATCCTGATCATGGCATCCTGAGTTGAGAGGCCGGGCCGAAATCCTATCATAGAGTGCGGGAGGACCTCATTACCCTCAACATAATGCGTTAGCCTATTTAAAATGACATGCTCAGCGACTTTCCCCAAACACGATGTCAGGGAAATGGGTCTTAGATTGTCGATCCCTACGGCCTTTCCAGGTTTGGGTATAAGAACACTAGTCGCAAGTTTCCACTCTTCAGGGAAAGAGCCTTCCTTCCATTGCTTGTTTATCTCTCTCGTAAGGAACGCAATAGACCCTTCGTCTAAACTGCGTAACATTTTATTCGTGATGCCATCCGGCCCTGGTGCCGACCGACCATTAAGGTCTTGCAGCGCCACCCTTATATCACTTTCAGTAAATTCCTCATCCATAACTTTATTCTCATCCCTGCTATATTCCAAGACATTACGCGTATCCTGCGACATCTCTAATGGAAGGTATCTGTCAGCCAAATCCTTCAGCAACTTTTCCTCCGTGGCGTCCCGACACGATTGACGAACCAACTTGCCTATCACCGTCCTCTGATTAGATTTAGTTTTTGTCTGGTCCAATAAATGTTTGAGCAAACTCCAGGCACCTGCCCTTTTAATGCTACCATCAATAGAATTACACAGTTCATCCCACTGCTGCTTAGACAATATACGACAATGGTCTTCAATCTCCCGATTAACCATGGCTATGCGCTTTCTAAGCCTTCTGTTCAACCTGTGACCTTTCCATCTCGTTAGCGTTGACTGCTTTGCTTCCAACAAATGCGCTAGGCGACTATCCATTTGCTCAGTGTCAATATCTGTCTTAACCTCCTTAGTAGTCGCCTCAACATCATTTTTAAGTTGACTAGTGCACTGTTCCAGGGTCATCTCTCTCTCCTCGTCACCGATTCTCGGCGCTCTTCGTGTCCTAAATGCATCCCAATCAACGACCCTAAATGTGCGCTCCTTTTTATTAGCCACATCTAAAGTGATCATCAGTATGTAATGGTCACTACCAAAATCAATATTAGAATTGGACCAGGACGATTCCTTCACCCCCCAAACAAAAGTGAGATCCGGTGTAGAATCTCTCGACGTGCCGCATCTTGTGGGATACGAAGGATCCGTAATAAGAGATAAATTTAGGTCGAGTGCCTGCTGCCATAGTCTCTCCCTCTTAATAGTGCTGTACACATACTTCCACGCATAATGAGGTGCATTAAAGTCCTCTCCAATGAGCAAAGGTGCATCTTTAGCCAGATTAGCTGCCTTGGTCAAGAGAGATTTGAAACTTTGCATAAAGTCCAGGGGGCTACTGTACAGGTTAAGCAGGTAGACGCTCCTGTGACGTGCCCCTTGCCGACCTGAAATTATCTCCACCATAATAGACTCAATTCTGCAATCTGCCATGTGAAGATCATGCCTAACATATGCCAACCTCCTATTAATGAGTTGCGAGTCCTCTGCCCTGCCCATTATTCTTAACCTCCGCTGTGAAACCCGTTAAGCTCACGCTAGATGTCAGTGTTTCCTGTAACATAATAACCTGAGGTTTCGTGTCATGTGTTCTAACAAACTGCTGCAGGGGAGCCTTCTTATGATTGTACCCCTTACAATTCCACTGCCAAATACTAAATGGACTATTCATTAGAGCCATCTTGACCATGTAAATTTGCTGTACTTATTTTGAGCTTAGCTCCACTCGGCGATTACCCTGCTGGACCAGTCGCTGAGAGCACTCCCGCTCCATAACAGGGACCACCGTCTCGTTTATATATACCTCAATTTTGCCTAATCTCTGAACCGTGTTCATTTCCCGCTCTTCTATCTGCTCTTATCTAGTAATGACCTTATTTACACTTTCTTGCAATGTCAACATCATTTCTTTAAAGGGACAGACAACCACCCAAAACTTGAATTGAGATGACCCCACTGGCGGAAAGATTGTGTGTTGCATTGGCTCAAACGACGCCACTTTTCATCAATAAACACGGGTTTATGTTTTTATTTCTTCATGCAAAGTCGCGAAAACTGACGTTTGGTAACTCAAGCGGCAAACATAGCAACTAGTGTTAGAGTGCGGTCACGTGACCTTCTACAAATTTACGCAATATTTTATCTGTTTATTAGTATCGGACCGCATGAAATTTTTGATATTATAAGCTTTTCGTCACTTACAATGTGCAGATAACCCTTCGTTTGTAGCGCGCGTTGCTACTGCACGCTTCTGCCGTCACGTGCGAAAGCGTGGTTTCGGAACTACCTGGCCTGGCTTGGCTCGGCTATGGCCAGAGTGGCAGCGCCGGAGCCCGGCCATTCATGACGTAGGCGCGGACATGCGAAAGAACGCCTTACAAATACAATATCGGCCTGGCAAACAATGCCAGCTCGTCGCACCGTCTTTTTATTTCAAAAAGTAGTTGAACAGGTCAAAGTGTGAGTAGTTAATCACAGCTACGCTCACTCCTGCGAAAGCGGAACGATGTCCGGAAGCGAGGCGGATTATCGGCATCGCGATCACTTTTCAACGTTGCTAGAATGCGCACTCTGCCTTTTTTAGAGGCGTCTCAGATCGAAAAATTCCGCGTGCGAAATATCCACGCGCTTTTGGAAGTAACCGCTGCAGGTGAAAACAGTACAGAGGGCGAGCTTTCGATTGCGCCATAAAAAGAAGGGTCCTTAAAAATCGGTTGTCAGTCCCTTTAAGCTCCGAACCCACCTTACCCTGAGCCCATACCTTAGAGGAGAGGGCCCGTTTTTTCGGAGCCGGCGTCTCCTCGTCAGCCATGTTCTCTTCTGCTACCTCCACAGACCGAGGTACCTCAACTGGGTCATCATGTTTGCTCCCCTGCCTTAAGATATCGCTGTTGCCGGACGGTAAGGCGCTCCCAAGTTGCGCTATCTCTTTTGTAAGCCCTTCAATGGCTGCTTTTAGGCTATGATTCTCTCTCTGCAACTGCGCTATCCTATCCTTATCCTTATTACTACTCACCTGCTCCTGGCGTTGCTCACGCGCCCGGCCGGTGGTGGTGAAACCCTTGGCCTTGTCAGCCCAGGTAGTATGGCCTCCAGCTGCACCGCCACCTCCACCAGCTGCAGGAAAGCGCACATGCGCCCCCCTAGAAACGGAGTGGCTTTTGGAGTCCCAGTCGCCGGCCGCTGCCTCGACCTTGAACGGCTCCGCGAGCGCGAACGCCCCTTAGAGCTTTGGTGAGCCAGCAGCGCGCTGCTTCGGCTGCCTCTTGTTCCGCCGCCATCTCCGCCCTTGCTCTTTCTTGTCGCCGAACACGCACTACGTAGAGAAGCTGGTACCGTTGTCTGCATTGTTTGTCTGCCGTCAGGTGTCGGCCGCCACAGAGCTTGCAGCAAGGCACGCAGTTATGATCCTTTTCAGGGTTCAGAGCCTCGCATCCTCGGCATTCTAAACAGTCGGGCGCTGGACACACATCTGCTCGATGTCCAAGTTTGCAACACACATAACATATATCCACCTGCTTGCGATACAGGAAACACCAGACCAGCGTTGGCCCATATCTGACAAAACTGGGCACCCTTAACCCGTCGAAAACTATGATAACTGACCGTGTATTCTTGATTCTCTTGACAGCCATAGCCAGTGGATTGCGATCGTTAACGATGTTCCGCTCCACGTTGTCCACGTTGCGAATGACCCCTTTACACGTAGTGTGTGGGGCCGTTTCGTATGCACTGACTTGAAAATCCTTGTCCGCCACCCTGATGGACTTATTGAGTCGCACATAATGTTCAGCGTTGCTCCTTTCTGGCGTACTCGCCACCAAGATATTTTGCTTAAAGTTAGGGCAGATAATATCCTCCTTAGTCTGTTCAGTACTGAGGCCTGCCGCGTCGACAACGGCACTGCCCACCGTTGTAGGGCTAACTTGCTCCAAATTCAGCCCACCCCGTGGGCGAATGACTATTTTGATATTGTCACGTGGTGGTGACACACGCAGCACTTCAGACGAAGCATGCAGGACTCAAGGTGATGTCAGGCGAACTGTTTATTGGGCGAACTTGTGCCCAGCAAAACAAGGCCAATCACAATTCACAGCAACACAGGCGTGAACAGTCGTCGGTCGACGGAAAGACTGACAAGCGGCGTAATGCGCCGGCTTTTATACACGCGTCACAACGTGTTCCCGCATTATCTCTGGAGTTCCAGAATTCAGTGAAATGTGCGCGTCAAGCATTCAAAGTCTCAAGAAGGGTCGACATGGTTCCAGAAGTGGCATGCGAGACAAACGCGGCCTACGTTGCGCATAACAGACAGTGATAACAGCGCTCCCCACAATCAAAACGAGCGCGCATGTCACTGGGAAGTGATAACGGCTTTCCACTTAAGCCAAAACAACCGCACGTGTCACTGCCCCCCTCTGAAAAAGCATCGTCCCGATGCTGAAAACAACATGCAAGTAAGAGTACATGCAATAAATTAACAATACGCCACAGTTAATCAGCGCGCGTAATAAGCTTTCAGTCGTACCACGTGTACAACTTCGGGTCGTGCACGTCGCCACTGGGATGACGTTAAGCCGTCGGGCACAACCTCATAGTCCAATTCACCACAACGTCGGACTACCTTGTAGGGTTTAAAGTAGCGGCGCAAGAGCTTCTCACACAGTCCACGTCGTCATATTGGCGTCCAGACCCAGACGAGGTCGCCGGGTTGGTATTCGGTGTGGCGTCGTCGAAGGATGTAGTGGCGCCAGTTGACCGTCTGCTGGTTCTTTATACACAAGCGAGCGAGCTGTCGAGCTCCTTCGGCGCGCTCCAGGTAGCTGGCAACGTCGAGGTCTTCGTCGGTGCCGACCGGTAGCCTGGCGTCAAGCGTCATTGTTGGGCTTCGTCCGTAGACAAGCTTGTATGGCGTAAGCTGCGTCGTTTCTTCCACGGCTGTGTTATACGCGAAGGTCACATACGATATGGCGTCCCACGTCTTGTGTTCGACGTCGACGTACATGGCCAGCATGTCGGTGATGGTCTGAATTAGACGCTCGGTGAGGCCACTCGTCTGCGGGTGGTAGGCGGCGGTGCGACGGTGGCTTGTCTGACTGTACCTCAAGATCGCCTGAGTTAGGTCAGCCGTAAAGGCCGTACCTCTGTCGGTGATGAGGACCTCCCGGCTCCATGATGCAGCACGACGTTCTCAATGAAGAACTTGGCGACCTCGGTGGCACTGCCCTTTGGCAAGGCCCTTGTTTCGGCATAGCGGGTGAGGTAGCCGGTCGCTACGACGATCCATTTATTGCCGGAAGTCGACGTCGGGAACGAACCCAGTAAGGCCATGCCGATTTGCTGGAACGGCCGTCGAGGTGGTTCGATGGGTCGCAGAAGTCCGGCTGGCCTAGTTGTCGGCGTCTTGCGTCACTGACAGTCTCTGCAGGTCTTTACGTAACGGGGACGTCTGCTTTGAGGCGAGGCCAATAGTACTTCTCTTGCATTCTTGATAGTGTGCGGGAAAAGCCAAAGTATCCGGCTGTCCGATCGTCGTGTAGAGCTTCCAGAACCTCCGGATGTAACGAAGAAGGCACCACGAGGAGGTGGTCGGCTCGGAGCGGCGAGAAATTCTTCAGAATAATGTTTTCCGCAGGAAAAACGAAGCCAGTCCTCGGCGGAATACCTTTGGCACGGCGACGGTCTTGCCTTCCAGATAGTCAGTGAGACTCTTGAGCTCTGGCTCAGTTCGCTGGCGTTCCGCGAAGCCGTCGGTACGTATGGTCCCAAGAAAGATTCGGCGTCCTGGTCACCCTGGAGCGGCGGATCGACCGGGGCGCGAGACAAGCAGTCGGTGTCGGAGTGCTTTCGTCCACTCTTCTAGACGACGGTTATGTCAAATTCTTGCAGTCGCAATCTTCATCGTGCGAGGCGTCCTGATGGATCTTTGAAGTTAACTAGCCAACACAAAGCGTGGTGGTCCTCACGACATTGAAAGGCCTGTCGTACAGGTAGGGGCGGAACTTTGATGTAGCCCAGATGATGGCAAGGCATTCGTTTTCCGTGGTGGAATAGTTCGCTTCCGCCTTCGAAAGTGACCGGCTAGCGTAACTGATGACCCTTTCAAGTTCGTCGGTCCTCTGCATGAGCACGGCGCCGAGCCCTGTGCTGCTGTGTCCGTGTGAATTTCGGTGTCGGCATCTTCGTCGAAGTGTGCGAGTATTGGCGGCATTTGCAGGCGTTGCTTTAGTTCTTCAAATGCGTCGACTTGCGGTGTTTCCCATTTGAAGTCGACGTCGGCCTTCGTGAGGTATGTCAGCGGCTCGGCGATCCGCGAGAAATTCTTGACGAAGCGCCTGTAATAAGCGCAGAGGCCAAGAAATCGGCGTACTGCTTTCTTGTCGGTGGGTGGAGGAAAGTCGGCGATCGCAGCTGTTTTCTGCGGATCAGGGCGTACTCCCGACTTGCTAATAACGTGGCCAAGGAACAACAACTCCTCGTATGCGAAGCGGCACTTTTCTGGCTTCAGGGTAAGTCCGGGGGCTTTGATTACCTGAAGAACAGCTTCGAGGCGTCGGAGGTGTTCGTCGAAACTGGAAGCAAATACGACTACGTCGCCCAAGCAGACGAGGCAAGTACGTCAATTGAAGCCTGCCAGTACTGTGTCCATAACTCGTTTCAACGTCGGAGGCGCCGAGCAAAGACCAAAGGGCATGACCTTAAACTCGAACAGTCCATCTGGTGTTATGAAGCCAGTTTTCTCTCGGTCTCTTTCGTCTACATCGATTTGCCAGCAGCCGGGTTTTCAGGTCCATCGACGAAAAATACTATCCTTGTAGAGTCGATCCAAGGCGTCGTCTATCCGTGGGAGAGGATACATGTCTTTCTTAGTGACCTTGTTCAAGCGACGATAATCGACGCAAAAACGCAGGGTTCCATCCTTCTTCACTAACACCACGGGTGATGCCCACGGACTCTTAGACGGTTGAATGATGTCGTCACGGAACATTTCATCGACTTTTTGCTTAATGGCCACGCGTTCCCATGCCGAAACTTGGTAGGGGCTCAGACGGAGAGAATGGAGAAGTTCGTCGGTCATGATGCGATGTTTGCGAGAGGGGTCTGACAAAGCTTCGATGACGATGAGAAGCAGTCCTTGTATTGTTGGAGCGAGGCCTCGAGCTCCTTTTGTTGTTGCCTTGAAAGGCTTTCGTTGACGTCGAAGGCGGGCGCGGGCACTGCGGTCGTCGTTGCGGGTCCCCGAGATTCGGTGAGGGCGAAGGCATTAATTACGTCCACGAATTCACTTAGGTGCGCTACCGTCGCACCCTTATCCAAGTGCCTGTATTCATTCCTGAAGTTCGTCACCATTACCGTGGCTTCGCCGTTATGCAGCTTGGCTATGCCTCTTGCGACGCACATCTGACGGTTTGGGAGCAAGTGCTGGTCGCCTTCGATGATGGCGTGTAAGTTGGTGGGTGCTTTCGTACCGAGGCGTGACGGTTACGTGCTCTTCTGTCACATTCAAGGCATGATAAGCGATGTTGTACTCTGACGGCGTTGCATTATCCGTGGACAGCGTGATTGACCTGGATCTTGGGTTGATGACTGCGCCGTGCAGGTCCAGGAAATCCATGCCTAAAATGATGTCATGCAAGCATTGCTGCAGGACCACAAAACTCCCCGAATACGTCTGGCTGTCAGTTGTGACTCTTGCCGTGCAGGTTCCGGTTGGTGTTATAAGGTGGCCCCCTGCTCTTCGGATATCTGGTCCTTCCCAGGCAGTCTTTACCTTCTTCAGCTTGGCGGCGAAGAGAACACTGATGACAGAGCAGTCGGCGCCGGTATCGACTAGGGCAGTGACGCTGTGGCTGTCGATTATCACGTCTAGGTCGGTGGTTCGTAGTCTAGCGTTCCGGTTAGGTCGGGGCGTCGGATCACGGCTGCGTCGGCTTGCTCTGACGCTGCTATGTCGCGTCGGCGGCGAGGCTTTCTCGTAAAGACTCTGGTCAGGCGGCGCGCTGCGAGTACGTCGGGAGGGTTCGTACGTCGTGGTCGTCGTCATCAGCGGAGGATCTTCGGCATTACGTCGTGCAGCAACCGCACCTCTATCGGTTGCTGCCTTTATTTTCCCGAATAGGGGCTTGGAGATCGGCCCCGGTTGCGGCCGGTGTTCTGGCGGCGATCCGGGGAGACGTCCCATGCAGCACAACATTGGACTTACCTTCGCGCAACGTCGGAAAACATTGTATACAATATTGGAACTACATTGGATTTCGGGGCCAATGCTGCACTTCAAACTAGATTAGTCCAATGTTGGATATCAGTCGTCTAACGTTGGAAAGATTGGGAAAGGATGGCGTTTGCCAACATTGTCCATCGTTTGTATTTTCAATATGGGTAAGCTTGTATAAACAATAAGAGTTCGAACCGTTTTTTCCAGCCTTTGTTGATGGCTGTTCCGTCATTTTTTCCAGCATTCCTCATTGGATGGGCCAGCATTTCTTGCCATCCTTTTTTATTGGCTGATTCTATATCTTGCCCACCTTCTTTATTGGCTGTTACTTAAGCTTTTCTTGTTAAACCCTACATAACAACAACTTAAACTTCCACCTTTTTCATAGACGCACTTAAATTTGTTTTGCCGAGGCTTCTGGCTCTACGCAAAAAGTGAGAACATCCAGTAAATTATGGGAGTAACAATAGCTTTATTTTGTACGTAGTATGCATGTATGTATTGCGAGCTTGGGAAATGATAAATTTTTTGATGTTCATGCTTCGTGGTAATGACGATAGCATAAAACAGACGTAAATGTTCAGTGCACTCGTATCTTTTGAACACATACACTCATAATAATAATCAAAATGTCTTCTTTGTGACACATTTTATTTGTGAGTTTAAGAGACATGAGAAGGGATTGGAAAGAAAGTTCTGATAAAATCAACAAATAAATATTCACTCCAAGTTTGAAGTCCACTGTATACGACCAGTTTCGAGAAAACTAAACGCATAAGTGCCATAAGCAACAAGAAGAGGCACAAGAAAATATATGCCTAAAACTATGCGACACGTTATGGTTTACATGCTTATGAAATGGTAGAGCAGCTGAGGCTTAAAAGGCTCCTTAAACGATTCCATGAAACAGTTGATTAGTAGTAATTCAGCACTTCCTCAACTAAAACAACATAAGTGAATGTTAGCATACGGTGATGTGTTTCTGCATGCAGAATCCGGAACAGAGGGTATACCGTATTTACTCGCATAATAGGCGCACTTTTTTTTCAGGAAATCCGGGTCGAAGTTCGGGGTGCGCCTATTACACGGGGTAAAATTTCCGAAAATTTTTCGACCCGCATTTCCGCGCTTCGAATTTGAACAGACGTCAAAAGTATGGTTATTCTCATTATTTACCGACTAATGCAGTATAACAAACAGCTGCCTACATACCTTTTAATGAACAGCTGCGAGACGACTGCACACGAACATCAAATTTATTTAGGCACTCCTCTCCCGCTTCTATTCGGAGTCCGAGTCGGAGAGCTCACAATCATCGTCGCTGAGTGGCGATTCACTTTCTTTTTCCGAATCCCACAGCATGTCGTCTTCGCTCGCATCCAGCGCATTTGATATGCCGGTCTTCTTAAAGCTTTTTGTCACGACGTCATCAGAAATTTCCTGCCAGGCATTTGCGATCCACCCGCACAACATTTCCACAGGCGGCCTCTTAATTTTTCCACCAGGAGTAAGCTGGTGATTTCCTTCAGCCATCCAGTTAGTGTACAGCCTTCGAACATTGTCCTTAAAAGGCTTATTTAAGGACACGTCCAAAGGCTGTAGCACCGACGTGAGGCCGCCCGGTATTACTGCGATATCCGTGCGTAGCTCTCTCAACTTTTCTCGTACACGTTCTTCAACCGTGTGACGTGCACGATATCAGGTCTCTGTGAAGTAGGTGAAGCAGCTTGGACGATAGGGGTGATTTCGTAGGTCACGGGAGTGACCTCACGAATCACTAGGTAAGGGCCTGTATACCGCGACAGCAGTTTTTCTGACAGGCTCACGTGACGTGTCGGAGACCACAAGAGGACCAAAGAACCAGGCGGAAAGTGGACGTCTCGGTGTTTCCGGTCGTACAAGCGCCATTGGCTCTCTTGGGATGTCAAAAGGCAGTCACGGGCAATTTCTCTTGCGTGGGCAGCTCGGTCAATAGCATCAAGGACATATTGACAGGTGGGCCCCGTGACAGCAGGTATCGACACATCCAGAGGAGGGGCTGGTTCTCGGCCGTATAGAAGAAAAAATGGAGAATAGCCAGCGGTGTCGTGACGCGAGGAATTATAGGCAAATGTAACATACTGCAGGGCGAGGCCCCAGTCAGTGTAGTCTGAAGAAACATATTTGGCAAGCATATCTGTCAGAGTGCGATTCAGACGCTCCGTGAGGCCATTTGTTTGCGGGTGGTACGACGTGGATAACTTGTGGCGCGTTGCACAGGACTGCAAGATCTCTGAGACGACCTTGGAGAGGAATGTTCGGCCATGGTCCGTGAGCAGCTGGCGTGGAGCCCCATGTAATAAAATTACATTTGGAGGAGAAAGTCTGCGACATCCGTGGCAGAGCTTGTTCGGAGCGCGCGGGTAATAGCGTAGCGCGTAGCGTAGTCTGTGGCCACTGCGATCCATCTGTTCCCCGAGGTAGATAGTGGAAAAGGGCCAAGTAGATCCAAGCCAATGCGAAAGAATGGCTCCGCGGGAATGTCTAGCGGCTGGAGGTACCTGGCTGGGAGCGTCGATGGCGTCTTGCGGCGTTGGCATTTGTCGCACGCTGCTATGTATCGACGAACGGAGCGAGCAAGTCCAGGCCATAAGTGTCGGCGGATCCGGTCGTAGGTGCGTGACACACCGAGGTGTCCAGCGGTGGGAAGGTCATGGAGTTTGTGGAGGACTGCCGAGTGAAGGTGTTTGGGGATCGCGAGCAGCAAGGATGGACCGTCTGGGCGAACGTTGTGGCGGTAGAGAACACTATCCTGAAGGACGAATAAGCGAAGGGAAGGGTCGGAAGGTGACGACTCCAGGCGATCAATGATTGTACGCAAGGCAGGATCACGGCGTTGCTCATCAGCTACATGGAGCAGTTGGGAGGCAGAAAGAACGCAGGTGTCAGTGTCAGGGTCAGACATAGCATTCAGTTCTTCGACAGGGTATTGAGAGAGGCAGTCCGCATCCTGGTGTTGGCGTCCCGACTTGTACGTCACTGTGTATGTATATTCTTGTAATCGAAGTGCCCAGCGACCAAGCCGGCCGGTAGGGTCCTTCAACGATGAAAGCCAACAGAGCGCATGGTGGTCTGTGATTACAGAAAATGGCTTGCCATATAAATATGGGCGGAACTTAGAAACTGCCCAGACAAGAGCGAGGCATTCGCGCTCTGTAATCGAATAGTTTCGCTCTGCACTTGTTAGGAGCCGGCTTGCGTAGGCTATAACGCGGTCGTGCCCGTGTTGATGTTGGGCTAAGACGGCGCCGATTCCGTGACCACTGGCATCGGTTCGGACTTCTGTAGGGGCAGACGGGTCAAAGTGGGCCAATACAGGTGGAGTCGTTAGGAGCACTACAAGGTGGGAGAACGCAGCAGATTGCGTGGGTCCCCACGTAAAAGGGATGTCTTTCTTGAGGAGTGCAGTAAGTGGTTGGGCGATTGCTGCAAAATTTTTCACGAAGCGTCTGAAATAGGAACAGAGCTCCACAAAACTCTGCACGTCTTTTACAGACTGAGGAACAGAAAAAGCCGTTACTGCACGAATTTTCTCCGGGTCTGGTTGCACACCGGTAGCATCAACAAGGTGCCCCAGTACTGTAATCTGTCGGCGTCCGAAGTGACACTTCGAGGAGTTTAATTGGAGTCCAGCTTTGCGGAATATTTTAAGAACTGCAGCTAAGCGCTCAAGATGTGTGTCAAATGTAGGCGAAAATACAAGGACGTCGTCGAGGTAACAAAGGCATGCGGACCATTTGAATCTTTGGAGCAGGGAGTCCACCATTCGTTCAAACGTGGCGGGAGCATTGCACAAACCGAGCGGCATAACCTTGAATTGGTAGAGCCCATCTGGAGTGACGAATGCGGTCTTTTCTTGGTCTTGCTCATCGACGGAAATCTGCCAATAACCGGATCGAAGGTCTATTGATGAAAAGTACTGGGCACTGTGGAGACAGTCAAGAGCGTCATCGATCCGTGGTAAAGGGTAAACGTCCTTTTTAGTGACCCGGTTTAAATGGCGGTAATCAACGCAGAAACGCCACGTGCCGTCTTTTTTTTAACAAGCATGACGGGCGACGCCAAAAGCCTCGATGAGGGCTCTACAATGCTTTTGGCAAGCATCTTGTTTACCTCCTGCTGTATCACTTGACGCTCTGCTGTGGACACCCGATACGGTCGGCGGTGAATGGGGACAGCATCACCAGTGTTTATGCTGTGCTTAACAAGAGATGTCTGAGCCAGTGGTCGATTATCAGTGTCGAATATGTCGCGGTAGGACACCAAAAGGCTGTAAAGGGCGGCTGCTTGTTCAGGTGTGAGGTCCGGCGCTATCATGGGACGAAACGTTTTATCGGCGCAGATGGCGTCCTTTAGGCGCTCTGGAGGATCTGTGCAGACGTCGGCAGCAAGGGTAGTTATATGGTCGTCTGTTAACAAACGGATGGTGGCCACAGATATGCCTTGTGGCAGAACTTGCTTTGCCAACCCAAAATTGAGAAGAGGGAGGCACACGCGTTCACCGGCCAGAGTTGTAACTGAGTGCGGCACACTGATGTCGCGCGCCAGGAGGACATCGATAAGAGGTGTGATGACGTAGTCGCCATCGGGCAACGGTGATGTTGAGGCCAGGTCGACAAACGTGAGGGCTTTAGGGGGTAGGCGAACAAAGGATGTAGAACAGAGGACGTTGGGGAATTCTGGGCGAGTATCCAGAAGAGAAGGAAGTTCGAGCCAAAGCGTACCCAGTTGATCAGGGCAGAATGCGTTGAAAGAAAGTCCATCCCCAAGATTAGGTCGTGAGGGCAGGTGGCGAGAACTGTAAAAAGTACTGGAACGTGATGGCCGGCAATGCCTACTCGAGCAGTACACATTCCAGCGACGGCAACAGTGCCGCCATCAGCGACACGTACGGACCTAGTAGTGGGAGGCGTGAAAACTTTTCTGAGTCGACGGCAAAGGTTCGCGCTCATTATGGACATCTGGGCTCCAGTATCAATTAATGCGGTCAAAGGAATGGCGTCTACGTGCACTTCAACTAAGTTCTTGTTCATAAGTAGCGTCAGCGGAGGATTTGGGCACAATGAAAATGATGCAGCACTACCTCCAGGCGCTGCATGGTCTAGTTTTCCGTCCGGGGGGCTCCAAAGGTGGTCGGCGAGGAATGGCGGCATGGTTGGGGCGACGGGGAACGACGACGCTGAGGTGACGGCGAACGAGCATACGAGCGGGTGTCAGGTGCGTCAGATGTGGTGTACACACGACGGGGTGAAAAGCGGTGTGGGTCTACATATCGGCGAGGGGACGAAATCGAGCTCCAATTGGGCGGCGTCCAGGCTGTGTGACAGTAGCGGGATATATGACCAGCTCGGTGGCAGCGGAAGCAAATCGGCTTGTCGTCTGGGGTTCTCCATTCATCTGGATTGCGGGATCTTCGTGGAAGGTAGGTGTCGATGCGGGGCGTCGTCATCGAGACTGGTGGTCGGAAGTCAGGTCGGGAGACGGAGTAGGCAGACGGCAAACCGAGGTTGGCAATTTCTTGTCGCACTGCCGCCTGTATAACTGAAATGGAGGGAGCTACTTGGTCAAGTGTGCCGTCTAATGAGCGCGGGTGATATGGCGCTGGAGTTTCCGCTTCAAGTTCGCGACGAACGATACGCGTCACGCTCTCATGAAAAGGGGGCGCGGGAGCGAGGTCTGCGCAAGAGGATGTAGCCGCCGTGTTAGGCAGACGGGAAAACTGCTGCACGACGCGGCGACTTTTGGCCATCTCAAACTGGCGGCATTCTTTAACAATGGCATCAATAGTAGATACATTATTGTAGACGAGCAAATTAAATGTGTCGTCCGCGATCCCTTTGAGGATGTGGCCCACCTTATCAGCCTCGACCATCGTCTCATCTGCTTTGCGGCAAAGCGCAAGGGCTTCCTGGGTGTACGCAACATAGGATTCGGTTGACGATTGAACACGGGCGGCAAGCTCTTTACGCGCAACCAGTTTCTGACATGATGGATTTCCAAAGAGGTCGCGAAGCTTTGCCTTGAAAGCATCCCAGCTGGAGATCTCGGCTCCGTTTGTGTCAAACCAGACACGTGGTGTTCCTCCCAAGTAGAAGATGACGTTTGCGAGCATTACGGTAGGGTCCCAACCGTGGCTTCGGCTGACACGTTCATACATGTTTAGCCAGTCATCGACATCGACGCCTTCTTGGGCGGAGAATGTTCCGGGATCCAGCAGATTGGAAACCGTGACATAGGTTGTCGTGGACGCCGCAGGTGTAGATGGCGATGAGGTGTTCTCCTCGGGAGCCATGGCTGAAAACTGGACGGTGCGGCCGCTACTGGAGCTCCGTGGCGAGGACGGGGAACGTTCCACCTCCACCACAATCTTACAGGAACGATGAGTGACGAGGCTCTGCGATTAGCAGCTACATACAGGCTATATATATACAGTAGCAGTTGCAAAGCAGACCGTTCCCGCTCAGAGGCCGAGCCAAGTGCGAGCTTCCTCTTCTTCTCTTCGTCGATGGCGCATCGGCCGAGCTCCTCAAATGCGGCATGCGTGAGGCAATATAAGAACTCGAGTACTTTCACGTTGCATGTTTTTTTCTGTGAATTGGAAGGCTGGAGTCCTTCCGATGCACCTACACCTGGCGACAACTTTCTGTGGCAGCACAGCCAAGGCTACGGAGCCGAAGCACGCTTGTCTTACTGCGCCACAGCATGTAGCCCCCAATGAAAACATTTGTATGCTGTTCTGGGTAACTAAGATTTTACCATTCACCACTTACATTTTTGCGGGTTTATTTTTTAATTAGTGAATAAAAACGTTGTGCAGTTGAAAAAATTTCGTTTCATGCTCTCTCAGGTTTTGTGGGTCTTTTTGGCTTCCGTCGCTTTTTTACCTCACCGCATTCCTCACCATCAAAGATGGCATCTTCCGGTTGCAGCTCGTCAACGTCACTTAGGGAGAAAACACTGCCGCGTGCCATAAGTCCACCAGCTTCGCAGCCGTACCAGGCGTTGTCAAACTAAAATCTGTCCGCCGTACTGGCCAAGAAGGTGGTGCATAACGTTTACGCGCAAGTAAGGAAAAGCGACCTGCGCTGGTGAAATCGAAACCGAAACACCTGTCGAAGCGGTCGGACTACTTGGCGCAGTAGCACATGTGCATAGGCTCCGCCCACGTAGCCTTGGCCGTGCTGCCACAGAAAGTTGTTGCCGGGTATACATGCGGGACGCAATGAGAGTCAACCCGCGTCTCGCCATCGTCGACTGCAGAGCACAACACGGGGTCTGCCAGCTCGACATTTCGCTTCCGTTGTTTAGGTGCCTGTCCCTGGTCGCAAAGGTTTCGTACTTTCCTTTTGACCACCTTCTTAGGTACAAGATGTGTTGGGTAATTTTCGAACACTGTAGGGACAGCATCAGGCCTCAGGCGTGGCTTCTCTCGGGCGATTTCGTTGACAACGCTGTTCACCGTAATCTGAAAAGATTGTTCGATGCAGTCACTCTCAAAATGTCTCAAAATGCCAACAATCCCCCTTGAAGGTCGGTCAGCAGCAATTCACCAGGACGTCACCTCGCTACGTCGAGTGGGGAACCGTACTCGTACTTAGGCCTCAGGCTAGGCCTAACCCGCGGAAGACGTGCCACGTCACCATTTGAGACCGGGCGTCGGCTACGGAAGCAAGTTGTACCTTCCGGCCGACGTGAGGGAGGCCGGCGACAACCTGGAGTCACCAAACTAGTTCCAGACTGGCAGCGGACTTTGCTGCGACGAAAGAGCAGCTCCGACCACTTAAGAACATTCCATCTATTCGCGACGGCGTCGGCGAAGCCAACGTGGCCAGACTTAGGACTGAGATTTGTGCCGAACTGCGGTCTTAGGTAGCGCCAGTACAATAGAGAGTTAGTTTTCACATAGTTAATTTTTTATATCAGCCTCTGTTTGTAGATATTTTTGTCAAATTTTTGTTTTGCTGTGCTGTGTGTTATTCATCAATTTGGTTAGCCGTGCTCACAACGCTATCGTTGCCAGACGTCTCTCTTCCTCCCACGCTATGCATTCACCCTCCGAGATCCAGCGTGACAAAGAAGTTATTTTTAAATGTTTTAGCTTTAGCGAAAATTGATTTCAATGTATGAGGTCTGGTGCGTCTTGCTTGTCGAGTTGTAATAGGATGAAGGTATGGCAAATCATTTACATTCAAGCTACCAGCCGCTATGTTCTGTAGACATTTTATGCGATGAAACTTTCTTCTGGAAAGTAAAGAAAATATTTTGCTTTCAGTCATGAGTGCACTAGGGGAATCTGTTCGCCTATATTTATTAAAAATGAATCTAGTAGCCTTGCGCTGAATCATTTCAAGCTGATTATTATCTTTTAACGTATGAGGATCCCAAATTTATGATGCATATTTATTCTAATTTCTATCGCACGTAAGTGTTCACAGCAAGGAAGCGCACTTGAGGAGAAGCATAACGTATCCCTCTACGCAAGAAGCACTTCTTAAATGCCTTCGTGCATATTTCTGTAATATGTTTAGTCCATGTTAACTTGTCGGTAAAAGTGACTCCAATATACTTGTAACTGTCGACTGTTTGAATAGGAACACCGCTGGAGTGGTACTTAAATATTATTGGGGCTTTTTTTTCTTGTGATTCTTAATAAAACTGGTTTTTGTACATTTAACTGCATATCCCAAGAGTGGCACCAAGAATTTATGTTAAGTGTTTGGAGCAAATCTTGGTCTCTGGTAGAAGTTATTTCTTTAAAGATAATGCAGTTATCTGTGAACAGTCATACTGATACTGATGATGAAATACTCTCTGTTACATCATTAAGATAAATTAAGAACAACAAGTTCCCCAGTACACTACCCTGCGGTACACCGGAGCTTACAGGAAGCACCCGACAATGACAACCATTAATATCAACAATTTGTTGTCTGTTGCTCAAGTATGATGCAATCCACTTAATGAGATAATTCAGAAGACCAGTTAGTTCTAGTTTATACAAAAGTTTTGAATGCGACACTTTATCAAAAGCCTTACAAAAGTCGAAAAATAGCATATCAACTTGGCCACCTTTATCAAGAACCATAGAGATTTCATGTACCGTTGTTACTAACTGCGTTACTGTCGACATACCTGCCTGGGACCCATGCTGATGAGGTGAAAAATGTTTTTCTCGCTAAGATATGTTCTAATTTCTCTTGCAACAATATGCTCCAACATTTTACAACAGGACGAAGTAATAGACACAGGCCTGTAATTTGAAACTAGTCGTTCTTTTCCTTTTTTGTGAATTGGAACGACTCGTGCTTTATTCCAATCACTTGGAACTTCTCCAGAATTCAAAGAAACTTGGAATATTTTCGCCAAGAACACGCATAGCTGACCAGCAAAAAGCTTTAGGAAGGCATTAGGCAGGCCATCTGGGCCAGGGCTTTTTTTTATCATTCAGGTGTAATAGCATGGACAAAACACCATCCGCTGTTATCACTGGAACTTTAGCATCATCTGTCGCACATATGGATTCTGCTCACGCGGGACCAATGGTAAAGACACTGAAAAAAGAAGTCATTGAAGCAATCGGCAATTCTATGTGACTCTGTAACACTCTTACCATCTAGCATGATTTCTTCTACTTTATCTGTAGGTTTACCCAAATGTCTCCAAAACATATGGGATTTACTTTTAATGAATTAGGGCAAAGTAACATTATGGTAATGCATCTTAGCTGCAGTAACTTTTTCTGATAACACCTCTTTTAAATCATTCCACTGTTGGGGTGATGTGTGTCTGTGTTTGCGCAGGCGCTTAAGTTTACGTTTCAGGTGCATAACTTCTCTCGTAACCCCGTATTTTTACGTCGTGTATGCACAGTTCTGTTTGGAATAAAATGTTCAATACAGTATCTGAAAGAATCTTTAAGGCTGGTCCACATATTTTCAACATTTGTGATATTTGTACGATGTTCAAGTGTAGTGCTAAGGTAATCAATAATATCAGAATTACTGCGACGTGCGTAGTCTTTTACAGAAACAACTCTCTTATCTGTTGCATCATTAGCAGAGTGCACATTCCAACAAAAAGAAAGTAAGCTGTGATTGGAAATACCAGGTTCAACTCTTAGAATTCCTGATGAAAAATGCTGTGTGATAAACATCGTCTAAGACAATATTTGCACGTGTGTACTCAGAGACAACCTGTTCTAGATTTAGTGCCAACAACATATCTAACACAGCATCACCATGATCGCATTGACCGTATACAATTTTACTCCAATCAATGCCAGGTAGGTTGAAATCACCCGTCATAATCACATTTTTAGAATCTAGTGAAAGCACTTTGTCGTACAACATGCGAAGAAAAGCCAGATCAGAATTAGGGGCCCGATATTATAGCACACACTATAAATGAAAAACCATCCAAGGAAACTCGAACAAAGAAACTTTTGTGTTCGGTAATTTGAGACAAAACTAATATTAATATCTGATTTGACGATTATAGCTACAGCCCCACCACGTGATGCACGATCACACCTAAATATCATATCTGGGAGGAACAATCTCGTCATCCCTAATATCATCGTTCAGCCAAGTTTCAGTCAAGATTGTCCATTGCGGACTGTAGGACAAAAACAGTGTTTCAACTTTATCTATTTTATTTACTACACTTCTGGCATTAAAAGAAAGGATGCGCAACTCTGGGACTTAGTTTTCCTTCTGCTATGCAACTTTTGCAACTTTATCAGATCCTTAGAGACACAAGGCGTGCTAGTCGCATCATCCCACACTTAGTACCTGTTATCAATGCGTAGTCTTTTGTGTATTAATGACACCCACTTTCCTGACTTTCTTTCAGCATCTGCACTCTTCCAATGTTGCTTCCACCTTCTCAGAGTATCAGCATTTTGCAGAATTATGGGCGTACCTTCCAGTTTACCACATTTACGAAACACTGCCTGCTTTTCAAAGTAATCTTGAAAATAAAGTATAACTGGACGGTCTCTCGCCAAGGCGGTGTATTCTAGCTACAGAGGAACATTTTACTCCAAGCGTTTTTTTTGAAGACATCATTTAGGACTTTGTGTCGCAAGTCAGACTCAGTTTCATTCTCGCTTTCTTCAATGCCGAAAACGACGAGATTATTCCTTCGACCACGGTCTTCTAATTCGACAAGCTTTCTTTCATGTGACTTTACAGATTTTTCAATGTTCAAAACGCAAGCGCTTAGATGGTGAATAGACTCAGCCTTCACAGATAGCTCATTTTTTTTTTTTCCATCATGCTCATCCTCTCAGAGAAGGCACTCACTGACCTTTCAGTTTCGTCGAGCCTTTTTTACAGCGTAAGCTGTTCAGAGATCACAACAAAGGCCGTTTTCATGGCGTAGTTTCTGTCGCTGCCGCCGTCGGTGTCCGTAACCGCTATTGCGCAAATTTTACAAAATATCCAGGACCGAAGAGGATTCAAACCGCGTCCTCTGCGTTGATTCGAACCCACATCCTCTACGTGGCATTTGAGCATTCTACCACTGAGCCACGCCTGTGCTTGAAAAACCTTCGCTAAAAGACCTAAGCAGCTATAACGTCTGCTGAGGAATCGCATTAACGAATGTAATGTTACGTGGCAGGACAATAATACGCCACTACACGTCGGGGAAAGTGGATTGCATAACGAGTTCGAGGAATCATTTCAAAGAACACAGGGCTGCATGGTTTGTAGCTCTGAACCCATTACAGAGGCATCATCAACATCATCATTATGAAACAATCTTCTTCAACATTTCCGTCGTCATTATTACGAAGCGCTGTCTTTTGAAGTCGTTTTGTCGTATCGTGCCATGCATCACATGGCAGGCGACGTGCACAGCCGCGCCAGCAACCTGACTTAGCTCTTCGATATAGACCAGAGCATGCCTGTCTCGCACCCAGGCGCCCGCATACCGTCGAAAGCAAACCGGTTTCGAGGGCACGCGAGCAGACAACGGAGCTGAGCTGCCACGGTGGACAGCGCATATGCAGGCGCATGTATCTTCGGCAAGTAAACATGGCAAGCATCAGCTCTCAGACTCGAAAAAAGTACCCAATTTTGCTACTTTTGCATACGAAGGTGTCTGGCTGCTACTGTGTCATTTACAGATGCCAAAACAACCATTACGGATGCCAAAACAACCAGCGCTAGAGGAAGAGATGGTTAAGCTCTCTCTCCGACGAGCACAACGCACCACCGGAACCTTGCCAGTGCGGTCTTTTCAGGCGACTCCAGCCATAACGAACAACGCTGAGATTTGCCGTCAGTGGTTCAATGCAGTGAACGGAGAAACCTACAAGCCTGGGAGCCCGGAGAAAGTGAGCGGATGGATACGCTAACGTTGCCATTCTTTCGCGACGCTCATCTATTTCGTTTTGCGAACGTAACCTGTATGTAACATGCAGGGCCGCTCAGAGCAATTTCCGAACCAGAGGTGAGCACTGACAGGCGTTTGGTGTGTCCAATGAAAGATGCTTGAATACATCAAAGAGACTAATCTTTTTTTTTTCTTTTCCTTACCCCGCCGAGATTAACAGCGCTGTGTCGCGCCCAGCGATACTCACAGCTGGCGCACTAAATGATCAATCGTAGGAAACTAGCTAGTTTCATACAGGTCAGCATCATTTGCTACAATGAATACCAGAAAATAAACCTCCTATTCATCACGGAGAGCGTACACACGATTGTATTAACGACGATCATGTGTCGACACAGGCGCTCTTTCAGTGCGCTTGTCATTGCGAGACGGCGTTGCAGGTATCGTCCGCCACGAGTTCATATGTTCCTCTTGGTGAACTCTTCACATTTCGTGCGTGCGTTATGCAGGAAAGAGTTTAAAGTGGTATATCTGTCCGATGCATAGCGATAATGTGGTTGTTTTTAAACGTCGGTTTGTCTTTTCAGCCAGTTTTTCACCAAAATTCGTGGAGTAGCAGTTGTGGTTGCTAACACAACTGCTACACAAGTTGTGGTTCTGGACGATGCAGCACTGTTGGGGACGATCATTGCGCTCTGTCACAGCGCGCTGCAACTCTGCGGACCTTTTAGCGAACGAGCACTGAAATATTGGGATGAAAACAATATCTGAGGGCCACGGTGGTGTGTGGGCTGTAGCCGCTTGCTGACGCTTGAATGCATATGCCATGAAAATAACCGTTTCGCCATCCCATATGTTACTGTGCTCCACACGAAGCCAGCCCGTTCTAAAGTGGTCTTTGCACCCTTTCCGTACTACCTTCGGTGTCGGCACACCTGTGGAATTTCTTTGCTATTCCCTTTCCGATGTTTCCTTTCCAACTAAAACTGTCGTTTTGCGTAAACAGCGTTGACGCCAATACTTGCAAGTCGTTCCTCTTTTTGAGGATCACGCGTGCGCGGGCCAAGTCGCCCAACATAGTTACCGCTCAGAAAGAACCAGGCAGTCCGTGCAAACCTCAGGACGTTCACCACACCTGCACCTGTAGCGGTTGCCATGTTATGTTTTGACAGCAGATCTAGTGTAATGCTGCCGCTGCACTTCTAAAATTTCTACATTCCGGTTTAGCAATTTCCTCCCAAAGTTAGGTGGGCTTAGTGCTTAGTTTATTTGGGAGAGGGAAATATATCTTGATTAACTTACAGCAGCAGCTGGTCTACAGTAGGTGCGACAGATCATCCAGCGGGGATGAAAACCTCAAGCAGCACCAGCTCACGTTCTGTGTGCGAGTAGTCCAGCAAGGACGTTCAATAAAACTTTTTTTCTCTCTCTCTCACCCTGTTACTTCATAATTAAATTTATCCACTCATGCTTCAAGCGCACCAGCACAGGGGGACACACTTAGCATCTTTGAAACGCGTGTGCTAAACTACGATCACTTTAGAACTGTGTGCCAACAACCTGCAAGGAGCCTGCGTGTGGCAGCTCAGCACGTGCAACAGATGGCGTGACGCGCAGTCCAAATATGGCGGCACGCGTCAAACTCGCTGTGTTCTGGTCTATACCTGATGGCGCCTTCCCGCAAGGTGCGGACCCCTGCTGAATAAGCGAATCGCAGAGCGATGCACGCGACTGCAGCAAGGCAACGTCAGGCACAACAGACAGCTGTGCAGAGAGAAGCCCAAACCGCAGCTCGCCGTCGACGCCGGGCCGAGAGTTCGGTTCGTTCTCAAGAAAACGCCGCCAAGAGACTCTCTAAGATGTGCAGTTTTACAGATTGCACGTTACAATACCGCAGTGATTATTGTGTAGTGGGTACTTCTGGTGAAATGATCATAGTTATGGCGCAGGGGATACCTGTCACCTCTACTTGCACTAGTTTCCTCAAGTGTTTAAAATGGCCTGTAAGAAGATCGCTCCTCGAGCTTACGCTGTCACTGTCCTGCGGTTCCACGCAGGCCTGGCTCTTTTTTGACTTCTGCCAATTCATCCTTAATACTCTTCTGACCCTAAGCTTTTCAAACATCTCATTAACAGGCAGACCAGGATTTTCTTCGATATCTCCGCACGACAGCAGCTTAAAGACATTGATGCAATCACTCACAATAAGCATTAGCCACCGTGGGCACGGCAGTACAACTGAAAAACTGTTATCGCTTCTGTAAGAGGTGTCATAACTAACCTGAAAGACGAAAAGACGAGACATTTTCAGTGCTCGGTTCGCTGTGCCTGTTTCTTGTCTCATTTGTGGTGATGACCACGTGGGTGAGTTCAGTCTCAATGTCTCTATGCAGGCGGCTGTTCAGTGGGTGCAACTTCAAGTTTGGCAATCCCATCCACATCTTTTTCTTGCGGCTCAGAGGTGAGTGTGTCTTATGCTTAGCTTTGAAAAAGCATAAAGTTGACAAACGATTGCAGAAGACCTTTCCCCTTCCACTTAACACTGAAAGTTAGCCACTCCCAAGATCTTTCCCAAGGGACTTCTAAGCCCCAGGAGGATGTGGACACCTTTCAAACTACCGTGAAATTCCGAGCAAGCAGCCCCACCTGTGCGAGCGCCCCCCCCCCCCCTTAACTTCACGGCTAAATTCAAATATCCGCGCCATTCCAGGAAAGCCCCCCCCCCCCCCCCTTGACCACGCCGACATGCGGCAACAGTCGCCTGCCACATCCAGTTCACGAATAAAGTTTCTGTGGGTTTTCTAAATAATATATATATAACGAAAGGGAAGGGTGTCAAGGGCTCGCTTTATTTGTTAGAAACAAGTTAATGAAACAACAAACATTGAAGCCTAGGAAAGCATAGGGGAAGTTTTTCTAATTCGTAATTATGATATTGTAATTTTTGAGGTAAGTAGAAAGGAATTAAAGTGGACGAAAAGACCAACCTGCCTTCGGTGGGAACCGAACCCACGACCTTCTACTGTATGTATGTGCTATATATATATATATATATATTATATATATATATATATATTGATACAAATATATTTACAAGGTATTTACAAAAGGATAACAGCCAAGCAGCCAATATGGTGGTTGTTGTTCGAAGCACACTTCGTCGACTTCCACCCAGATACCAGCTTCTTCTTCCTTGGCGCTCTAACACCGTAACAATATATATACATACAGTAGAATTTCGGTGATACAATTACAGTTGATGGGAATTTCGCGATGATATGAATTTTAATGTTGTTTTGGACTGACTACGTTGTATAGAATGCGCCGTCATTCGGTGTTATACGAACAGTTTCCCCAGCCATTGCGTGCGGATGATACAAACGTGCGAAATGACCGCTTCATGTGAGCGACTGACTCAGATTTTAGGGGCGAAGCTCCTTTTTGTCTAACCTTGTCCTGCGTCAGGCGTAACCGGCAGTATCTCCTGGGAGGCACGCGCTTGCCCTCGGCACGTGCCTCCCGGGACATTTCAAGCTTGACCGGAAGCGGATACGGCAATGGGAAAAGAATTTTGACAATTTGCTGCTGTCACGAGTGCGAGCGTGGATCTCGGGAGCAAGCGCTCCCGAGATCCATTTTCTTTCCAGTCTATCTACTTGAGTTTATTGCCGAAATCCTTTTCCGTGAACCTTTAAATCACCCCATGCTTTGTCTATTACTCTCTCTTAACTAACAATTACAGAGTACTTGCTAAGGTAATCCCTCTGCTCTATTTCTCCCGTCCATATGTCTTTATGCTTGAGCCTGTCTCTGTTCATTTCTGTCAAAAGCCGTCATTCCCTAAACCCGCTTTCTTTTCTTTAGTGGCCACAAAAAGAATCTTTCTGCCTTAGGTCTGATCCTCTTCTCATCCGGCGTCTTGCGCAACTCTCTCGTGCGCCTCCATGCTGTTGCACGCTCCTTCAAACGCTTGCTACGGCGGCGGCGTTTGTTCGTGTTGCCAAACATTCTCCGGCGTTTCTTTTCTAAATTCCTTCGCGGACGCCTGGTGCGGCCGCCGCGTTTGTCCTCTTTCAACGTCAAACGCCTCATCCCACTACCTTCTCTCTCGCGTCTTTTTACTGCACGCACTCGCGAACCCCTTGTACGGGTGCAGCGTTTGCCCTCTTTCAAACATGCACGCGTCTTCTGAGCTACTTCTCTTGTGCGTCTACCTAACGCACTCTGTCGACGCAGACCATTGCGTTTTCGCCTCTTGCGACCGACTGTTCCCCGGCGTCTACTCGATCCCTGCTCGGTTGCCTTACCTCGTTCTCTCACTTTTAGTTTGTTTCGAACTTGCGTTCTTCGACGCGCCTTCTCACCAAGTCCTCCGTTGGCAGTGCCCATGTCTGCCTTTTTCTCAACTAAGACCTCCTCGCTCCCCTTGCTGTTTAGCCTTTTCTCATTTACCTCTGTCTCAGTGTGGACTACTACTTCACCATGCTCGCTCCCGCGCTCAGCACGATCGTCGCGCGGATCGTGACTCTGCTTCACATCCTCCACTGTGTGGCTCTCATCAGAACAGACCCCTTTAAGTATGTGCTTGCAGCAGCCTGCAATGCACTCTTGATTCTCCTGCACCGGCGGTGGGTGCGCTTTCTCCTCCGCTGCGCTCAACAGCTCTTGGGCGCCTACGCCCGCATCCTCAACCTCCGACTCGAGCTTCGCTAGACTTAACAGCGTAACCGTGTCGCCCTTTTCTGACCCTACCGAGACACTGTCCTCGTTCACCTGAATTTTCTGAAGTTGGCTAACTTCCACCTCATGTTCGCTGGATTCGGCTGATCGCACTGCTGACAAATTTACAAATAATGCCTCCTCCTTCTTTTGGTGCATGAGCTTTCGTTCAACCTCATCTATTTCTTGCTTTAGCATAGCTACAATTCGCTCATGCTCCCGCTCGCGCTCCCGTTGAGCGTTCAGCTCCAGCTCTAAAATCTCTCTTTCGCGTTCATACGCGCTCTCAAAAAACTTCAACGCCTCCTTTCCCGACAGTTTTCTGCTCTTCGCGATCGCCGCCAACCGCTCCCAATCCATCTTTGCAACCCCCGACGATCTCTCGTGACAGGGCCCGGAGATGTTAATCCTGGCAAAGGCTCGCCAATTATTGTCACGAGTGTGACAGGATCTCGGGAGCGCTTTCTCTGATGAATTGAGAGAGTGAGAGGTGTAGGCGCCAACAAAAACGACGAAGATCGGCGAAGTGGCGCGGGAAAGCACGCGCCACTTCGCCGATCTCTCTGTTTCGCCTAGTGGCCTGTGTTTATGGGCCCCTCTTACTCATGACAGCTGCAGCAAAACCATGGGAAGGCAATACCTCGACGGAAGCTGAGTAACAGCGCACCAGTTTTCAGTGAATACGTGGACGATGTGCTCTTTGCATTCTTGGAGCATGAAAGAAGTTCAGGATGTGCTGTTAGCAACCGGTTACTTTCTGAAGAAGCCGTCAAGATCGCCAACAGCGTGCAGTTGGGAAATTTCGTAGCTCCAGCCATTATATAAATCGGTGGAAGCAGTGGTTCCGCATTACAATGTGCCGCGCTACAAACGAAAGCCAGAAAACTCTGGAGGAATTTTCTGAGGTAGTAAGTGCCTTTCGGTCTTCCGCGAACTCCCTCTGACAGCGCTACAACTACACTTTGTACAACATGGCCAATATGGATCAGACGATGGTTCGAATAGACAACCCGGCCAACAGGACCAACAACGTGATTGGCGAAAGCACCATACGGATTGCTAACAGAGGATGTGCCCGGCGAGGCTTCACGGTTTGCCTAGCTGCTCGCGCTACCGGCCACAAGCTCCCAGCCTTCATTATATTCAAGGAGAAAAGCGGGAAAATTCCAGCCAGGGCCTTTGCGAGACCTCGCATAACAGGGGAGAATAATTTTATTTTATTGATGTGGGTGAGGAGTCACAATTTGGCCGAGTTCGTTCTATCACAATGCTGACTTTTTTCCCACTCGCAGTAAGTGTTCATATCACCACCACGAAAAACGGGTGTATGACATCGGAGAAAATGCAAGAATGGCTGTCAAGAGTGCAGGCCAAACGTCGACGACGTGCGACAGTTATTGGTACTGGACCAGGTGCCCATTCACAAAACGCAAGCCGCGAAAAATGCCTTCGAGGAGTATGACACCGACGTGCTCTACGTGCCTGCAGGGTGCACGAGCATCCTGCAGCCTGCTGACGTTTATTGGAACAAGCCATTTAAGTCCACCCTGCGGCGTTTGTGGGAGCAATTTATGCATGAGGAAGAGCGAACCTCAAAGGGAAACTTGAAAAAGGCGTCGCGGCAACAAGTGCTTGATTTTGTTGCTGAGGCGTGGGCCGCTGTACCCGACGAGACAGTGGCACGACCCTTCAAGGGGTGCGGCATTAGCAACACACTCGATGGCTTGGAGGACGGCGACCTGCATGGCAGACTGGCAGATGTTAGAGCCATGGTGCCAGATCGGGGCGGACTTCAAGCGGAATGCTGCAACCTTTTCTTTGCGACTGACTCCGAAGAGTCTTTTGATGGTTTTGAAAGCGATTAGGAGATATAACAAATCTTTGGCCTAAACAAAGTTCATTGTAAGAAAATGTTAAATCCATGTGCACTGCTTTTTTTTTTTTCATGGCATGAAAATTTCATTGCCATCTTGAATTTTTCGGTGCTGTTCCGGGATAGCCCCCTCCCCCCTTTATTTTGCCGGCAATTCCGACTTGCTGGGGGGGGGAGCTGCTTGCTCGGAATTTTACGGTAGTGCTACTCGCGTCATTGAGCACTGAAGGTCTTCCAAAAAGAGGCTGTTCCGATAGGAATGTGTGGGGAAGCTGTCCTTTGAGATACATATATTTTGCGTAGGCAACCACAACATTTGGCATGGGCTTGTTTCCAATACTTCGATGAAAGTTTAGTTTGCTCCAAGATAACTGCCAGAAAAAAATTGGCCACGTATCTCCGTGCTTCGCTGCAAATGTCGTCGAAAGACGATAGTCTTTTACTGGCCGTACTACATGAGCCCCGGTTCATCTGCGGTTCGGCACGAGCTTCGGGCATCTGTTCAGCCGCCGGGTACGCTTGCTTAGCCTCTCGGTCAGTGACAATTCGCGCATCGCATACCTCGTCTGTTTTCTGTTGCCTCCGGGCGCGCCTCGATGCACGATCTTTAGCTATCCGCTGGGCTCGTTGCTCTGACGTTTCCTGGGCACGCTTCAGACGATGGGCATCGGCACGCCGGCGCTTCTCCGCTGCAATCTGCTCGTCAGTCTTTTCCCGGCGTTGTCTGGGCATGTCTTGTAGAGTGTGTTCTATATCATCAAACGGCCATTTATGTTTTGCCTTGCCTCAGACAGGGCCCCATCTATGTTGAATCGGCTGCATATGGCTGGCATTGGTGAAATGGAGGCAGCGCTGCGTGAGATATGGACGCCATCTGGCCATGATATCGGGAAACACAAGAAGCTTGTGTAGTACGCAGAGCTACTGGTAGGTGGCAGCACCGTGTCGTTTTACCGAAGCGTAGGAAACGTCCGCTTTTTAATTCATAGCGTCGCATTTTTAGCGCATCCTAACAAGCACTAAGGTCTTTAGAATTATGCATCTATGTGTTTTCTACTAAAGGAATACACCACCTAATACTTACGTATTGATGTTGTGCCTCAGATATGCGTAATATTTGCTTTTTGGTCGACTGTGTTCACAAGTATGAACGCAGCTACCAGTTCAAGATGGGTGGTCGTTGAGGAAGGGGTTAAACTTTCGCCATTCTACTGAATCGAAAAGCAGGACAGACACATACACAGACAGACAGACCAAAATTTCTGCATTGAAGTATCCCAAGAAAGACTATCATCTTTAATACACAATTTGCAGATCGTTGTTAAGTCATATGAAAAAGGCTTGAATTCACATGGGGACTAGCAAAAGTGCATTTTTTTTACTTGGAAATTGAAACATACAATCAGCACACCTGCTGGTTGCACAGAATGTGAAGTCAAAAGGAGCTGCTTCCCTTCAACCCTGGGCATTCATAAAATTATGCTACCACAGGGGCAGCTGAGAGCATGGCAGCTGAAATTGAGGGACGCATATATATTAGATACAAATATGTTGGAAGTCGTATATGCGAAAACATTTTGAAATCTCAAAATGAAGGAGCCTCACTGACTTAAGCTTGTGGTTATGCCAAGGTGTTTTTCGCAGATTTAAAAGACGCGACTCTAAGGTACTCTTTTCAGCCCTCGAAAAGCTGAAAGGCAAGAAGGTTAGTACAGCGACAAGTAAATATGCGCCAAGTCAAGTGCAGAAATAAGCTTGTAGAGTACACAAGAGGTTTCGTGTGGCAAAATGTATATATATATATATATAAAGAAATGTGTTTTCATATTTGAGCTGTTTGGGGTGCTGGTTTATTAACGCACCTTTTCACAAATTTTAGGGGTTCTGTGAAGGGCAGAAAAGAACAAAGCAAATTTTTTTTCACGGGTGGGTGGATTGAATTTGCTGATGCAAGCGACCCAAGTTTCAAGGCGTCACTGCACTGTTGGCAAGAAACTTATCGTGCCGTGAATGCCTATGTTAGAAAGAAAGGTCACATTTAGCACATTTTAGACTTTTTCTCGAGAGTATGCAAGACTTACTGCAAGGGAGTAAAAAAAAAGGAAAGATGTGTCTGTAGCTGTGGCAATGCTGAGTGACATGTAAAAGAAATGCACCTTAGAATAAGCATGGGATGGCTTTCATGTGGGAGGCATTCCCAGCTCATGAACGGAAACTTGCCGTTATCACTGAAGCGGAAGTTATGTTACTGCGTTTTGCCAGTACTGACATACAGGGCAGAAACTTGGAGAATTGCAATAAAGCTAGAGGCAACTTAATGAACCAACAACCATTGAAGCCCAGGAAAGCATAGGGGAAGTTATTCAAGTTTCTAATTGTGGTACTATAATTTTGGAGTAAGTAGAAACGAGGTGTCATGTTCTACATTACACCTCCTGGCAGTAAGACTGTCCCACACTCACTGATATGGCTACGAGTGGCGCTGCCTAACACTCCCAGGATTACATATACATAAATGCCCAGTAAAGTGGATGGAGGGACGACTGCCTTTGTAGCTCAGCGGTAGAGCATCAGACGTGTTATCCGAAGGTCGTGGGTTCGGTTCCCACCGAAGGCAGTTTTGTCTTTTCGTCCACTTCAATTCCTTTCTGCTTACTCCAAAATTACAGTACCACAATTAGGAACTTTAATAACTTCCCCTATGCTTTCCTAGGCTTCAACGTTTGTTGGTTCATTAAGTTTTTTCTAACAAATGAACGAGCCCTTGACCCCATACCTTTCATTAAAGAAGTTAGGGAGCAAGTTATGAAATGGAAAATGATAGGCGTTACATTAAGAGATAGGAAGACAGCCGAATGGATCAGGGAACAGACAGGGGCAGCCGACATAATCGTATTTAAGAAAAAATAGAGATGGTGTGACGGGATTCTTTGGAATTTGGTGAACTCACGTTGCATCTGCCAACGGAAACGTGTTCAATAGTATGGCAAGGCTGGTTTCTGTGAAAGCTTTATGACAAAAACAACTAACATCGACATAGACGAACCAACTCAATGAATAAGGAAACGCAGCACTTCAGAACAGACAGAAACACAAAGAAACACGCGAGTAACGTCACAGTTCGTAGCAGTCTCACCGAGGCTGGTCGACCGGTGTGGGAGAAGTCCACGCAAGTGAAGCGTCGGCGTGAGCTGGAGGTTGTCAACGAGTGGTGCTGCGTCGACAGTGGTGTCTCTGTGGTGCCGGCCAGGAATGCAGACAACGGGCACCGGAGTCACGGGAAGCCTCACACTCGACGAAACGAAGCAGCACTCGGGCCTGCACCCGACAGTGCTACTTCTCCTGGTCTTCCAGGAAGAAAGAGACGAGCCGAGGACGCGCAGAGTTGTGGACCTCCTCGCCAGGTGCTCGTTCGGCTTCTTCGTACTTCTCTTCGCGTTCGGCGGCACGCGCTTCCCTCGCACACGCTCGCTCTTCATCTAACCATTGTCGGAGCGCGTCTCCTGTAAGGCCTAACTTCTCGCCTATGCTAACAAGTTCCTTCACGTCCATTCTTCTTCAAAATAGAAAAGGAACGCTACAATAAGCCTCGTCCTGTCGCGGATGCCATTGTCATGAGAGGTTCGAAAGGAGATATTTTTATGCTGGGAACGCGAGCGTTCCCATCGAAGAGACGGACTGCAGTGTTCGACACAGTTGGGTGCCAGGGCCCGAGTGTCGAGGATCTCTACCTGCGGTCCATGAGTTGAAGCTCCGGGCTTCACGTGGCCGCCTGGGTGTCCTGCCTGTCTCGTCTCCTGCTGCAAGTCTGCGCTGGCTCCAGCAGCATTCATTAAGCCTTGGCGTTCTCCTGCCCGCTCGTCGCCAGGCAACAGTACTCCGGCTCCCTCAAGTCGCCCGTCCCGCCAGAGGGTGAGCCCGTGTCGGCCGAGACTGTTAGTAGGGACGCTAAGTTTGTTTTGTTGCCTTGTTGATCTGCTCTGCTCAGTGCGCGTGTCTGTGTGTGTATTGTGCGTCTTCTGTGTATATAAAGTGCTGTTCGGAATGCACGAGCAGCCTCATCTCTTCGATGGGAACACTCGCATTCCCAGTGTAAAAATATCTCCTTTCGGACCTCTCATGACAGATGGGCAGGTGATGCAATGAGAAGGCTAGACAACCGATGGACAGTTGAAACAATGGAATGGATACCAAGAGATGGTAAGCGCAGCCGTGGATGACATAAAGTAAGATGGAGTGACGAAATTGAGAAATTCAGATATCAAATGGAATCGGCTCGCGCAGGACAGGACAGGATGGAGAGCTTTGGGAGGGGCCTTCGTCCTGCAGTGGACATAAGATTGGTTGATAATGATGATGATGATGATGCAGACATTGAAGAACGGTCTGACATTACTTATGCCTTCTAACAGGACCTCGTCACGTGGTGCGATGTATGTTTGTCGACTCTCGCAACCCTGTGATGGGCAAACACAAAACTATGTTCAGCTTCACAGGCACTATAGCCACTCCTGAGGAAGTGCTGTATGCCGTCGTGAGTTCGCTTAAACACTGCTGTTTGTAGGACACAAATTGAGGCCTGTTTTCTGACCACTCTTCGAAAATGCACAAGAACTTCGGCCATTGAGTGGCGATAACGCAGCGCGCTCGCTGGCATTGAAGGTCAAGAGCTAACTTCATGTACTGTGAACCTGCAGATATACAGTTGACTCTCGCTACAACGAAATTGACGGTGCGTGAACAAAATTTTGTTGAAGCGAAAATTTCGTTGTTGTGAAATCGAGAAAATATAACTCACCTGAGCTGTTAGAACAAAGAAACTTTTATGCCTCAGTCTTGTGCATGGTATCACCGCGGTAGTCTGAATGGTTCAGAAACTGCAAGTACTGAAACCATACCTGGGTGATTCCACGTAAGATCGAACAAAGCATGGCTGGTCACCCTCTTAAATTTATTTCAAAATTTTATATATTGCTGCCCGATGTGTGGAAAGAAGAGATCCGCAGTTGGTTTTGCTAGAAAAAATTTTGTCGAAGCGCCGGGAGTCAATAATGACGAAGAGGTGGAGTGCCGCGCTTACCTGCTCTTCTGTTTTGGCCAACTTTGCTTATTAATTACACAAACTATACTAAGGTTAGGTGGCTGAAAATTTTTTAAGTAATTATACGCATGCTTCTACTTGTGGTAAATTATTTTTTCTTTTTGTGGGGAGTGTATATATTTTTATAAAAATCCTCAAAATCAGCCCAGGAAGCATTTTTCTGTCCACTTTGCGGGCTTATATCTCAAAAAAGGCTTGAGGCAGAGCGGCGAAAATTCCGCATTACGTTCTAAGCAAACTCGTTTGTCAACCTACAAAATATTATATTTATATAATTTTTGAATAAAGAGATACGGCCGGGCTAACTTCAAAAAAACACCGAGCAATGAAAACTTCTGACGACAATTAAAAAAAAAACCCCATTTTTGATATTTTTTAAACTTTGTACACTTATTCTCCTTCACATTGGCTTTCACAATCACCAAAAACATGTTGCATAATTTTGTTCCACTAGGAGTTACAGCCCGTCGAATTAGACCCTTACGGAAGGCTCAGCGAAGCATGCGCTTCTGACTATTCTGACATTTGTGATCACGCACGGCTTTTCAGTTTTGGCATGGTAATGTGCCTGGTCATTTATGTGTGAACGCTGCATATCAGCTATAAGGGACACAATAATTAATGATTAGGGGTCAGTTTTTTAAGCATGGGGTTCTTTGATGCGCTGCGGTATCGGAGCGCAGACAGATATTTTCCGCCTTTACCTCAGCAAAAAGGCAGTAAGAACTCGATGCGTAGCTTGGATTCCCCCCCCCCCCCCCCAAAAAAAAAAAGAAGGAAAAGAAGAAAGGATAGAAATGCAATAAGCAAAGAGCGCTTTCCAAATAATCTTTAGCAAAATGGAAAATTTGTGGAGGTCAAGAAGAACCACTTCACTAAACCGTGTTTCTGGGCTGAAATTGTTTGTTCCATTGATTAGACTGTTCAGACTTCTTCATTCATGTACACACAACTCCTTCCAAGCAGACCCGGCTATTCGTGCCACGTACAAGCCAGGAGAAGCTTCCGTTGGCGTGGATAGCTGCCAGGTATGCCAAGACAATGGAACGCGGGAACTCTCATCCACTCTTCCTTCTTTAACTTGCGGAAGGCAACGGCTTCTTTTTCTTCAAGATGTATTAGATGCACACCTTTCAGTTTCTCTGATAAAACGGTTACAAAGTCTCTGGCTGTCCGAATTGCACTTTCAGGGTTGTTGAGCATTGCCTGATGCTTGACGAGACCTCCAACTCTATCGCATGCGTTTTTCCCGTGTCCAGTTGCTGAGAATACCCATTGGGTACTCGGACAACAGCTCTTTCGGAACTCGAAAAGCTGATATCTATTCTTGAAATGACTGGCGGCTCCATCACTCACATGTCACGTTGGAGTAAACCGGCAGGTTGTCTTCCACCCATTCTTTCGCTAGAGCCAAGCAGGCGTGAGCGGAATCGTGGCTCAAGTCGTCATTAACAACAGCGGAACTCCTTGTAGATTTTCTCGTTGTGACCACGTATGTAAAGACGGATACTTGCTGCTTGTGCCAGTGGTATGCCTGAACTTCATCAGGAAGCACAACAGTCCAGTTTTCGGCAAAATCAAAGTGGAATACAATGCTGCCACGCTGCGTGCATTGCTTTTCCTCGTATATGGATCTACTTTGTGTCAGTGGTTGTGCATGATCCACCTTTCCGCCAATACTCGAAGATGATTAAAAAAGTGTCATCACCCAAAACGTTTTTCACAAGGTCGCCTGCCTCCCGCATTGCTAGTAATATTTCTTCGTCTTCTGGGATATTAAGTTCCTCCAGTGTCAGGGACCTGCCTTTTGGACACTGATTGCATTCGCCTAAAAGGCACTCCGATGGTGACGGGATGAAAACGAACGTTGAGTGAAGCTGATCAGCAGCGATTTTGAGGCCAGTAATGTTCTCAACAGCGGCAAGGCAAAGCTTATAGTTGGCACAAATGGCACAAACGCACACATCATGCTGGGGATAACATGTTACCCGGCGCGGTCGCAAGGTGTAGAATCTAATCTGAGATAGGTGCGCGCATCCGTTTACCAATTGTTTTGCTTTTGTTTCCTTTGGCGTTCTATACCTTGCTTTGCCACTGGAGTGCCACTTTCATGCGTTCTACTGATCGCAAGTGGCGGTGCACAGTTTCTCTGGCGGCAGCGGCTGTCAACCGCGTGCGTGAAGCAAGCGCTCATAGCTACCTGATAGTGTTTTGATCTTGCTTCCATCTCCGCCTTGTTATCAGCGCCTAAGTGCGGTGCGAACAAAAGGCAGAATGGATAGCGAATCTCCAGCCCACACGCGTTGAAGTTACCCAAGAAGTGTTTGGAACACTTGTGGTCTGAGGAGGTGAAAAGGAGCTCTGACTGTGCCTCTCTTAGAGCATCTGGGGGGCGCGCGCACCTGCTCGATAGCCCCGCGCTCATTGCTGCTCGGGTGATCAAATCGCTTCGAAATTGACACCATCAGTGCCACCAACACCTTTTTTCGGTGCTGCTGGCCTCCTAAGGACCAGAAATTCAATTCTGTCTTAATTCTGTACACTAAGCGGGCAAGAAGCCGGATCAACAACAATTGCCTATCATTGCGTAAGGGTCTAATTCGACGGGCTGTAACTCCTAGTGGAACAAAATTATGCAACATGTTTTTGGTGATTGTGAAAGCCAATGTGAAGGAGAATAAGTGTACAAAGTTTAAAAAATATCAAAAATGGGGTTTTTTTTTTAATTGTCGTCAGAAGTTTTCATTGTTCGGTGTTTTTTTGAAGTTAGCCCGGCCGTATCTCTTTATTCAAAAATTATATAAATATAATATTTTGTAGGTTGACAAACGAGTTTGCTTAGAACGTAATGCGGAATTTTCGCCGCTCTGCCTCAAGCCTTTTTTGAGATATAAGCCCGCAAAGTGGACAGAAAAATGCTTCCTGGGCTGATTTTGAGGATTTTTATAAAAATATATACACTCCCCACAAAAAGAAAAAATAATTTACCACAAGTAGAAGCATGCGTATAATTACTTAAAAAATTTTCAGCTACCTAACCTTAGTATAGTTTGTGTAATTAATAAGCAAAGTTGGCCAAAACAGAAGAGCAGGTAAGCGTGGCACTCCACCTCTTCGTCATTATTGACTCCCGGCGCTTCGACAAAATTTTTTCTAGCAAAACCAACTGCGGATCTCTTCTTTCCACACATCGGGCAGCAATATATAAAATTTTGAAATAAATTTAAGAGGGTGACCAGCCATGCTTTGTTCGATCTTACGTGGAATCACCCACCTGCAAAGTTTGGAGAAACGGAACTCTGGGGATTTACGTATTTACTCGATTCTTTGCATCAGCAACAACTTGATGAGGGCTAGTTGGTTCATACCTAGAGCAAAGAAAGTAACAGCGCAAAAGGAACACAGACGACAAAAAAACGAAGACCACAGTACAAGCGCTGACTGCCAACTGAATGTTTATTGCATGAAAACCAGCCTATTTATACATTCTCAGAGGAACATGCACACAAAAAACACTCGCAATCACGAATACAATCGTTCTTTCATGAAGTCTATTTCCTTTTGTGGTAGCGTAAGTGAGGGCGAACTAACACAATTATCTCCTTGACTGATCCAGATCGCCTCTAAAATTTCTCTTTCTTTCTGATATTTTTCTTTACCTATAAATTTTGTCTTTTCAAACATGGGAACACATGTGCACTTCTTGCAATCGTCAGCTGAATGGCTACCGTATCTATTTTTTACATTATTGCTATGTTGACGAGCGCGATTATTAAAGCATTGTCCTGTTTGACCAATATACACATTCCCACAGCTCCGGGGAATTAGATATACTACCGTATAATGCGAAATATAGGTCGAGGCAGAATATAGGTCGACCCCCCTATCTTGACCAGCAAAAAAAAAAAAAAAAGAAAGCACGGAACTGTTCACTGATGCACTTTATTCAATCCTCCGAACTGTCGGAGCTCTCCTCCGAGGACGACTGCTTTTCGCTAGCCGCCTCTCACAACATGCTGTCCTCGGTGCCGCCGAGAGCGTTGCTGATGCAGTACTTCTTAAATGCGCGCACCACCATTTCTTCAGGCAGAGACCTCCATGCCTCGAAGACCCAAGCACAAACTTTCGCGAGAATTGGCCTGCGCAGCTGGCCTGTCGACGTCCGCGGGTTCCGCTGGCAGGGACCTGGCACGGTGCTCGCAGACGAAATCCGCCACTTTGTGCTCGAGTTCCGGGTGCACAGCTCGGCGACCGCGATACGACGTCTTCCGCGCGTTACACACCGACAGTTAGGATTTCTGGTTGCGCCAGTGCCTGACGCTTTTCTCAGACGCTCCAAACTGCCGCTGCGCCGACATGTTGCCATTCGCTTCCGCGAATTCAATAACTTTTCTTTTAAACGTCCCGGTATTCATAGCTGGCCGCAGAGCAAGGTCGCCACTCGCTAGGAACACTAGCTGAACAAGAAAAGAAAAATGGCGCCGGGCGTCGGCCCATGGAGGCGATGTCGATGCTGATGCCCAAGAAGCATGCGACGCTCCCTGTTGCCAGACGATCACTTGGTTTGTGCCAAGGGCCGGTATATAGGTCGAGGGGCGACTTTTTAGTGACTTTTTTTGGAAAAAATCTCGACCTATATTCCGCACTATACGGTACATTACTCGTGCAATCAGTTTAGTGGGTTTTGTGATTAGGGGTGCACGCGGGGGTCCTGTTTTTCGATTTCAGGAGTGCACTTATCGATGACAGCTTGCGAGGGGCATTGAAAAGCAAGTTAACATTGTGCTTGTTTGAAGCTTTTTTAAGACTGTGAGACAACTTGTGCAAGTACTGAACTACGTGCACTGGCCTCTTGTCTTTCCTCTTACCTTTGTTGCCTGGCTTTGCTTTTGCTCTCTGCGAAATTGTTTCGTATACAGATGTAATGACAGATTGGGGAAGCCTTGCGTCTCGTAACCGTGCTAGCTGATTCATCAGGCTACGTTCACATTCGTGCTCACCTGACTTATTTAATGCTGCCTTAATAGAAGTAGTGGCTATGCCCCTCTTAATCAATCTCATATTCATAAAATCTAATGCTGCACTCGCTTAGTGAATGCACTGGCGTAATAAACGCACCGCGTATTTTCGACCCCTGCACTCCCTTGGACAGCCGCGCTGTGGCTTTCCCGCTTCACTTGATCCGTGGTGTCTCGAAGACGTTTGGCGTGCCGATTGATAACTCCTGCGTCCTGACAAAACTGCCACACGCTGCGACAGTGATGCACGGATGGACGGGGGGGGGGGGGGGTGTTTAGGTTAGGCTGTGTCCCCCCCCCCGTCTTTCTCCGTAACTGTTCCTATGTCCTAGGAGGATGTGGCGCTAATGTCTCTGCAAAATGCCGAACAAGATAGAGAGAGAGAGCGAAAACTTTATTCAACAAATAGGTCCAGCAATTTGGTTGGGGTGGGGCCGAACAAATAATAAAAAAATAATCATCATTGATGTTACTATTTGGCATTTTGTTTGCTTTACGATTCCTCCAGCTGAAGCAAGGAAATGACGTATTGCGCAAGGTGCCCGCTCTCTCTCCCCTCCCTCTTCCAGACACTTGAGCAACTATGTAAGCGCATGCCCTTCGTGAAAATTTGAACCCCCCCCCCCCCCCCCGGGTGCTCTACTACGTTGCCGGGCATAGCTGCATGCAAGCGGCAGTAACGTCATTTACTCACAATGCTGTCGCAGTTCCCTCACAACTGCTGCCACATCCTGCCATGCGTGCTGCGCAGGCTGGCGCAGCTAAGCCTAAGCATGATCGGGGCGTGGTCTCAGATTGCCGCGATGCAATCTCAGACGTCATGCGGTGCACACAACTGAGAGGCTCAGGCTCAGTGCAGGTATGAGGGAGAAATGTGATGTTGTGCTGTTTTGTGTGCGGTGATGAGAAACGTCTTTTCCCCTGCTACGGCCACACGCGAACACCCCCGAAAGCTGCTGTGGTTGGGCGTCTCAGAGATTGCATAGGCGATGTAGCGACTTTGATTGGCCACAAGACGGCCAAGCCGGTAACACCGCCATGGCATCGTGTGCCGTGGCGGCGTTACGCGCGGGACTGGCGGCGACATATAAACTACAGAAACTGCACGCCAAAGACCGTCACGCCGCTAGTTCATTTTTCGCTGGTGACCGTTCGACAGCGCCCAAAGCGCGTAGGAGGCGGCTATTTTGATGGTGACGGCGATATATGGTAAGGTTGTCATTCGTTCGCACTCGATTCTAACACGCGTACGATTTTTGGACCCGTTTCCTAGGAAAAAAGGTGCACATTAGATTCAAGTAAATACGGTACTCAGCGGTGGTGTGGAAAAAAGGGGGGGGGCTTGGACCATGAAAAAAAAAAGTTGTCGACCGTGGTGTGGGGGCCGGAGTTATTGCAACAGCAATGATATGGACACTGCTAGCAGGTCTTTGCAGTCTGCGTTTTTCTGTACGTTTTTCTGTAAGTCCAGCTTGAAAACACCGGCCACACACGTTTTACATGCAAGTAAGCGCGCTAACGCTGGGGACGAACGCGGCTGACGCAGAGATGACACGACCCGGCTGTCTACACCAAATGAACTGAACAATGCGACAACATCGCACCGCATGTGATGGCCGTTGTCGCTTGCTTCTCAAGCAGAGAGGAAACACCCAGGCTGTCTTTCGTCGGGCGAAGGACCATAAGGGGTGCTGGGGGGAGAGGGGCGGTCGCGCGCTATCTCGACAGACATTGGTAGGCAGCATCGGTAGACATCAGTAATCAACCACGCAGTCAACAGCGGCAGTTTCTGGTGGTGCCAACACGCGATTTAGACTTTGTAGACGTATTTTTATCTTCAGAAATGCACCAAAATGTTTGGGATTGTGTTTACTACGCAGCAAATTGAATTTTCGAAACTGGAATTGCATCGTCAAATTTTGTCGACGTGAAACGGCACAAAATAATGTGTTTGTTCTAGCGAGCATATTTATGCATTGACTCCTATGGACTGCTGACTGGGAACCAAGAATTTTTTGTTGTACCGGAAGTTTCATTGAAGTGGCGTTCATTGTAGGGGGGTTAGACTGTAGTACAAGAACTGCATTCCTGGTTCCGAGTCGGTTATAATGTACTTTACATTGCCTCATATTGGGGATAACCGATATTGTAGATGTACCAAAATTACAAAATGCCAAAGTTATCTTACAGTTTTGAAGAGCTTTAACAAGGAAACTTCTAGGATAGGAGCATATTTCTCCAGGCAGTGTACTAGCTGGAACAAATGCGGTCATTTAAAGCAAACTATATTAGAACAGAACAAAAAGGACAGCACAAGCGAATGTGCATAGTCAAATAAGGTTATTGCACTATTTAGCTTCATCATCATCATCAACCCATCTTATGTCCACTGCAAGACGAAGGCCTCTCTCGATCCTTGCCATCCTTGCCTGTCCTGCGTGAGCTGATTCCATTTGACGCCCGCGAACTTCCTAATTTCGTCCCCCCATCTTACTCTCTGTCGTCTGCGGCTACGCTTGCCCTCTCTTGGTATCCATTCGTTGTTCTAACTGTCCATTGGTTATCTAGCCTTCTCCTCATGTGGCCTGCCCATGTTCATTTTTTCTGCTTAACATCGTTTATGTCAGCGACTCCCATCTGTTCCCTGACCCACTCGGCTGTCTTCCTAGCTCTCAATGTAACGCGTATCATTTTTCGTTACATCGCCCGCTGCGTGGTTCTCGACCTCCTCTTGACGCTCTTTGTAATTCTCCAACTTTTTGCCCCGTATGTCACTACAGTACTGGCATGATGCAGTAGTTACATAGTTTCGCTTGAGTGATAATGGTGGTAGGTTTCCGTTCATGAACTGGGAATGTCTCCCATATGCGCGCCATTCCATGTTTATTCTACGGTGGATTTCTTTTATATGGTCTGATTCTCCTGTCAGTAGCTGTCCTAGATACAGGTATTCTTCGACTTCTAATGTCTGGTTTTCGATCGTGAAGACACGTTTTTTCGCAGTGCCACTTAACATTTTGTTTTCTGCATGTTCATCCTTAATCCTACCTTAGCACTTTCTCGGCTTAAGTCTTCAATCATCTTTTGCAATTCGTTGCCATCATTGCTTTAGCAATGATGGCGATGAACTATGTCGTCTGGAAATCGCAAGTTACTCAGATATTTGCTGTTGGTCCGGAGCCCTGTCTCGTCCCTGTCTAACCTTTTGAAGATTTCTTCCAAACATGCAGTAAATAGCATTCGAGAAATTGTATATCCTTGTCTGACACCTTTCTGTATTGGGATTTTTCTGCTTTTTCTAAGGAGGAGTAGGGCGGCTGTAGAATCTTTATAGATGTTGGCTATTGTGTTTATGTAGCTATCACATATTCCTTGACGGCATAATGCCTCCAGAACTGCTGGTATCTCTACCGAGTCGGCCTTTTCGTAGTCTATGAGAGCCGTATAGAGGGGTTTTTTGTATTCAGCTGATTTCTCGATTACTTGATTGATCGCATGAAGGTGGTCTATGGTGGAGTAGCCTTTCCTGAGCCCTGCTTGCCCTCTTGGTTGATTAAATTCAAGTGTGGCTCTTATTCCGTTTGAGATAACCTTTTTGAATATTTTGTAAAGTGCTGAGAGTAGACTGATTGGCCTGTAGTTCCTCAGGTCTTTTACATCTCCCTTTTTATGTAATAATAGAATGTTTGCGTTTTTCCAGCTGACTGGTGCATTTGAAGTCTCGAGGCATTGTATGTGTAGTGTCATGAGCTTTCTAGTTGGGAGGTCTCCTCTATCTTTGATCATGTCGGCAGTTATACAGTCTTCTCCAGCTGCTTTTCCGTGGCACACGCCCTGAATTGTTTTAGTATTTGGTAAATGCAGCATTGGGTAAATACTGCTGCGCAGATGCTGTGAAATGGTGCCATATCTTCTAACGGCCTTTCCGACTGCTTGCTCAAAAATGTTTTTCTGGGTGCTCCAAGCCAGCTACGCAATGTCTTTCTGGCTGTCCCATGCCTGCTACAAAAGGCACCAGCTGCTCCCAGGACTGCTCCCAAGCCAGATCAATGCCTGGTGGGCCTAATGAGGTGTGCTGGACACCTTGATCATGGCAGGAAGACCCTGCGACAGCCAGCGAGAACTATACTGAATTGCTGGAAGAATTCAAGCATGAGTGTGGCCTTTTTCAGAGGAGCGTTAAGAGGCCAGATGAATTCTTTCGTGCTTCCCCTTCCCAAGAGGTATGGGAAGCAGGCAAGCTCCTTCTTGTCCTTAGCCATGGACAAGCAAATGTCGAACGTGTGTTTAGCCTCAACTGCCAACTCTCTATGGAGAACTTGAAAAATTTTGTCCTGCATATCACAGTGTGTCATATGTGACTCAGTGGAGAGGGCATGTGGCATTTGAGATGTTGCCATAAGAAAAGAGCTCAAGTTGGCTGTGTTCGCAGTGGAGCAGCGCTACAGTGCAAACTGTGACTGAGAAGAAAAAGTGCTAGGAGAACGCAAATCAGACAAAAAGGCACAGAATTACGAAGGAGGTTGAATGTATGCAGCTGAAGGGAAAGAAACTTGAGGCAGTTGTTGCTGTTTTAGTACTCTGCTGATGGCTTTGCAGAAAAGGCACGAGTGAAGTCTAATGAAGTCATGCAATAAATGGACTAATTATTATTTGTTTCATGCTGTAAAATTTACTGTGAAGAACAGTCATGTTCTTTAGATCTTTTATAGATCCTTGAAAGGTCCTTGGATTTTTCTCTTGTATGTCTGTACAAAAAGCCTGGTTTTAGCAGTATGTGCAAGTGATGTGAGGCATCGGTTATAACCAAAGCAAACTGTGTCAGCAAGTCCTCAATTGCCTTGACCCCCTGAGAACTGGCATATCTTGAGTGTGCAAACCATGGCACACACTCATGACTCTAATTTTCTTCTCTCTTGCCTTTTTTTGTCCCCAGTTATGGCTACATCTGGTTGATTATCTCTGTTCATCTTGCTCACTCCTGTTGCACATTTTGCATGTGCACATGTATTTGAGGATGTTGATACTGTAGGCATTCATTAGGCTCTTCTACTTCATCTGTACCTAATCATCGTCACCTAGGTTCCTTCCTCGTTATCTGTTTGCGATGTAGAGTTAAATCTGTGCCTTAATGTGAACCGTTCTCCGTAGCCTCAAGGCTTAATAAAACGGTGTTATTATCACAGATTCACAAGTGGTGGAGAGTGCTCTTCGGTCCCCTATCCACAGCCACCCCGGTCTCCCCCCTGGAGCTTCGATGAAGTCGCCGATTGCGTCAGCTGCCCGCCAACATGTTGCAGCCAACGGTCATTTCTGCATCACCCACCTCAACTCAGACAGCTGCCTCCCCCCATCGTTGGGTTGTGAGCGGCCACCAGCGTGACCCCAACCTGTTGGCTGGAATTCGTGGCGAGATGTGCAGGATTGGCTTGATGACTACGACGGAGTAAGCGCAGCCAACCATTGGGATGATCTGCTTAAGCTAAGCCATGTCCCCTTTTATCTCACAGGAGTGCCAAAGACCTGGTTTTACAACCACCAGGTTGACTTCGTGGATTGGGGTAATTTCAAGCAGCAGCTTTGACAAATTTTTCGCACACCAGCCGTTCGATCCGCTTTCGCAAAGAAGACACTCGATTCTCGTAAACAACAGCACGGCGAATCATATATGTCGTACATAGAAGATGTCCACATCCTTTGTTGTCACGCGAACTCAGCCATGACCGAATCCAACAGGGTTCGGCACATTCTCAGGGGCATCGGCAGTATCGCCTTCAACGCACTGGCCGTTAAGAACCCCGAAACCGTTGCCGGTATAGTTTCCACCTGCCAGTGCCTTGATAAACTGGAGTCTGTCCCGTTTGCAACAGGACACCACGGAAAACATCCGTACTGCCAATTCCTCACTGTGCGCGATGATCTGTACAATTATACGAGAAGAGCTCTAGTCCCTTGGCTTCTTACTAGCCTCACTGCCTCTCCCTGCCTCCAGTGACGTTCTGCGAGACATTGTGAAGGAAGAGCTGGTGTCCATAGCTCGTAGTGTGACCGCAGACTGTCCAATAACTCATAACTTACCAACATATGCGGAAGCAGCCGCAAGTTCTCCAGCCGTGGTTCCATCAATACCTCCACAACCAACACTGGTGCACGTGACTTCCAGTGTGTCTACTGAACCCAGTTATCAGCAGTGGCGGCCGCCGCGTCTTATATGCTACGACTGCGGATGTCGTGGCCACATCGCGCGGTTTTGCCACATGCGCCAGCAAGACGAGCGTCGTGGTTACGACATGTCATCATCATCATCATCATCATCAGCCTATTTAGGTCCACTGCAGGACGAAGGCCTCTCCCATCGATTTCCACTCCACCCTCTCCTGAGCGAGTTGGTTCCACTTTACGCCCGCAAACTTTTTAATTTCATCGCTCCATCTAACCCTTTGCCTGCCTCTGTTGCGTTTTCCCTCTCTTGGTATCCATTCCGTCGCTCTTACTGTCCATCTGTTATCTGTTCTCCTCATGACATGTCCTCCCCAGGTCCACTTCTTTCTTTTAATTGATATAATAATATCGGCTACTCCTGTCGGTTCTCTGATCCATTCCGCTCGTTTTTATCTCTTAGCGTTACCCCTATCATTTTTCTTTCCATTGCACGTTGCGCGCTCCTTAGTTTCATCTTGGGTTAAAATGGGTTAAAAATGAATAGGCAAAAGACCAAAGTTATGCTCAATAGCCTAGCTAAGGAACAGGAATTTACAATCGACAATGAACCCTTACAATGTGTAAACGAATATGTATACCTGGGACAGTTAATAACAGGAACTCCCAACCACGAAAAAGAAATTCTCCGTAGAATAAGGATGGGCTGGAGCGCATTCGGAAGGAATTACGAAATCATGACTGGAAACTTACCGCTCTCACTAAAGCGCAAAGTATTCAATCACTGTATCCTCCCAGTACTAACGTACGGTGCAGAAACGTGGAGGATAACTAAAAGACGACATGTACGGACGGGATGACTATTCTGCCGGGCCTACTTTCCAACGCCGTCCGTATTCTCCACCTTGACGTCGTTCTCCATTGCCACCTGCAGTGTCCATGAATGCTCCTGCCTACCGTCCGCAGAGGTGCCGCTCCCTACACCTCTTCACCACTCTACGTCACCGCTGTGCCATGCTTCTCTCTTCTCTGATCGCCCTCCGGAAAACTTACTTATGCAGCTTCAGGAGGAAAACCGGCATCGGACGATGGGACAAATATTTGTCCTAGCGCGCCCTTTGTACTATGATATTGGTTTCACTAGAGGGTGTGTTAGTGGGAGCTTTAATAGATAGACACTGGTGCTAGCGTATTGGTGATTCATCATGACTTGTGTTGGCGTCTGTGAAAAGTTACCACTCCATATGACCTACATTACTTGCTGCTCAAGGATCCGCTATTCGGCCTACGTGATGTTCACCGCCTGAGTTTCCATTGATGGACTTCTAAATTGCATACCGTTCGCCATGCTCAGTTCGTGTGCCCAGCAGCTCATCTTGGGATGGGATTTTCTTTCTATGGCGTCCGCTTCTATCTGCTGCCAGCAACGGCTTATCCTCATGACTGACACGTGCCCCGCCACGGTGGTCTAGCGGCTAAGGTACTCGGCTGCTGATCCGAGGGTCGCGGGATCGAATCCCGGCCGCGGCGGCTGCATTTCGATGGAGGCGAAATGTTGAGGCCCGTGTACTGTGCGATGTCAGTGCACGTTAAAGAACCCCAGGTGGTCGAAATTTCCGGAGCCCTCCACTACGGCGTCTCTCATAATCAGAACTGGTTTTGGGACGTAAAACCCCACAAAACAAACAATCATGACTGACACCAACTACTCACTCTACGCCGATGACGCACCTCTTCACTTTCTTGCTGTGCGAGACACTGGTCTACCACCTTGATATCAGAAAATTGTGGCCATAACGTCTGATGTCATTGACCGAGGTGACGTGCTTGTCCTACCATCTGTCCGCTGTCTCGTAAGAGTGATAGCCTTTGCGTCAGGATAGGTTCGGTTTGATAATGGTCGTGTACATTTCTACGTGACGAAGATGACGCCCTAAAAAATTCTCATCCCTAAATGCACTACACTGATGCGCATCCCTGAATCAGAGGCTATCGCTGCTTTCCTTAAAATCAACAGCCTCTGCAGCGTCATATGTTGGGAGTTCTGAGTCTCTTCCTGCTCTTCCATCTGCCATCAGTTCCGACCTGACACCTTCACAATCACAAGAATTGCTGGCTTTGCTGAAGACGCATGAAGCTATGTTCGATGAACATTTTACTTCTCTGAGAAAGACATACATTACAACGTATTGAATCGAGACTGAAGGCACGTCCATCGTGCACCGTCGCCCATATCTCATGTAGTCTGCCGTGCGGAAAGTAATTGAAGAAAACGTCGCCGACATGCTACAACACAGTATAATACGCCCATCCTCGAGCTCTTGGTCATCTCCCTTTCTCATTCGAAAAAATGATGGCTCTGTATGGTTTTGTGTAGATTACCAAGCACTTAACAAAATCACGTGCAAAGATGCATACCCCTATGCTGCGCATAGACGATGCCTTGGATTCCCTGCTGGGTGCCGAGTACTTTTCAACTCTCGACTTGCATTCTGGGTACTGGCAAATGCATGAGCACGATAAAGAGAAAACGGCATTTTCAACGCTCGATGGACTCTGTGAGTTCAGTGTCATGCCGTTCGGCCTCTGAAATGCACCCACAATGTTCGGACGCATGGTAGATGCGTTCTCCGTGGCTTGAAGTGGAAGATTTGCTTATGCTATCTAGATATCGTCATTTTTTCATCAAGCTTCCCTCAGCATCTGCGCCGTTTGGATGAAGTTCTCACGTGCCTTGCCAGCGCTGGACTTCAGCTAAACACCAAGAAGTGCCATTTCGCAAGCAAGACAGTCAAGGTGTTAGGTCACATTGTCAACAAGGATGGCATTTGCCCTGATCCTGACAAGGTTTCCGCAGTTCTGCACTTTCCTCGTCCCGAGAAGGCCAAAGATCTGCGCAGTTTCTTAGGCCTTGCTTCCTATTTTCGCCAATTCATATGGGACTACACCACAATAGCTTCCCCTTTGCACAAACTACTCGGATCTCATGTTCCCTTTGTGTGGTCTGCGAAATGCGAATCAGCTTTCGACTATCTGAAACGTGCTCTAACCTCTGAACCCGTACTTTACGAAGCTGTAACCTCTGAACCCGTATTTTGACGAAGCCGCACCTATAGTCTGTTTCAGAAGTTTCGTGAGGAACTGTGGAAGCTATAGCCCTCTTCGGCCAATCTGGAGGGCGAACACATGTTAAACATGTCCTTTCCCCCCTTGTCATCTGCCGATGGCAGGCGCTGCAGTGGCAGCTGCAGCCCTGGGAGGAGGAAGATGAAGCAGGGCGTGTGTGTCTGAACATTGGGGTTTCGTCTTGCTTCGGAAGACTTCTGCGTTCAATGGCCTCGTAGCCTTGAGTGTGCTGCACGGAACTCCTGAAACAGACTATACTCTCTTGTACACGGACGCCAGTGGTCATGGCATTGGTGGCATTCTCCTACAGCGAGACCAGTCTCCACGCGAGAGGAGGTTTGTTGCATACGTAAGGAGTGTTCCGACAAATGCAGAGAACTACACCATCAGTGAACAAGAATGTCTAGCCGTCATTTGGTCCGTGCGGAAATTGCGACCTTACTTCATGGCCGACATTTTACTATTGTGACGGACCATCATGCCTTATGCTGGCTTTCGATGTTGAAGAACACGTCTGGACGCCTTGGTCGGCGGATTCTACGTCTCCAGCAGTATGACTTTATCATCACCTACAAGAGTGGTAGAAAATACCAGGATGCAGATGCACTCTCTTGGTGTCTGCTTCGTGCGTTACAGGGCAATGGACCTTCAACCATCTTACGTGACAAACTATCACAAAATTCCTCCTCGTACGTTATGTGCTCGGCTACAGTGGACCAGGTGCCGCCACATCAACCCATCATTCCCGTTTCATCAGCTTGCAGACCCTTATTGTCAGCGCATCGTAGCCCGCCATCGTCGTCAGCTAACACAGTTTAAGATCGCAGACCACGTCCTGTACCGCCATGTATACCACTTCGACGGCCAACACTGGGTGCCTGTCTGGCCTCGCTCTCTTTGGCCTCGAGTCTTTCAGGCTTCTCACGACGATATGACTTCTGGCCATCTTGGTTTTCAGAAAACCTATGAACCTATGATTGCATCAAAGCTTGCTTCTATTGGCCAGGCATGTCTGCCAGTGTAGTGAGGTATGTGTCTTCTTGTGCCCGTTGTCAGCATTGAAAGCTCCCCACAACACCACCAAGCGGACAGCTGCAATCAATCCCATGTCCGTCAGAACCTTTTGAAGTCGTCGGCGTTGACCTCTACGGTCCCCTTCCTTTGAGTCCTAGTGATAAATGATGGATCATGACCGCTGTGAGCCATTTGACACGCTACGGAGAGACTGCTTGTGTGCATTTAGCGTCATATTCTGAAGTCGCTGAATTCATACTTCAAGCTTTAATACTCAGTCACGGTGCCCCTTGCGTCATCCTGAGCGACTGTGGGAAAGCATTCCTTTCACAACCTGTAGATGAAGTGCTCATTGCCTCTGGAGCCATCCACAAGACAACCTCCAGCTATCACCCGTAGACCAATGGCTTAACCGAGCGATTTCACCGTACACTCTCTGACATGATCGCCATGTACATTCAACCAGACCACAAAAACTGGGGCGCAATATGCACTTGTAGCTTTTGCATATTGTCACGAGCCTTCAGAGGTAGTTCAGGGCTTTATATAGAGATGAGGGGGCCGACCCTGGCAAAGCGCGTCCGTCGAGTCGAGGCTGGCTATCGAGTGGAGCACACGATCTTCTTCCTCGTTTTGGGGCTGCACCTTCTCTTGCCCACGGTCCACTACATGCAGGTGGCATTATCCCCCTTCCGAAAAAAACAGCATCGCCTCGATGCTACAGCACAAACACGAGGGAAGGAGAAAAAGAACAGTGCAGGTAAACATGGAGAACAAAAGTAACCACGACAATATAATATGGCTGTACAACGCACAACTGGGTACTCGCCGTTCTACCCTGTCTATGGCCGCTCTCCCTCTTAGTTTCTTGGCCTTTTTTTCTTCCCGGCACCTATCGAAGAACCTTCATCGACCCGTGAAGGATATCTGTCCCGTCTTCTGTGTTGTCGACAGCTCGCTCGCATGAACACTGAAGCTAGGCAACGTGACTACAAGGAGCACTATGCCGCACATCACCGCGTTGCGTCTTTGAACCCTGGCGATGTGCTGTTCTGGACACCAGTTTGCACCCCTGGCTTGTGTGAGAAGTTTCAGTTCATCGGCCCCTACATCATCTTGGTGCAGACCTTTACCGTCAACTACCGTGTGGCACCTGTTGTCCCAACTGACTGCCGCTGCCGTGCTACCAAAGCTGTACACGTTTCCCGTACGAAACCTTTCACCTGGCACTCTCCGTTCTCTGAACCTCGCTGCTCTTGTGTGCGGGAAATTAGTGTGGGCATTCATTAGTCTCTTCTACTTCATCTCTACATAATCATCACCTAGGTTTCTTCATCATCATCTGTTGTGGGTTGCCGTTCTCTGTAGCCTCAATGCTTAATATAACCATGTTATTATCCCAGCTTCACAATACATATATGTCCAACGAAATCTTCAGTCGAAGGTCACTGCTCCTCTCCAATTCTTCTTTGCTTTGTCACTTTGTCTAGTGCTCTGTTTATTCCTGTTCCCACCGTCATAGTGACGATTTTGTTTCTTGTCTTCTCAGCCGTGCTGCCAGCCTCTGTGGTTGTAAACTTGAAACATCAGCTTCTCACAAAAAGAAAATGTCCTCTTACTGTTTCCTGTTGTTACACTGTTTTGTGCTTTTCGTGGGGCAAGTTGCAGGGTGTCTGTGCTGAGTGCTGTCCGCTATACTGCCATTCACTCTAGTTGCAGCGACCAGTTTTCCTAGATTTAACTCTTTCAGGATTGAGTTATTTCTTTTTAATATAAACAGCGGGTCTGTGCACTTCGAAACAGATATGATTATGACATTTCAAAAAGTGAAAAGGATTTTGCTCTCACTTTTCGACCAGAAGTTATTAGTTGCCAAAATAATTTAATAATTTGACATTATGTAATATTGTTAATATTGTTTGCTGATGTACTACTCAAAATATTTTTCTAAGAGATACACGATACACAGTTCTCAATGTCCAGATTTTCAGTATGAAATGAAGATAAATACCTTGAAAGAAGCGATGAAAGAAAATCTCTGGTGATTCTCTTGTTTCTTTGTTCGTTCACATGTGGCCTCATTTTCATAAGTTGTCAGCATACATACCGTAAGTTCCGAGCCAGCCAGACCCCCCCCCCCTCCTCTTTAGCAAGTAGGCATCAGTGGCAAAAGAGGGGGTAGGCTATTCCGGAATGGCACCTAGTTCAAGGTGGTGGCGACAAAGCTTTCCCACCAGGAAAATTAACGAGGTGCAGATGAACCTAAAATTTTACTTAAATCTGGCGACGTGAACTTTATTATGTCAAAGAATGGTTACTCGTCACTTTCACAGCCATCGAAAGACTCCTCCTAGTCACTCGCAAACAAAAATTTGCAGCATTCCGCTTGAAGTCCTTTCCGGTCTTCTGGTTCCGCAGCTCCAACATCTGCCAATCTGCCATGCAGGCGGCCCTCCTATGACCCATCCAGTGTGTTGATTATACTGCAACCTCTGAAGGAGTGCCACTGTGTCCTTGGGTACAGTGGCCCATCCCTCGGCAACAAAATCGAGCACATGCTGCCGTCATGGCTTCTTAAATTTCCTTTCAGTGTCTTTTCAGCCTTGTGCATGTAGTTCTCCCACAAACACCGCAGGGTGGATTTAAAAGCTTGTTCCTGCATACGTCAGCCGACTGCAGGATGCCCATGCACCCTGCAGGCATGTATCTGTGTCACACTCCTCAGAAACATTTTTTTTGCCGCTTGAGCTTTGTGGCTCGGTGCCTGGTCCAGTACGTGTAGCCGCCGTGCGTCATCTCCATTTGGGCTCCACACTCTTGGTAGCCACTCCTGCATCTTTTCTGATGCCATCCATCCATTCTTCATGGTGCATGGTGGTGAGCCAAACATTTACTATGAATGGAATGAAAAAAAGAAGAAAGGGCGGCTTTATGATAGAATGAAATCAGCGACATCGGGATCCGCGCCCCCATAAGATATCAATAAAATTATTCTCACCTGGTATGCAAAGCCTCACATACCCTGGCTGGAATTTTCCGGCTCTGTTCTTTGAATATCACGAAAACGGGGAGCTTGTGGCTGCTGGCACATGCTGCAAGGCATACGGTGAAGCCTCGCCAGGCACATCCAGTGTTGGCGATCCTCACGGTGCTTTTGCCAACCATGTTGTTCATTATGCTGGCTGGATTGTCAACTCGGACCATAGCCTGATCCATATTCGCGATATAGCGTGTGGTCATTGCGCCGTCACAGGGAGTTCGCAAAAGATCAAAAGGCCCTTGCTGCTTCCACATCCTCAAGGGTATTCTGACTCTCATTTGTTGCGCGGTGTCTTGCACTGCCAAACCTCTGCTTCCACCAGTTGATGTTATGGGTGGAAGCCACGAAATTCCCCAACTGCAAACTGCTGGCTATTTTGACGGCCTCTTCAGAAAGGGCCCGATTGCTGATGGCATGTCCTGCATTCCTTTCACACTCGAAGAACTCGAACAGCGCCTTGTCTACATCTTCGCTGAACACGGGTGCACCGTTGTTTGGCTTACGTCGAAGCTTGGCCTTCCTGTAGCTTTGGTGGATCAAATTTTCAAAATTTTTGTCCCACTCGTGTATCCGTTTTCTGTCAAGATTAAACTGCCAAGATGTCTTGTGCACGTTTTTTTCATTGTCACGGTGCCACTGAATGATTTCAGTTTTTTTTAGCCATGGTGTATGAATGCATGATGTGTCACCGCCAAAACATCAACAAATGGCGTGTGGACAGCGAGGCAAGGAAGACCCAGTGAGGCGAGTGGGCGATTGGGCTACTGACTAGAATCAGATTATATATAGACTGGTTGTGGTAAGGCAGTGTTGCCGTGGCACATTGCAAGATTATGGGGTGGAGCGATAGAACAAAAGGAAAAGGGCTTTGCCGGAACAGCTCGGCCGTAAACTGGGGAGAGTGCCCTTGCACGGTTGGTGGCACTTGCTTGGAATTTTATGGTAGAGCAGATGCTATAGATGAATTGTTGCAGAAGGACAACCTTCTTATCTTACTAGTGGTGTGCACGCTGAGAATTGATGATTCCAGTTGTAATTGCTTCGCTTGAAAGGGTTAAGAAGCTTGAAGACACCAGTTTTTAGTACCGTATTTTCCGGTGTATAAGACGCATTTTTTTCCCAAAATTTTCAGAGGTGCGTCTTATACGTACTTTCTTTGTAGTTCTTTTGGGAGAAACTCGTGTTGATGCTGATGACAGACAGACAGACAATGAACTTTAATAAATTGATGCTGATGAGTCTTTTTTTTTTAAACGACTAGAGCAGTCCGATGCAAATGATGCGTCATAATTATAATAACAAACACTCAACGTTCCGGTACTACAGTTCCACAACAAAACCAAAGTACATAAAACAGAAAAATAAAAAAAAAGTATGTCGTTGTGCGAGTTCTCAGCTTACTGAAGCAGCGCGAGTTTCGGAGGCTGTACCATAGAGAGCTGTGCTCAATTAGTGAAATCGGCGGAAGATGGCGATAGGTGCGCGACGGGTTTGGCTCGGCTTCGGCCGCCACGCCGGCTGCGCTGTTGTTCAGTGAGTTAGGCTAGCCGCCATTTGCAACTTCATTTGTTCGGTTGGTCCGTGCTACAGTGTTCTAGAAGTCCGCGCCTTTGTTATCTTCACCTGCAGTATGACGGCTAAACGGAAAAGTTACACGGGGAAGTTTAATCTTACTGCTGTGAAGTATGCAGAGGACCACGGGAACCGGGCAGCGGGCCGTTTTCGGCATCACCGAGAAGATGATCCACACGTGGCGACAGTCAACTGCTAAGCTTCAGGCCATGAAGAGTAACAAGAAAGCTGACCGCGGCAGAAAATCACGATGGCCAGTCCTTGAAGGACTTCTGCACTCATGGATACTCGAGCAACGTGCTCAAGGTAGGGCGATATCAATGGTGCAGCTGCTTCTCAAAGCGCAGGCGCTACCTAAGGAGATGGGCGCCATTGATTTTGTTGGTGGGCCGTCCTGGTGCTCCAGATTTATGCGCCGCAAAGCGCTGGCGATGAGGGTCTGCACAAGCCTGTGCCAGAATCTGCTAGCAGACTTCAAGGACAAGCTTGAAAGATTCCAGGCTTTCATTAAGAAAGCCATTGAAGACGATGACATCGGCAGCAGCCATATAATAAATATGGACGAGGTGCCACTTATGTTTGACATTCCGATGGAAAGGAGTGTGGCACCGAAAGGTGACACGTCCGTCACCATCAAAACTACTGGCCGCGAAAAAGCGCACCTTACGGTTGTGCTCGCATGTTGCGCCGACGGGCAAAAACTTCTGCCAATGATAATATTCAAGCGGAAGACGATGCCGGAAGAGCCCTTCCCGCCTGGCGTCGTCATAGAAACGAACGTGAAAGGCAGGATGGACGAAGAGATGATGGGAAAGTGGCTCGCAAAATGCTTTTCTAAGCGACTGGACGGTTTCTTTCATGTGAAGATGTGAAGAAGGGCCTTTTAGTCTTGGATAGCATGCGGGCGCATATAACAGAGCTCACTTTGAAGCGCATCAAGGCAAAAAACTGCACCACTGCGGTTATTCCAGGCGGGATGACAAAAACGCTTCAGCCGTTGGACATCTCAGTGAACCGCAGTTTCAAGGCTATTCTGCGGTGCCTGTGGGAGTCGTGGATATCCGACGGCGAGCATAGCTATACTGCAACCGAACGCATGAGGCGTGCTTTGTTTTGCGAAGTCGCAAAGTGGGTGCGAAGCCTGGTGTGCGGTGTCACAGGCCACCATAACTGCGGGATTCCTCAAGGCAGGCCTGCTAGCATCCTCAGCCCCTGACCTCGATGACGACAGCAGCAGCAGCGATTCTGAAGAGGAAGCAGAGGATGTCCCAGCATTGCTGCCGCCAGAGCTCGCTGAACTATTTCAAAGTTCGTTGGAGGACGAGGACTTTGAGGGCTTCGACGCATAAAATGTTTTTCCTGCAGTCATGCAGAACGTTTCAGTGGGTGTGCATTACTTTTTCTTGCAAATTTGGTGTTGTATAAGTTTTCTGACGGACCAGTGCTCAGAAACATAAGTACGGCATTTTACAATGCTCGCTCAACCTCACGTTATGAAGTTTCTTAGCGGAAAGTGAGTGAATGCAGGTGCGTCTTATGCACCGGTGCGTCTTATATATTAATTTTTGCATGAAAACTTGCGAAAACTGGGTGGTGCGTCTTATACGCCGGAAAATACGGTATTGAGGTGTGTGTAACATGATTAACCACTGTATGTAGTGATGGTTACCTTGAAAAGTTCTGTATTCTGAGCTATGTTATAGTGTAAATTTTCCGTTGAAACTATAGGAAGTCACGGTTAGATTCATAAATTTCAATGTGGTGTTTGTAGCACTGAGCTTTGACCATCTATTCCCTCAGTAAAGTGAATGGGCATAATCAAACACAGTTGTATACCATAAAAACGAAGGTATTTCACTGTAAAATTGCATGAAATCAAAGCAATGACTCAGTGATTGGCACCTTTGTTTATTGTGGCTACACTTTGTTTTGTGACATGAGCCACAAATTGTGTCCAAATAGTCGAGCATCGCTAAGGTGTTGGAAATTTCAGGCACCACCATGCATGGGTTCAACTGTTGCAAATCATTCTTAATTGTCACAGAACATCTGCATAATTTTGTATAGTTGGTTTCAGCACAGTGACTAATTGTGAGCTGCTCCAAAAACGCTGGTCTGCCCAACACTTTTTGTGAGAAAGACCTCATTCATGGTAAAAATGCCCGATAGCGTCAGTTAAGAATGTATGGTATTCTTCAGGTATGCCATACAATGCATACTTGCATGCACGATTTGAAGGGGCCCCCCGTTTCCAGCAGCAGGGGCCCCCCTGCTGTTGGAAAAGATGCTGTTGCACTTCAGCGGCTGCTCTTTGTCACATCTATTAAAAAATTCTTTTGCAAAAGCTGCATGTTTGAATGGTGGCCAACGCAAGTTTCAGTTTATCACATCATTCGAAATGAGGCATAAGCGTCGTTTTGTCACATACATGTCATTCTAATACATGAATTTTCTTATGCTAACAATGCTGTGATAATCTTTGTTTTAACGTTTAACTGTATTCACCAGCTTGCCTCATGGCTTGTGTCTACTGCATTATTGCAAGGCCACCTGTTTTGTGCACAGATGGTCTCCTTGTGCCCGATATCGCACGCACAGCATCGCTGGTACGCAAGGCAAGCTACAGAGACTACCGGCTACACCAGCGCCGCTACCACTGTCGCCTGCTGCAGGAAATCTTAGTGTCTCGCAAGGTGAGCATTTCACACCCTGCCTTGGTTGGTGGGCCTAGGCCACCAGCTGCCGTGTCAAAGATTCTCATTTGCGCACATTTTGGCTTCCACGTCTTTTCTTTGATAAATGTCATAACACGTGCAAGGGACAGAGACAACCAGCCATGTCACGTGCCTATTTTGTGAGCTTTGCGAAATGAATACGTTGATTTGTGCTAGTAGGCTAAACAAATCAAAGTATTATTTCTTCAGTGCTTTCAGAGAGACCTCATTTTTCTACAGCGTTTTCAAACTTTGAAGTTACCCGAAAATTTGTTTGATATAGAGGGAGTTTGAATTAAAGCTGCAAGGGCACATATGCATGATGCTTGCGTAAGAGTGGAAAGTTCCAGGGGACTTATTACACATATTTACAAATAAACACCACAGTCACTAATGGGTATGGATATTTTCTGGAATTAACAAACACCTTTCTTTTTCCAGCAGTGAGTCCAAAAGCAGCTTCCACGTCAGAATCTGGGACTAAAAAAAACGAAACTAGAATCCTGGAACGGGAACCACATAGGGCCATTTGTAAGAACCTCCTGTCAGAGGGTTCAGACGTATCATTGCTATTGCAAAATGGAGACTGAGCATGTTTTATTGTGAGTTTGTGGAGGTTCATTCCTTGTGCAGTTGCAACTCTGTCATTGTATCTGACCCCAGTGCTGATTGAAAGTGCATGTCAAATGGAAGTTATTTTCCATGCTTAAAGGGGTCGTGAAACGTTTTCTGAATATTTTGTACTAAGTGCGTATTCGGGATCCTGACCCTCCAATCAACAATATGCATTGTTCCGTTGCACCGTGTGCGTTGATTTAGAGCGATAAAAAACGCGGTTTCGGTTTCACTGCGCGCGTTCCCCTCAACTCTGCCGATGACGTCATCTTAGTAGCCGTCATACCTCCGAGATTGGCGCGCCCTCGGAGGCCATGGGAAAACAAACCGTGCTGCCGCTTTTCTTCCGAATGGTGGCACCGCACGGTTTCCAAGTATTTTCTTCCTTTCTAGCTTTCAAGTAAATCGATTCCTTTAGAGAAAACGCGAGTTCACTGTGCCTTTGAACTTAAAAGTATCTTAACTCACCGTCACCAAATAGTACCACGCCGGCCGGTAGTGTCGCATAGTCGTTTCGGGTTCGCAAGAAAGCTGAGATTTAAAACGGGCGTTGTTAAATGTGGACTGAATATTTCGCCGAAATATTTCGGAATCGGCTTGTCGAATGCGTATTGAAGCAATGAAAATTACAAACCGGCATCTCCAAATTCTTTTCACGACCCCTTTAAGGTAGCTCCATCGCATCCTTCGGACGCCTGAGGCCTGTGACACTGAGTAAACCCCGCTGTTATGGTGTTTTTCATCGGTCCCGGCATAGCCCCTATAGGACCCCATGTATTGCGAATGCCACTGTTACCTAGTCACTGTGGACCTGTTCCCGCATGGTGCGTCGCAACCTGGCACTTCGAACCTGCCCGGGCACTGCCATTTTGATTTGACTTTTGACAGTCTTGGTCAGGCTTAGTAGGAATCGCCACATTGCAGCCTTGAGGTCGTCAACGATGTCCACATTTCAGCTCATGATCGGCAGTAGTTCAGGCTCTTGCATTGGAAAGTCGGGCACATTTGCTGTCAGCATAAGTAAATCCGGTGTGATGAAAGCAGTTGCTGATTACGTCTGCTTGCACTGTATTCAAGGCGTTGGCAGGTATGGAACATTGTTAGCGCCGTGTACTTGCCTCGTTTTCATTGGCATGCTCGTCGGCACAGACTGCGAGGCCATAGTTTGTACCCCTAGATGTGACCTGTCGCTTAACGTCATGAGAAAGACGTCTTGAAACGCAAAATAAAGAAACAAGCACTGAAGATGGAACATGAAAGCGCTATCAAGCGATTGCGGACCCAACACGACCAGCCGACCAGCCGTACTCTAAATCGTAAACCACCCGTGGGGTGCCGGAACAGGATGCGATGGTCGCCGTGACGGGGCGACTCGCCTCCAAAATTAATGCGTCATGATGGAACTAAGCCTCAGAGATCACAGTTTTATATGCAGTCTCTGAGGCCATTCTTCCTCTCATCGAGGTGCTGGAGGATATAAGGTGGCCCATTAAGTGCGCTCGACAGCCGCGAACGGAGACCGAATTATCGAATTTAGAGCTAGAAACAGCCCGAATATAGGTCGTCTTAACACATCAAGTCTATGGGGACACTGGCTGTATCATGCGGCTGTCTGAATTATCGGTCGGCGACTGTAGATCGCCAGCCACCAGTGAGAAGCTGTCATCATCACTGTGCTTACAACAGAAGTTTCACTACGGAACGCCGGAAGTGTGTGAAAGTCAGCCTCCATAAAAGGCATTGCCGCACGTTTGGAATGGTCTCGCCGCTCTCGTGAAGCCTCGCAAATAGCGTTGCACTTGTCATGGCAATCTTCTTGACGCTGCCCTCATGACGTCACAGTGTCAGAGCATTGCCGAGATCATTGCGAACTCAGTCGCAAGTGAAGCCGGTGACTGCAATAATGATGACGAGCACGAGCCACAGCATTTTGGGGAGATGGTGGTGGAGTTACCCGATCCAAGCTTTGGAGACGCCGTTGCTGCCCTGGACCTCCTTCGCAGGTGCGTCACACCCCAAAGCGACACTGACAGCAATGCAGCCTTTCACACTATTGAAAAACGTGTGGTGGTTTCCAGCGAGCAAAAGAAACGGCAGTCTACCATGCTTGATCTTTTAAAGTCTTAGGCTCACCTTGGTGAAATAATTTCAATAAGACCTTCTGGTGGCCGAGTTGGTACGTACTTGTGCTTGTCCGTGTCTCTTTTCTGTGTCGTCGTCAAGTTTGCACTCAAGTCATCTTTAATTCCAAGTTTGGCGAAATAAATTTTTTTTAAGTCAAGGTGGCCCTGTTCTCATTCATTTTTGAAGCTTTCCTTATTCTTGCGTTTTCCTGGCTGTTACGTTGTTTTTCCCGGTCTGCTGAAGAACATGTGAATGGGGTTCCGCAGTAAACAAAAGGAGGTGATTGTGACGTGTCCCTAGCTTTAGGTGCACGAGAGGCAGTCATGGGAAATATCCAAGGACTGACGTATCTGTCCGCTGTAAGGTTGCCATGAAAGCTTCGACAATTTATTTTTAGGGTTCGTTGGTGTGTTTGCAAAACACCAGTGTCATTCAAAGATTGATTCTGAGCAAAGCGTTATCAAAACGAAAAATTCATAAAGCTTTACATTATTCATAGTAACGGTTGTGTTATATTAGTGTATATGGTTGTTTTTTCGTGCTCATCTGTACATTTTGTATACCTTGTGTTTGTTGTTTCATGCTTATATGTAAATATTGTGTAACTTATTTCTATCTTTACTATTGTACACCACAGTGTTGTTGCTCTGATCTTATAGGAGGTCTCACTCGCACTCTTGCAACTTTGAGACCTTCTGTATCTGTGTATTTTTCATATGCAGTGTACCATGTATTTCTGATAACAAATCAATCAATAAATATATGAAACAAATATATTCTCAATAAGCATTCACTAAAACATGCACAAACATGGCTCGTCACAATACAGTCAAGAGTTACAAGGGAACCAATTATCTAACCCCGTATAGATGGTTTTGCCAGCGCTTGCTGTTCTCTGGCAACATTGTGCGTTCGCCGAAACCTACCCTGGAAAACTTCCTGTTTACCTTATTTTTGCGTGGTTTCAGCGTGCGTTGGTCACCGCGGCTGCTTTTGTTCCAATGTTTCCCGCTTATCGAATTATTGTGATGAAGTGCTCGCAACTCGGGTGCTGTTGTGTGGTGCCAGCATGAATATACGGGACGGGCGCTAGTATATTTGTGTCTTCTTGTGTCCTTGTTCGTCAGCGCTACCACATAATGAATGCGACAACCAACCAACTAGCCCACCTTTCCGCCTTGCCAGCATGAAGTCTGTGGTCCGCAACTAACTTGCTATAGCAAGTCAGAACGTTATGTTTCCCGACAGATGAAGTGGAACGAGCACAGTGACCAGGCGAGAAGACTGGAGTCCCACAAAGAGCGCCCACATTTCTTCTGCCCACTTCATTAAAGGCAAATAAAGCTCAACACATGCTCTAATGGCACAGAAGCGATGTTCAGACATTAGTCTAAGGTCCCCACTTACAAGGTACACGTTGGATGTCATCGCATTCTACACATGACAGATAATCACGCTGACACCTGAAGTGGAGAGCAAAACGTGAAAGCTGGCTAAGGCCAAAAATACATTGTAAAGGTGCTTCTTGTAGTTGGAGCCTTATCAGTGATGTGTACTGTTTGAAGTAGCATTCGGCATGCCAAAGCAGGCGTGCTCCGCATGAATCGCCACACACTATACGTCACGGTGCCCACGTTTTGTTGCCAGTGACGGCATGTATTTGCTTTTTTATGAGAGCGACGCCTGCGAGTGGTTTGGCATCGGTGCGAGAAACTGACTCATCACCTGTCGTGTTGCCGCCAATGGACATCTTCGCACTCTAGCTAATTAATCTTTTGGTGTGATCTCGGACTATAGATGTGGGCAGGTTAACTTGAAAGTTTGTTTTGTAAATAGTGTACTCATAAGCAAAGCATAGTATTTCGCGTGACTCAGCCACACCTGACTTCATTACATAATGAGTACGTTTCATATTTTTCCGTCGCACCGAACACTTTAGATCGCGATCGATTCCAATCGGCACTGATCTCTCAGATCAGAAAGTACCCGGTGTGACACACGCGCACTAATATAATGTTCTATCGTGATGTGTGCGTAGACCAAACTTTGCGTGTGTCAGCTAGCCTGTTTTAGGCGGCAGCTTAGAACACGTGTGATAAAACCTAGGTTAAGTGTTTATGCAACGTGGCGTTCCGTATACAACTCCACCCCTTCTTATGTGAAAAAGAGATGTTCATTATTGCGACCTTTTTAAATGGTGTTGCCACAGTAAAGTTAGCCATTCATTTAACCTGTGATTTTAAGAAAACTAGGCATGCTCCATCACATTCGACTTGCTCTCTGCTTGCTGCCTTTTATTATCATTTCATTGCTGTTTAACAGGCTTATCCTAAAACTGAGCAGTCTTGCTTACCATTCACGAGAATTCTGCATTCAACATAACTTTGCTCAGCAACATCGGCTGACATGCAGCCACACAGATTGTTTGTCATTCCATCGCGTAGCTGCCTTTCGGGCTAGAACTTCCCTATCCAGCGGATGAGGCAACTCTTCTCGCCACTGCAGTTTCTGCTTGTACCTTTCTCATGCGACGTCATTGAGCCCCTTCATGTAGTTGCTAGACATTGCTCTGAACACATCTGAACGAATGCTTCAGAATTAATAGAGGAACAAAATCAAATGCACCAGGCAAACACCGTTGAGTCCATTGAAAATGTATTACTGGAAGTGCTGCACCGGAAGACTTCTTGGGCAGACTGTTCGGTGCATTCCTGTTTGTTTACAAACAGTGAAACCGTCTACAGTTGACTCTCGCTACAACGAAATTGATGTTCCATTTCCATTCGCTGTTTCTCCTCCTCAAGAAGTCTTACTCTTTGAGGTGTGGGGAGCTACACATTTTCTTCACGGAATAGAAATATGCTACCTTTGCACACTATCTACGCTCGTGCAGCCGGTGTAGATAAAAAAAATGTTAATGTTAAATGTTAGCTATTGTTAATGGGCATGCGCTGTAACACCCAAGTCAAAACCTGTCAAGTTGATGTGCTTGTCTTTGTCAAGCCTGATTAAATTTCTCTCTTCTTGGAGCCTGCATAATGAAGTTACAGGCATGTCGTGTGAATGTCTTGGCCAGGGATCTAGTCTGTTCAGGGTGGAATTTGGTGTGTTTTTGTGGATTTTTGTAATGATGGGCAAACAGTCGGTGTTTGCATGTTGTGGCACTAGCATGAGTGATTAGAGGAGTAGACACCTTGGCCAGTTGTTCATGTCGCTTGTAAAACCATTTTACATTAGGCAATAGAGTGATAAATGCATAATCACACATGATATCCCTGCTGGAAAAGAAATATAGCGTGTTACAGTGATGGCAAAAAGCCCGATAGCTAATTACTTCTCCTGGTTTCGTGGTGAGGGGTCTTGGCTTCTTGCATGGTGCATCGTAAATCTTCCCGAGAGAATGCTTTGCTCTGCTCAAGCACAGCAGCATCTAGTCCAATGTTGTGGTTGCCCTTTTTACTGGCTTTACAAGTCGAGTGATTAGCCAAGCTGCAACATTGTGCAGCTGTGCAAGGCAGCCTTGTTCGCTCCATCGATTGTTTCGGGACATCTTGCTGTTTGATCATTGCCAAGATTCATCCCTAAAGATGCCACTATGCTTTCCATGGAGAGGGTCATTGCTGTCATATAGCTTTTCTTTATCTGCATACTTAGCATTTCCACATTTCAACATGTACCAAAGAAGGAAATGCTTGCAGCAAGCAGCCAGAATGGTTGAACCATGCGCCTGCATCCTCCATATTCAGAAGGTGTGCCATTGTGTTAATGATTCTGGAGGCTGTGTTACAACTGCCTTGGGATCCATCGCTAGTGTGAACCTGGCCACTGGGTGACTTGACAAGTAAAGGTAGTGCCGAGGAGCGAGGTGGCTGTTGCTGTGGCTGCCTCGATGAGAGTGGTTGGGAAATTACTATTAATTTGTTGATTTGTGGAGTTTTACATCCCAAAATTAGTTCTGATTATGAGAGACACCGTAGTGCAGGTCTCCGGAAATTTCGACTGCCTCGGGTTCTTTAACATGCACTGACATCGCACAGTACACTGGCCTCAACATTTCGCCTCCATAGAAATCCAGCCGCCGCGGCCGGGATTTGATCCCACAACCTTCGGATCAGCAGCCGAGTACCATAACCACTAGACCATCGTGGTGAGGCCAAAAGACGAACCTGCCTCCGGTGGGAACCGAAGCCACGGCCTTCGGATTATGTGTCCGATGCTCTACCGCTGAGCTACGAAGGCGGTCGGTTTGGAAATGTGATAGCCTTGTTTGCTTTTTGTGTATTACAAAGGAGACTTGTTCAGCGCTCTTTTTGTTGTGCTGCTTGAAGTTGTGGGTCCAATGTGGGTCACATACAAAGATAAAATGGTCATGTGTGGCAGCATGCTGGATCCACATCATGTTGGTGTGCTGTAATGGAAGCCTGCTAGCAAAGGTGATGACATAGAATGTATTGCACGTTTTGTTTTTCTGGGCAAGCGTGTTTCTGATAAGGAGAGCATTCTCTGCTTGCAGGGTTTTTTTGGCTTAAGCGAGCTCTTTGTGTGCAGAGGTTGCTGGATGCGTGCCTGGACTGGGGACCCTGGGGTGGTGTGGCTCGTCCCATTGGAGGAGCTGCAGGGGGCGGCTTCCGCCAGGTGCCTCTGGCACAGCGCACTCGCTGGCGTTATTGCACCGAGCTGCAGGAGCTGCGTGACCGCCTGGGGGAGCCGCGCACCTCGGACGAGGACGACCTCTGCTCCGGTTAGTGAGAGAGAGAACCTCCGGGTTTCATGCGAGACTACAGGACAGTCTTTGCACCACACTTGTAGCACTGCTGCTACATAACTGCGATCCAGTTCAACTGTATTCCAACAGTGTATATCTTGATAAAGCTGAGCCACCACAGAGTAGTATCACGTGGAAGCAGTAGATGTGCCAGTTTACATCAGCGACCTCCTAAACTTGCCTGTTGTAGAAGTGCAATCGTAGTGCGCTTTTATGAAATACAGTCGAAACTCGCGATAACGAAACCGGCGGGGAAAGCAAAAAATTTTGCTCTTGCAGGAATTTCGTTGGCACAAGATTGTGGTAGAAAAGACAGGGAATTGACTAAAAACACATCTTATTGCCAAATTTTAGTAAGCTTACTTTGCCAAGCCTTTCCCTGCAGCAATATCTTAGCTCTTGACTTGCATTGTAAAAAGTGGTCCATTGCCACGTCGTTGTTGTGCTCGCTGAAAAACTGAGCGAATTGTGTCTAGGGCATTCAACACATCCTGCGGGCTCATTCTTTTCTGCGGCTGTTCTGGTCTTGGATCATCGGGATCGGCTACTTATGATGGCTTCATCGGTCACTTCTTCGTGCATGATAACGACTTCATCCACACAAATGAACTCATCGACGCTGAGGCCTTCCGGAATTTCGTCTGCCATTTCACAAAGTTCGCCCCATGCACTGGACAGTGACGGTGGCACTGCACTTTGAACAGCACTGTCATCGAGAGCGCCTGCAGGTGAACCTTCCTCTGGCTCCTCTGGATCAGTGCACGATGCTTGCCGAGTGACAAGTCCGGCATGTGCCCCGCAGGGGCGTCTGCGTGAGCAGGCGTTTGGTGTGTGGCGACACCACGGACCCGAGCCAACGGGGGGGTTTCGACCCTCTCCCACGCCTCGCCGTGCGTGGCTGAGCCGTGTCCGGGGAAAAGGGGATCCTCGGGGTTGAGCCGATTCCGGGTGATTGGACCTTTAAGGCCCCCTGGAGGAGGCAACAGACCCCTTTGGCCCCGGCTTCACGTAGACGACACCTCCGGAGTGACCCGCCCGGAGGAAATCGGCAGTCACCTTTTCCTGTCTCTATCTTCTCACATCTTTGTCTTTTCTCCTACTTTAATCTTTCCTGTCTTCTACTCTCTTCTGTTTACTTCTGTTTTTCCTGGCGGCTAGGGTTAACCTTGTGTGGATAGCCTACCTAGGTTACTTCATATTAGGTTATAGTAGTAACGTACAACTGGCGTCTGTAAGTCCTCATAAGCACTGCAGCGTCCCCTTGTTGGGCTCCATGGTGGGTGGTCGGCGTTATTACCGAAACACAATCTATTTCATGGCTAGTTCCTTCCCCAGCCCCTCTGATCACCCTCGTAAAAGAGGGCGCACCGATGTATTCAGGTTTCTTGGCCACCAGAAAGAAAATTTTCCTCGCTACCATGTGATCAATTCTGAAAATGCTGCCAAACTGGTCAGAGCGATCTCACCTTTTCTCGTCTCACGGTGTCTTATTGAGATCCTAGGACCAGGATACAAAGTATCAAAGCTTGCCAGTGGCGATTTACTTCTAGAACTTCAAGACAAAAAACAATTCGACAAGCTTCATAATCTAACCTCTTTTGGTGATGTAGATGTTACAGTCACCCCTCACCGTAGTATGAACACCATACGTGGTGTCATATCAGATGATGACCTCATAGAGCTTCCAGAAGCAGAAATCCTAGATGGATTGAACGAACAGAATGTGACCAACGAATTCTGATGAGACGTGATGGGAAGGAGATCAGAACAAAGCACCAGTCCAGCAGTTTACCAGAAACTATCGAGGCAGGATATGTCAGAATACGTGTGAGACCCTACATACCAAATCCTTTGCGATGTTTTAAGTGCCAGAGATTCGGGCACAGTTCTCAGAATTGCCGAGGTCAGTTAACATGTGCAAAATGCAGTGCCCATGACCACCCTGCGGAAACATGCCAGAACAAGCAACAGTGTGCCAACTGCGAGGGCGAGCACCCTGCGTATTCGCGTTCCTGCCCGTCCTGGAAAAGAGAGAAGGAAATCGTGGCCATTAAAGTAAAAGAGAATGTATCGTTTATGGAGGCACGACGGCGGGTGTCCTACCTGCCTAGGGATGGTCGATTAAATTTTTTAATCGATTAATCGTTAATCGTTCACCGATTTAGCCTTTCATCGATTAATTGCTTTCGCTGTGGTATTTTAATCGATTAATCGACATTTTTATAGGTGCTTGAAAAATGATGCCTTGTGGTTTGATAGACGTTGCTTGTGTTCGATATCGACACAAGTATTTATCCGACGCGCTAGAGGTCACATTAGCGGCTCCTTGAAAATTCGCACTTTCGCCCACTGAACAAAGGGAGCCCGTCGTCTTTGCATGTTGTCAAGGGTCTAAGATTCCGTGGGTGGCCATGATCCACGGACGATTCGGCAGCAGGTCGTATTTCCTCGAAGTCTGCCTACTAGAGCCAACCGAAATTGGAGGCGCTTTCGGCGACCACACTGATTGGAAAGTCGCACCGGAAACATGCAGTGTGGCCGAGGGTGAGGAAATCCCGAGAAAGGTTAAAAAAAGAGACGAGGAGGAAAGGCAAGTTAAAGACGCTTGCTCTTGTAGGGACGGCAACATTTCTCGGTTTGTCCGTTAGATACTGTGGAATCCCTCGATAATACCAGGGTCCCTCAATACTTCTTTCTTGAGGGACCCTGATAATACTATAACCACGAACTTACGTGATCTCTTCCTTGAGGTCACTCATGCGAGATAGCACAGCAACATACTGGTCTCAAACAGGCCACCAGTGTAGGCATCTGATGAAATAGAGTGACACGAGTTTTTCCTCCCGTCTGGAATAAACGGCAGCTGTGCCAGTATACTGCACAGGTTCCACCTCGTCGCCGACTTAACTCGGCGCTACGCGCACCTTTCCAATCGCGCGTACAGTTCTAACTGTGAGCGCTGTCTAATGTATGAGAGATTAGAAAACAGTATTTCGCGACTGGTCCCCCGTTCGTGCCACAGCAACAGACGGCGGCCTCTGGGCTGGCTGACATGGGAGTACAAGCAATAAATGAAAGCTGCATTTCACCCGAAATAGGCGACCATACAGAATTACCAAATGCTACAAGGTCATTTTTTCAACAGAAATGGACTGGATGCTAGATGTCCGGTATACCAATGCGCGAAGTTGCGGATTATGAAAAGCCACTATTTATTAAACTTAAATGCAGCTAAAGTGGCTTCTTTCCATTAAGCGACTATTAGACCTTTTTCATAATCCTCGAGTGTGTTTCCCTGCACAGCATATTCGCCCAACTAACGGCAGCCCCTGTCACGTTTCGAGTGGAGGCGAGGTCCGTTACACGGGCTGGGGTTTGACTATTAGAAGTGTTTATGTCAAGAGAGCTGAGCTGAGGACATTTTGCGCGTCATAGCACGCTGTTTTGCAGAAGTGAATAGCTCCCATAAGTTGGGCTAACTGCATTGCGGGGAAGCTAGCATTCCACCGGGCCTACGTCACGAAGATGCGGTGCGCTGTCGTCGGGAGTTTTGGTTTCGCATGGTAGGCATCCGCCGGCGCGCCTACCGTAGCAGCCGCTGCGTTTTCGCTGGTGCGGGCGCTTCTCACCGCCGTGAAATGAAGAAAAAAGTGTTCACCGATGACCTGCGCCCTGGGTTGGTTGCTCAGCAACGAACAAGACGCGTGCGATAGGTTTTTATCGGTTTCCTGCTTATGTCTGTCGTAAGGAAAGGGACGAACCTGTAATGCCGGCTATGCGCCAAACATTTTCGTCGCGACTAAGCACATGTGTAATTATTTAGCGTTAGCGCGGCTTGTTTCATTTGAGAGAAATAGCATTGTCACAAGTTTGTGAAGTGTAATGATCGACACCAAGTTTCTTGGCATAAAAAAAGTGCGAACACAGAGCAATCACGGTTACCGCAAAGCGCGCACGACGTTAGCTTAGCTCGATGTGTAGAAGTAATCGCGGTCTCCGTGTATTAGTGAAGTGGGGAAGCTATACATACGTCATACGAATTTCATTCACTCAAATGAGACAAATATATAAGAGCTTAATTCACGTAGCCGTGAGCGAAAGGCCGATTACAGCGACGCTTTTGCAAATTGCTTGCGGCTGCAATAGCATATACACGAGAAGTGTCTTTGGCAATGCTGTAGTGGTTATGATGCGCTTTAAATTTTTTTTTTCAATTGCCAGACTGCTCGAATGAACTACACGCTTGGAATTTGCCGCGTCGTTACAGGACTTCACGATCGGAACTGAGCGGATGGGCAGAGCCGCAAGCCGCGGTTATGCGCCTTGCTGGTGGTTATTTGAGAGCCTTGTCCTTGGCACGTTATTGCTTTTTCTTGTGTGTGTGCGTTATCACAGCCGTATTTACATAGGTTAGAGCGTCACCAATATCGCATGCTTGAGTACCTATGCCGTTACATTTGTTTTTGCGCAAGGATTTCGTGTAGGGATTAGAGGCTTTAGTCCGAAACAGTATTTTAGCTGAGGCATCTTCAAGTCGTATTTAAACGAGTCTCGCTGTTGCAAGTGGTTCATCCTTGCGCTAGTTACCGAATTAAAGCGTACGCATGAAGCGATGCCGACATGATAGCTCGTGATCATTCGCATCATGCGGCAAGGTGCTTATCCTTTCAATCAGTTTCTCACATCTTGTCATAGCTGGGCGTTGGCACATTTTTTTCTACATTCATTGAACGCTTCCTACAGCGCTAACGCGACTTCATCTCACGCGGCTGCCCCTCGCAAACTGTTGTAAACACGCCGTCGGCGCTCCGAAGCCCCGTGCTCGGAGGCAGCTTTCGCACACGCTTCGCCGGCGGTGGTGGCACGACCGTGCGGGGCTGCGGCAAGCGGTGGGCGGGGCCTCCACGCCACGACGTCGACACAAGCCCTGGTTATATCGCCGGTGCCTACCACTGTTTACCAACATGGAATAGGTAGGCGGACAGTTGGGCTAGTTGGTATCAAGCGTAATGAAATATGATTTATAGGGTCCATGTCCCCTTTGTGCAAGCAGTCATGACTTATTATGTATATACGGATCACTCATTCTTATTCCCATCATCATGCTTCATCACTCTTTTTCTACTGTTGCATTGTCCCCAAAGTAGAGTAGAAGGCCGGGGCGCACTAGATGAGGCTACCCTCCCTACCTTCCAATACATTATCTCTCTTTCTTTCATTGGTGACAAATAATCTTTAATTCGCTAAGGAGTAAAATACAACGGCAATAAGAGCTTAACCAGTCAAGAAATAAGCAGCGCAAATTACAATGTGACACACAAGAAGCAAGTAAAATCTGGGGTTTAAATAAAACGGTGTAGGCGACGGAGATCGGGTCAAGTTCATTTCTATCTCTATGGGGTATGGCCGCCTGCGGCTCTGGGCTCCTCCTACATGCGTAGAAATATGCGCTCGGCATCTGCGTCTCGGCGTCGCGCGTCTCGCAATCATGCGCTCCGGCCGAGGGGCGGTGTTAAGGTTGGGAGGGGGGGGAATCGATTAATCGAAGAGGTTTAATCGATTAATTCGATTAATTGAAAGGGGAAATCGATTACGATTAATCGATTAACGGTGCACATTTAATCGATTAATCGATTAATCGTTCATCGATTTTACCATCCCTATACCTGCCTCTGAGTAGCTACGCCGATGTGACGCGTCAGGGAGCAGCGTCACAGCGGCCGTCGGCTGCTGCCCAGCACACACGCAGTGAGCTGGCAGTAAAACCATCTGCTCCCATGGTGGCTGCAGTGAGCGCTGCACCACCTTCCCAAAAACAGGACCCACCGGCTTCCAGCCAGGTGGGAGCAAAGGCTTCACCTCCAGAGGTGAGGCCTGCTCGGGGAACCCACCGCTCGCTGGAGCGGGTGTCCGGAGTCCCGCAAGGGGTGATGGACACAACCCCGAGCAAAGAGGCTCAGCACACACCAAGGGAGCGGCGCGACTCCGTCGACCGCTCTAGGAAAGAGAGAATTCCCATTACGGGGCCCCAAAAGGGCCCAACGTAATTGGTCTTTATTGAACACACAGCACTAACTTTTTCTTCACTATGGATACACAGGTATTAAACTGGAATGTCAGGGGGCTTCTCCGTAATCTTGATGATATTCGAGAACTCCTGCATAAACATAACCCAAAAGTGCTGTGTGTTCAAGAAACACATCTTAGACCGACACAAACAAACTTCCTTCGACACTACACAATCTTTCGCAAGGACCGCAAAGATGCCACCGCTTCGTGCGGTGGTGTTGCTGTTATTGTTGATAAGACTGCTGCGTGCCAGGAGTTGAAACTCCGAACGACACTTGAGGCAGTGGCTGCCCGAGTTATCCTCCTCAACAAAGTTGTCACAATCTGCTCTCTCTACATACCGCCACACTACAACTTACACAAACATGAATTTCATTCCCTCATACACGAACTGCCAGAACCATATATAGTCGTAGGAGATTTCAACGCGCACAGCAGCACATGGGGCGACTCTCGTATCGATTCGCAAGGGCGTCTTATTGAGGAGTTCCTTTTTTCTTCTGGTGCGTGTCTCCTGAACGGCAAGGAGCCCACCTACTATAGTCTAGCAAATAATAGTTACTCCTCCATCGATCTCAGCATAGCCTCTCCGTCCATTTTCACCGAATTAAAGTGGGAAGTCATCGGGAATCCCTACGGAAGTGACCATTTCCCTGTGCTACTGAGGAGCTCAACAGCAAACAAATCTGCACTGCAAGCGCCCAGGTGGAAGGCTGATGCGGCCGATTGGGAGAAATTCCAGACGCTCACCAGTGGTATCTCGTGGGCGGAGATGTCTGCGTTAGGAACTGACACTGCTGTGGAATATTTCACCGCTTTTATTGTTGATGCCGCTTCTAAATGTGTCCCCCAAATTAATGGACTGTCGAGCAAACGCCGTGTTCCGTGGTGGAATACGGAATGCCGGAACGCCCGTAAGCTACAAAACAAGGCGTGGAGGCTCCTCCGGGACTCCCCTACAGCTGAGAACCTTGTAAACTTCAAAAAAGTAAAATCGCCAGGCAGGAGAACGCACAGACAGGCCAGAAGGGACAGCTGGAAAAAATTCCTATCAAATATCAACACATATAAAGATGAAGCTAAGGTTTGGCAAAGTGTCAACAAAGTGAGAGGCCGGCAAACGCATCCACTTCCTTTGGTGAACACCCAGGGGGACAGCCTGGAGGACCAGGCTAACTCCTTGGGTGCACATTTCGAAAACGTTTCGAGTTCATCACACTACTCTGAAACATTTAAAAGATACAAAACAGCAACAGAACAATGGAAATTAGAACGTAAAAGTACCGGAAACGAGGTATACAACCAGCCATTCTCCTTAGCTGAACTGTTTGCATCGCTTAATTCCTGCAACAGATCTGCCCCAGGTGCCGACCGCATCATATATGATATGTTAATTCATTTACCATCTGAAACAAAGAAAACCCTCCTCTGTCTCTATAACTCTATATGGTGTTCCGGAGAAATGCCCTCAGCTTGGAAAGAGGCAATAGTAATTCCAATACTCAAGCAGGGCAAGGATCCATCTTCTGTTACCAGCTACAGACCCATAGCTCTGACGAGTTGTATATGCAAAGTCCTTGAAAAAATGATAAACCGTCGACTGCTACACTTTCTAGAATTAAACAAGTTGCTGGACCCATACCAATGCGGGTTCCGAGAGGGTCGATCAACAACTGACCATTTAATTCGTATAGAGGCACAGAACCGCGAAGCCTTTGTCCACAAACAGTTTTTCCTGTCTGTGTTTCTTGATATAGAAAACCAAACTAGAAGAGAAGCTCAGGGGAAGATGGATGCTTGAATCGATGAACAAATCGCAAGGTACGATTTAAAACAGGGAATGTCGCGGGAGCCAACGTTTCGACAAGCGGACTTGTCTTCGTCAGGGCGGCAACTGCAGTTGCCGCCCTGACGAAGACAAGTCCGCTTGTCGAAACGTTGGCTCCCGCGACATTCCCTGTTTTAAATCGTACCTTGCGATTTGTTCATTGATATAGAAAAGGCTTACGATACAACATGGCGCTTTGGAATACTTAAAGACCTCTCACACTTAGGTATACGTGGGAATATGTTAATGTTCCTCGAACGTTATTTGTCCAATCGCACATTCCGCGTTCGTGTAGGAAATGTGCTATCACGTGAGTTTATCCAGGAAACCGGAGTGCTACAGGGTGGGGTGCTCAGTTGCACTCTCTTCATCACTAAAATGAATTCTTTACGCCTGTATATCCCACGAAATATGTTTTATTGTGTGTACGTGGATGATGTACAAATAGGATTTAAATCATGCCGTTTAACATTATGTGAGAGGCAAGTTCAGCTATGTCTGAACAAGGTATGCATATGGGCAGATGAGAATGGGTTCACCCTAAACACTCAAAAGAGTTCATGTGTCCTTTTCTCTAGGAAGAGAGGTCTGCACGTTGACCCCGACATTTCAATGCAGGGTGAATGTATGGCTGTAAAAACAGAGCATAAATTCTTAGGTGTCATACTAGACACTAAGCTTAGCTTTATACCCCACATAAAACATTTAAAAAGTAAATGTATGAAAACAATGAATGTCCTAAAAGTTTTATCCAGAACAACATGGGGTAGTGATAAAAAGTGCCTGATAAATTTATATAAAGGCTTGATACTTACACGACTAGACTATGGCGCCATAGTCTATGCGTCTGCCGCGCCAAGTGCTTTGAAAATGCTTGACCCTGTACATCATCTAGGTATCCGTCTGTCGACAGGGGCATTTAGAACAAGCCCCATACAAAGCCTTTATGTCGAATCAAATCAATGGTCGCTTCATTTTCAAAGGGCATACGCATCCTTCCTGTACTTTTTTAAAGTGAATGCAGACAATGAACATCCGACCCATTCTACTATAAATGACCTGTCCAGCTCTTGTATCTTTCAAAAATGCCCCTCACTGAGAGAACCCTACTCGCTGCGCGTGAGACGTCTGGCTGCGGAAATGGATGTTTCTCTCCTTGAGCATTGTCTGATGACTCCGCCAAAACAGCTGCCACCGTGGCATTGGCAGCTTATAGACTGTGATGTGTCCTTTGAAGAAGTCACGAAGCATGCCCCTGTTGCACACATTCGAATGCACTTCCTCGAACTTAAAAGTAAATATTCGTGTACAGAATTTTTTACAGACGCGTCGAAGTCCTATGCTGGCGTCTCGTACGCTGCGATAGGCCCATCCTTCTCAGACGTCAATGTTCTTCACCCACAAACCAGCATATTCATTGCCGAGGCGTACGGAATATTGTCAGCTGTCAAGCACATTAAAGAAAAAAAAATATCCAAGGCAATTATATACACAGATTCCTTGAGTGTTGTAAAGGCGTTAAATACCTGAAAATCCACAAAAGCTCTTCAATTATATCCCTATATTCTCTTTTGTGTTCCCTCTATGCTGCAAAACAACATGTCACAGTGTGCTGGGTACCAGGCCATAGAGAAATTGAAGGAAACGTGCTGGCAGACCAGATTGCAAGATCCATCCAGTCAAAAAGAGGAGATTCATCTATCCCTATCCCTGCAGCAGACCTCAAGCCTTATCTCCGCCAAAGGCTCCTAATTTACTGGCAGCACTTGTGGGATGCTGAAACAAGCAACAATCTGCACCTAATAAAGCCGCAAATAGGAAAATTGTCCCCAACTATCAAATCGAGACGAACTGATGTGATGATGTCTCGGCTCAGAATAGGACAGCACATACGGCACCCATAATTACCTTTTGACTGGTGGTGACCCTCCAACATGTATTCAGTGTGGGGAGACATTGACCGTACACCATGTGTTGTTGGAATGCAAGGATCTAAACCGTCAAAGAAAGAAGCATTTTAGAAAAGCATATCACGAGCACATCCCCCTCCATCCTGCAATGTTTTTAGCAAGTGACCCAATATTTGATCATTCAACTATTTTAAACTTTTTAAAAGACGCAAGCACCTTGACAGTCCTTCGCGCACGCGACACCTAGCACACGCTCTCCTAGTAGACAGTGCTGCCGGGACAGTTAATTATATGGCACTCCCCTCTAGGCCCTTTTTTTGTAAGGGTCCTTTGAGGCAGTAGTGCCTCTGGAAACCAACTGACAGAAGTACATCATAATCATTGCCCATTAATCATGTCAGTGTCATAATTTTATTACTTGTATATATTCAAGGCACGTTAAATAATTTTAGGCCCATTTACAGCCACATAACACCACCTAGTCATTGCCCAAACCACTGTGCTCACATCATAATTTGCCTGGCGCTCTTTGGCCGCAAACGGCCCTTGCGCCAATAACCACCATACATCATCATCATCATCAAGTCCGGCATGTGTGAAGCAATTTATGGTCGGACTCATCGCAACCCATGCAGCGGCGGTCATCTCTAGCGTCTGAACATGTCCACATCTGTGGATTTATCAGTAAACGCTGAATCAGCCTCTCTCTGTAACTGCACTTTACACTGCGAATGACACCCTGATCGAGGGGCTGCAGCACCGAAGTGCAGTTTGGTGGAATGAAAACTAGGCACACGTTTTCGAGCCGCACGTCGACATGATCGGCGCTACAATTGTTTAGAAGAAGGCAGACCGACCTGTTCGCCTTCCGCATATCGGCGTCGAAGGACTGGAGACGGCTGCTAAAAATGGCCGGTGTCATCCACGACTTCAAACTCGCGGTGTAGCTTACAGGCAGCCTGCGATTCCCCTTGACACAGCGGGGCTTCTTGCTTGTGCCAATAACTAGCAGTGGCCGTTTGTCCGTGCCTTCCATATTGGCGCACAACAGAATCGTCACGTGCTGCTTGCTGGGTTTGCCACCGTGGCATTTTTGGCCTTTCAAGTCTAAGGTCTTTGATGGCAGCATTTCATAAAATAGTGCCGTTTCATCGGCATTATAGATGTCCGAGGGCTTGTACTGGCTGAGCAGTCCTTTGTTGCTCAGCAGCCACGACAGTGTTGTCACTGAGTCGACGGCTGCTGCCTCCCCGGAGAGGACTTTGGCTATGATGTTGTGGTGAGCTTTGAAACAGCTCAACCAGCCGGGCCTTCGCCTTAATGTTGTCATCGCCAAGCATAGAAGCAAGGCCAGCGCCTTTTGTTGCAGAATCTTGCCAGACAAAGGCACCTTGTTGGCGCGCTATTCACAAAACCATGTGAACACCACTTTGTCCACGTCCGGGAACGCTGCAGCCATCACGTTTTCTTTTTTTTTTGCACTCGCACCGTTTCAAGCGCAGCAAGAATGGAGGCCTTGTTCTTGATGATTGTGGACCGCGAGCTGCACGCAACGCCGAATTCGTCGGTGATGTTCAGTTTTTTCTTGCCCTTTTCCACCTCAGTGATAATTGCAGCTTTATCTTCCAGCATGATGAAGTTCCGCTTTTTCATTGGTGGCAGCATCTTTGTGGGCAGACAAATCAGACTGTACGATCGCTACACAGAGTTCACGTCGCATCAAGCACACACAGTGACTGCTACCACTCCTCACACGTGACCATGTGCAGTAGCAACGGGTACACAAAGCCAACGGCTGAAACTCCATGTGGATGTGGATTTGGCTAGACCGCGATTACGAGTAAGCATAGTAGCTGTTTCCGCGTCAGCCCATTGAAATATGAAGACGTGCCCACTGCAAAGTCGCCTCCGATACTTGAGGTTTGTTATTAAAAATTCAGTTGGTACTTCTTATATAAATGCATTTTTGTTGGGACACTGTGTAGTCACCCGTACCGATGGGTAAATCATTATCATCATCATGTGCCAGCTTTTCTTTTGTAAACAATGATGGTGGCGGCTGCTCAAGTGCACTGTGGTGATAGTTTTGCACAATTTAAGCGTACCACGAATGCATTTGAGCAGTTTTTAAATGCGGTTAATGTTATGAGAGTACAGTAGAACCTCGCCGATACGTTCCCGCTTCATACGATTTCCCAGTTCCAACGTTCGCGATCGCGAAAACAGGAACTTTTCTCGTAGAGTTACGCTTCTTCTCCTCTGGTTAATACGTTCCCAGAAAATACGATTATTCGGCGCGACCGTTTGATTTATCATCCAACTACGATCGGGTGATACTTTTTCTGGCCTCTATAGTCTGTGTGCAACCGAGAAGTCGGGAAGCTTGAGTGATCGAGAGCAGTAGCTGCCCACCGCGGTGGCCACACCGCAGTACTTGCCCGACCATGTCACAAGAAAACACCGATGGGCTCTCTTCTGATGCTAGCATATCACCTAGCTAGACGTAACACACTGCGTTCATCGGCATCGCCACTGACACTCGCGATCAAGGCAGCTTTAACAGCATGCGTGCGGTGGCCGTTGGAAACGTACATAGAGTGCACTTTCAATGGCCAATAACCGAGACATGCCACCATTTATTTCAGTAGGACCGATTCTGCTGCGCATTTTTCCCAGAATTCAAAGCAGCCTATTGGTGCATTATTAGCATTGAGAAGTTCAGAGGTCTTGATAGTCCGAACATTAGAAAAGTATATGTAAACAAACAAATAAATAGAGACACTGGTTTTTACAGGTGTGGTGCCTGATCTGTGCTATGCATGATGGAGTTTAGCCCAAAGCTTACATAACTGCCTGAAAATAATAATTTTATTGGCATAAATGCCGAGACAGGAGTTTAGAATCACGATCGCAAACGGTGTTTATGCGGGTCGTTTGTACTCTTTTCCCCACCGAGCGCCGCCATCTCGATAACGTTTGAAAGCTGCAAGTTTCGACTGCCCGTTTCCGCTCACCTCACCTTCTATGACCATGCTCAAAAGGCGCAAATAAAGATGTCAGGCACAGTGAGATAGCTAGTGCACAAACACTGCCACAGGAATTCTCCCTACACTGCTTTAAAAACATTGTCGAACCTGCCATTTCTGATCGCAAATTACCAATATGCGAGACAGTGGTCATTACTCAAAAACAAAAATAAGCAAGTTCGAAAGCCGATTACACGTATGGAATACGGAGCGTCTCCTCTGCTTTTTACAGAGAGTGAGCAGATGCAGTCTATTGCAAGGTTATATTGCCAGTGATTAGATCGCGTGGGTGATCCCATCGCGTCAAACCGAACAAGTCAACGCATTGCGTCATGTAAGCCTGTACTGAGTAGTCACGTGACCAGCGTAACCTCGCGCTGGCAAACGTACATTGTGCATGCTTTGGCCGGTTTTGTCGTCAAGCCGAAGAGCAGGGAACCGCCAATAGATTGCACGTTCGTTTGTCAGCTGGTAAGTTGTGGTGGTGGCGTCAAGGAAGCGCAGGTTAAAAAAGATAAGTGGCGGGGGAAGAGAGAGAGAGGGAAAGAAGACCGGCTGGATGTTTCACAGCGTTTGGAGACTAAGCTGCTAGCTCTGACGGTCAACATGCACGCGATGCGCTTGCCCAGCGACCTTGGCTTGGGCCGTGCAGCGCATGTGATGTGCCCGTTATGTGACCTGCAAGGCTAGTGCTCTTGGTGCGCACGGCTTATGTACCAGAGTGCGTGCCGTTGGGCACAACGTGGCTCGTGCGTCCGCACTGTGTATTGATGGCCGCGCGCACGGTTTGGGCAGGCCGAGAAAATGACTATGTAAACGCGCGCATTTTGTTACATGTTAAATAATTTGCCTGAAGATGTGGAGTAGTTTAAACATGGAAGCAAGGGACAACACGTGTGCGTTCCGTTCTCGATGCTGTCAGCACTGACGGCTAGCGCTCACGGTCACTGCCATGCCTTCGGGCGCGTTCCAACATGCTTCAGTAGCTAATATAAGCAGACATTGATTGCGTTTTTATGACATTTTATTGGCTTTAGTACTTTAATATTTATATCAATGCATGCTTTTCCGGCAAAAGTGCATGACTTTTTTGTGTGTTTGGATCATACGTTTTCCCGGATAGTACGTTCAGTGTTACGTTATTTTTCCGAAATGTATGAATGAGGTTCTATAGTAGATTATTTACACGCCCTCGTTTCAAAAGTTTCGTTAATGAGGGACTGTTGCAAAAATGTTTCGTAGTCGTGAGTTAGGAAATGCATTGACTCCTGTGAGCGTTTGCCAGTGCTCCAAAAATATTTCGCTGCAGTGAGAATTTCGTCCCCTCGGGATTTTGTTATCGCGGGTTTCGACTGTACAGTTCCACAAGGGTGTACATTTGCAGCGTGCTCTCTTCATGGTTATTTTCACTGTTGCACTGCACTGCTGACACACTCTGCTTGCTGTTGCCATTTCCACTCACTGTTGTCTTTTTGCTCTAAAATGACCAGCCGAAACAGAGTTGATTAAATGTGTTTTGTTGCTTCTAAGAGCTAAAACAAGGAAGTGAGGGATATCTGTTCAAGAGTTCTTTCATTTCAGATGCCAACTGATACCATATTTACTTGCACAATGAACCTAGTCGTGTAATTGCCTTATCCCCCACTTTTGTCCTTGATGAAAAAAAAAAAGAAGCTTTTTTCTGATGTGTGCAACATCTGTTCACTTTACTTCAGTGCACTTGCCGGTGCCACTGACGACTACGATGTGAAAAGAGATCACAACGTCACACATCAAACATACGTAGTGAGATGGATATAAACAACACTAGCAAACGTAAAACAGTGCTACAAAGCAGCAGTTGAGCATATAAACAGAAGATGTTCAAGGCTCGCAATTATGAAGCAGAGCCAAGCCTGTCCACGGGAGCACCAGCAGCAGCAGCAGCAGCGAAAATGCACGTCCCACAAACGCAGCGACGTGAGCAATGAAAAGCACATGCTGATTCGGTAAATCGAACGGCGCGCCAAACCCGAAACCAGCATGTTCGTGACACATTTTTGTGACGTCACATCCGTACCTGCCAGGAGTCGATCCTGTGTGGGGCCGTCTAGGTAGCTGTGCATGCCAGCAGTCTTTGCCTTTTTGCGTTCTTTAGAGTGTAAGTGTACCTTGCAGTTCGTTTAATGCATGGTTTCGTATATTTCGGATGTGGCTGTGGAAATTTGGCCATTAGCGCAAAATAGGAATTTGCGTTTTTGCTTGTTTGGACTGCGTCATATTTTGTATTCTTGTATCCCTAGGAAGCCAGAAAAATTGGACATTGATGGTAGGCGTTCATTAGGCAAAATCTCAATTTTATAAAGAATACCGCAGTGTAATTAAACTTATCCTGCTTCATATGACTGGGGCAGAACTTGAAACCTTAGCCTGAAGATAGCCCAAAGACAGCTGTAGGAGCTATGTGACAGCTCCCTTCCAGCATTAGTGCAGCCTTTTATCGCACATGTTGCGTCTCCCCGCTGTTAGTCTGTCTTTCCGCCTCCTAGTGCATCACCTCCAGTGCATCTCTGCCCTGACAAGTGAGCGGCAAGCAATGTGAAGCTCGGTTGATGCTTGTGAATGTAACCAGCTGCTCAATGAATATTCGCCATCTTCATTGCAACCTATGTTGAAAAAAGAGATGCTGTGCGTCACAAATTTCTTCTGGGTAAGGGGTGTTTAAGAGATGGAATAAGAAATGATCAATCATTGGAGAACACAAACCATGCTATTAGAACACACCTGAAAACACATGGCACTCTTATTGTGAAATGCACGAAAGTTCAGGTGAAAAGTATATGAACAACCTAATTATATGTCCATGAGTTTTCACTGAGCCCAGGTTAATAATCTGTTCTACATAATTTCGTCTCTCTGATCTCAACGGTGGAAAGCCTAGCCGGTGATACACAAAGTCCAAGTGACGATACAGCCCAGCGGGTCTTTTCACTGCCATACCTTGGCCGCGTTGTGTCGGACGTGCTCGTTTAGTTGGTGCTTATCAAGACTCGGCCCCTGATGGTCATTGTCTTGGTCCAGTGGCTACGGTACTCGGCTGCTGATCCAAGGGTTATGGGATCTAATCCCAGCTGTGATGGCTGCATTTCGATGGAGGTGACATGCTGAGGCCTGTGTACCGTGTGATGCCAGTGTGCGTTAAAGAACCCCAGGGGGTCAAAATTTCCGGAGCCCTTCACTACGGCAGCTCTCTTAATGAAAGCTGATTTTGGGATGTAAAAACCCCAGAAATTAATCGTCGTTGTTGTCTAGTGCCAGGGTTGTCATGCGAATTACGTGGCTCTTGGTCAGGCCTAATATGTTAGACTTAGCGAGCCTCATTGCCTCGCACTGTGCCTTTTGCTGATGTGTCACTCTGGGCACTGCCTGGTGGATGGTTGGCAGCTTGGTGCTAAAGAGGGATCGGTGCCACTATGTCCAAGGTCACCATGTCTAGCTGCTATGTCTCCAAGGAGCCTTGCCCGATCTTTGTTAAGGTCGCTGGCCATGCCTCTGAATGCCAGCTTCGCCATCTTCGTGGTAGGAACTTGGCTGTTCCCATCCCCAGTGCTGAAGATTTGCCTTCTTTGCTTTGAGTCCAGCCTGGCAATTCCACCTCATCTTCCAGTTTCTTTGATGACAGCTGTAGTGATGAGCCGCAACTCCTTCGCCGACCAATGATGTATGTGGACACGGCAGAGGTGCACACCACCAGGTATTTTTGTGCTACTCGAGTGCTATCAAAATCAATCCGCATTTGGCACGAGCCTTGTGCCCTTTATTCATGACACTATGTGCGAACCACTTACCAAAAGTGAGAAGATTTGATGATCTAGCTGAAGGGACTGATGATGCTGCTGAGACTCTGCTATTCCGGTGCAGTGTGTCTCTTGCTGCTTCATTTGTGTGCGAATGCATTGGCGTTGCAGTGCCAGTATAGACCTTTTCAGTGGCGCATTGCTGATGGGCTGCAAACTGGTCCGGGCACCCAGGATACTTCCAGTTGCCGTACCTCCCTCGGATTGGCTTTCTCAGCTGCTGCCAGAGTTTTAGTGTGGGGGTCCACGAGCACTGCGTGCCCCACACTGCGGTACCTATCCTCATTTTCCTCATCCCAACAAGATAGAAGCATGCGTGTACACAGGTTCTGTGGATGTCGAAGCAGACCATGCCGCCCAGTTGCACTGAGTGAGGCTGCGAGCAAACCCTTCGCCGACAAGCATCGCATTTGTTTGTAAACTGCGAAAGGGTCAAGATATTTGTTGAGCATGACCCCATTTCATATCCAATTGAATTCACATAAAAGCTGAAAAACAAAAGAAGCTCTGTGATTGTTATCGGAAAGTATTCGAGGAGCACACCATCAACAAGAGGGAAAAAACTTGGAGTAACCAATGCCGTTTTGACCACTTCAGCAGGTCACTTAAGAACAAGTGGAAACATTGTGAAAAAGAAAAGTGAAAGAAAGCCAAAGAATGAAATTGAATACTAATGACAAGAAATGACCCTCAGCCCTATTGGTGTGGGAAATTTTGCACATATTGGAAACTTGAAATGGTCGAGGGTGAAGGTTTCTGATCTAACTTCTGTATTTACCTTTCAGTGACGATCTCTGTAGTCCTTGTTATGGCAAGAAGCTTCTGCTTGTAAATGCTGTTTGCTTCCTTGAAAAATCCTTGAATTGAAGGAAGTATGCACTCTGCTGATTATGCATGAAGTGAAATAATGCGTTCACTATACCCGGCGACAACTTTCTGTGGCAGCACGGCCAAGGCTACGTGGGCGGAGCCTATGCACATGTGCTACAGCGCCAAGTAGTCCGACCGCTTCGACGGGTGTTTCGGTTTCGATTTCACCAGCGCAGGTCGCTTTTTTTTACTTGCGCGTAAACGTTGTGCACCACCTTCTTGGCCTGTACGGACAGATTTTGGTTTGACAACGCCTGGCACGGCTGCGAAACTAGTGTACTCGCGGCATGCGGCGGTGTTTCCTCCGTAAGCGACGACGTTGACGAGCTGCAACCGGAGGACGCCATCTTTGACGGTGAGGAATGCGGTGAGGTAAAAAAGCGACGGAAGCCAAAGAAACCCACAAAACCTGAGAGAGCATGAAACGAAATTTTTTTTCTACTGCGCTACGTTTTTAATCACTAATTAAAAAATAAGTCCGCGGAAAATGTAAGTGGTGAATGGTAAAATCTTAGTTACCCAGAACAGTATACAAACGTTTTCGTTGGGGGACTACATGCTGTGGCGTAGTAAGACAAGCGTGCTTCGGTTCCGTAGCATTGGCTGTGCTGCCACAGAAAGTTGTCGCCAGGTATAGTTTGCCATTGTACTTCTAACAGGTCCGGGATTTTTACTTAGAAATTACTTATCTTGTGCCTGGATCGTCATTGTTGCACAAGCCTGTTGATTGGCATTTCCATATAGTGCCTGACTAACCTGGCACATTCATGCTAGAGATCATGAGCTGTGCTGATCACCATTGCAGAGGGGCCCCCCAAGCTGCTGCGCAAGTACCGCCGACAGGTGCACCACTTCGAGAGCGCCCTCAGCCCCGAGCTGAATCGTGTACCCTCAACATTAGCTGCCGGGCCCCAAGGACCGCACCGGTGTGACACCAGTGAGTTGGCTCTCTCCTGATCGGTTTGAGATGGAATGTCAATGTTGTTTAAGCAAACAAGATACCGTATTTACTGGCATAATGGACGCACTTGAATAATAAACGCACCCCCAACTTGAGCAGTCAAATTGTGGATTTCTTTTTCTCCCCTATAATAAATGCACCCCCAACTTTGAACTCCTGCAGTCCCGTGAACGGCTGTGCTGTGGCTTTCCCATTTCACTCGATCCATGGTGTTCGTGAGCCGATTGGCATGGTGGTTCACAACTCCCGTGTCGCAATAAAACTGCCGCACATTGCCCGGCATAACATCATGCAAACAGCGGTAAGACCGTTTGCTCACAATACTGCATTCCTTCGTGCTGTGGCAGCTCCCTCCCACTTGCCACAGCGTGCTGCCATGCACACTGCGCAAGATAGCACAGCCAAGCCTAAGCATCGTTGGGGCATGGTCTTTTCGAGATTGCATCATGGCAGTCTCGGATGTCATCCTTAACACGCTCGACTGATAAGCTCTACACTGATATGAGCCGTTTTGCGACTGGTTAAGGGAAACATCTATTCTCCCGTTAAGGCCGCTTGTGCCGAACGCTGATGTGGCTGGGTGTCTCTGAGATTTCATCGGCAACGTTGTGACCTTGGTTGGCCGCAAGCCGGCACGGCGAGGTCATTGGTCTTCGCATCATGCGCATTGTGGCGTCGTCGTTATGGGTGGTACCCGTGGCAACATAGAAACTATAGAAACTCTATGTGCAATGAAGATCACTGCTTGCCGTTCGTTCGTTTTTTTCGCTGCTCGCCATCCGACAGTGTCGCCATTTTTCCCGTGTCGCGGCGCTGTCGGTGAACCATGTGTTAAACGGAAGCAAAAGCCCATTGTAATGGAACAAAATGCAGTCACTGTAAGGCTGTTGCAGTGGGCATCGAGTCGCGCAGTAGCGACACCATATAGCTGTTTCCTTTGCTGTTCTTAAAATAAAATTTCATCGCATGTGTCACTTTAAGCATTACCACAGGCCGCATCACTGTCCTTCTTGCTTGTTAAAATGTTCTGTTCAACCCGAAAATCTTTTCATAAAATTTGCCCTGCATTATAAACGTACCTTACAACTTTCCTTCTGTCTTTTGGGAAAAAACTGCGTTCATTACACGAGTAAATACGGTAAACGTCCCTGGGGACACCCAGGAAGTACGTGAGAGAACCATTAGATCATCAACACCATGCTAATCGGCATGTTCAGTGACTTTGGTGCTGACTGCATGCACATCTGGACCCATGCTAGACTGCTGTAGGTCATGAACATTCAATTTTTCTGGCTTCCTAGGGATGGCAGAATCCCAAACTGCTATGCAGTCCACTGTTTCTTGGCAAAGAATGGTCAAACATGTCATTGATTTATTAATTTGCTTATACAGGTAGACCTCATTATAATGAAGTACAAGACTCAATTAAGGGGACAGGGTAAGCGAAAGTTTCAGAGAAAGAGAATCATTGAGATTTTTTTTCTATAATTATGAAAGTAGATGTTTTCTGTACATTTTCACACTTCGTCCTGCACAAACGATATCAACTTGCAATTTTTATTGGAAACTAATGCGACCGGCTGCATGCCTTGTTTTACAGACACTTTTTGTTGCTTGCTTTCATAGTAAATAACAAAAAAATCATGAAGCTTCTTCCTTTTTAGCTGAAAAAAACCAGAATAGATGATGGCTGTGCTGCTAATGAGAAGACAAAACAGCGCTGAACAACAGGACGAAGGAAGAGCACAGACATAGGGGCAGTCACATGCAGCTGGCTGCTACAAAGTAAATGGGTCAGAAAAGGTTAGCAGAGTGAAAATCATAGAATTGAAGTGATTTTTTACTTCGAACTCGGGTTTTCTAAAAAGAAAAAGCACTTTTCTTCATGTCGGTGCAGTTATTTTCGACATGGCAAAAGCTGGTGCATTGATGTTTTCTTTGTGTACGGGATGGTTATGTGGCTATATACTGACTTAAAATTAGGACTGTACAATAAGTTGTTCTTGTTTTATAATAAGAACATAGAAGAAATATTATCTAAAATTATGTACTGTAAATAAAAAAAATTTTTTTTTTACATAATAAAGCTATTTTAGTTCTATTGATAGAACACATGGAACTGGACAAAATGATACAAACATTTGGCTGATCTCTCGATTGCTGAAAGAAGTGTACCAGAATATGTCCTTTTTGTAACTGAAGTGTAACAGCTCTTGGTTCAGCTGTAGCCAAAGCTATCAATCTCATGTTTCCCATACCTTGTTTCCCTTCCTCTCTTTCCTTAAGTTGTCTTTATATTGCAACATACGCAGAACATAAACGCCCATTTTACCGGCTTGTCAGCCTGTGTCTACATCACTTGCGCTACAGCGTAATGCTCAACTAGCGATATAACAGTGGCGACGAGAGACGGAAAGAAAATGCAGAAGAGCGGATAATCGGGCCAGTTGGTATGCATTCATGGCGATAAGTGCGCAAACACAGCCATTTTTCAGTCTGCTATTCTGAGGTCCTGCCACCACAGTATCGTAACTGCCTTTTTGAGACAGATAATGAGATTGTAAGAGGCCGGTTTCCCTATCAACGTTATGCTTTTTGCAGTGAAAAAACTTTTGAAAATGATGAAAGGTATAGGCCGTCTCCGTGATGCGGAAGAAAAGAAGAGGCAGGTGATTGTGGTTACTCTGTATGTTCACGCCTTCTCTCATAAAGTAAAAAAAGTGTGCAGGAAGTATTCTGTTGATGTCTTTTCCAGCGGCAATAAGTTGGAGCACCTGAGCTCAAGGATTGATAAACAATCAAAAATAAAGTGGGGTGTCTCAAGAAAAGGCTGCGGCGTAAACCATATCGCACCTTACACCACTTTCCGTTGCAACGTAGTATATTTGATTCCCCTGTTCTGTGATAATGTATATATTGGGCAGACAAAACGTTGCATTAATGTAAGGTTGCAGGAACACCATAATGCTCTTTCATCGGCTCCTGCGTTGCACCTGTCCGCGCATTGTGCAAGGTGTGGGTGCATTCCAGAATTTCCGCGCACCTCCATTTTCTATTGTCACCATGACCGACGAACAAGGGAAATAGCTGAGGCATTCTTTATTAAGAAAAACAGTGCAATATGCGCCATTTCACCGTCAATATCGCTCTTAAATTGTGAACTTTCGTACATTGATGGCACATAATCTATTCATGCTTATTTATCTTCTTACATTATCGCCTGTTTCCTTTCCCTCATCCTTGTGTACTTATATGCTGTTTCAATAAAGGTCAGTTTCAGTCTGCGCTTGTTTGTTTCTCCCTACTCTGTCCTGGTGCTGTGTTTGCGCACTTATCGCCATGAACGGAAAGAAAATGCATGGGCTCTAGCAGGATGGCAACCTCACGGGGCAGCGAACCGACAATGGCTCACCAGCAATTGCCCAACTTCGACGACGAGAAGGACAACTGAAAAGCATACCTATGTTATCAAGGCAGAAGCATACTTTGAGGCAGCGAGGGTGACGGAGAGGGCCAGAAAACTGGCATTGTTGGTGACAGGCTTAAGTACTCGCACTGTCCAAATATTATCAGGAAGAGTAGCGCCCAAGAAGCCAAATTCATGAAAGCGCTGGACGAGTTCTTTGATTCCAAGCACCCTGAGATTACAGAAAGTTCCCGCTTTTTCAACTCTGCCAGCTGGACGATGAGTCTGTTCAGGAACTCATTACCAAGATTTGTTGAATTGTGGGCAACTAATTTTGGTACCATGCTCGACTGTACGCTACAGGATAGAATAGTGTGTCATCAGATCGAATGCGCTGCAAAAGCAGATTCTGACAGAAAAATCTGACTTTAGAGGACACTGAAACAATGGCACTCTCCACAGAAGCTGTAGATAATGACGCCCGTGAAATAGCCGGAGAACGTCAGTGGTGCTCAGAAGCAAGGCGCAGTCATTCACAAGCAAAAGGGTACCCACTGAATGTGGGCACTGTCCCAGTGCTAGGCACATGAGTAATGCCTGCCGTTGGAATAATGCACATTATTATCTCTGTGATGGATGCGGTCACCTAGCTCGAAAACGCCAGAATAATGAAATCGCAATGTCTCCAGCTCTAGAAGCACCCTCGGGTATACGCGGCAGAGTCCTAGTTGTTAGCAAAAGGGAAATAGATGAAGGTGTAGATGGGACAGCCAGCACCTTTGGACGCTAAGATCGGCGTGAGGGGAAACTGTTAAGCCCACAGTACAGCGCAACTTCTTATGGGGAGGTGTTGACGTGTCAATGCTTATTGACACTGGTTCGCAGGTCAGCATCTTGTCCCGTCAGCTATTTGAGCAGCACAAGAACGCTTGGCCTCTGTCAAGGCCATCACGCACAAAGCTGTGATGCTATTTGAGAAAATTGTCAGTTGTGGGAGAGATCCTGTTGCCAGTGTCATACGATGGAGCAACCATGGAATGGCTTTTGATGACTCTAGATTACCCCAGTCCAAGTTTGTGTGGCCGAGACCTAATTTACCTTGTGAGTGACGAAGGCTCCCCAGTTCTCAGCCTCTCAACTGAGCCGCCATCTGTACATCCGCCTACCACCATGCAGGTCCTTTCGGATGTGATCTCAGAGTTCCCAGACATCTTCAGCTCAGAACTAAGCCTCATCAAAGGACCCGCAGCGCAGCTGCAGCTGAAGGAGGGAGCCATGCCGAAGTTCTGTAATGCCCGGTCTATTCCTTTTGTGCTATGCGACAAGGTATCTGAAGAGCTTGATAGGCTGGTGGCACTAGGTATTTTGTCACCGGTGCTACATTCCGAATAGGCTACGCCCATTGTATCGGTGCACCATTAGGATTTGTGGGGATTTGTGGCCTGCGAGCTGGAACAGTATCCATTGCCAGTTATTAATGACATGTTCGCGTCCTTGAATGGCTACAAGCATTTCAGTACGCCTGATTTATGGGATGCATATAACCAAGTTCCACTGGGTGACGAATCATGCCAGCTTTGTGTGTTTAATACACACAAAGGTTGTCATGAGTAAAGGGGCCCAAGGAACGCGCCACAGGGCGAAGTACGAGAGATGGCGTGCTAAGTATCGGAAAGGCGCCAGAGTGACACGCTGGTGTTCGTGGTTGGTTGACAGTGGGCTTCCTGGCACGCGACCCGCGCCACGATCGGAGATGACAAAGCGCTGAGCTGGGAATTGTCTGAGTGGCGACCGCCGAGGAAGGACGCATCGGCAGCTACGCTCTGCCGGCGGGACGAGGTGGTCGGTTCGGGAGCCGGGACGCTGGTACTCCATCGTGTGGCCGTGGACCTCGACGACGTTCGGGCGAGGCTCTTTGGAGGTCCTGCTGCAGACGGTTCCTGGCGCACCGTCAACAATCCCCCTTCAAGGGGTTAGCCAGCAGCAATTCACCAGGTCATGCCGCCACAGCGAGCGAGGGACCGTAGTCGTACTTAGGCCTCCGGGGCTAGGCCTAACGCAGGGAGACGCGACGTAGCGACGTGACCAGGCGTCAGCTACGGCAGCAAGCGATACCCTCGGGACGACACAAGGGAGACCGGCGACAACTGGGAGACAACGAGACTAGGACCGAACCAACAACGGACTTTGCCCTGAAGGAAACATCGCCGAGCAAGTAAGAGCGTTGCATCTGTATTCGCGACAGCGCCGGTGATGCCAACGTGGCCAGACGCAGGACTAAGCGCTGCGCCAAATTGAGACTTGAGGATTTGTTGGGTTAATTAGTTTCAATTAGGAGAAATTTTATGTATTAGCTATTCTCTGCTTGTATATATTTTTGTTCATTTTTGGTTGTGCCGTGTTATAAAATTTGGTTTGCTGTGCTCAAAACGCTACCGTCGTCAAGCGTCTCTCACTGCATCTCCCACGCTCGGTAGTACAACCCTCCGAGATCTTCTCCGGCGGTAATTCGTGACAAAGGTCTTTTCTGTTATAGCACATTACCTTTCGGCATTGTCTCTGCGCCAGCCATTTTCCAACGTAGGAGGGAAGCTTTTGCAAGGCTGATCAGGCATGCAAGCCTATCTGGACTTCGTCTTTGTGTCCGAAAAAGCAGCCAAGAAACAGGAAAATATGACATGCTAAAAGCTGTTCTTCAGCTTTTCCACAAAATTGGGGTGAAACTGCACCTCAACAAATGCAAATTTTAGCAGGAGTGTGTTACCTATGTTGGCCATCGAATCGATCAGCATGGGCTGCACCCGATTGAAAAAAACATCGAAGCAATCGCAGAAGTTTCCAGCCCAAAAAATGTAGCTCAGCTGTGTTCGTTTCTTGGTATGATCAGTTTCTGCTCAAAGTTTTTGCTGAACATATCGTCGCTGCTCGTTTCATTGTATCAAGTGCTGGAAAAAAACAGCCGTTGGTGCTGAGCAGAAGAACAAGAAACCATGTTTGACAAAGCAAAACGGTTTTTCCTGCAGGAAGGGGTGTTAGTGCACTTCGACCCTTCACAGCCGCTGAAACTAGAGCGCGAGCAAATGGATCGAGAACTTACCGATGAAGTAAGCGACCACATCAACTATCACTTGCCTGCGCAGCGTGTTCAGCAGATACGACATTCCTCACTCCGTTGTTTCAGATAACTGAACTGCATTCCATTATCTGAAACAAGGGGGTCTCCGATTTCGTGAAGAAGAACGACATGATTCACCTGCGCACAGCTCTGTTTCACCCACAGTCGAATGGCCTTTCAGAGAGAGCAGTTTGAATTGTGAAAGACGGTCTGAAGAAGATTAACCAGGGCCGATTAGAAGATTGCCTTTGCCAGCTACTTCCCGCATCGCCATCATTATCAGCATGAACCATGTGGAAATGACTGAAAAGCTAGCACGGTTCATGAATTTTTTTGCTTACCACCACCTGTGACACAGATTGGTCATGTGCTTTCAGAAAAGCCTGATCGCATTACATGATCACGTGGTCAGCGATGAAGGGTTCATCAGCGGAAGCTGCGGTGAACTACTTCTGTTGTTTCTCTGCACTCTTGAACTGCATGAGGCTATCTGTCATCGCATCGATATCTCCCCATAGTGGCTACAGGGCTACAGTGTGTTCTGTAGCAGCAGCAGCTGCGGCAAACAGCACTTCCGTGTTTGCTGGATGTGTTCAGAACTGTGTACTTGCCATCCATGACGCAATCTCTGGCTACGTTTCTTCCACACTGGCTGCAGCCAGCGGAGATATAACTCGGCGCACATAGGCCAAGCGTGTACCTTCGCAGCTGCATGGAAGCTAATCACTTCGCTAGCAGCCACGGTTTAGATGTGGTCCGTCCGCAATGGATGCGGCATTTTGCTGCGACTGCTATGAGATGAAAGCCAGCAGATGACGAGAATGGCTTCTTTTACACAGCTCTTATGTAAAGCAAGAACAGGATTTGCTTATCCATTCATAAAATGAAGGTGAAACAATTTCGGCATCCATTTGTTTACTATTTTCTTGGTGCTCTTGATAATTCAGATATTTGGTTAATTTGGCCATTTTTTCCTGTCCCGAAAATTCTGAAATAACGGGCTTTTACCATACAGCAGTGCAGTCAGCTAAAAGACATTTCTCACTAAAAGCACCGTGTAGTCCTGATTGCTTTCGCTAGGAATTTGCCCTTTTCTTCAAAAAGTCTAAAGAAAAGCTTCTTCTATGTTAAAGGTTACGAAAAGTGAGTAGTGTGATATTAAGAAATAAGCAGCGACGCCCTTTCCCTCACCGATCGAACTCACTTGCAAGATACGAGCTTTGTCGGCGACATCCATACGACCGCGACCTCTCACAAGATAAGTGAGAGACCGTCGCGTTTATTACCACTTGCGCTCTTGTAGAGCGAGGCGGCATCTCATAGCTTTGCTTGAGCACTGTAGTGGCTGGTGATCTGTCTCCCATACAGATTTATGTGAAATCTTTTCACTGCTGCGACCAGGGCCAGGCACTCCTTTTCTGCTGTTGAGTAATCTCTCTTCCTTTTGTAGGATACAGCGTGTAACCTACCATCCATTTCTTGCAGTAAAATGGCTCCCATCGCTTTTTCTGATGCACAGGGGTGGAACAGCTGTGCCATTTGCACCATTGTGCGCTAAACTTGTTTGGCTGTGCCATCCTGCTCCGAACTCTGTCAGCACCGTCTTGCGTCGTCGCAGTCGCCGTGCCTTCGAGCGCGCTTAGGGCAACGCCACCACTTCGCATTCCGTCACGGCGGAGGAGGTGCTTTGGGTTGCTGCTCGCGCAAAAGTGACACAATTGGGGGCAAAATCTCCAGGTTGTCGGCGGAGAAAATTCGTTATTTCGAGGGGGTCTCCCGCTGCCACTTCGTTACGTAGAGGTCGCAAATACGTGTACTTCTATGGAGTAACGGCGGGGAATAGAAAAACTTTGTTATATCCCGGAATTTGTTATATGGATGTTCGTTATAAACAGGTTTAACTGTACATAAAAGGGCCTTGTATTTCTCTTTTGATGAGGCTATGGGAAGGCCACCATTTATGGATCATGCACTTGATCCATCGTTAGCCAAGAATACCTCTGCAGCGAGCACTCAATGTCACTGTGTATCTCACTGATCATAGAGCAGTAGTGAATGCCATTGTAAAGTAATAAAGGGTGTGGTCAAGTGCATTTCACTTGTCCCTTGTTCACTCTTTGTAGGTGGATGAAGTAGTGGTGCAAACCAAGTCACAGGGCATTAAAGTGCATGTGAAATTCAAGCAACATCGCATTGGTTAATTGTTCTGAGTGTCAGTTTATAGCTTTGCTGTCCAACCACCTTCATAGCATGCATTGTAGCCATAACTTTATCTGCTCCAGTCAATGTGCAAGACTTGTTCTATTATATCCTGCGTAATGAACTGCTCATTGCCATAGAGGGAGTGCATTGAAAACTATCGTATAGTGTCGTTTCCGAACAGGGCAGGATAGTTGAAGACTTCATACCTGTTTTGGAGCTTACTTATGCGCTACTGTTTTTTCCTTTCACAGGAAACCTCATGTGCAGAAACGTGGTAGTATCTGCAGCAGAGTTCATGTGTGGCACTGATACTGTGCAATATTTTATTTGTTGCGTTTAGACAGGCATTTCACTTGCGCTTGATTTATTGTTTTTATGCATTGCTTAATTTGTGCTTGAAGTATGCAGATAGGCTGATGATTTTTTGGGTTAAGAAGCAGGATTCTTTACTGGTTTTAGGGATTTTAGTGTTTTGCGTGAGGTGTTACACACTTTCCATGGTCACGGGCAGGGCTTTTTGTTTGCTGTTAGGTCTCCATCACAACGATACCTGCAGCTTTAGATGTGAAGCTTAGCATAGTCTTGCCACTCCAATGTCTGCTGGCCTTATATCCGACGTTCTCACATAATTTGCTCCTCTTTCATTTGCCTCATTCAAAGATTGTAAAGCAAGCAGTTGTCTTGCTTGTTTCAAAATTGCACCTTAACAAGTGCAGTGGCCATGGTCTTCAACTTTTCTTGTGGCTTCTGCAGAGTCGCTGCTCCAGAAGGTGAAAGGGTAGGAAACATGGAACTCCATAAGCCCCGAGGTGATAAGGTACATACATAACCTCAAAAAGTGGTGACTGGGCACGATGTGCCTATCGTCATACCAGTGCTGTGCGAGCTATCGAAGCTGTGGGCACGGATTGTTGGCGAGCCAAAGAAAACTTATATCCTCTGGAAAGAAGCACACCTACAAGGAGGTGCTCGTTTATGAGTTGCAGGAAGCCCTGTAACGGTCAAACGACGGGGCACGAGCATGAGCTCACGGGTGATTGGTGTGCGCACCTTCTTATGCACTGTGTGGAGTGCACCCATGTGCCTTTGCCGAGTGAAGGTACTGGGTTGCAGCAGAGGTAATGTGGCATGCGAGATTTTTGAGGCTTTTGCTTAAAAAAGGAGAGCACAGATTGTGTTAGTGTGGGGGAATGAGTGTCAACTTATAGAGCGTAATCTTTGTTCAGCTTCTGCCATGATTCTCAATTGTTCATGTGTGCAAGGGCGCTCCTGTGGTGTACTGAGCTTCATATTTCCATGTTTCTTCTGGATAAAACCAGCTGATAGTGAGCGCTTGTTCTGTTGTGTTTTCTTCCTGTGTCCCGTCTTTTCTGCACTCTAGTTGAGCTCAAGTAAAGCTTAGACTGCAGTGGGCCTGTGCGGGTAATTTCCTAAAGCATGATCAGTGGTACTACCAAAAGCGCTATTGTTAGTTTCGTTGTTACTTGCTTGATAATCACTCAACTGTTGATAGTTGTGCAACACTATTGTGCTGACTTAAAGCTCATTACATGTGAAGCTCATTACATGAGAAGACTGTCTTCTTTGTTGATATTATGTGCACTGTATCTTTACAGTGTTCAGATTATGTCCAGCGATTTTATGTTAAAAGGTTATGATATAGCCTGTTTTGATACTGGGTTGTTTTCATTTGCACGCATAAAGATTGAGTGAGCTCCCTTCAAAATTCATTGTCTGCACCTGTGGGGAGGCTTCCCGCCCTATGGTCAGTGCGCTGAGAGATAGGAGGTCATTCTAACCTTTGCGTCTTGTCTGTTGGAGACATCAAGGCATGTGTCCCCATCCTGGGCTTACACATTTTGTGCATTTAACATTGCTGCAGTTTTCTTTCGTTAATTATATTTGCTGCTTTGCAGTGTTTGAAATCATGCTCAAATGTTTTTGCTTAACAGTGTCAGTGTTCCAAACAGAGGAAGTGGACTAATAATTCTTAATCAGAAGTTTCTGCTTTTTCAATGGCTTTCTTTATCTTTCACCGAGGGCTCCAGCTGCTGCACAGATGATTTTGTTTTCTCTTCTGTATGCCTTGAGCATGTACAAACATGCCTAGTGACCTTTTTGTGGATGTAGCCATGGCACAAATTCAGTGAATTTTCTTGTCCTGCAAAATCCGCCAGAACCATGGCAAAAGTGAGAAATAGTACGGAAGTCTTTTGGGCCGCAACGTCATCTGCAGAAAGTACCGTAAACATGTCCTGCTTAATCAGTGCAGTAGGACCTGCGGTGCTCCGCAGTACAAAACACATGAGAGCAGCATTCGTTAATTTGTTTCTCAACCGACAGGTGACGCTACAATCAGCAGACCTCTGCACCTTTGGCAAATGCCATATACAGATTTTGATACGTGGGGACTATGGGGAGCTGTGCAGTTTGTATGATTGAGTAACTGAATACTTCTACAGCATGAATGAAAAGCGAAGGACGAAGTGCGGGTGCACATACAAGCGCTGACTTCCAAGTAAAGATTAGTTTCATGAAACATTTTTAAGTAACGGTAGTCAGGAAGGCAATATGCTACTGCACGGAAAACGAAAAAAAAGAAACAACAGCACAATGGCCAAAGGTGAGTTATCACCAAACCTTCATGATAATATAACAGAACACGGGTTCTCAAAGTGTGGGTTCCGCGGGCTTCTCTTCGGAATTTCGCCACCCACTAATGTATTTTCCTCTGTTCCGTGTCCTCTAAGTGGATAAGACGGTGGACAAAAAGCACATGATATAAACGCCCTTCATTTTAAGGCCGACTGTAAGGACAAGGTATTAACAGCGCATACTAGAGGCTGACCAGCTATTTTGAGGCTGGCCTCCAGTGTGACAGAGGCACACATCGATTTCTTGGTGCAGAAAAACTGACATTCGCTGCATGCACAGAATGCAGGTCTACTCCACTGAAATAATTTTTTTAAATCCCCTAAGTTTTTCGGACTCGCTGCCACATAAACATGTCATAGATGACTGGACACCAACGCCCGCCGAGGGAGCTGGGTTCCTTCGTGCTTGGGTAGGATTCCTTGGGACAAAGTTACTTGAGAACCCCTGCAGTAGAATAAGTCTGGTTGGTGATATGATGGCTATTCTTGATGTATGTGGGGCATCGAGTCTTTATTCTTGGATTTTTTCTTGTAGGGTGCATGCATACTGAAAGAGTTTACTAAAAGAATGTTCTTGGCTCTCAATTTACAGGTTCTGGTCGTTTCTTAAGCAAGTGTCTGACCCTATCAGAAATTACTGAAGAACGTTTCCGAGACATGCTGTTGGCTCATCGGCAGAAACGACTGGCTGGCATGGTGGGTGCTTTTTGCTTGACAGTGAAACGCACATACTCACCATTGTAACCCACCTAATACACTCAAATTTTGTTATGACAAAGTTGAAGTGACAGCTGAAATTCTTTTCGTATTTGGTGTTTCGTTAGACTCTTTATGGAATCATTGTCATGATCATTACCATCAGCAGCAGCGGCAGCAGCCTGTCTATGCTCTTTGTAGTCCAAATGCTTCTCCCATATTTTTCCTGTTAGTCCAGTCCTGTTATAACTGGCCACATTATCCCCGTAAGCTATTTCACATCATCGGCCCATTTAGCTTTCTGCTTTGCCCTGCGATGCTTGCGTTCTCTCTGTATACTGTCTGTTACTCTTGATGAGCATCTTCCTCTGCCTATCCCCATGAACTTTTTGCCACTGAGGCATTGTTAACAGGTTTTAGTGTAATATCTGCCTAATGAAGTGCAAAACTCCATGCACAAGGAAGACGATGGCAATGTGGTTCCCCTGCTAATGATGATGAAGAACTCTCTTGAAACCTCCTGCAAGTTGGAGCCAGTATCCCCACCTAGGTATGTCGTCCACAGGCCCCAAGCCTGCTGAGTTGGAGCTTTGCACTGTGCTCCCCCAGTGTTTCTGCCTGGAACTCCCTCTTGTTCACGTTCCCATAACGTGTTCCAGAGTTGTTCTGGCTTCTTAAAACTTCTGTTTGTTTTACAAATAAAGTTGTAGCAAAATTTTTAAGGCAAGGTAACTTGAAAGATAGATTTTTGTTGATACCACATACATCACCTGCGGAATATCAAAAACAAAGACCGCCTAGAACATACCCAAAATCAATTTTAAAATGTGTGAAGCCTAAATGTGATTAGATTTTGTTTCAACAACTAATAACCATCCATGACAAGTTGTCTTGGCCACTGCTACTGCTGCTGCTGCTCTTCGCTCTCCCTTCCCAATAGTTTTCTTCTTGGGGGCCTGAAGCGCTGGGCGCCCCCCCCCGCATTCCTGCCTTCATTTGTTGTCTTTCCAACTTATGTTGTTTACCAGAGAGCGAAGCACGTGCATGTGTAGCCATGTGCTGCATGCACGTCACAGTTTTTTTTTGGACTCACTAAGTGTTGTAGGGTCATGTGGCCAGCTGTGTTTACGGTCGACTCTCGCTACAACGAAATTAACGGTGCGCGGAAAAAATTTCGTTGAAGCGAAAATTTCGTTGTAGTGAAATTGAAAAAATATAAATGACCTGAGCTGGTAGAACAACGAAACTTTTATGACTCAATCTTGCCCGCAGCACGCGGCATAACGGCGGTAGTCGGAAGCGTTCGAAACCACGTGTACTGAAACCATACCTGCCAAGTTTGGAGAAATGGAATCCGGGAGATTTACATATTTACTCGTTTCTACTGCGCCCTTGGCAGTAACGCGCACCAGTTTCCCGCGATCAAAAAAAAAAAAAGTGAAACATCGATTGCAACGCGCACCCACACACAAAGAAAAGTCCTTAGTAATCAATCTTCTCACATTCACAAAAACAAATGTCGTACTCGCATAAAAAACAGACCGCCGACTTTGGACCCCTGCAGTCGCTCGAACGGCCGTGCTGTGGCTTTCCCGCTTCACTTGATCCGCGGCGTCTCGAAGACGTTTGGTGCACCGATTCATAACTCCTGCGTCCCGACAAAACTGCCGCACGTTGCCGGGCCTAGCCGCGTGCAAGCGACGGTAGCATTTACTCGCAGTGCTGCGTTCCTCCGTGCTGTCGCAGTTCCCTCATGCCCACTGCCGCGTGCTGCCATGCGTGCTGCGAAGGATCGGGGCGTGGTCTCAGAAATTGCTGCGATGCAATCTCGGACATTATCCAGCGCGTACGACTAAGAGGCTCAGGCTCATCACAGATATGGGGAAGAAATGCAATGATGAGCCGTTTTGCGTGCGGTGATGAGAAGCATCTTTTCCCCTGTTACGGCCACTCGCGAATCGAAAGCAGCTGCGGCCGGGCATCTCGGAGATTGCATCAGTGACGTAGAGACTCTGGCGCGGTATCATCAGCTTACGCATCTTATGCATCGTGGCGTAGTTACGCACCGGCGGCGACATAGAAACTACAGAAAGTATGCGCGCCAAAGACCACCGCGCCGCTGGTTCGCCAGTGACAGTTTGACAGCGCCCGAAGCACGTAGGAGGCCGCCATTTCGATGCCGACGGTGATATGGTAACTTTGTCGTTCGTTCACACTCGATTCTAACGTGCGTACGATGTTTGCGATTCGTTTTATCGGAAAAAAGGATTCGAGTAAATACGGTACTTAACAGGGGGGGGGGGGGGGGGTGCTTGGACCATTAAAAAAAATGTTCACCGTGGTGGTGGAGGAGTTGTTGCAATGATATGGGCACTGTTAGTGGGTTTTTGCAGTCGCCGTTTTTCTGTATGAAGTCCAACTCGATAACACCGCCTACACATCGTATGTTCTACGCGCGAGTAAAAGCACGCTAACGCTGGGGACGAATGCGGCTGAAGCAGAGATGAAACGACCCGGCCGTCTCCACCGAACGAACTGAACAATGCGATAACATCGCAACCGCGTGTGATCGCTGTCGGCGCTTGCTTCTCAAGCAGAGAGGAAACGCCCAGCCCTTCTTTCGTCGGGCGAAGGACCAAAAGGGGCACCGGTGAGAGAGGGGTGGTCGCCCGCGTTATCTCGACAGACATCGATAATCTACCACGCAACAGTGGCTGTTTCTGGTGGTCCCAACACGCGATTTCGGCTTTGTAGTCGTATTTTTATCTTCTGAAATGCACCAAAATGTTTCGGATTGTGTTTACTGCATAGCAAGTCGAATTTTCGAGACGGGAATTGCATTGTCAAATTTCGTTGAAGTGAAACGGCACAAAAGAATGTGTTCGTTGTGGCGAGCATATTTATGCATTGACTCCTATGGACTGCTGACGGGGATCCGAGAATTTTTCGTTGTACCGGAAATTTCGTTTAAGTGGCGTTTGTTGTAGCGAGAGTCGACTGTACTAAAAATCCAACCTTTCTCGGTACATCCTCAAATTGAAACGACGATTGGCCATCGTGGAAATGGTCTCAAGTCAAATAGCAACCATGCACTGAAGGAAAGGGGGTTTCCACACATAATAAATGGGGAATTAGCAATTCATTGCATCCAAAAAAACAAGGTCCAAAAATTGTACATAAGAATTAACATGTGGTGGCCTCTTGTCCCGTTAAATCGGTGGGTAACGGGCAGAGGCAAGCCGCAAGGGTTTCCTGAAGGCCAGAAAAGGGTTGGAACTTCTTTATTTTCTTTCCGTGATGAGAAGGGGGGAGGGGGGGGGGTGTTGTAGGGGTATTTTTTATGGCTGTGCTAGCACAGTCAGGAGAAGACATCGGGAGAGTTTGCGTGCGCATCTAGGGTGACCTAGGGAGTGCTCGCAACAGCTGCACCTTTAGGGTATCGCATCTGAACCACAAAGATTGTGCAACCACTATTCAGTCATGTAAAAGCTGCATAATATGATATGATGGCGCAGTGGTAGAACGCACACTTCCCACTCAAAAGACCTGGGTTTGAACCTCAGCCGAAGGTACTGATTTCATCTTTTATTATGATTCTAGTTATTTTTTTCGTTTTACAGCTGATGCATGCTTGCTGCATTTTCTTCAAACTGACAAAAAAAAGCTAGGTGGAGTTCAGAGAAGTGCACTTGAACCTGGTTGTAACCTGACCAGATATACAATATTTACTCGCGTAATTTGCGTACTTTTTTTTCGCGATTTTAGAGCTTCGAAAAGGGGGTGTGCAAATTACACGGAAATTTCACGAACACATTCGAAATAACGTGTAATATAATGCTCGCGGTATATGCTAACTCTTTTGGATACTATCTCACGTAGCATTACAAAACGCTGGTGTAAGAGAATATGGCTGTTCCAGGGACATTTTTGGCAGTCTCTTTGCGTTGAGAGCACAGCACGTAGAAGGGTTTACGAGCCACCCACTGATGGCTGCCCAGCGACACTCCTCTCCCCCTCACGTGTTTTCATGCTTGTTAAAGACAGATGGCGCGTTTCCTCTCTGCTTTGACGGCAGGCGTCCCGATCGGTGTGATGTTATCGCATGCGCCCTCCGAGCAACGGAGATGCGGTGGGCTCGTTTGATCTCTGCTTCAGCCGTTTTCGTCGCCCCCACTCGCGTGCTTTTATTCTAGCGACAGTACTTTGGGATCCAGGGGCTTCCAGAGAAGAGAACCGGAAAAACGCACATCGTACTCGCAGCCCCTTTTGCGTATGACTGCGCTTGCCTGCCCAGCGAGGGGCGTGGCCAGCGCGGCTGTCCAAAGTCTGTCAGTACGCGCGTGCCACTGAGCTGGCTCGGGCGGGACGGGGAGCGCAAAATATGCAAGGAGTTTTTTTTTTTGTTCAGCTGGCTAAATATCAGGGGTACGCAAATTATGCGGGTAAATACGATACCAAAAGGACGGATGCTGCTGAGACCACTTATAACATAACTGCTTATAGTGCTGGGCCAGCAACAATGCATTTTTTTCTGACCCCCGTTTACCCTCCCATAGAACTTAATGCATACCGCTGATTGTATAGCTCCGTGTGATGAAAGACCGGTTATAATGCGGCTGCCGGGCAAATCCGCAGACAGGTAGCGAGCAGGCTTCACAATGGAACTGCACCACCCGAGAAGAGCGCAACAAATAGCCATGAAGGAGGAAAAAGCACGGAACGAATGAACAAGGAGCGGAGGAAAAAATAAAAAAGCTGCGGAACCAGCCCGTCGCGGGCATGCCCTGTGAGGATAGGATTGATAGGATTGCCAAGGCTACGGAGAATGCTGCTATGGCTGTTTATCAGCTCCGAACATGCTCTCCGCACGGAATGCGCACCTGCAATCAATCGCATGATGTCCGCATTACCGCTGTTTGTTTCCATTTTTTTTTTTAATCATTTCACGCGCCCTGCCCTTGAATCACTGCACGAGCGCCATTTCTTGTGCACCCAATCCCTGTGTTGTCAAGGGCCAGCTTCCCGTGCGGCACGCCGCCTGTGACCATGCAAGCTAGGCCTAATGAGCGCTACCTTTTAGGCGCTCGCTGCAGATAGGGTGCCGTGGGCCACTGTGGTTCATGGCGTCCGCACTTAAAATGCGATGAATCATTTCAACAGCGGAAGCGGTCGTGGATGGCAGGTGCACCACTCGAATGGCGGTTGGTGGTCGCTACGTTTTTGACATCGCGCACTCGTCAGAGAAAACGAAGGATAGCATGCAGTAATTGGTTCCCGTTTCTGCGCGTTCCGGTTCCACGGGAAGTCCACATAAACGGCGACGTTGTCATAGCGCCTTTTCTTTTTTGCACAGTGCGGCCGCAGCCTTAAAACTTTGAAATATCCATATATATTTTTTTTAAGCAGGTGAAAGCAGCCCGGTCACGCGCTTTGAATGTCTAACACGAACGGCTATCTGGTCGACGCTTTTTATGCACATGTAGGCTTTGAAAAATGTTGTTTTGGTTATAGTGTGGTACCACTTATAGCGCGGGTATTCGCAATTCCGGAGACTTACGTTATAAGCGGTTTATGCTGTGTAACTAAGTAAATAAAATTTCCCTTGAAATCACCATAGACATGCATGCATTTTGTTACAGACGGATCGTTGACATTCTGACCGAGGACCAGACGAGTCTCCTTGGTGAAAAAGGCAGCCGCTTAACGTCGTTCTCCTTTTCTTCATCATTCTCTTCTTCCCTCTTAGTTCCCCGGCTATTTTTGGTGGTACCGCTGGTTCGCCGCAAAAGCTCATGACATTTCCCCGCTGGCAGACAAAGCCTGCCAGGCGAGTCAGTCATCTCGTGGATTGTAACGCTTCAGACGGGCGACATGGGTCACTTCGGTTTTCGCCTAGCGTCATCCACTGTTCGCTAGACGCGCGATGCGATAGTTTACCTCGCTGAGGCGTTCCAAAATAACGTAGGGGCCGACATAGTGTGCGAGAAGCTTTTGGCACAGACCACGCTTCCGCAACGGTGTCCAGAGCGACACGAGGTCACCAGGATCAAAGCAAATGTCACGGTGATGTTTGTCGTAGCATATTTTCGACCAATCTTGCGATGCGATTGTGCGTAGCCTGGAGAGGCGCCATGCTTCTTCTGCTCGACAGAGGATCTCGTCAATTGATTCGTTGTGTTGGGCGATGTACGGAAATGTCGTGTCGAGTGTGCAGCACGGCGGACGAGTATAAAGAAGGAAAAATGGTGAGTAGCCAGTGGTCTCATGTCTTGCGGTGTTGAAGGCGTAAGTGACGAATGGCAAGATACTGTCCCAATTCTTGTGTGATGAATCAACATACATGGACAGCATGTTGGCAAGAGTTTGTGCGCTCGACAAGACCATTAGTTTGGGGATGGTAGGGCGTGGAATGGCGGAAGATTGACGAACAGAGACGAAGAGTCTCTTCGACTACATCCGCAATAAACTGACGCCCACGGTCGCTGATCACGATGCGAGGAGGTCCATGTCGAAGGATAACGGGAGACAACAAGAAGACAGAGACTTCTGCGGCCGTGGCCGATGGCAGTGTGGCCGTCTCACAGTAGCGGGTAAGGTGGTCTAGCAGACGATAACCCAACGATTGTCATTGGAGGATCGCGGGAAAGGGCCAAGAAGGTCTATACCAACTTGCTCAAATGGATCGCTAGGAGGAGGAACTGGCTGAAGTCGGCCATGTGGCGCGTTCGAAGGCACCTTGTAACACTGACACTGGGAGCAGCTGGCGACATACCGGTCAGCATCTTTCCGCATCTTGGGCCAGTAGAAGCGTTCTTTAGCCAGGTAGAGCGTTCGTGCGGAACCAAGATGGCCGGAAGTTGGGTCGTCGTGCATGGCACATAAGATTTGAGTGTGAAGACACTTCGGAACGACTAAGAGGTAGCGTGCAGCAGTGGTCGAGTAGCTCTTTTTATACAAAACGCCGTCACGTAAGCGAAAACGACTGTCTGCAGGCGACTCCTGTGCTACCGCGAATAGTGGCCGTAAGCTTTCATCCTTCTGCTGCTCAGATATGAGGGTACCCATGTCTGGAAATTCGGGGGACACAAAAGCGATGTATTGGTTGAAGTTGTTGGTATCGCATTGAGTTGTCGGAAGTGGCATCCGAGAGAGACAATCAGCATCCGCGTGCCGCCGGCCGCTCTTGTAGCAAATAACAAAATCGTATTCCTGTAGACGGAGGGCCCAGCGCAAGTCGGCCTGACGGGTCGCGAAGATTCACGAGCCAGCAGAGTGAATTATGATCCGTGACCACAGTGAAGGGGTGTCCGTAGAAGTACGAACGAAACCGTTGCACTGCGAAAATGACGGCCAGACACTCTTGTTCAGTAACTGTGTAATTAACACAGTAAGCTTGTAAGCATGTCTTTATGTATCCTAGTAGGACACTGTATTATTAAATTTCACAGTATTGTGTAAACGTTTCTTTTTGCTTTGTCATGTTTGAAGCTGTTTAGTGCACCAGGGGTTGCTTTTATCGTTGGATGTAGAGATTAGTGGCACATACTTCTCAACTAACTGTAATATTTCTTGTTGTAAAAGAATCCAGTTATCATTCCTTGTCCGTGAGGCAGACGATGGTAGAAAAACATTGTTATAGAGAGCTCCTAAATCGGTTTTGATACTCTTGTAATTACTGCAGTTATTGTAGAGGTCGCTACTATTGTGTTGGGTAGTGGCGCCCCCTGCTAGCGGTGAAGCGTTAGTTTGAGGAAGAATAAAGTCAGTTGTTGTTTGGGTTCAGTGTCGACCGGCTGTCTCACTTCGAGCTCAAGCGCTCATGATACCGCTTGGGTACCGCCCCCGGTGAACCGATAACACTAGATGGTGTCAGAAGTGGGATACAGCACCGGCGCCACACTTAGCCATCGTCCTTGCCATGTCTACCGAGCAGTCCAGTCCAAAATGGATGGGCGTCAACCTTCAGACGCCAGAACCGTTTGACTTCGGCAACGCTGGGACCTGGCCGACTTGGAAAAGCCGCTTTGAGGACTACGCCGCAATCTCGGGACTCAAGAATGCACCGGAAGAAACACAGGTGCGCTCGCTCTTATATTGCATGGGCCCCGAAGCGCGTCCTCTCCTCGATACATTCTCGCTTGATGCTGCGTCCCTCACTACCTACAAGACTGTTGTTGACAGTTTTACCGAGCACTTCATGCATCCTAGTAATCAGCTCTACGAGTCATCGCGCTTTCACACACGCGTGCAACAGCCAGGCGAGAGTGTTGATGTGTTCTATGCCGAATTATGCAGGTTGATGAAACGCTGCGCGTATCCTTCGGCGCAAGTTGAAGAAAGGCTAGTACGCAACAGATTCGTCGTCGGCTTGCGCGACTCGCATCTTTCAGACCAGCTCTGCCGAAACGCTAAACTCACTCTGAAGGAGGCTTGGACGCAAGCACGCCAGGCTGAAGACGCGGAAAAAGAAAAGCGGCAGTTGCAAGCTGGCACGAGCTATAATAGCCGCAGCGCTTTTCAAATGGACGCTACGAAGATGCAGAAGTCGGCTCGCCATCACCGGGATGCGAAGCCTTCTTTCGACCGTCACAGTGCAGAGACGCCCACATGTGGATTCTGTGGCCGCGCGTCTCATCTTTGCACGCGCTGTCCGGCACGTAGCTCGCTCTGCAACTTTTGTAAAAAGAAGGGGCACTTCGCGGAAGTTTGTCGCTCGCGGAAATCGAAGAAAAAAGTCTGCTCCATTCACCTGAGTACCGTCGGGGCGAGCACTAAGCATTTATTAGTGGACGTCACGGTGGACGACTACACGACGCAATTTAAAGTTGACTCCGGAGCCGCAGTCTCAGCTATACCTGATGACTTCCCCAAGCTTCCAGTCAAGCTGGATAAGGTTGACACCGTACTTACCGGACCCGGAGGTCAACCATTGCGGGTGCTTGGTTCATATACACAGCGTGTCTGCCAACCGGGAAAACCGGGAAATCTCAGGGAATATGATTAGTCTGGAAAATCTGAGGGAAAACTCAGGGAATTCGGGCTTCTCTCAGGGAAAATCAGTTCAAGTACAAAAGTCGCGGCAACGCTGGCTCTATGCACCTTGCGATTGAGTTTATAGCGCATCTCGCAGTTACTGAAGTAATAAGTGTCCCCCCCCCCCCTTCCTCATCGCTCTCCGTCGCGCGAATCGGCTGCTTTTTTTAATTATTGGCTTTGCTTGTTCTGTGTAAAGTCTGCTGTATGTGTCTGGACGCGCTACGGCACACACACAGCCCGTGTGTGCGCCGAGCGTTGTTATGTTGTGCGTTTGCTTGCACGCAGTCTTTTCCACAATTATTGTGGAAAAGACCGTGTGGGGGTAGAGGACGCGCGGCTACACGAAGCTGCGCGCCCTCTCCATAAGGAGCGGACGCGGCGCTGATTCTACACGTCACGCGGTGACGCGTTGTACCGCGTACGTGTGTTTAGGGCAGTGGGTTAGGGCTTTGCTTTCTTGCGGAGATAAACAGAACTTATTTCTAGCTTGGGCGCGTCGGTGCGGTCTGCGGCAATACCGCTGGGCAACGCCATTTCGTGGTTTCGGTTTCTCAGCGTGATTGCAACGGAGGCGCATGAAACGATGTTTATCTTCATCGGCACGGCACCACTTTGTAGAGGCGGTGGAAGTTGATTTTCATCTTTATTGACGTGGCTTTCAGCTTGTTTATTATCGGCGCTTATGATCCGAGGGTCGCGGGATCGAATCCCGGCCGCGGCGGATGCATCTCGATGGAGGAGAAATGTTTGAGGCCCGTGTACTGTGCGATGTCAGAGAACCCCGGGAGGTCAAAATTTACGGAGTGCTCCACTACGGCCTCTCATAATCATAGCTGGTTTTGTGACGTAAAATCCCACAAATCAACCAATTATCGACGCTTACGAGGGATTCTTGCTGTTCTTGATTACTGAGTTTACTCTGCAAAGGCAGCCACACGCAGAGAAGATACCGTGTGTGTGCCAACACAGCTGGTTGCTCCAAGATGAGAGCGGAGGTGCGTTTTATGTGCGCAGACTGCGATAAGGCGCTGTGCGTAGACCCGTTTTTCAAGGAATACCACGTTCTAAAATACTGTTGGACAATTTGCAGTATTTGCTCGATTCTACCGTGCCCTAACGCGCACCAGTTTCCCGCGACAAATACAAAAAAAAAGAAGAAAAGAAAAAGAAAGAGTGAAACATCGATTGTAGTGCACACCCACTTTCGAGACACAGTAAAAAGGGTGACCTTAGTATTCAACCTTCTCACATTAGTAAAACCAGATGCCGTACTCGCGTAATGAACGCACTCACATAATAAAAGCACCGCTAACTTTAAACCACTGCAGTACTCCCTCGAACGGCCGCTCTGTGGCTTTCCCGCTACACTTGATCCGCGGCGTCTCGAAGACGTTCGGCGCCCTGATTCATAGCTCTTGCGTCTCGATGAAACTTCCGCACGTTGCCGGGCGTAGACGCGTGCAAGCAGCGGTAACATCATTTACTCGCAGTGGTGCATTCCTCCGCGCAATCGCAGTTCCTTCACGCCTGCTACTGCGTGCTGCCATGCGTGCTGCGCAGGCTGGCGCAGCTAAGCCTAAGCATGGCCGGGGCGTGATCTCCGAGATTGCATCGTGGCAATCTCGGACGTCAAGCAGCGCGCACGGCTGAGAGGCTCTGCCTCAGCACGGATATGAGGGAGAAATGCGATGATGAGCCGATTTGCTTAAGGAGATGGGAAACATCTATTCTCCCGTTACGGCCACCCGCAAACGCCATTGAAAGTTCGCGCCGCTGGGCATCTCGGACTTCGGTTGGCCGCAAAATGGCCAAGCTGGCGCGGCGATTATCATCGGCCTACGCGTCATGTACGTCGTGGCATCGTTGCGTAGGGAACCGGCGGCGGCATCGAAACTACAGAAACTATGCACGCCAAAGACCGCCGCGCCGCTAGCTCGTTTCTTCGGCAGTAACCGTTCGGCAGCGCCCGAAGCGCGTAGGAGCCGGCCATTTTCCTACGCGCCTCGGTATAGTAACGGTGTCGTTCATTCGCACTCGATTGTAACGCGCATACGATTTTGGGACCCGTTTTATCGAAAAAGGAGTGTGCATTAGATTAGAGTAAATACGGTATAAGTGATGCTACACCAAAATATAGCTCCTGATTTTTAAAAAAAAAACAATGTTTTTCCGGCGTTACGCATTTCGTACATTGAAAATCCGCAATTTCACAAATTGATCGTCTGGGAAAGCTTATTTCTTTTTGTTTTTTTTTTTTCGTTTTTCTTTATTTGACCGTCAAAGAGCTCAACATCCTTATTAGTGATGACATTGGGGGACATGGTGCCTACCCGCATCGACATGAAAGAAAGTTATGTGCCACTCAGGGAATTTCGCAGAAATACTCGGGGAAAACCTGGAAATCTCAGGGAATCTAGCAATGTCAGCTTGGTAGACACCCTGTATACAGCCCAACTTCACTGGCGCGACAAGACGTCCTCGCAGCGACTCTTTGTCATCGAATCGCTCTCTGTCCCTCTTCTGTGATTGCCGGCTATACAAGCCCTCGATGTTGTGAAATTCCTTGGCGGAGTACAGGCACCGGAGGCATCACTTCGCGCCGAACTGTTCGACGGACTTGGCACCCTCAAGGAGGAATATCAAATTCGCTTGAAGCCTGATGCCACACCATTCTCCCTCAGTGTGCCTTGATGCCTTCCTATCCCATTACACGAAACCGTGAGGCGTGAGCTCAACAAGCTCGAGAATGACGGAGTGATACGCCGCGTCGACAGTCCAACGCCATGGTGTTCTGGACTGGTGGTGGTACCTAAAGCGTCAGGAGATTACAGTCTTTGTGTTGACTTAACCCGGCTAAATCAAGCCGTACTTCGAGAACGCGACATCCTCCCTATGGTTGAACAAGTCCTCGGGCTTATTGGAGACGCGACAGTGTTCTCCAAGCTGGATGCAACAGCAGGTTTCCACCAAGTGAAACTGAGTATGGATTCGCAGGAGCTCACGACCTTTATAACCCTATTCGTTCGATACTGCTTTTGCCGCCTCCAATTTGGCATTACCTCAGCGCCTGAGTATTTTCAAAAGCAAATGGCCAGAATTCTTGAAGGAGAGGATGGGGTAGCAAATATGATCGACAATATACAGGTTTTCGACCGCACTCAAGAGGAACATGATGCCCGACTGAACCAGGTTCTGTCCCGTCTTGCCGAGGCCGGGGTCAGACTGAACAAGAACAAATGCTTATGTGGGGTGTCGGGAGTACCATTCCTTGGAGTAATTGTGTCGGCACAAGGCATCAAGCCAGACCCAGGCAAGGTTGCAGCCATCAAGACCATGGAAGCACCAAAGGAAGTTGCAGGTGTCAGGCGTCTTCTTGGGATGGTCAGTCATCTTGCTAGGTTCTTGCCACACATCTCTGGCACAACCGCTCCGATCAGAGCCCTTCTCAACGAGTCTTCAAGTTGGATATGGCAGCATGAACAAGAGGCCGCATTTGTCAAGGTGAAGGAGATACTGACATCCGATAGGTGTATGGCCAAATACAACCCGTCGTACGCAACCACGGTCTCAGCCGATGCTAGCTCGTTTGGACTTGGGGCAGTACTGCTGCAGACGCAGCCATCTGGCGAGTGCCGTCCTGTCGCTTTTGCCTCGAGAGCACTGACGAAGACGGAGCAGAGATATAGCCCAACTGAAAAAGAAGCTTTGGCTATAACGTGGGCTCTCTGGAGATTTGACGAATTCGTACGTGCCATCCCACTCGACATTGAGACAGATCACCTACCCCTTGTCTCTCTTTTTGGTAAGATGGAGCTCGACATGTTGCCTCCAAGAATACAAAGGCTGCGGATCAAGACAATGCCTTACCAATTCAAGATACTTCATGTGCCTGGTAAGCTCTTGTCTACAGCTGATACTCTCTCACGCATCAATCCGAAGGAATCTCTTGTGGATACTGTGCAGCTCCTTACCACAGAAGCTGTGGCCTGCACACCCCTTGATGTAATGGAGTTCTATGTTGCAGAAACAGTGGCTGCCACATCTGAAGTATTGCCACTAAACGTGCAGGAGGTGTGCCGAGCACAAGGTTCGGATGGCGAATGCACTACATTAATCTCCTTCTGTCAGCGGGGGTGGCCTCGGAAAAACAAGCTCCCGTTGCACATCTCCAGGTATTGTTCAGTGATTGATGAACTTTCCGTTTGGGACGGCATGCTGCTCAAAGGTGTCTGTTTGGTGATTCCATCGACACTTCGGTCTACAGTTTTGACACTACTACACGAGGGACATCAAGGCGTTAACCGAAGCAAAGCCGTTGCGCGATATTGAGTATGGTGGCCTGGCATATCTAATAACATTACTTCTCTGGTTGCCAACTGTGAGAAATGCGCTGTCACTCGAGTTAACTACACCGAGCCGCTTATACCGACACCTCTCCCGGATCGTCTATGGCAACCTCTCGGCATGGACCATTCACTTCAGTGGACAAACTTTCCTCCTGGTGGTTGATTACTACTCGAGGTACCCAGAAGTAATAACCTTGAGAAGCACCACCGCGCAAACTGTCGTCGATGTGCTAAAGAGCATATTCGCCCGCCACGGGATACCCGAGGAGATTCGGTGTGACAATGGCCCGCCATTCTCGTCACGAGATTTTGCAGCCTTCGCCTCCTCCTATGGTTTCGTCCATACGACGCACACGGGATATATATATATATATATATATATATATATATATATATATATATATATACACACACACACACACACACATACAGGGTGTCCCAGCTATCTTTAGCCAGGGTTTAAAAATATGCCGATGCACCCTAAGACAACGCGACCAAATGCATATTTCTTAGTATCGTATGGAGTGAGTCTGACTATTTATTGTGTTCCACTTAATTGGTTAATTAGGCGAGATTAATTAATTAACTTCGGAAGCAACAAAGTTAGGTAAATAATTCCTACGGAAACTTTTAGAGTGGTCTGTCAAATGCCCAGTTAAAAAGTTTCCAACTTTCTATCTATTCATAATTAGTGTTTTCCAGCTTGCTGCAGATGCCCGCGAAATGCAAAAAAAATACCACGTGACATGGTGGCTTGCGCGCCGCGATTGCAGTGCTCTCAAGCTTTCCGCGTACGAACTAACACCGCATTCAGCCCGGCGTACCGCCGATTAAAAGCGACAGGGCTGTGAAAAAGGCGGTGGTCGTCCGATCTAAATCAGCGACCGTCATTGCTAGCGCTGCGTAAAGCGATTGACTGAGACGCGCGCAGCGCTAGCGATGACGGTTGCTGATTTAGATGAGTGTCGATCAGGACTACGAAATCCCATGTGTCACTGCGGACGAAGTTAGGGAAGCAATTAAGGGCATGTCCCGTGGAAAAGCAGCTGGAGAAGACGGCATAACCGTCGACTTGATCAAGGATGGCGGAGATTTCCTAACTGGAAAGCTCGCGACACTATACACACAATGCCTCAAAACTTCAAATGTACCAGTCAGCTGGAAAAACGCAAACATTCTATTATTACATAAGAAGGGAGATGTAAAGGACTTGAAGAACTACAGGCCGATCAGTCTACTCTCAGCACTTTACAAAATATTCACAAAGGTTATCTCAAACAGAATAAGGGCCACACTTGAATTTAATCAACCAAGAGGGCAAGCAGGGCTCAGGAAAGGCTACTCCACCATAGACCACCTTCATGCGATCAATCAAGTAATCGAGAAATCCGCTGAATACAACAAACCCCTCTATACGGCTCTCATAGACTACGAAAAGGCCGACTTGGTAGATATACCCGAAGTTCTGGAGGCATTACGCCGTCAAGGAATATGTGATAGCTACATAAACACAATAGCCAACATCTATAAAGATTCCACGGCCACCCTGCTCCTCCATAAGAAAAGCAGAAAAATCCCAATACAGAAAGGTGTCAGACAGGGAGATACAATTTCTCCAATGCTATTTACTGCATGTTTGGAAGAAATCTTCAAAAGTTTAGACTGGGAAGAGACAGGGCTCAGGATTAATGGTGAATATCTGAGTAACCTGCGATTTGCAGACGACATAGTACGCTTTAGCAATGATGGCGACGAATTGCAAAAGATGATTGAAGACTTAAGCCGAGAAAGCGCTAAGGTAGGATTAAGGATGAACATGCAGAAAACAAAGATAATGCTAAATGGCACGGCAAAAGAACGTCTATTCACGATCAAAACCCATACATTAGAAGTCGTAGAAGAATATCTGTACCTAGGACAGCTACTTACTGGAGAACCCACCCATATAAAAGAAATCCACCGTAGAATAAACATGGGATAGCGCGCATGTGGGAGACATTCCCAACTCATGAACGGAAACCTACCACTGTCACTCAAGCGGAAACTATATAACTACTGCATCCTGCCAGTATTGACTTACGGATCAGAAACCTGGAGAATTACAAAGAAGCTAGAGAGGAAGTTGAGAACCGCGCAGCGGGCGATGGAACGAAAAATGATAGGTGTTACACTAAGGGATAGGAAGACAGCCGAGTGGGTCAGAGAACAAATGGGGGTCGCCGACATAGTGAACGATATTAAGAAGAAAAAATGGACATGGGCAGGTCACGTGATGAGAAGGCTAGATAACAGATGGACAGTTAGAACGACGGAATGGATACCAAGAGCGGATAAGCGCAGCCGTGGGCGGCAGAGAGTAAGATGGGGGGACGAAATAAAGAAATTCGCAGGCATCAAATGGAATCAGGTCGCACAGGACAGGCAAGGATGGCGAGGATTGGGAGAGGCCTTTGTCCTGCAGTGGACATAAGATGGGCTGATGATGATGATGATGATGATGATGATGATACGACAAGCAGTCTCCATTATGCCCAATCGAATGGCGATGTGGCGAGAATGGTCAGGACTGTCAAAAACCTCTTCACCAAGGCAGAAGACCCCCACATGGCTCTCCTATGCTACAGGGATGGATACCCCAGGCGTCAATGGACTTAGCCCGGCACAGCTCTTGATGGGTCGTCGGCTAAGGACCAAAGTCCCCAGGAAGGAAGAGTTGTTACACCCAAATGTGCCTCCGAAAGACACAGTAGCATTGAGAAACGCATCCTATGAAAGAAAGCAGGAGAGGAGCTACAATCAGCGTCATAGGGCCAGGTATCAAATGCAGCCTCCAGTGGGACAGCAAGTCTGGGTGCGGCCAGATAACGTAAAAGGAACTGTGTTAAGCCCAGCACAGAGACCCAGGAGCCACATAGTAGAAACAGGACAGGGCGGTATCTTGCAGTGCAACAGGTGTCACCTTGTCCCGTTTGTTCCAGCATCACCGCCACCCCAAGCTTCATCAGAAGAAGCCGAGCCACAGCCGCAAATAGGCCACCCAATTCAAGGTCCTCCAAGTACCACTGTAGCGACGGGTGACTTGGGACAGGCTGGTGATCGTGTTGGTGTTGATAGTGATGGTGGTGTTGGTGGTCGCGATGGTGTTGTGCGCACGCGTAGTGGCCAACGCGTTGTTCCGCCGGGCCGTTTGAACTTATGACTGCCGAATGTTCTAAAAGGGGGAGATGTAGAGGTCGCTACTATTGTGTTGGGTAGTGGCGCCCCCTGCTAGCGGTGAAGCGTTGGTTTGAGGAAGAATAAAGTTGTTTGGGTTCAGTGTCGACCGGCTGTCTCACTTCGAGCTCAAGCGCTCATGATACCGCTTGGGTACCGCCCCCGGTGAACCGATAACACTACAGTTATAACCCAGATAGATCTACTAACCAGTAAAAGCTAAAGGAAATTAAGCAGCTCGTAGTCGCTATATACTTCTATGCAAGAAATCGGGCCAGCTGCCTCCGGTGCAGTCGTTAAAACTGGGTGTCCAGTATGTTAGTACCACGAGTGCAATGGTTGACAGCTTTTGAGAAGTTGTAATCAAGCATTAAATCGAGAAATTCTGATGAAGCATCGCATGTGGTAAACAAGGCAGACCATGCAGTGAGTGGATAATAGAAATCGCCAGAAAGGTATATGATATCAGCTGAATAAAGTTGCTTAGCTCATTCTAGGTTATCCTGGAGTTCCCCAGGAAAGGAAGATTCTCTGTCCTGTGGGTGATAACATTATCCTCAAAGTAGATTTGTGCGAATACATTTTGGGAACCACACAAGTCACGCTAAAGCGGTTAAGAATAAGTCTTTTATTGGGGGGGGGGGGGAGAGAGAGAGAGAGAGAGAGAGAGAGAGAGAGAGAGAGGAGGCGATCTCGTGCACTGTGAGAATCAATGTGGTGCAAAGCAGACGACGACATTGCCTATGGCATTCAGCCAAGCGTTACGAGTAGGATGAACATATTTATGCACATTAATTGTGCGACGAACGTGGCCTTACTAGACATGTTGACTGCACTGTGGCGACTACCTGCTAGTTCATGGTATGTCATAACATGGACACTCACCCCGTGCATAGATGTCCGTTTTGTCAAAAGGGAAATGCAGGCTATCAGCATGCACATATGATATGCACGCTGATGTGCATATCATATGTTTCTTTTGTTGGAGTATTCCTTGAAGTGTGTAGATTTGGGCTTGTTGGTAAGACATGACTGAAGTGACTACAGCGCGCAAGACACAAGGACAATGAGTTGCCGTCTGGTAACTGCCTAAGTTTTTTGAGTTTTTTGGACCTTAAGCTGTGCATTTCAAGCACTCATTTATGCTGGCAATTTGCACCAAGAAATAGGAAACTGCTTCTGCCTTTTCATTCGGCACATTCGAAACTGGTGTAAAGGGGAATTATTAACGTGTGCCTCATCAACGTCCTTAGGAGGTCATGCCCGCACTCGGTTGAAAAGAGTTTCCAAGCGCAGGTCGAGCGCCTCTTAAGCACCGGTTACCCTAAGGCCCTGTTAGCTGCTGTAGCTGAAAAGCTTCTTAAGCAGTTCAGGCAGGGTGCGCAAGACCAACCTCAGGATGCGGCGATCCCTCGGAACCGTGTTGCAGTGCTTCCTTATTCGCACAACGTGTCTCACAGGCTGAAAAAATCGGGCAACGAGCTGGCGTTAAAGTGGTCTTTTCAGCTCCGGAGAAGCTTTCCAAGCTTTGTAAGCTTGTGAATGGTCCTCCTTCAGGTCGACCTGAATGCCCCGTTCAGCACAGAGACCCCTTTGTGCCCTGCACCACCAAAGCGGTGTACATGATTCCCCTGTCTTGCGGGCAAAAATACGTAGGGCAAACTGGACGCTGCTTAGACGAACGGTTAATGGAGCACGACAATAATGTGCATGGCACGGTTCAGGGCCACCTTGGGTTCCATCGCCGAGACTGCGGATGTGTGCCTCTCTTTAGGTATTGCTCGGTGCTGAGCAAGCACCCATCGCAGCTGACATGCGAAATTATCGAAGCATACCGCATTAGAAAGTTAGGGGCAGCTCGTGTGTTAGTTCCCCTTCAGTAGCCCTATTACGGAAAGAAATTACATATCTGAACGGTGATCATTAAATACGTTGTCTTCGCTTCTACTGTACCAGCATCTTAAAAATGAATTGGCATCCCTTCGTCACCGACACGTGTTTTTTTTGTCACCCCATCTACGCATGTCGCCTCACTACATATACATGGGCTGCGTTTCCGCAAATAAAGGTTTTTGAAAGTCAGCGCTGTGTGTGTCCTCTTCTGTTGTCCTGGTGTCTTGCGCGCTGTAGTCACTTCAGGAGTATTCCTGTGGGGTCGAGCAAAGTTGCACAAAGGCATGGTGAGCGACAGTACCGCGTGTTTTGACGGTGAAGCTGTTAGTCAATCACAAAAAAGTCGCGGTTTCGCCGCAAGGGCAAAGCAATGAATGCGATAGAAAGAAACTGTAATGCTATACGAAGTGAGGCTCACAGCTTCAGGAGCAATATTAATTGTAGCAAACATGCACCTGCTAAGTGAGCGCCTCTCATGGGCAGCGCGTGCTGGTATGAAGGGCTTTATACGTTGTGTGTCACAAAGCTACACGTACAAAGCTAGGGGAGGCCGCTAAATGAACAAACAGAAGATGAGCGCGAACTATCAAGTGAAGCACGCACGAAACGAACGCACAGATATACATCGAACGAGCGCGAATAAGCTGTCACGATGGATGCTCTCAGTTTGAACAGCGCTCCTGTTGCAAAGGCGGCCGAAGCAGCGAAGGAAACTAGTGTGCTTCAAGTGTCGAGCTGGGACAATTGATAGGATAGTGTGTGCTTATCTTCTGTTTGTTCATTTAGCGGCGTCCCTTGAGCTCGAATGACTTTCGTACGCTCCTGTAACATCAGCGCGGACATCATGGTGAAAGCTCGAAACATCCCTCTTCCTCTCACCACGAGACAACCGCGCGAGCAGACAGCGGAAAAGCATCTCCCTGCGCAAATATTAGAAGAAGCGAGCGAGCTGGCCGACGGCTTTTAAATGCGACCATTGCAGTCCTCGCGCCATCTCGCTGGTAATGAAGAAACGCTTATAAGCGCCTGCCATCTCCGAGTCCTGCCAGCGGTAAAGGGTGTGTATATAAGGCCCGCCGTTAGCTCCCTGAAGGATCTGTTCTTTGTGGCGTAGTGGTTAGCGCCGTGCGCTGCAGAGCGAGAGGTTTCTTGTTCGATTACGCGCTTCGGAAGCATTTATCTGAGTTATTAGATGTGAAGCAGCTCTTTGACTAGCCTGTGTAACGCTGTCCCTCCGTGCATCCGTACGAACGCGCCGCAACGTGCTCCCCTCGCCGCAGGTGTTGGAGCGGTGCCAAGTAGGTCATGCCGCAGCTGCGCGTTGACGTCACGCTCCCCTCGCAGTGCGCGCTGACGTCACTCTCTCCCATGCCTGCCGCGCGCTCGCCGCAGCGCCCGCAGCTGCCGCCTTGTCCGTTCGCCCGCAACATCTGCCGCTACCGCCGCTCACTCCGCCACCGCGACCGACTTAAAATTAACACCATCTTCCCAAAGGGAACCCTGATGGGATGCGAAGCACCCGCGTTAGCGCCGCTCAACCCGTGACGCCACCCGTGCGCAACGCTGCTGCTTCGCATTCCATCAGGGTTCCCTTTGGGAAGATGGTGTTTTTTTTTTCTTTGGGACTTTTATATATATACATACTTATACATATACGGTTCATGACGGCAGCGACGGGGACGGCAAAAGCCAGCCAAGACTGCCCATATAATTGCTATCACAATAAAATGGCTGTCTGTTGCAAAAAACTCACCGCCCCGTTACTTAGCAACTGCCCGTGCGACAGCTGCGCACCATTTGGCCCAACCTCGCCTGGCTGTGCATGTGCCCATGCACCAAGGAGCAGCTGCTGCTATGCGATGCCCACGACCTGAGACACACTGCACAACCGCCGCGTCGAGCTACCACTGCACCTACCACATCAGCATGGCCGCGCCTGGCCGAGGGGAGCCCAGCCGCCGCTATAAAGGCTCTCCCCCGGGCTTCGCAGCCCAGGGGAGCCGCGCCGCACTGTGGTTGCTTGGCAACCACATTTACATCACAGCTACTAGAAGTATGGGTGTACTGTGCCGTGTTTAGGCAGTCGGTAGTCATAGGTCGACCAAAGAAACTGCGTCGACCAAAGAAACTGACCACCAACTTCAGTGTAACTCACCCTTGCACGAGTTGATGCAAGCGGCACTAATTTTTTCTTTCTTACATTGCTGTAATGAATGTGTATGCAACACGATTTAAAATATGTATTGTGTGGGAAGAGGCACCGTGAATAGCTAGTAGAATTGCTTCTTGCCACCTCGGGGCCCAGAGTTCAATTCCTACTGTGTGGTAGGTGACCTTTAGCCGCTACAACAAGCTTCTCTAGGCCTGATTGTTTGTTATGGCAACGTTTCAACTGTAAGCTACAATGAACGGCATGTCCTCCTCTTGTTTTGCTTGGTACTTCGTGTTCACAATAGAGGTGGCGGTGTGTTAATAGTGAGTGAAAACACTATTATCGTTTCCCCTTGATGCAAACCCTGCTATAGAAATAACTTGGGCTGCATCCGTTACATTTAACGCTAAAATACTTTTAGGTAGACCTGTGCAAATTGCAAAAGTTTGAGTGCGAAGCGAATTCGAAAATTTATGTCCAAGTCCAAATTGAATCGAACATTTCTCGAATAATTTTCGATATTTCTTTTCAGTAATGCCGTATCTAATTATGGAGAACTGTACTGTTAAACATGAATGCATTAAATTTATTGCGCGACGTGTATGCCCTCAGTGTCATTCCAAAGTCCTGAAGAACAGTCCAACACTGAACTGTGCAACAGAAAGCTGAGCTAACTTCACCGCAGTATGCAAGTGTTAACTTTGCCGCATTATACATGTCTTAGCTTCACTGCAATGCACGAGTATTAAAGGGCCTCTAAACCACTTGATATTTTTTCGAACATTTCAAGTTAGCATGCACATCAAGTTGAGAATGCCGTCACGATGAACGATGTCAAATGCGGCAGCGCTACGCGCTGCGGCCGCGCCACAAACTCGAAAAACAATCTCGTACGCCTCTCTGGTCATTTCCGACATACCAATGTTAACCGCGACGACATTGTGGTTTTCGGTGACGTCAGAATAGTCCGAGCTCAGCTGATTGGTCGAAGGAGAACGTTGACTTCTGGTTAGTCTGCTAGCAAATGCACGCGCTCCCTGCCTGTTTGTTTTCCTCGTCGTGTCTCGTTCGTGTGATGTCCGCGTGTGAATTCATAAATGCGCTACACAGCCGACTAGAAACTGCAGCAACTGTCAGAACACGATGGATAGCGCTAACAGAGAGCGTTGGCATAGCACCAGCACAACACTTGCGCCAATGCGGGAGCCCGGCAGAGGCGCGTCAACTGGATGTGCGTCATCGGCGATGTATGTCACGGGACATTCGGAGGAGTATTCAGCGAGCAGGCGGCAACGGCAAGCGGCTGGTAGGGTGCAGGAGAGAGCGAAACAGGCAAGCGCCGCGTTTTAATAATCAAACTCGTGTAACTCCGCTATTTCGGCACCGTTCTGAAAAATTTTTGCGGCTACGTGTTTTTTGCGGACACCGGCACAATAGCAACACCACAACTAAATTTCTACCTCTTGGTGGTTTAGGGGCCCCTTTAAAGGGCAATCCAAGGCGCGGTGGTTGCATTTCGATGGAGGCGAAATGTTGAGGCCCGTGTGCTGTGCGATGTTAGTGCACGTTTAAGAACCCCAGGTGGTTGAAATTTCCGGAGACCTCCACTACGGCGTCTTTCGTAATCAGAGCTGGTTTTGGGACATTAAACCCCACGAAACAACAACTCCGGAGATTTTTCATTGTTCACAGATCTCAATCAATCTTTCATTGTATGTTCTCCTCGGTTCTACAATAATTTGTGCCAACGGTTGCAAGTCACTTAGTTTTCCTGAAAATGAATTTAAGAATCTTTTGCAGATTCGCACGTGAATCACCCTATTTTTTTGATGTCATTACCTGCAGCGATGTCTACCTGAGCAGGCAGGCTGCCTAAAGTAAAATGGTGATACTTCAGCACTCAAATCGTCGCTGTGGTGGTCTTTCTGCGTTCAATGAAACCCACGCGAGAGACAAACAAAACAGAGTACAGTCGACTCTCGGCACAATGAAATTGACGTAGCACGGAAAAAATTTCGTTGTCATGAAATTGAAAAAAATATCTCACGTGGCCTGGTAGAACAAAGAAACTTTTTTGCCTTAATCTTGCGGGCGGCTTCGCAGCGGTAATCGGAAGGGTTCGCAAATGGCGAGTACTGAAACCATATCTGCCAAGTTTGGAGAAACAGAAATGGAAACCCGATTCTATGGCACCCTCGATTGTAGCGTGCACCCGTTCATAAAAACAAATGCTGTACTTGTGTAATGAACGCATTCGCATAATAAACACACCGCCAACTTTGACCCCCTGCAGTCGAACGGCTGCCCTGTGGCTTTCCCGCTTCACTTGATCCGTGGTGTCTCGCAAATGTTCGGCATTCCGTTTCAGTAGTCCTGCGTCCCGATAAAACTGCCACGCGTTGCCGGGCGTAGCCGCATGCAAGCGGTGGTAAAGTCATTTACTCGCAGTGCTGCATTCCTCCGTGCTATCGCAATTCCCTCACGCCTGCTACCGCGTACTGCCATGCATGCTGCGCAGGCTGGTGCAGCCAAGCCTCAGCATGGTCGAGGCGTGGTCTTCAAGATTACCGCGATGCAATCTTGGATGTCATGCAGCATGCATGACTGAGAGGCTCAGGCTCAGCACAGATATGAGGGAGAAATGCAATGATGAGCATTGCGTGCGCTGATGAGAAACAACTATTATCTCGTAACGGCCACCCTCGGATGCTACCGAAAGCTGCTGCAGCTGCACATCTCCGAGATTGTATCAGCGACATTACGACTTTGGTTGGCCTCAAGACGGCCAAACTGGCGTGGCAAGTATCATCGGCCTACGCATCATGTGTGTAGTGGCGTCGTTGCGCGCGGGACCGGCAGCGACATAGAAACTACAGAAACTATGCATGCCAAAGACCGTCGCACCGCTAGTTCATTTTTCGCCGGTGACTGTTTGACAGTGCCTGAAGCGTGTAGGAAGCGACCGTTTTGATGCCGACCACGATATGGTAACGGTGTCATTCGTTCACAGTGTGAAAAAAAACATCTTTTATCGGAAAACAAGATTGGCGTGAGATTCAAGTAAGTGCGGCATTTACGGAAGGAGGGGGGGAGGGGGTGTGCTTGGACCGTAAAATAATTGCCGACCGTGGGGTGGTTGGGTTATGGCGATATCAATGATATGGACACTGCTAGTGGGTTTTTGCTGTCATCGTCGTTCTGTGCAAAGTCTAACTCGATAACACTGCCTACATATTGTATGTTTTATGCACGAGTAAAAGCTTGCTAGCATTGGGGACAAACGCGGCTGAAGCAGAGATGAAACGACCTGGCCATCTCCACCGAACGAACTGCACATGCGATAATGTTGCACCATGTGAGGGGGCTGTTGGCACTTGCTTTTTAAGTGGAGAGGAAACGCCCAGCATATCTTTCGTTGGGCGAAGGGCCAAGGGGTGCCGGTGGGAGATGGGAGGTCATATGCGCTGTCTCGACAGACATTGATAGACTGCATCGCTAGACGTCGGTAGTCAACCACGCAGTCAACAGCGGCTGTTTCTAGTGGTGCCAACACACGATTTTGACTTTATAGACGTATTTTCATCTTCTGAAATGCGCCAAAATGTTTGGGATTGTGTTTAGTGCACAGCGAAACGAATTTTCAAGCCTCGAATAGCATTGTCAAATTTCATTGAGGCGAAACGGCACAAAAAAGTGTTCGTTTTGGCTAGCATATTTATGCATTGACTCCTGTAGATTGCTGACGGGGAACCGGGAATTTTTTGTTGTCCCGAAAGTTTCGTTGAAGCAGTATTCATTGTAGTGGGGTTTGACTGTATTGCTTTGTTAAGTGATGTCATCATCATCATCAGCCTGTTTAGGTCCACTGCAGGACGAAGGCCTCTCCCAACGATTTCCAATCCACCCTATCCTGAGTCAGTTGGTTCCACTTTATGCCCGTAAACTTCTTAATTTCATCGCTCCACCTAACCTTTTGCTTGCCTCTGTTGCGTTTTCCCTCTCTTGGTATCCATTCTGCCGCTCTTACTGTCCATCTGTTATCTTTCCTCCTCATGACATGTCCTGCCCAGGTCCACTTCTTTCTTTTAATTGATAAGATAATATCGGCTACTCCTGTCTGTTCTCTGATCCATTCCGCTCGTTTTTTATCTCTTAGCGTTACCCCTATCATTTTTCTTTCCATTGCACGTTGCATGCTCCTTAGTTTCATCTCTAGTTTTTTCGTTATTTTCCATGTTTCTGCACCGTACGTTAGTACTGGGAGAATGCAGTGATTGAATACTTTTCACTTTAATGAGAGCGGTAAGTTTCCGGTCATGATTTCGTAATGCCTTCCGAATGCGCTCCAGCCCAGCCTTATTCTACGGAGAATTTCGTTTTCCTGGGTAGGAGTTCCTGATATTAACTGTCCCAGATATACATATTCGTTTACACATTGTAAGGGTTCATTGTTGATTTTAAATTCCTGTTCCTTAGCTAAGCTATTAAGCATAACTTTTGTCTTTTGCCTATTCATTTTTAATCCAATTTTAATGCTTTCCCTGTTTAGGTCATCAATCATGTTTTGTAATTCGTCACCATCATTGTTAAAGAGCACAATGTCGTCTGCAAATCTTAAATTGCTTAGATATTCTCCGTCTATTCGAATTCCCATTTCTTCCCAGTCTAGACGTTTAAAGACTTCCTCTAAACATGCAGTGAATAGCATCGGGGATATTGTGTCTCCCTGTCTCGCACCTCTCCTGATCGGGATTTCTCTGCTTCTCTCATGTAGGAGTAGTGTGGCTGTGCAATCTTTGTATATGTTGTTTATGGTTTTCACGTATACGCCAGGTACCCCTTGTCGACGTAGAACTTCTAGAACTGCTTGTATTTCTATGGAGTCAAATGCTTTCTCGTAGTCGATAAATGCCATATAAAGAGGTTTGTTATATGCGCGTACTTCTCAATTACTAGGTTGATAGCGTGGCTGTGGTCCATTGTCGAGTAACCTTTCCTAAAACCAGCTTGTTCTCTCGGTTGGTTAAAGTCGAGTGTTTCTTTTATCCTCGTAGAAATTACCTTTGTAAATAGCTTGTATATTACTGGGAGTAGGCTGATTGGTCTGTAATTCTTTAAGTCCTTTATGTCACCTTTCTTGTGGATAAGGATTATATTAGCATTTTTCCAGCTGCGCGGTACGCTACATGTCTTGATACATTTCGTGATGTAGTGCTGATGTAGTGCTGTGAGAACTACAGTAAACCCTCGTTAACTCGAACTCGCATATCTCGAAATCTCGGTTAAGTCGAAACTTTTTTTCGCCGCGCATTAGCCTCCCATAGGTGCTATGTATTTGCCCCTTCTTATCTCGAAATGTTTTTCGGAGAGGACAGTGGATATCTCGAAATCTTCACTGGGAGGGCAGAAGGAAAAGTCCACTCCCAGCAGGAAACGAGGGCTCCGTACAAATGTTTAGCTATTACTACACTTGCCGAACGCAGTCGTGAAGGGCGAATTTCAAATTCCCGCGGACGTAGCTGTTTCCTATCCACCTTGTCAAGTAACTGTGGGAGTGATCACGTGTGCGCACCTGCGCCGATATCGTTGAGATGGCCGTGAACGACGCAGATGACGATGCAGACGAGGAAGAACCCCGAGAAGTGCCTATGACGACAGAAACACGTAACGTGCTGCGCTTGCTCTGCAACAAGGTAGAATGCAGCGGTGGCGACCAACGGCTCATGCGATGTGTTGAGCAACTGGAGAACGCTTTCTCAGACCGAACGCGAACTCGAAACAGGTGAGCATCATGCAGTTTTTTTGATCCCCGGTAATAAATTTTTTTCCCTGCGAATGCTTGTGCATTTACTATGGTAGCTCTCTCGTACAGTGGTGCTTTTCCTGGCAGCACTGGCTTTTCTTTTACAATGACCTGGGCAAACATTTTCGGCGTTTTGCTTAACTCGAAATACCGCTTATCTCGAAATTTTTCCCAGATTCGACGGCTTCGAGTTAACGAGGGATTACTGTATTCCATTCTATCACAGGCTCGTGCACTAGATCGTCATTTCCACCACAGTTATGGTGAGCGCCACTACGCACTGATGTGGTCAGCAGCGATGTGATGATTTCATTGAACGATTAAAATATTATAGTCTGTTTCAGAAGTTCTGTGCAGCACTGTTAAAGCCATAGGCCTCTGTGACCAACCAGGAGGGCGAACGCATGGTAAATGTGTCCTTCCGTGTCTTGCCATCTGCCATTGGCGGGAATGACAGCGGCAGCCCTGGAAGGAGGAAGATGAAGCAGGGTGTGCTTGTCTGAACAATGGCATTTCATCTTGCTTCGGAAGAATTCCACGCTCAATGGCCTCCTAGCCTTGGCTCTGCTGCACTGAGTCAAGTGATCTGGGTGGTTTGACACCTACCAAAAAAATCCTCAGCTAACTGTCTGCACGACCCGCAAGTAAAAAATGGTTGCGAGAAAAGTGTTAGAAGGCCTCTAAAGGGCATGTAACATTCGTAACATGCGTTTTCTTAAAGCTGTCAGCATCCGCCAGTGTGCGCACAATGGATGACAAGGAATTTGTTTCCCTTAATGGTTAGACTGTGTTTTTCCCCCATGATTTGCCCTTGATTGTGATAACCATTATGGTAACAATTGATTGTGATAACATTGCTGGCTCAAAAATGTTGGTCTGGTGACTTTTGTAGCTGCAGTATGTTGGTAGAAGCCTGTTAATGAAAGGAAAGGGGTCAAGGGCTCGTTCTCTATTTGTTAGAAACAACTTAAAGACCAAACAGTCAGTGAAGCCCAGGAAAGCATAGGGGAAGTTACTTTTGGTATTGTAATTGTGGAGAAAGTAGAAAGGAATTAAAGTGGACGAAAAGACAAACCTGCCTTCGGTGGGAACCGAACCCACGACCTTCGGATGTCGCGTCCGATGCTCTACCAACTGAGCTACAAAGGCGGTCGTCCCCCCGTCCACTTTATTGTGTATTTATGTACGTATTATCCTGGGAGTGTTAGGCAGCTCCACTCATGGCCAAGGCGGCGTGTGCAGAACACACTTTCTTGCCAGGAGGCGTCACGTGGAACGTGAACTTAGACGAGATGGCTGCTGCCCAATAAGCCCTCGCTTGCTACCTAAGGCACCAAGTCTGCCGCAACGAGGTCCAAGCTATGAAATAACGTAAGGGCTTGTTCTTTATTTGTTCAAAACAACTTAATGAGCAAACAGACAATGAAGCCTAGGAAAGCATAGGGGAAGTTACTCGTGGTATTGTGATTGTGGAGAAAGTCTGAAATGTGGTAAACTACCGTATAAATCTGTGTAAGGGTCACACTTATTTTTCCAGATACGAAGGCCAATATTGAGGGTGCGCCCCGTACACGCGATGTAAAAAAACAAAAAACAAAAACGAGTAAGAACAACACACCAATTGCCAAACGAACAGTGTTTATTGCAGTATCCATTGCAGAGTCACCATAACACTTGGTCGTTGTTGCTCTCTGGTTCCTCAGATCCTGAGCTGATTCTCTGTTGTGGGTGGCGTTGTGGGCGCACACTCTTAAGACCACAAAAGGTCATCTTCGCTGCTGTCCAAGCTGTTTGAGATACCGTTGGCTTTGAAACTTCGTCATACGATGTCCGTCGATACCGAGTTCCACACCGACAAAATTCATCCAAGCACAATTACGAGCGGTGCCCTCTTGAGCCATCTGGTTTGCATCCAAGCCAGCCGGCTGCCATCCATTCTGTGTATTGCCTGCGGAACTCGGCCTTTTAAGGCCTATTCATGCTGACATCCAGCTGTTGCAGCATGCCTGTGAGGCCATCCGGAATAACAGCCGCGTCTGTGCTTACACGGCGCGCCTTATCCGTCAAGGGACAGCAGAAACTGTGCAAGACCAAAAGCAATCGTTTGGTCAACAAGGCACCTGGGCGGTTCTGCCAAACAGCTTTCACCCAGTCGAGCACAAATTCAACGTTCAACCAGCCCTTATCTTGGATGCGAAATACGACTTCCTTCGGAATTCTTTTTCTTTTCAGTACAATGTAGGGGGGTAGCTTCTGCCTTTCGCCGGTTATGCAAAGCGTCACTGTGCAGCATTGGCGCTCAGCACCAGTAGTCCACACGGCAACAGTCTTCTTTTCTTTGACTAATACTGTATAGTTTTCGGGACAGTCAAACCACACAGGGGTCCAGTCAGCATTCGCTGTTTGTGACAATCCATAATTGTGTTCATGGTGGGGGCCAATAACACACAGTTGAACCTGGCTATAACGAAGCTTGGTATAATGAATTTCTCAATATTATGAAGTTCTTCGACGCCCCACCACAACTTCATAAAAGAATGTCTATTTGTAACCTCTGTATAACGAAGTGGCCACGGGAGACACCCTTGTGTGATGGGATTCTTTGGAATTCAGATGGGAACGCACGTTGCATCTGACGATGGCAACGTGTTCAAGGATATGGCGAGGCTGATTTTTGTGAAACTTTATAAAGAAAGGAAAACAACAACAAACATCGACAGGGAGAAACAAACTAATCAATAAAGAAAACATCAACGTTTACGAACAGAGTGCAAGAAGAACCCAAATGAACACGCGAGCAACGTCAGAGTTCGGCATAGTCTCACCGAGGCTGGTCTACTGGTGCGGGAGAAGTCGACGAGGTCGTCGTGGCAGGTCGTCGACGAGTGGTGCTGCTTTCTCCGGGGTGCCGGCGAAGAGATGACGAGATACCGACGCTGGTACAAAACTTGAGGCACTCGTGGCTCGAAGAGGCAGGGTAGCACTCGGGACTACGCCCAACCGTGCTGCTGGTAGCGATGGAGATGAGGCCCCACAGAGTAGCGGACTCGTCTACGAGGTCCTGGCCGGCATTACAGCACTCGGGCCTACACCCGATGGTGCTGTAGGTGGCACGGGCGGTTCTGGCAGAGAGCTCCCGTGCCACGTCCACGCTGGTGGAACGCCGCCTTGCTTCTTCCCAATATGGCGCCTCTCGTGCCCGCTCCACGTGCCACTCTTCTGTTTTTTTTTTCTTGCCTCGTGCGACAGCTTGTCGTCATTTCCTGTTTCATGTGCTGAGTCGGCGCTTGTTCGTGGCCGCTGTTTTCTCTGGCGCCGTCGCAGGGACACCAAACGCAACAAGCGCACTTCTCCCATGACACCTTGATATAACGAATTTCCCCCAACCAACAACCTAGTAATTTTGTCCAAAATATCAAATTTTAATGCGAGCAGTGGCCAGATCCATTCCCACGGCTACCCCACCAATGACGGAGCGCGAAACGATGCTACCGCGAATGGCGCATGCACAGCCGTTACGGCAACCTAGCTTTCGCACCAGCGAAACACGAGGTAGGAGTATGCTTGTGTGCGCGGGCCCCACTTCCTTCTCAACTTCCCTGCATCACTCTTGTTGGAGACATCACTCTTGCTGCCGCAGGTGTGTCGTTATCTCCTCCCTCCTAACCTCGTATCGTGTGTCCAGCGTGTTTTACGTCGCCAGCACTGTCGCTCACTACTGTAGCTTTCCATGTCATTTTTTATTTAGCCATCATGCTGTTCGCATTCGCTTTATTTTTTTTTTTTCACACAGTTCGCATGTGTGCTAGTTGACTCTCGTATCCATGTATTCAGTCACTTAGATATATAATTGCCATGCCGAGTGCCTCAATGGATAAACGGCCCGCCTGTCACGGAAAAGCGTGGCTTTCATTGCTCGCAAATAGAGAAGCCCTGGACTGTGTGCTGTTTCGTGGGATTTCTTTTTTGTTTTCTTTTTTGGCTTTGTTTTTTACCGGCGATTGTGCCGTCCTTATCAAAGAGATGTCGGACAAGGCGCTCGTGGCAAGTGTGTGATATCACAGTGATAGCTGAAGCCCCCGCGCCTCCCCCCCCGTAGTTATGTACAACATTACCAATGCCGTAGAATAAGGGACCAGTTTTGAAAGTGTAGTGCTCTTTAACACTACCGGTCCTGTCCCACGGCATAATGTTATTGAAGCCATAGTACCTATCAACATTGCCGATACTGTACCACAGGCAAAATGTTTTAAATCTGTTATGTACTGATACTGCAGTCGCGGTTATATCCTGCATGTGATGGTAGCGGTCACACGTAAACTGTGACCACAACTGTCATATGCAGGATGCAACCACAACTGCAATGTCAGTACATAACAAATTTAAAACCTTTTCGCTGTGTTACAGTCACATATAAGACGTAAGCTGCAATCCATGGTGCCTGCCGTGCCTTTGTATGGTTGCTGTCTGCTTTGATGAATAAGTAATGTGTCAGGAAGCAGTGCAACACAGAGCGATAGGAGGAAAAGAATCACATATGCAAGCAACTAACAGAGATAGTATTGTGCTATTTCGGTGTGCCATGCAGCATTCCTTTGTATCTGTAGGCCTACCATGCACTTGCACAAGCTCATAGCTCAGCAGTCTAGGTAAGATGAAATTAAAACAAAAATCACAGAAAGGTCAGCTGAGAGATGTCCTGTATTTCAAGACTACAAAGTGACTGTACATTTGTCAGAAGAACAAACCACCAGCAGAGTCCCGTTTCTTGGTCAGTGCAGCCTTGAGCCTTCGACTACCTGAAAGTGAAAAGCAGGAAAACAGACCATTAGTTCAAGCCAAAAAAAAAACAACAACCCTTTTAGTCATAAGTTATAACTGGCTGTCAAAGAACTTGTCTGATTCTTCTGCATTTCTTTTTAAGGTGCTGTAAACTAGCCATAAATTAAAGGGGTTGTGAAATGTTTTCTGAACATTTTGTACTAAGTGCTTATTCGGGATCCTGACCCCCCAAACAACAATATGTATTGTTCTGTTGCATCGTGTTGGTTGGTTTTTAAAGCGATAAAAATCATGGTTTCTGTTTCACTGCGGGCATTCCTCTCAACTCTGCCGTTGACGTCATGTTAGTAGCCACTATACCTCAGAGATTGGCGTACCATCAGAGGCCACAGAAAAACAAACCGTGCTGCAGCTTTTCTTCCAAATGGCGGCACCGCACGGTTTCAAAGTATTTTTTTTCTTTCTAGCTTTCAAGTAAATTTATTCATTTAGAGCAAACGCGAGTTCACTATGCCTTTGAGCTTAAAAATATCTTACTGCAACATCATCGAATAGTACAATGCTGGCCGGCAGTGTCACATAGTCGTTTCAGGAGTGCAACAATGCTGGGGTTTTCAAATGAGCATTATTAAATGTGCACTGAATATTTCTCCAAAATATTCTGAAATCGGCTTGTCGAATGCGTACTGAAGCAGTGAAAGTTACAACTGGGCATTTCCAAATTCTTTTCATGACCCCTTTAACAAAAATAAAAGGATGATCTTTAGTGCACTTTCCTGCAAGTGATAATGATTATCTAATATTTCCTGTTTTATTGGAAACACAATGATGCTGGGTTTGCTTAGAGAGGGGGAAAAACATTGCTTGCAAAGGATGCACTTCCTTAATATGGCCATATGTAGCAACAGATTGCATTTTAAATGTGACTGAGAGCAGACTATGTGCGCAAAGCACAATAATTGTTCATCCTCATAAACATGACAGCACAAAAACAAGACACAGGACAGAGTGCTGACTTCAGGTAACTGTTGATTTTGGTTCAGCTTGCATATTTATGGGACACCCCTTCGAATGAAATCAAGATAAAACCAGTAAAACCATAGAAAAACAGAAACCCCACCGATATCATTCACATGCTTCCTCATACATGCTGTTTACTACTGGACAAACACGACCTATTTTGTTTCTTCCTGAAAACGCAACATTCACATGATACTTCTCACCCAGTAGTAAACAGCATGTACGAGGAAGCATCTGATACTAACACAAATGGATGCTCAGTGTGACCCGAGCACTACGTTGTAAAGAGTAAGAAAAATGTAGGATATAAGATTCCGTTTAAATGTGGCCAGTATTATGTAGGACAGACAGGTCGATGTGTAAATGTTACATTAAAAGAGCACATGGCTAGCCTGAAAGGCAGAACAAACACGCATATGGCCGTGCACTGTGTGCAATGTACAAAAAAGCCCAGTAAACCATTTTTTGAAAAAAAATTCATTTTGTCAGCCCTAATCAAATGAGAGATTGTAGAAGCTTGGAAGATTTCAGAATTGCTAGGCACATGCGTTAGTCACCCTTCCATACCATTGAATAGTAAAGAAATTGATCAGCTCGGTAAAAGAAAATAGTGTGTGGATTGCTTAGCAATCTTGGGTTGTTATGCTTTTATTGTTCTATATGAGAGGAAATGCTCACTTTGTGTGTTCATGCGCACCAACCATGACGATGTTTTTGAGGAGAGATGTACATATATGCGCACTGTCAAGAATAAACTTCAGGTTATAGTCTGCGCTGTGTCTTCGTGTATGTGTTTGGATCATCGTTCAGTGTGTGCTACCTAGAATAATGAATCCAAACCAACTAGCCTGCCTTTCCGTCTTATTTTAGCACATGTTAAAGTATGACATCTGCACATTTTAGTAGTACCGCAGTAAAAACAAGGAGGTTAGAAAAGCTAAATTTTATGGAAACGTATATACAGTCGACGACCGATAATTCGGACTCCACGGGGAACTTAAATAAGTCCGAATTATCGAAAGTCCGAAAAAACGAATGCGTCAGAAAAAAAATACTTTTATTGACACTTCAGTGTACCGGTGGCCGAAAAAGTTGTCAATGCGTTGCTGCATGCACTTCCGCTTACGTGAAACCAAGCCCGCCTGTATCTCCGCCAGTGTGATATGATCGCTGTACGATGACGAAAGAACAGCGAGGGCTCGAGAGAGGTCCGCATGCGACGGCTCCGGAGCACACGGCGCATCATCGTCATCACAGTCAGATCTGCTGTTTGACGGTTGCAGAACCTGCTGAATTATGTCGTCGTCATTCAATTCTGCACACGAAGACACCACACTGTCGACGTTTCCAAAGTCTTGAAACGTAACAGTGTCTGGAATCGGCACACCGCAGCCTCGCAGGTCGTCAATAACGTCCACACCTGAGCTCGTTGCGCTGGGCGGCAAGTCCGGCTCTTCAGTTGCATTGTCGGGTTCTTCGGCTGCAGTGTCGGCGGTGTCGGGCTCACTACGCAACGTAAACGGGACCAACGGTGCCGTTTACGTTGTGTAGTGAGCCTGACACCGCCGACACTGCAGCCGAAGATCCGAGTTAAATGCACCAACGGTGTCCGATGATGCAGCCGAAGATCCGAGTTAAATGGCACCAACGGTGCCCTCACAGCCAGCGGCCTTCGGCGCTGGCTGTGAGGGCACCGTTGGTGCCATATAACTCGGATCTTGTGAGACAGCTGGACGTAAAATAAAGCAAGTCTCAAAATAAAGATGAACGCGCGCAGAATTTAGCAAAACGCTGTACCGCAGACACATATGACAGAATGACGGCGATAGCAGCACAGCGAGGGGATACAGGAACCGGAATGTGGAATGATCGCGATGTCGATATGATCCCCCACATTTGAGCCGTGCCTCCAAGATCGGCATTTTCAACTACTAATCTCTCAGGCATAAAGTTGCGATCGAAATAAAGCCTCATAGATTACCAATTAGCTTTCGTTTTGATTTCTGAGGCCATACTTTGTATGGTATGGGTGCCGGAGGAGATAATAATGGCTGCCGATTCGGCGTGCGCGACAGTCAGACAGGGTCTGAATTATCGCATGTAGATCTGGCAGCTGTCCGAAATATTGGTCGTCTTTACACATTACTTCTATGGGACCATCGGCGGTGCCGCGCGACTGTCCGAATTACCGAGCGTGTCCGAATTATTGGTGTCCGATTTATCGGTCGGCGACTGTAGCTGTATTGCTCTATGACTCTGTGGACTGCCTACTGATGATTATTCGAGTATTCTTACTTCAACATTGCTGTCAAAGCACTTGCATGCGGAGTAAGGCTCCCTTCGATGCTGAAATTTTTGCCTATAGTAGCCTTGAAGTTTGCACTATTGCTCCTGTTTACAGCTTCGATGCTGAATTTTTTTTCCTCTAGTGGCCTTGAAGTTGGCTCTATTGCACCTGTTTACAGTAGTATCTAGAAAATAGCTGTAGTCCTTGCTTGTCTGAACAAAGGACTTTAAAAGCGAAAAGGTATGCTCATGCTGTAGATATGGTCAGCTTGCAGCAGCTCCTACTATGCTTTGTTTCTTTGACATCTGTTTGTTACCCTTAGAGGCCAGTGGTCTTATATCTGATGCATTACATGCCCTGCCCACTTCCATTTGCTTTTCTTATAATAGAATACAGCTCAACGCTTTAATACTACACATGTACCAGGTAGCAGTTTTAGTGCTTTATAAAGGTGCCTCATAAGAAGGGTACCTTGTTTCCATTTCCTGATCAACCCTTATATTGATATGGGCATATATCAACTAAATTGACCACAAAAAAATATGGTACAGGGTTTGTTATGCAGTAGGATCTTCTTATAAGAGACATTTGAAGATGGTATGATTGGTTTTCCTGTGTCTGCCATGTTAACACTGCATACAAGAGACCGTTCTATTACTAAGAGCAAGTTCTAGGCCCCTAGAGTAAGTTCTTCACTACTCATGAAGGACACAACCCAGACACATCGACCTCACGAACTTGTGTGCTACAGAGAGCTTACAGCTCATGCAATTCTCACACAAGTAAACTGTGCATGTCCACTTGATGAAAAACTAGAAAAATGGGACGAAGAAATTGCACGGCAGAAAGTGCAGGGCTTTAACTACAAACATTGGTAAGAACCTAGCGCTATCTGTAATCACTAAAAAGCAAACTTATATGAATGACTTCTTTGACCCCATGGGCATTTTCATGTAGATGTGCTGGACACACTTTGGTGATTATAAATAACAAAGTGGTCTAGTTTTACTCTCCTTAGTGCTTTAGTACCTTTGGTTACAAGAGACATGTCTCCAGAGTCCCTTGAGTGTCTCCTTTTACGTAAATGACATCTTACTGTACATCATTTGCCTCGCTCTTACTCGCTCTTACTTTCATCGAAATATCCTTATGTCTTTATATTTTGCGTACATACACAGTCACATTTCATATTGCCTTTCAGCTTGGGGTAATACATATGACACATCTTCATCAGCTTGAAATTTTGCAAAAGCAGGCATTATGATTACTTACATTTCAACCGCATACATCCCCATCTGCTCCCATATTCAGTTCCTTAAATGTTCTCCCTTTGCACATGTTGTTCAATCATAAGGTGTTACTACTAATGTTTCGCCTTATAAATACCGAACTTAATATTCTGGGTTTTTCTTACTCCCGCCTCATTAATAACAATAATACAAGATTTTCTAAACAACTTAATCTACTTCTTCCTAAAGTCAGAACAAATTATGGGAAATTTACCATTGCATTTTCAGTCATTTCACTTTGGAATTCATTGCCATCAGATATCAAGTCATCTTCATTTTTATGATTCAAACGTAGAACTAAGGAGCATTACACTAGCATTCTGTCACACACATAGAATTCATTACGTTTTTTTTACAGAACACTTTGAAAATGTACTTTTGCCTATTTGTTTAAGTGTTTGAATTCTGCCTTTATTTGATGCTTGTTTGCATTGCCGGTTGCACGTGACATTTATCCATGTTTGAATTTATGTGAATTTATAATTTATTCCATTTGACTTTTTAAATATCTCATTTTATCGTTTGTATTTATAATAATGATTCTTTTATTTTTGATTAGTCTTCCCTTCTATTGCGGACACACTAGAAATTATATAAAATATATAATTTCATTGTTTTCCGAGATTCTGTAACCCCCATTTAGTAGTTTTTGTTAGGGGGCCCCCCGACAGTTTCTACTTCAGGACCTCCGAATGTACAATTATATTGTCTATGTTCTTGTATTTTATTTCGTCAAATAAAAGCTTTTGTGTGTGAAACTTAAGGCAATTTGCCTGGTGGACCATGCCACTTGGAACAGAATTGTTTTCCCTGCTACATCTTTTTCGTGTTACTTCATTTGCTTTTGTTACTGCAACAGGTTAACTGCAGGTAGCAACCAGAAGCACTGCATCTAGAAATAATATACTTGTTACAAGTAAAACTGCCGACAATGATTTAAATATATTGACGCGTGCATCCTGTCTAGACATAAAGACGACGATGACGATATGCCTGATTATAAACTCCGGGTAGTGGGTCAAGGGGGAATTCGAGAATGAAGAAGACGAAGACCCGTTTTCTGATCTGGTGGCTTCAACACGCTGTTCTCGTCTTGTTGAACGTGTTGTCTCTTGTTCGCGTTGTACCGCGACACTGGTGGAGGTGCGGGGTATCCACCCAGCCTGATGCACCGCACTCCTCCTGGGAGCCGTTCATCTAGCCCATCTCCTGTCAGCACTCCTGTACATCTCTACAGCCGGCGGCTGCTAGGCCTCGCTCCTGAGCTCACATCCCATCAGGAAAGTTCGTCCAGGCGCTGCCTACCTCTGCCAATGGCGACTGCTAGCCGTGCGCAGGTTCCTCAAGTTCCACCAGCCAGCTCTACCGACAGTTTGTCCCAGGTAACCCTCCTTCAACCACTGGTTCCCGATCGCTTCCATGGTGGCGCACATGAGGACGTTGAAGACTGGCTTGACCAATACGAACGTGTTGCCAGGGTCAATGGCTGGACTGAGCAAAAAAAGCTCGCCCACGTGTATTTCGCCCTTGACGGCAGTGCGCGCACGTGGTTTGAAAATCGCGAAGGTGGCATCCACACATGGGACGATGTCCAACGACAGCTTATTGAGACATTTGCGAGCGTCGACCGGCGGGACCGTGCTCAGCAACTACTAGATATGAGGGTACAGAAACCCAACGAAACTGTAGCCATGTTTGCTGAAGATATGGCCCGCCTCTGTCGTCGAGCAGACCCTAATATGACCGAGGACAAAAAGTTGCGCTACCTGATGCATGGAGTAAAAGAAAAACTATTCGCCGGGCTTGTACGCAATCCCCCGAGTACAGTAGCCGATTTTATTAAGGAAGCCACTGGCATTGAAAGAGCCCTACATCTAAGATCCAGGCAGTACGATCGCTTGTCCACCGGCGTTCCTCTAAGCGCTGCTGCGATGACTGTAGACTATCAGAGCTCGCTGCGGGATTTAATTAGGGAGATTGTCCGTGAAGAGATTCAGAAACTTCGATCACCGGAAGTGAGCACACCTGTGGTGTCAGTAGCAGAAATCGTGCGCGATGAAATTAGGCAAGCGTTTTCTGCAGGCGATGCTGGTGAAGAGCAGCGTCCCGTAAGCTACGCCGACGCTGTCCAACGTCCACTAGCTGTTACGCCCATACCGCCGTACCGCCAGCCGCCGAGAGCAACGCCTTGGCCTTTGCCGCAGGAAGCTGTCAGGCATCCACCCATTGAGCCGATGCCATCCTACCACCAGCCGCCGTCAACCATGCTTAGGTCACCGCCGCAAGAGGAAGCCTGGAGGCGTCCGCAAAATCGGAGGACGGACACATGGCGCACTGTGGATAGGCGGCCTCTATGTTTTAACTGCGGGGGGTCGGCGATATTTCACGCTACTGTTGGTATCGAGAAACACCATTTCGCCCTCTTCGGTCATTGTATGACAGCCGACGTACCAGTGACGATTACATGCCACACCGTGATGACGCCGAGTTTTCAAGACCTGCTGTAACGCGCACTCAAGACGACTCTCCGCCGTACCACCCGCCCGAGTTTGATCGACGGTCACGCTCTCCGTCTCCCGCCCAACCCACACCGCCGAATGGACGTACTTCCGCCGACCTCCGAGGAAGAAGGTCGCCCAGCCCACGCCGGGGAAACTAACGGCGGCGACCTCTCGGGGTAAGGTTGCAAGCCGGGAACAAGACGACGAAAAGCCCCCTACGAACCCGCTGCCGAAAGCCGTGAAGCCGGAAAACCCTGATACCGACGACATTGTGAGCGCAGACCTTATTGTTTCCGTTGACGGACAGCAAGTGACCGCCTTAGTCGACACTGGAGCCGATTATTCGTTAATGAGTCAAGGACTAGCCGACAAACTTAAGAAAGTTAAAACGCCGTGGACAGGACCTCATATCAGGACGGCAGGTGGTCAATTGCTCGTGCCTGCCGGAAGGTGTACCGCGAGGGTCAACATAGGCGATTCTTCCTTCGTGGCAACCTTCGTGATTCTCTCAACGTGCTGCAGAGATTTAATCATTGGCATGGATTTTATGAGGGAATATGGAGCCATAATCAGCATTCCTGACCGCTTGGTCACGTTTCAGAAGAGCCCTGATTTAACTGACTGCTTATCGCCAAAACGCACCTCCTTTCGGGTAATCGACAACGACGTGGTCGTTCCGCCTCGGTCATGTGTGCTTGTTTCTGTGAGATGCGGCGCACCGTTTAACTGCGAAGGAGTTGCAGAACAAGTCACTTCGCTATTATTTACACACGGCATCTCAGTAGCTCGAGGGATTGTAAATGTCAGCGATGGACTCACGAACCTATTATTAACAAACTTTAGTACCGAGCGAAGGCACTTGCCAAAGGTCACTGCTGTGGCCTATCATGACCATGTCGCCGATATTCGTGGCTGCTTTTCTTTACTTGAAGAAGCCTCTGCACAAGACCCAGCACCTGTGCTTGACATAAGCCCTACTTTACCGCAACACGAGCGAGAACGGCTTCTTGCGTTATCAGCCGAGTTCCGAGACTGCTTTGCGCCAACTTCAAGAGTTCGTCGCACACCTCTTACGAAGCACAGAATAATCACAGAGGACACAGCGCGGCCAATACACCAAAACCCCTATCGTGTGGCCCTAAAAGAACGCGAGGCAATACAGCAGCAGGTAGCCAAAATGCTTGAAGACGACGTAATTGAGCCTTCCAAGAGCCCGTGGGCATCTCCTGTAGTTTTAGTCAAGAAGAAGGACGGCAGCCTGCGGTTCTGTGTGGATTATCGAAAGTTAAATCAGGTGACAAAGAAAGATGTATACCCACTCCCCCGCATAGATGATTCACTCGACAGGCTTCGAAACGCTCGTTACTTTTCTTCAATGGACTTGAAGAGTGGGTATTGGCAAATTGAGGTACACCCGAGAGACCGCGAGAAAACCGCCTTTGTCACGCCAGATGGATTGTACGAATTTAAAGTCTTGCCCTTCGGCTTATGCTCTGCACCTGCTACTTTTCAACGTCTTATGGACACCGTCCTATCTGGGCTGAAGTGGAAAACCTGCTTAGTCTATCTCGACGATGTTATAGTGTTTTCCACAACGTTTGAAGAGCACATTCAACAGCTTGAAGCGGTTCTGCGGTCAATACGGTCTGCCAGCCTCACCTTGAAACCGGAGAAATGCCACTTCTGTTTTGAGGAGCTACAGTTTCTCGGTCACGTCGTCAGTCATGCAGGGGTCCGCCCGGATCCTGAAAAACTTGCCGCTGTCGCACAGTTTCCAATACCATCAGATAAGAAGGCCGTCAGGCGCTTTCTGGGCCTCTGCGCTTATTATCGGCGATTTATTGCAGATTTCGCTCGCATTGCGTCGCCTTTAACTCGCCTCACGAGAGATGACGTCGCATTTGTATGGGGAGACGAAGAGCAAGCTGCATTTATTGACTTACGGAATCGTTTACAAACGCCGCCTGTCCTCGCCCCATTTTGACGAGACAGCCCCCACGATGCTTCACACTGACGCAAGCAATGTCGGTCTCGGAGCTGTGCTTGTGCAGTGGCAAGATGGCACAGAACGAGTTATTGCTTATGCAAGCAGAACGCTCTCCCGAACTGAAGCCAATTACTCCACTACCGAAAAAGAATGCCTCGCCGTTGTATGGGCTGTTACAAAATTTCGTCCCTATTTGTACGGCCGGCCCTTCAAGGTTATCAGTGACCACCATTCACTCTGTTGGCTCGCAAATCTTAAAGATCCGTCCGGACGGTTAGCACGTTGGAGCCTTCGAATGCAAGAGTTTGACATGACGATCATTCACAAGTCGGGAAAACGGCACACCGACGCTGACTGCCTGTCTCGGTCACCCATAGAGTCGGCTTCCTCCGATGAAGAGGAAACAGCATTCCTCGGTCTTCTTGACACATCTACCGTAGCGCAACAACAACGTGAGGACCCGGACTTACTTGGCCTAATTAATTTCCTGGACGGACGAACTCGGAGCGCACCTAAAGCTTTCGCAAGAGGACTGTCTTCGTTTTGCTTAAGGAACGGAAGTTCTATACAAAATGAATTTCTCATCGACTGGATCCACCTATCTGCTCGTCGTTCCTACCGCCCTTCGTAGTGAAATACTACAAGCATGCCATAACGAGGTCACTTCTGGGCACTTAGGCTACACGCGAACACTGAGCAGAGTGCGACAAAAATACTACTGGCCAGGACTTACCGCTGCCGTCAAACATCACGTTCGGACTTGCCTGGATTGTCAGCGACGGAAGTCTCCTCCAACAAAACCAGCTGGTTTGCTACAGCCCGTCCAAGTTCCGCCCATGCCGTTTCATCAGATCGGAATGGACCTTTTGGGCCCATTTCCTACCTCTAGCTCTGGTAACCGCTGGGCCATTGTAGCGACTGACTATCTTACTCGATACGCCGAAACGAAGGCTATACAGAGAGGCACAGCAGCAGAGGTAGCACGATTTTTCGTGGAGAACGTTGTGCTGAGACATGGCGCTCCAACCATCGTCATAACAGACCGAGGCACCGCTTTTACGGCTGCACTCTTAAGCCATGTCCTTATGCTGAGTGGTACAACTCATCGGAAAACTACGGCCTATCATCCCCAGACCAACGGGCTGACTGAGCGCCTAAACAAAACTCTTGAAGACATGCTTTCAATGTATGTGGACACAGAACACAAAAATTGGGACGAGATTCTGCCTTATATAACGTTTGCTTACAACACGGCCAAACAGGAAACCACAAGAATGACCCCATTCAGCCTTGTCCACGGACGGGAAGTAAGGACGATGCTCGATGCCATGCTACCGCACGAACCTGACGACACTGACACGGATGCCGACACTTGTACTAACGCGCAGAAGAGGCTAGGCAGCTCGCCAGTCTCCGAATACAACACCAGCAAGTGTCCGACGCAGGTCGCTACAATGCACATCACAAGGCTGTTACTTACGAAACAGGTGACAGAGTATAGGTCTGGACACCTATACGAAAACGAGGACTATCCGAAAAACTGTTGAGGCGGTATTTCGGACCATATCGTGTGCTGCGACGACTAAGTGACGTCACATACGAGGCCGTTCCAGATAGCCCATACTGCAAGAAACGCCACCAGCCCTCTTCTGAACTTGTCCACGTAGTTCGCATGAAACCATATGTGAGCGAGTGATTGTGCGAAACGACTGCTTTTCAAAAAGTGACCTTAATTGATTAGCATCGGGGCGATGCTCGCTTAGGGAGAGGCGAATGACGCGTGCATCCTGTCTAGGCATAAAGACGATGACGATATGCCTGATTATAAACTCCGGGTAGTGGGTCAAGGGGGAATTCGAGAACGAAGAAGACGAAGACCCGTTTTCTGATCTGGTGGCTTCAACACGCTGTTTTCGTTGTCTTGTTGAACGTGTTGTCTCTTGTTCGCGTTGTACCGCGACAATATATACTTTGAAGTACACAAACAAGCACTCTAGCGTAGCTTAGCTTGTAGAGACCATCGACGTCGCAGCACGAGGAATGCTAGTGCCATCGTTCTCTGCCGGCACGTTTGTACAGGCTGCAAAAGAAAAGAAAAGGAGTGGCGGCGCGTGGACGAGGGGCAGACCCAGCATGCGTTGGTTGGTTCTAGAAGCCTGCCACGCTGGTTGCATTGTCTGAAGGAAAAGAGGAGTGGGGCGCCGTGGACGAGGGGCAGACCCAGCATGCGTTGGTTGGTTCTAGAAGCCTGCCACGCTGGTTGCATTGTCTGAAGCTCTGCTGCAACCTCACGTTTCCCAACATTGGTGACTCCAGATGACCGACCCTAGCAGTGTACCACCCTCAGGCAGCCATCCGCCTGACTCTACCATGTGCCCGCAAGATGTTGCAGCTCTTACACTTCATCTTCCCACATTCTGGTGTAACAACCTGCGGGTCCGGTTTGCCAAAGTTGAAGCAACCTTCGACTTGCACCACATCACTTACTCTGCACCCTTTCACCTGAGGTGGTTCAAGAGGTGGTGGACGTCATCGCTGCACCTTTGAACGATGCCCCGTACCAGCGTCTAAAGCAGAGCATTTTAGACCGCATCGTGACATCTGAGAGCACGCGCCTCAGGCACCTGCTTACTAGTGAAGAGCTTGGTGATTGACGCCCCTACCAGCTGCTCAACAGCATGTGACAGCTCCTACGGTCAAACGACGTTGACTAGGAACGGTGCACTATTCAGAGAACTCTTCCTGCGACGCTTACTGCTGTGCACACGCCTAGTCCTGGCTGCTGCAGGGGAGTTGAGCCCCGATTGCCTTGCCCAGCTCGCTGATGAGTCCATGACGTGACTTCTGCTTCAGTCACCGGGCCTAAAGTTTTCTTATGTCCCTTATGTCATGTCCCTTAGTCACAGGCACGTAGCCAGGATTTTTTTTCGGGGTGGGCCCAAAAGCTTCATCATCATCATCATCATCATCATCATCATTTATTCACTCTTAAAGGCCCTTCTCAGGGTATTACATAAAGGGGCGACAAAAGCATCAATAACAGCATGGTCATTATTATACAATGCTTAAAAAAAACTTGCCCCGGAATATAGAAGGCGCTTAATGTTTAGACGATAAAGAGAACAGAGTGGAATGCAGCCCAAGAAGCGAGTTCATCCGAGATGGAAAGCAAGCTTTTTGACTCTGTAGTAAAGCTAGTGCATGTGCACGAGAAAGAATACTTTGTAACCAAGTAATCTGGACGAAGAAGGGCCATACAGAGCCAGTGACGGAACGAGGGCGACAAAAAGAAAAAAGAAAAAGCAACGCAAATGAATCAGGCGCTCACTTACGGACGTTCAGGAAATAAAAAAAAATATTCGTCGGACGCTTTCTCTACCGAATTTCTCACACTTTGTCTCAACTACAGGCCTTCGAGAAAAACGTGAGCCACTTTATGACAGCAATTCTTAAAAGAAAAAAAACAGACATATTCGCGAAAACAACTTTATTGAACCATAAAGAGCCAAAACACGGATGCTTTCATGACACAAAAGATGCAGAACGCTAAAAGTCGTTTTAGGAAGCAATATTAAATGACATTGCGAGTGGTTTTACAATATAGCAAAAGCCAATGCAAAAGAAAAGAAAACGAGCAAGCAGCCTGGCCGAAAAGAGTGGTTCACGCTGCAATTTTCATGCGTCGCGGTTTCTCTATAAACACAGTGATAATTTCGTCGACACTGACTTGCATCCGGTGAATGGACATAAGAGCCAGGCCAAGCCGCTCTTCAGCCGTTCGGTTTCTCAAATATGTTTTTACTCTTTCCATTGTCGAGAAGCTGCGTTCGGCAGCAGCTCTACTCACTCGGATTGTCGCCAATATCTTGAGTGTGTGAACGTTCGGTGAGAGGGCTTTGTCACATTCAGTTAAAGCGTCTGTCGCAGAGCGGGGAAGTTCCTCCTCTTGCATGGCTTGCCATTTAGTTTTCCAGATTTCCCATTCATCCTTTAGCGTAACGATATGTGCTGTTGTCATATCACTGAGGTAAAAATCGAAGGGCGACTGAACAGATTCAAATTTGCCCTTGCAGGCGTGCTTTGGCAACACAAATTGCAAACTTTGCAGTGTTTTCCGATGGTTTGCAAAGCGCCGTTTGGAGGGAAGCTTTCAGGTCATCTATCTGTGGAATGAACGTGGCTCGCCTGTAGTACACTTCCGCAGAACTACAAGCGCAGTTTACCCTGTTTGTTTACCTTGTTTACTCCTTCCGCCACGCGGGCGCCTGCCCCCACGACGCAGGCGGCGGAAAAAGGGTGGTGGGGTTCGCAAAGGTGCCAGGGGGATTGAAAGGGCTAAGGGGTTGTCGAATCCGTCGCTTTCCATACAAAAGCCCCCTTTTCCAAGCTTTCGGTTAGCTTCCGCCGTCCGTTCGTGGAAAAACTCTGCGTCTGCGGCAAAGCCAAGCCGTACACATGCGTTTTCCCACGCCGCGCAGCTGTCAGTAAAGAAAGCACCTGAATGTTCCCTAAGTTGCCGCCACTACGTGACTGTATAAATGATGCCCGCATTATACCGCCTGCTTGCTCTACAGCAACAAAGACACCGCTCCTCTCATTAAGAAAGACATTTCCTCAACCGATGGAGTCAACGCTATCCTTTTCTGTATGTCCTGTCATTCTTTGCACTGTTCCTTGAAGCAATCCCAACTACCGAGCGCCCTGACCGTAGATGAGAATCCTCGTTTGGGGCAATATAGACATGGTCACTTTTGCTCCAAAAAACCCGACACAACCAACGAACCACCTTCCTAAACATAGCTGATGCGACGAAGAAAAGTAGCGCAAAGTATCGACAGATAACGTCGTTTTCTTTGATTTCGAAGCCATACGTATGGCAACATTTTGTTCGTTCTGGTAATTTCGCTTCCAACAAGCTTGTCTTACATATATTAAAATGTCCTGCGTTGCGAAGTTTTCTGCCTTACTTCCGCAATCACAAAGCAGTAACTGTTTCCGATAATTGGTTTCAGTTGGTATGACCGTTGTGTCACGAAGATTGATACGGTGGTCGCTATCTTGGGAATGTTTGGCTATCGGGTTACGATCTGT